>CM029281.1:34104970-34704970 GCA_016920895.1 Vaccinium myrtillus | reverse complement strand
CATGGGCCATGGCCAGTTATAGTGACCACATTCAGATGCAAATTCCAGTACCCTGATTTGTAAATCTACATTAGCCAATAGCCAGTAACCTATGCTATGTGAGGTTTTAAGATATAACTCAACAATATTTATAGTAAAACATTAATGGTATTTTTGAAAGTTTTTTGTGGGGGTAAAATTTTCTTGGTTATACTTTGTTTTGTGTATCCTCTGATTGAATATCAATTTTCTATTTCTAAGATAACTCAACAATATTTATAGTAAAACATTAATGGTATGGGAGGGAAAGGCCTTGTGGGGGGGTTTTTCTCTTGGTTCTACTTTGTTTTTTGTGTGCTCCTCTGATTGATTGCCCTTTCTTTTTCTGTATATATATATATATATTTTATTCTGATATTGATTGAGACTAGGCAACTGACACTTAAGACCTACCACAATCTGGCTTAATTGAAATCCCCAAGTATCAATCTGATGTTGACAGCTTTGTTTGTGAATCACACTATACTATAATCATATGCTTACATATTTGTATTTTTCTTTCAAAAGACTCTTCTAGAACACAAAAATGCCAAACCATTTTCTTAAACTAATACTGTTGCTCATGCTCATGCTCATGCTCTTATCTTTTTTTTAAGTTAATTAGCAATGGTGATTTCCAATCATCTCTCTCTCTCTCTCTCTCTCTCTCTCTCTCTCTCTCTCTCTTGTTGGGAGCCAACTGTAGAATTTGAGAACAGGACCAAAAAGGAACACAAAACACATGTAGCCCAAAAAGAGTGAGGGGCCTAGGGAAGAACCGAACCCTTTACAGCTATAAAACAGCCATTTTATTAATGAGAAGAAATTTTGAGGAGGGGACCATTTTAGCTTAGTTGAATTCCAGATCACTACACTCTTAGTTGCAAAGATTTGATATACTATTCATATACTAGGTGGTTGGTTGTGTTTGCGTACGTAACACAAAACCTGTGTTACCAACTAAGAAAGAAGTGCAGCTTTGAAAGTATAGCAGTTTGCAGAAGTTCTTTCCATGGAAGTTGATTGGGTATCCACTTACTGCTCCTTTGAAGGAGGCAGAACACCTGTGCTACCTACTATAAACTAATGTAATACTTAACAAAGCAGACTGGAAACACAAACAAATATACTTGACACGGATCATTTGAACAAACTTGAGCGAATTGTATAGCGATAATATGCTGCCGACAACATAAGTAGGTATTACAGTTACTTAGGTACTAAGCCAAACAACATCAAAAACGAAAGAAAAGGCAAAGAAAACAGGAACTGATCCATGAAGTCGAGGAACTTCATACTCTGTTGGGCTGTAATAGCAGCAAATAAATCACGGGAATTGGAACGTCAAGCCACTATCCTGCCTTCCGGATGGAGGGTAGATGTACACAGCAAGCAATGAGATGATGATGCAGATCAACGTAGACCACAGAAATACTACGGTCGGAATCTTCCCCCTCCTTCCCATCAACCCCTTGGCAAAAGGGTAAAGATGAGACAATACCCAGAAGCTGAAGAACACCCCTCCCACTAGCTTGCTCCACTGGGGGAAGGGGCTGTACAATGTCCTGAACACCCCCACTGCGATCGCAGTCATGTTAACCAAAATGATGGTTATCGGTGGGATCATCAGAATCGTGAACCTGAACTCGTATAGCTCTGCAAACTCATCGTCTCCATCTTCAGGCGCAGCTGATTTTGAGGTCAAAGTAAATGAGATGTCAACTCCTGCTATAACCTTGAGTAGTCCTTGAAACACAGCTGCTAGATGAGCACTAGTTCCACCAATTAACCAAAACTGTTCGTTTCTCCACCAATCATGGAGAGTGATTCCGGACCATTTGATCTCCAGGAGTGCAAGCATTGACAAGGTAAGCGTGATTGCCAACAAGAAGGTTAGAAACGTCACGTTGAGGGATTGGACTATGAATTTCCCCGAGAAAAGCGAAAATGCAGGGAGGAAGCAATACGTGAGCAGAAAAATAGAGGTGAACGGGTACATTCCCACATTGAAATAGGCGACCCTTTGGAGGAACTTCATTCTTGGAGTTGCAAAGAGTGCATTGTTTCGCGAAAAGAAGATCTCAACTGAACCAGTTGCCCATCTCAGGACTTGATTGAGCCTATCTGTAAGATTTATAGGAGCTGTGCCTCGGAATGCATCTGGTTTTGTGACACAGTAAATTGATCTCCACCCTCTGTTGTGCATACGGTAACCTGTCACCACATCTTCGGTTACAGAACCATATATCCACCCCACCCTTTTGCCCCACTCAGTTTTATCCTCATAGAAACAGGTTATGACACTGATTGCTTCTGCTAGAGCTGAAGCATCTAAAGGCTCGCGTTGCACTGCAAGAGAGCCGGATGGCCTCCCGTGGCTACCTTTTCCTCTCAACTCATGAAGCGGTCTTCCACCAAATTCAGCTACTGCGATAGAATCAATCAGCGAAGTAGAGTTACCAAATCGTTGTGGAATCAAGGCCTTTGTAAATTCATCTTCTTCGTTTTGGTCCTCGTTGATTGGCAAAATCATTTCATCGTCATTCTCTCCATTCTTTGCCGCCTTTCGCCTCCTTAATGAGAATTTTATTTTCCTTCTGCCCAACCACCCTTGGTGTTCTGTGGCTCGTGGTGGACTAAACCCGTACAAAGCAATCCTTCGGAAAATGCAGCCTGTCCCAACATACATAGGGCCTTGTAATCCATCAAGTGCTCTCATGCTCACATCAAAGAACACAGTGTTGTGGTTTGCGTATCGATCATTCGGATCAATCCCTTCGAACCTCTGTGGGAACTGCACATAACAGATCTTGTCACCACCCCTGTCAAGCATGAAGCACATTCCTTCCCTCATAGCCAAGGAATTGTAGATGTAGTGGTCGCAGTCAAGATTGAGAATAAATGAGCCATTTGACATAATGGCGCTGGTTCGGACTAGGGCATTCATGGCTCCAGCTTTCTTGTTGTGATCGAAACCAGGCCGTTTCTCACGAGAAACATAAACCAGCATGGGCAATCTGGTATCCACATCTGTTGTGTCGATCAAGCTGACCCCATCGGCTTCTGTCCCAAAAACCGGATCTGCATTTGGAGGAACCAACATTATCTGCAGAAAAGAAAAGGATATCAGTGCTTAGAAATCAACCTGTTATGGAAACTGAAAAACGAAACAGAATATGACGTTTCTATCTGCATTTGCATTTGTATCATAACTAAGAAGACAACAAGCAATACAGAAATTTGAATGCAGGCCAATACCAAGAAAGTGTAGTGCAAAATGGAAGTACCTGAATTATACCCTCATGGTCTCCTTTTGAATGGCCTTCCTCAGCTGATGACCAAGTTCCAGGCCAATGAGATGAGTCAGACATCCAAGTAGCCCTTGGGACCTTAGCAGAATCAAAAGTACTGTCTCCCATGTCCATCTGTTTCTTCTTTGCTCTTAGTTCTGCTTGGGCATTATACGCGTCTGATCTTCTCCTTATTGCCTCCGGCAACGCATTTATTCTCACCTTGAATTCATCGTATTCCCTCTTCACTCGTCTCCTTTCCCTCACAAAGTCCAGCCTTACTTTGTTCTTTAGGGGATCGCGCTTCAGCCCAAAGTAGGCCTCAGGACTTCTGGGTTCTATCTTGTGTTTGCGACAAAAGGGTACCCATATCCTTGCAAAGCTTGCAGCCTCAGCTAGTGCTTCAAATGTCACTAGAGACCCTCCATCATCTGATAGATAACAGGCCACCTTCTCCACCGGGTAATCCACTGCCAAGATTGATAGAATGGTGTTTGCAGTAACAAGAGGGGGTTCTTTTTCTGGGTCAGCGGTTGAAACAAAGACATCAACTCCTGGAAGGTCAGAGAGGCCCTTGGGGTTGCGGAGGTTTAAGGTGGATGGTTCAAAACGCTCTTTCAGAACAGAGAGGTCAGTTACTCTATTTACGGGGCAGAGCTTTGGGAGCTGATCTAATATCCATGAGAGTGCAAACCAGAACTCACAAACCACTGACATTATCCATAACCACATTGCTTCGTGATTTGGATGCGAAACTCTCCATGTTAGGAAGCAAGCGAGTGCAGCGAGGCGAATGAATATAAGCAATCTACATAACAACATGCATCAATTTCAGATTGAGAATCGTCCATTAAAAATGTCAAACTCAACCATACTCGAAATTAGTTCCATGCCAATTGCCAACCAATGTTATTTACTGTAAGTCTAGACTGTCTAAATCAATTGAATAGATAATTAGACAGACCACAGCATTGCACATCATATTATCTCAACATCAAAGTTAACCTGCCAGAGAAAAATTGAAGAAAGCCATGAGACCTTTCTTACAAATTCAGACACCATAAGAACTGACCAACAATCTTCGTAGCTAACAGTGTAAGTTTGCCATCAAATCAAAGGTTCCTGAATTGTAATATGAACAAGAGGGCTTTAACAGTACTTTTTAAGTAAGCTCTATTGAGAGTGGAGACCACCGTCATCCAGTATAGCAGTTTAAACAGTTAAACTGAAGAAAAAAGAAACATCCCTTCCACAATTACTATCCAATGATGTGCACAACTACTGGTCTTTAAAATCTGTTGATGTATTTCAGATCTCAAGGAAAACATCCCCAAAATATGTAGATCAGGCAATACAATTCAATACTAATCACCCAAAATGAACAAAAGCGTAAATGAAAAATAGAAACCAAGAATCTTAGTTTGTCACTAACCTGTATGGACTGATAATTGCAGTAGACACCCCAACCTTCCTTGTCAAAGGTCTGTTTCTTCGCTCCTTGAAATCCGGAGGGTTTTCGCACCTATCATTATTCCCTCTTCCAATTTCATACCCATCTTTAGGCCACACCGCATTTCCATACCCATACGTCCCCTTTGTCTCAAACAGCCACCGAGCGTGGTCAAACTCATGGTTTGGTGCCTTAAACGACTGAACCAGAGAGAAATTCTTCTCTAGCTTGACCCCTCCCATCCCTCTTGGCAATGGATGTGGTTGGTCCTTTTCTTCCGAACCGTGTTCGGTGCTTTCATCATCACTTGCATCCTTATAGGGTTCTTTACAACCAGGACAGTACCCTCCCCCAATCCCAACACACTCCAAGTAACAGTCTCTGCAAATCTTGAACCCGCATTCGCATTGCGATTTCCAGTTCCCATCTTGTGCTTTCTCATCACAACCCTTCATCCCACAAAGCAATTCTGACTTAACAGCCTTGGTGGATTCATCCAGAGAGCTCTCAATGACATGAGCACGCGTCACCGCGTTGAATCCACCCGTGTAAATCGTGTCCTTGATGTAACTCCCCAATGGGTGTCCGGACGGCAAGCTGTTCAAGCTGCTTTGAGAGTCTGAGACTACGCGGCGGTCAGGTGTTGGAGGTATGTGGACTGTGTAAGCAACACATTCATCAATTTCGTCTTTGGACATCGAGAGATATCTTCCTCCACCGCTCGAGTTACGGCGGTTTCCTCCGCTCGAACCCTTCGGCCCTCCTCTGTTACTGATCGGGGAATTAGGATTGTTTGATACAGAAAAGCGGCGGATCGGACTTGTTAAGCCGATGCTCTGAGCCGGCACCGAAGTGGTGACCGTTATGGTCACTGGAGATGATGGAGAAGAAGAATCAGCCATTTTAACCATTTTGGCTGTTCTTCTTTCTTAAGAAATTGAACTTTAGCTTATTCAAAGTAGAGAAGAAAAAGAAGAAGCTTTGGTCTATCAAATCAACAGAACCCAGATGGAGAATGGGATCAAAATAGAAAAGAAAGGAGATGAAGGAGGAGGAGGTGGGGAAGTCTGGGAGAAAGATTTGAAATTGGAAAGTGGAGCTTGTCTGAGAATTTTGGGGGATTTTGTAAGAAAGAGTTTAGATTCTAACGTTCGAATGATCTTGGCCGTAGATGCTGAGAAATCCGATGTGATGTTAAAGTCAAAAGCAAAAGGACTAGATTTTTCAATTCCAACGGTAAAATTTTCAAAAAGAAGAGCAGAGGCTTTGGTGGATATGCGTTGGCTTGGCACCTCAACATGAATAAAGACACATCAGAATCCGACGCCGTTTACTGGCGGATATAATTGGAATATACCACTCCCCTTTGACCTGATTATGAAAAATGTGTGGGTCCAAAATGTGGGGAAACTTTGAGGAGTTTTATATTTTTACAAATGATTAAACTGACACAGTCGAGGCCAGATAAATTTTAATTTTTAATTAGCTTGATAAAAATGTATTATTTGATGAAGGAATATGATAATGCAAAAAATATTTTTACTAATGACAGTTTCAATCAATTTGAACTCTCAACCATGCACATGATTCAAGTTTTTTACGCGCTAAAAGTTGTAGGTTTAACAAAACAGTTATGGCATTAACAGTTTCTTTTGATGATAGGTTTAGTGTCGGCAGAGGCTTGCCCCTTTGAGGGTTTCGGTGCTTGTGGTAGCGGAGGGCGGCGGAGGCTTGTCCTTCCGTCATGAGCGGGCAAAGCGGCGGATATCGGTTATTTTATCCGTTGATTTCATCTTGTTTCATTTGATGATATGCAGTTTTTGTATGAGCCTACTATATTTGAAGTGCCATTAGATTGTGTTAGTTTTGGTTCACTCTTGTATTTCGTGATGAAATTTGTAATGCCTTCGGGCGTTTTTAATTGACTTATTTCAAAAAAAAAAAAAACATGCACGTGATTCAAGTTTTTTACGCGCTAAAAGTTGTATGTGAAGTGCCTTAAGCTTCGACAATTTTAATTACTCCATCCGTATTCCATTCTTCATCACATCATTTTACTTGTCCCATCTCCAACCTGTCTTCCCATTTTGACTTCAATTCGGCTCTTTTGATTTGTGTAATTATATAGTGACACTCCACACTTCTACAAAATTATTACCATTTTTTCTTTCTTATCACAAGTGAGGCCCAATTGATTTGGTTTGATTTTAACGTTACCAAGAGTTATAGTGATCTGAACTGTTGTGAGAAATTTTAAAATCAAATTGAGCCTATAAAATGTTGAGTTTGGAAAAATTGCTTTAGAAAAATTGTTGAGTTTGAATTTCAAACCACTATATTAATTCCACAACATGATGTTGTGTATTCATTGTACAACAAACTCTGATTAAATGCATATGAAATCCCCCTCTGGGCTTGTTCCGCTGTTAGGCCACTAATTAAACCAAATCAATTAGAAACCCTTTTTTTTATTTTTTGGTAATGAAGGGTGTGTGTCATGGGCTAATTCCCTACAGTTCGGCCAACAATCTTTTTACAAGCTTAAGCATGGGATTGAGATGGTCCCAAAAATTACTGAAAATTTACTTGAACCTAAAACCTCGTGAAAGCAAAGATATACGCCTTAAAATAAGACCACTTTGCTAACCTTCGGCTTAGAGGCCAACGAATTTATTTGTCCTTTTGTCAGTAGGGCTTGCAATTAAAATCCAACGGATGCATTTACCAAACGAAATCCAACGGATGCCTAACGTGGGCCACTGCACCCAACCCTTAACCGTTCTGCTTTGATGGCCGTTAGCCCCAAAGCCCACCG
Organism: Vaccinium myrtillus; assembly: GCA_016920895.1. Classification (NCBI taxonomy): domain Eukaryota; kingdom Viridiplantae; phylum Streptophyta; class Magnoliopsida; order Ericales; family Ericaceae; genus Vaccinium; species Vaccinium myrtillus. The sequence continues at coordinate 34,697,397 of CM029281.1, read as the reverse complement.
AATCTCCTATAGGAAAATCAAACGCAACTTTTGAAAATTGAATAGGTACTCCTGTAGATTAGGAGTAATAGCATCTCCATTTGATTTTTTAGAAAATATTTGTTAAATGTGTATATATATATATATTTAAAGTACATTTCATTGATGAAGCTCAAACATATACAAAACTCAATGGTGAATACCCCAGTATTACACTTACCGAAGAACTAAACTCTAATCTCCATTCTCCAACGAGCCAACATGGCCAAATAGAGAAGAAACTAAGAGAAAATGCAATCAGATAAACTCCAACTAGCACCGATAGACTTATTCAAATAGAAAGACTTAACACCCCTTCTAGAACTAAGAATATCCCTAATAGAATTCACAAACTTTAGAGAGACTTGATCAACAACCGTAGCCTCACCTTGGAAAATCCTGTAATTCCTTTCCATCTATATAACATACACAGATGCAGCAACAACACACCTCATGATTAAGCATTTGAATCCCTTGCCCTTTACATGCAAGCCAAACCAATCTACCACATCCAACAATCGACCCGGGACACCGGAATTGGGGATCTCCCCCACATTGCATACCAGAGAGCAGAGGAAAATGGGCACTCAAAGAATAAGTGATGGTGGGACTCTTTACCATTGGTACAATGCACACAAGAATCATCCACTCATGCTATCTCACCAGTCTATCCTTTTTATTTTAACTTATGCTGCATAGCCAACCAAAACACAAAGGACCATCTTGGAACCAACTTACTAATCTAAACAACTGTAGCCCAAGTCTGAGTAGGAAATCCATTGGTACGGTAAGGAATACTTAGGGTTGGAATAGAGTAGGACTTATAAATACACTCTATTGTAAAACCCTGACCGAATTTTGATAAAAATAACAGACTTGTTCGCTCCCGTGGAGGTACCCGGTTTTGGGAAACCACGTAAATTCTTGTGTTGATTTCTTTACTGTTTTCGTATTCCATTATTGTGTGTGTGGTGATTTCTCTAACAGTATTTGTTGAAGTATAGGAGAGGGAAAAAAAAAGGACATACGTAAAAGCACATTGTGTATAAATCCTTCTTCTTCTTCTTTTTTTAAGTGATAGAAGGTGCATTAAAAGAAGACAAACAAATCAAGTCTAGGGGATGTGATGTCTTGATACATAAGTTGAGAAACATAATACGGAATGTAAGAGTAAACATAGAAGTCTCCTTCTTGGTGAGTGCGTCCCAGTACATTTGTTCGCTTCACGAATAGCATGCTTGTTGGAAATGGTGTCAAAATTGCTCCATGAGCTTCACGAATAGCATGCTTGATGGAAATGGTGTCAAATTACTCCATGAGGAACCTGGAATCAAAGATGATGCTACTGAGAGAGTGAGAGGGTGATGATCTATATTTTGTTGTGCAAGAAGCTGGGTTATGACCAAGGCATCCATCTCCACATTTAGCTTTTTATGATATTTTCTGCTAGCTAGAGCAAGTTGCAAGCCGTCCCTTAGAGTTAGAGCCCAGATTTCAGTCATTGGGACTGGAATTCGCATGCATATCTCGGTGGAAAGTAACACATAATCCAGTGTCCATTGCGATCCCGTATGAGGCCACCCGTGGATGCCCTCCCATTGTCCCCATTGAAAGAGCCATCCGTATTGAGTTTTTAGGTACCCAAAGGAGGTGGAGTCCAAGCTACGAATTGTTGGTCTGTTACCATTTAAGCAGCTGGTCGTGGAAAATGAAGAACCATTCATGAATAGACTTGGCTATGATATCATTGGCCACTTAATAAGGCTCGCGTGAATTCAAGTTAATTAGCATTGGGCACTTAATAAGGCTCACGTGAATTCAAGTTAGTTTGCGTTCGACTTGGGTGTGTCAATTATGCCGACGTTCATCGTGAGCCATACAGTTGGACAGCACGAATGACTATTAATTCTTATTTGGAAATGTGGGTTTCGTTGACTTTGCTGCAGTGGAATTGGCCAATTTTGTGCCTATTTTGAAGCTGGATAATCCATCAATGGCAGTGCACTTACTAGTGATAGTAACAGAATCACTATATTTAGGGGGTGTTTGGATATCTATGTTTCCAGTCACCTTGCTCTCCTCCGGAAGCCCTTGCTCTCCTCCGGAAGCCCTTCCATAAATTAATTTATCAGATGTCTTTGCAGAAAAATAAGGACATATATTTAGAAAAAATACTAGCAAACTTGAACCTACTTAACTTTATTTATCAGCTGCCCTGAGAATTTGGGTCTATATATGAATAACTCAACCACTGCTTTTGCTATTAGGTGAATGGTTGTTAATTACTTTTGAAAACATTTTTACTATAATATATATCTTGACAACAGTTTGGAAAAAATTAGGAAAATAAAATGCTCATTGCTTTCTCTTACAATTCAATGTTAAAATCGAAAAAGTTTTCTGGAATTTAAAAAAAAAATATATTAGTATATGTTTATTTTTAAAATAGAGCTTCTTGTTACCAATGTTTAGAATTTATCTTGGAGCATCTCCAAGACCCTAGTCAAACAGGCTCTCTTGGCTAGAGTAGCCAGCCAAACCCATTTTTCACTGCTCCAACAGACTATGTATTTGCCTCAACAATCTGCCTTGGAGACATTTCCCTCACTACCAGTGGCGAGTCCCTCTCCCTCTCTTCTTCATATGCTCTCTCTCTCTCTCTCTCTCTCTCTCTCTCTCTCTCTCTCTCTCTCTCTCTCTCTCTCTCTCTCCCCCCTCCTCCACTCACTTTCCCATTGTTCATTCCTTTTTATTTTGTAAAACTTAAAACTTTTATTCATCACATCTGATGTTGAAAAAATATATATATTTGAAACTTATTCGACGACATCTATCAAACAAGACCAATATTGAATATGAAATTATGTGTAAAAAAAAAAAAATTTGGGTATGGCCTTTTTTTTTATTTTATAATTATTATGAGCTCAAACCAAAATAAATTCATGAGCTCAAGTTCTATAAAAAAAATACGAGTCCAAAGTTAGTCAAAATCACGAACTGAAACCGAAATTAATTTGGATGGAGAGCCAAATATAAGAGAGTAGTGTTGGAATACATAGATGAAAAAGTGGATAGGCAAAATAGAAATGGTACTACTTTTTTTGTCCTTTTGGATAGGCAGAGTAGAGAGAAGTGTTGGAAATGCTCTTAGTGGCTACTATAGCTAGCCAAACCAAATTTGTTTGCCTTCCAAGGGACTCTCTACTACACTAGGCATTTTGCCTATGTGTACTTTCACTAGCTACTAGTAGAGAGCAAGGATGGCTAGCTACTCTCTCCTTCTCTCTTTCTATTTACCCACTCATTCTATTTATACCATTTTACCACACCATTCCCTAGTTCACGTTTCTAATTAATTTGCTACTATTTAATTGTCTACACCGAGCAATATGAAATATATTAAGTTTCCGTTTCACCTAAAAAAAGAAGTAATATTAAATATATTGGCATCCATTCTTTCAAACAGCTTTTTGGAAAATTAACATTTTCCCAAAATTTTGATAGACACTGTAATTCAATGAAATATGAACTTTATTTATGAAAATATTACATAAATAAAGTTTTCTTGTTAATATGTTTCGCTTTTGTACTACTAGTTTATTTACATTCAAATATATTGGCATATTTTCTACTACTTTATTTATGAAATATGAACTTTATTTATGAAAATATTACATAAATATTACTTGATGTAGTGCTAGCTTGCTTGTTAATATGTTTCGCTTTTGTACTACTAGTTTATTTACATTCAAATATTAAAGTTCATATTTCATTGAATAGTACAAAATATTTGAATGTAAATAAACTAGTAGTACAAAAGCGAAACATATTAACAAGCAAGCTAGCACTACATCAAGTAATAATTTTTTTTCCACCCCAACGGAAAAAAGTAACTAAGATAACAAAAATAATAATGAGTTTGGATAGATGTTCGATTTTATTTTATTTTTTGAATAGAAGGCAAAAGTACAGAGTAAGGTTGGAAATCAAAGATGAAAAAGAGAATAGACAAAGTAGAGATTATTTGTTATGTTTTTCTTTTTCTGTATTTTTTGTTAGGCAAAGTAAAGAGCAAGGTTTGAGATGTTAGACTAAAGTTTCTAAAACCATCAAAGGGACAGAATATTTTGGGTACAGGGAGGGTATGAAGTGGTACCCGTGCGACACATTTAAAATGTCCAAAAATGTAACGGACGGTCAGGATTAAAATGCTGAGCAGATTTTTATTTTTATTTTTTTAAAAAAGTGTGTTTCATTCTTTACGATTAAATTGCATTTTTTGATTGCCCAAACGTGCCACATTGTTACCAGGTCACCGTACCCCACCCAAAATCTTCTAAAAAAAACAGACCTCTAATTTCCGAAGGCCCACAAACGGAAGCAATGTGGATCAAAGCCTTTAGTTTGTTTCCGCGTGGCCCATAGCCCAATTAAAAAATTTCACAATCCATCCAAGAAAAAGGTCGGTTTGGTCGTTGTTGGGTGGGAGGGGTAGTCTACGATATTACGCGGGAGTCCAGGGTCCGTTTCGGAACACAAATCCTTGTCCACCAAGGATCCGACTCACGACCCGGAAGCCCCCTCGCTACTTCCCCATTACCTTCTCTCTCTCAGGTAGGTTTTTCCACATTCTTTTTTCTCTCTCTCCCTCTCTCTCTACTTTTCACATAGTTTAAGAGAGAGAGAGACAGACACAGAGAGAGAGAGAAAGCTTCTCTAAAACCCTCGACAGATTGAACATCTGTCTTGTCTGTGTACACGTTTGTATGTATAGAATTTTAAGAGAAGAAACCTTCGTTGAGATTCAATGGACGATAAGCGCTACTTTGACCTCACTGCTTCTCTAAAGCAGGCTTTGGGTGAGTATCAGCATAATAAGTAAAATTTGCTTGGTTTTGGGTTTTATTCGGTTGATTGTTTACGCCTTTAACTCGTGTATATCTCTTTTGATACGTAAATTGATGAATCGTCGGTTTGATTTTGTGGAAGTAGATCTCCATATTGATATAGAAGAGGATAGTGAGGAAGAAGAAGATGATTTGAAGCCGGAATACGTGTGCCCATTTTGTTTCGACGACTTTGACCTGGTCGGATTCTGCTGCCACATGGATAACGGCCATCCCATTGAGGTCAAGTCTGGGGTATTATTTCTTTTCATTTCAATTTGTTTTAGAGCGCTTAACTGTATTTCTTATCTGCATATGTCGTCTAAGCCAAAATTCGGCTTTGTATCCATTAATGTTGGGATATAGAATACCATCAAACAAACTGGCGTCTAGTTCGAAAAAAGTACCAGATTTCAGATATAGTTTAATGGAGAATATGGGGTTTTGACAATTTGTTCGAGTTTCTTAGGGCCTAGGGGTTGTATGAAGGGAATCATCATTTTAATGGGATTCTATTGGGTGCCTTCTTATATTTTAGGTTTCTAGCTCGAGGTAAGGATGTTAAAAAGCTTAACACCCCTCATTCTTGTTAGTTTTTCAATATGAAAAGGGGAAAAAATGAAAAGTTGGTCTCTCGCCTGGGTATTTTTGCTACCTGTCAAGACGTGTGTGGGCCCCATTGGCGGAGCCAGGAATTTACAGCACTGAGGGCACTATAAAAACAAAAACTCCGATGACATCCAACACCCGACACCTGACCCACGACTTGATGGTTGTTGGCGATGCAACACTGGTTTGCATACGATTGTTACATCATGAGAAACAAATGAGAGCTTTCAGGCTTTACAGTATTATTTTGTTCACCCACCTTAGGAGTGGATAAGCGTTAGTCATTGTCCATACTGGGTGAAAATTACTCAATTTTCAAAAGCTCATGCTTAATTTTTACTATGATGATCAAAAGCATTGGCGCTTATTTTGTAACAATTCAACCAAGTCATTCTTATTTTCATAAGTATTTTTTTTTTTGATCTGCCATAAGTATTTGATCAAATAACATAACATCTGTCGTTGAGCCCTTATTCTTACTTTCATAAGTATTTGATCGAATAACATGTGTCTTGCTTTAAATTAGATAGTTTGATTAAGCCCTTATGGATCCAGTTGAGATATTATTTTTACAAAAATGAAAGGTTAAGACGTTAAAAAATGGCTTTGACTATTGAAGTGGAACCTAGTATATATGGATCCTATATAAATTAGATAAATATTCACCTTATTTTTCAAACAAAATAACTGTGTAGTTGTGTGAGCTAGTGATTGAACTACATTAAGGACAGTGTGGCAACTAAGTAGTCTAAGGCCCTGGGGCTTGGTGAATCTAAGTCCATATTTAGCTTGGAATATGGTTGAATTCGTCTCCCCAATTTATTTTTCAGGTGTGACATGAAGTCATGAATTGGTTAATACAATACCGATTTTGAAACCATTTGGTTGTTCAATTGAAATTCTCAAATGAGATCGTTTGATGGCGTGGCTTTTTTTACAATTTCCATTAACCAGCCAGTGTTCACAAACTAACTGCTAGATTGTATTGTTATGTTCCATACCGTCAACTCCATTCTTGCATTGTGAAATGCTCCCTTTTCATTCCAGGGTTCTTTATGTCTGCAGATATGTCCTGTTTGTGCAAAAAAGGTGGGGATCAATATGGCTGTGCACATAATCACGCAACATGGAAGCATCTTAAATATATCCTTTTTTATTTTTTTCTTCCAAATTGGCATTAGTTTTGTTCATTTCATTCCTTTCTTGATCACACTGACTGCCCATTCACATTCTAATGCTCTCAGAAACTGATTTATTAACACAGCGGTGTGTGGGTTCTGGAAAACAGATTGTTGAGAAGGTCTTGAAACTTAGTTTTCAGAGTAAAATAGCTGATGTTATCATTTAATTGATTTGGGTTTATAAAGATGATTTTACTGAGAATGTTCTGCCAATTCCCCTACAAATCATCTTCTTTGTATTATAAACACTTTATTTTGGAATTGATCTAGAGCCTGCACTTTGGGGAAAGTCTTAGTCCCAAGATGAAGGACTTCTCTTTTTCAAAATCATGTGGCAAAAGCTACAGGACAGTCTTGATCTTGCCAATGATTTACTTGACTAAGCAATAATCTTTATTATGTGTTAATGAAATAAAGACCAGGATTCACATTTTTGTCTGCAGTTGCGAAGACGAAGCAATCCCAGTAGTCATTGATTTCATGTTGTGTTTTGTTTTGTTTATCCATCCAACCTTTCACGTTATGTATGCAGTATCTTCTTTTTTCTATTTGTCTTTATTTTACTTGCTATGTATAGACTTGAGAAACTTGTATTTATAGATTTCTTGTCCCTTTGTCAATTTTATTTTATTTTATTAGATTTCATTAGCTTGTTTCTTAGTTGCTTACATCATATGTTTCTTAGACTTAGCTATATACTTGTATCGTTCTTCTCATTGTAAGTCTTAGTCCAAAGATGAAAAAAGGAGTTGGAAATCATTTATATCATGGATAAGAGGAAGAAGCCTCTTTTGAATTCCTTGACTAATTGTTACGCTTTGTACAAAAAGAGACTGCGCAATGGTGGATCGCTAGCAGCACTATCTCTATTACGGAAACGTTCAGAGGAAGAATATGACGACCGTTATGTTGAGAAGACTTCTTCTGTGGTTTCTTCCTCTGGTATAGCTGCCGATCCTATGCTGTCATCACTCATCTACAATGCACCACCAGCTGATGTGCCTGAAATTCAGCAGTCTAGTTCTACAACTGAAGCGAACGTAGCAGAGGAAAGCTCAGACAAGAATAGTTTAGGAAGGTATGAAGAAAAATTTCTTTCTGGCTGTCTTGTTTATGCATATTGTTTAGAACTAAAACCTGGTAACTTTTTATTAACTTGTTCAACTATGCCTTGATTTAATTCGTGGCTGATTGCACTGTTGTGCTTTCTACTTGTTTGATATACAAGTTCTTCTTAGCTTTATTGTGAATTCAAGGGGTGTTTTAGAGCATTCTGTTTTTTTGTTCTATTGTGAATGCAATCAACTGCAGTTGTATGCAGTTTGTAATGGAGACAAGTCTCCAGGGATAGGTTACTGGATTAGACTCCATCTCTGGTGATTTTAGATGATGACTACAAGCATCAAGCAGATATTTAGCAATCTGTCCATTTGAAACAAAACCATTTTACACATAGCTCGAGTAATGTTTTAGTGAGTAAACTATAGAATTGATGGAATAGTGTTGGTGGTATGACACAAATACTGTATATGGGCTTTTTAAACGTAATGGCAAGGATAGCCATGGGTGGAAAGGCTTGTAACTAGCAGTTCTGATCGTACGAGGTTGAGTGTGAGTAGGCTAGCTGTGAAACCCAATGGGAGGTATGCTAGACAGTGGGATAGGCAAATAGAAAGGTACCACTAGAGGTGGACAGATTTGAGATGAGGTGTTGTAGGAGGGAGAGAGGTAATAGTGGAGAGTGGATGTGATGAAATAGAATATCAAGCTGCCAAAAGAGAGTGTTTCCTTGATTCAAACTTCAAAGTGGAAGAGGCTAGCAATATGTTGGGAGGGTTTATGTGTATGATGCCACCTCATCCGGGCACACTGGGTAGACGCGCTTGAGAAGGTGCAAGGTCTGGTGGGCCTCTTACTGATTACTTATTGACCTGGCACCCTGTCAGTGGATTGATTTTGACTGATATTCGTGTTTGTTTCCTCTTGGGCGCTCAGGTTACATTGCGATGATCTCCATAGTATAGAGCATGCCACGTGTCTTTCTAGTCAGCTTGGACACTACTAGATTATGTTGCATCAAATGGAAGTCTTATTACGGTGAACTCCACTTTTTAGGCATTCTCTTTTGGTTGCATGTCCTCTTTGACATGTCCTACACATCTCACACCGATACTCAACTGTCAAACTTCCAAGGTGGGTTTCAAGGTCTCTATGTTAATTTCATACCTACTCTATCAAGCATCTATTGACTGATACGATTATACTGATTCTTCTTTTCATGACCATGTTTTATTGTACCATATTAAATTTCTTATCCATAGTTTGCTGACAGTTTTACGTGGTGCAGAATCATTCCTCCCTCACCCTTATCTAACAAGGACCAGGAGGAGAAGGCCCGAAGATGTGAGTTTGTGCAAGGGCTACTGTATTCCACCTTCCTTGACGATGGCTTATGAACGAGATAATATTTCAGCCACAGTTGTTGGCTTCAGCTGTTAACAGGAAAGTTGTAGAAGCCTGCTCAAATGCTGATATGAGGCTAGATGTAGGACTGAATGAAAATGCAGTTTACAAGCCAGTGTAATTAGTTAGGCATAAAGGAAATCCTAGTCTTGGGGTAACTCTTTAGATGTTTAGATGCCAGAGATGCTGTGTATGATGGAAAAGATTGGTATCCTGGTTCAGAAATCTAATTTCGCAACTGTGTTATATTAAAAAAAAAAGCTGGCCAAGCATCATATTATTGTTATTATAATTATTTTTATGTACACTCAGCATCTATATGTTAACCCAGATGACCCCACGGGTTGGTCGAGTAAAGGTACAACAGCGAAGAACTTTCTTGGAAGAGATCACCCTGCATCTTATCAAAGAACAACAATCGGAGCTTAAAACAAATTTCACATCCGAAGTCTGTTTAATTACTACCAGGATGAACTCGGAATCCAGTTTAATCTATCAAGAAAATGTTATAGAAAAACCAACAAGCAGAAATGTTTACTATTTGCCTCTTGGGTTCCTTTTCATAACCACTTGTGGGGGTTCTAGCCTCTTTGGCGTATTTTCAGAGTTCAAGAAGAAAAAAGAAAAAACAGAGAGAGAATAGTTGCAGCATGTTAGGATATTAACCACTATTGCTGGTGACGTACAGAAAAAATATATATTTCTGCAGTTCAAAAAAAAAAAAGAGTAGAAAATAAAAGGTGCTATGGGCGAAGCTTCCTAATCAGCCACTTCTTTCTCAGTTTAAAATCCAGTGCCAAAAATGTTTTTGCTTTCTTTTCATCTTCTAACAAATCACACGCGTCCAAAACAAGGTCTTCGTCCATGTCAGGTAAGGCCTGGATGGCTTCTACCACAATCTCTACCGAAACAGAGTTGGAGTCCTCGTCACCCTTTTTCTTATCTGCCAATGAAGAGACTGCTGTTGCCATCTCACGAATAGCACTAGCCATGCCCTCATCACTGCCCCTTGATTTTTTAGATTGTGCAGAATATGGTGAAATTTCTAGATGACGCTTGTTCATTTGATCAGCCACACGGGAGGAATCCTGTATATCACCCACTTGATGTTCACTAGAAATTGATGTAGCCGGCGATTGCAAACCCTTCAATGATCTACAAAGCTTGGTTTCTGGGACTTCAGCTTGTTGGCCTACATTATGACCAGAGAGACAGTCTCTTCCATCACCAGGATTCAATTCTCTTGATATAACACACAAATCTTTGTAGTAAGGCATTGGTCTGGTCATGTATTGCCGTGCATCCGTATGTGTCTGCACAGTATCAAACATAGCCTTTTGGAATAAGATAGCCATGAAAACCAAAAATAAGAACCATAAAAAATTTGAATTATCACCATCAGAAAAAATATGGGACCAGAAGAGGAGTTTCAATTGTTATCAGAATTTTTTTTAACTCATTTGTTTCGCTCCTTGCATACATAAATGCTTCAAAACTTCAACATAGCATAAGCTGGGACATCCCTTAAAAAAAGCCACTGCATTCGTTAGAGGATAAGAGGACTGATACCAATTGAAGGCATAGATGCATCTAACCAACGTCAATGTTTAGGATTCTAAATCATAAGATGCAAATGATTTCTTTTAACCACTTTGTCCATCTATGTATGTTATTCTGAAGATACAGGAGTATGTACTTGTTATAGCCATGAGCAGAAGTACTGTGCTGTTCTGTCCTCTCAAACAAAAGTAATGTACTCTTCAAAACTATGAAGAACATATAAAAAATGCTGATCTTTGGAGATTATCATGTATAAAATCCCATTTAAAAGGTTGTAGAATGGTTAATGTTGAAAATAACCAAAGAAAGTATAATATGCAGCTTGCTGAGCACTGGTATTATCTCAAATTCATGTGGATATCAAACACCACCAAGTTCAACAGGAAACACACCTTAATATAATCTTGCCAAACACAATCATCAGCCGTCACCATTTGCCGTGTTTCATCCCAGGAAAACCCATCCAAGTCAAGAATATTCTTTATAACCTTGTACTGCCTTCTCAAAGTTTTATATCGATTTTTCAATATATCAATATCATGCTTAAAGCCAAATTTGGCATTAAACGAAACAAGCATCTCCATCCACGCTTGTTTATGAAATTGACCATCAATTTGATTCCCTTTCTGCACTTCATCTAGCATAAGGTCAATGAAATAACGGTCCATTGGTGGTTGCCAATAAGTCCTTGTACGAGTACCTATCCTGCTGGAGCTAGTATCAGCTACAGGTTGAGGTGTCACATTCTCATTCTCCTTTGACACTGAAATAGCATAGTCTTCATCGATCATGATTTCATGAAGAGCATCCACAGCTCCCTCACCAACCCTACGTGGACGAGTGACTTCTGTTTTTGTGTCACCACCCGAATGTGAGGGCATTTCCAACAAATTGTCAACTGGCTTCACGTCATCAATAGTAGTAGCAGGAGATTCTGAACCTTCAAATAATCTACCAGTTTCTGATCCTGATGTATTTTTGTCAATCTTAGCATCGTGGCTAGAAATGCTAGCTTTTCCTTCAACAGTTGCATTCCTATATATAACACACAAATCATTGTAGTATGGGATGGTTTTGATCCTGTATGATCGCACATCAGGGTGCACCTGCATGATAAAACATGTAAGACTCAACGAATCAATATGAATTTTTTTTCAATTCCTGAAATCTTGAAAATTGCACCTTGATATAATCATCCCAAACTTTATTATCAGCTGTCACCATTTGTCGTGTTTCATCCCAGCTGAACCCTTTTTGGTCAAGAAGATATTTTACAGCCTTGTAGAGATTTCTTAGTGTTTTGTGACGATTCTTCAAAACATCTATGTCGTACTGAAATTTGAATTTGGCGTTGAACAATGACATCATCTGCTTCCATGCGCCTTTGCTGAATAAATGATCATCCACCTTATTCCCCAAGCCAACCTCCTCTAGCATGAGTTCAATGAAATAACGATCCATTTCTGGTGTCCAAATTGTCCTCAGGCGATCACCAACGCTACGTCCACGAATACCCATTCTCCCACGACCTGAGAGAAATTATCAACTGGACTCCTACTGTAGGAGCATAGAAAAATCACAGAAGTCTATTACAGTTGCCATAATTCATCACTTTATATAAACACACTAGTTCAGGGAAAAGAAAAAAAAAACAGCAAACCAAGCAAATAAATCCAAACACAATCATCACCCACATGTTATATCAAAAGGAAAGAACCCATGAAGAATCACCATGATTTGAATTCCAATCATCCAAAAGTCATATTATATCTAGAATTGCTTGTCTGCAGTCCAAGCCGTCTAAAAGTTTTTTTAATGGTTCAGCTTACAAAAAGTATCCTACATGTAAGATACGTAGGATACTGTTTGCAATCTGGACCATAAATTGTTGAAATGACCGTTCAAGATAGGGCTGCAGAGGCTTCTCCGCAGTCAACTGCGGAGAAGCAGGATCCTATAACTAAAACTGAGGCTTCCAGTTCCAACTGATAATTTTATCTGCAACATTCGACATAATGCAGCATGAATCGGAACTTTCTTAAGAGATGGTGACAATTACAGTCTACAGCTTTTTAGAGAGAGACGAGGCAAGTTAATAAATTTTTCTTGATAACTCAAGTGTCCGAGCCATACCACGCGCACCTTAACCAATCCCAATCCATTAGCGGGTACCAGTTAAAGCCCTTAACCACCTATCAAGTGTCCAAGCCATACCACGCGCACCTTAACCAATCCCAATCCATTAGCGGGTACCAGTTAAAGCCCTTAACCACCGGTCCAACCCTTGGGGTTAGACAAGGCTAGTTAAAATTGGAATAAAAACTCGATACAGGACATAAATAACTACATAGAAGATTACATGAAATGATATTGCTACTACAAAGGCATGAGATAAATGAGGAGGAGGGATAAATCGGATGGACCTTGTAGACGATATGTGAAGGTCGCCAATCGGGGACAACGGAGGGAGGGAGAAGGGGCGGAGTTGAAACTCTGGATCTGCAAGGTCTGGGGATAACGTTTTCCTGGATAAGACCGAAACTGTTTAATTGCTGGAATACAACGCTAACCACGACAGTCCCAATAACCCTATCCTATCCTATCTTTGGTTTCATTGAGGGTGATACTTTGCCTCCTGTCATTTGGGACTTGCAAGTTGCAATTGCCTAACTCGACCTTGTAGGCAGTGGACTCAGAAATTTATGTTAATGGGCCATAAAAACTACTTTAATAACAGTAAATTTTAGGCATTATTTTACTACTAAAAAATAATAGTAGAATTTTACGTAGGTAAAAATGAAAATAATGTATATTTGTGGTTACATATGCAATTTCACCTGATTAATTAACACATGGGGGTTTGTGTGGAAAAAAAAAAAAGTTTGGAAATTTAGCACTCTAAGATATAATCTGACAAATTTACACATGGAGGTCCTTATTGTCACCCCAGATTATAGTCAGTCTACGGGACTGAAAAAAAGCACATCTCGGTATACCTTTTTATATTATTTAATATGTTATATCTTCATATACTTTTTACCCATTTCCATATTCTTTTTAAATTTTAACGATAGTCCACTAAGCTGATTTTAGAATTTTCCATTTTGAAATACAAAAGCAATTTTTTGCCAATTTGTCTTTAATTTCCTCACTCATTTCTTTCTTCATTATTTTCCCTTCTTTCTCATTATTTTCCACCAACTTCAAACAGAGAAACATATCGAGGCATTAGGATAAATTACAATTTGCACCCCGCAGATTGCAGAACCAGCAATTTATGACCCCAATAAACTGGAATGTAATCCAAGGGAGTGAAGCAGTTCTTTGGTGAGGGGGATTCGCTGCCTGGGTTCGAACCTGGGATAGGAACACTACATAGTCAAAGTCCCTATAAACAGGAATGGCACTTGCTCAAGTCAACTAGCAGCAGGTGTTGGAATAGATGAACTTTCTGAAACTCTGCTTGGCTAATCACACCATCCAATGGAAAGCTAACTTGAAGGGGAAAAAAAAACCCGTAAAAGCCACACAAACATTCTTAAACCAAAAGCTTGTTTTAACATCTACAAGTGTCTATGTGCAGACTATATAGGAGTACAAATTTTCGCCACTATTGTAGACAATGGTCCGTTTCGGTGAACACTGTCTAAACGGAGTTGAACCACCAGTACATCAAAATCATCAATGGTTTCAGTTTCCCCTACTCGATCTCTAGTTTTTTTTATAACTACTACGGAGTATTTCTTTTTTGGGTACAATGGAATCTTCAGTTTCCCCTACCACAACAACACAAGTGAGTCCCCATCTGAAGCCAACAAGCTTTTTTCACAGATACAGTTAACTCTGATATAAGAGAGCCTACATACTAGAAGATGAGAACTAAACAACACTGCACAGGATTCAAACAAGCTGCGATGGATGGGAAGGAGGGCTTTCCTTGCAAGTTCGCTTTTAACACTGTTTACCCCGATAACAAACTTTTGCTCTTTTCAGAAGAAAATTGAAGGTATTGGAAGGAACTTCAGCACCCGTCATCTCCGCCGCGAGTAGTGAGAAAGGAAGAACTGGTAATCGGGAAGAGTGACTTGCAAACTGCGGAGCCAATTGTCAGCAGCTTGCAATAGAGAGTTTTCTTGCTCGCACTCGTGGGGTCCGCTTGGAGTCAAGATTGAACCTTTCAACTTGTAAGAAGCAAGGCCGAAGGCTGGTAAAGAAATCTTGGGAGATGCATCAATGCCGCGACCATGTACCTTCTTACCACTTCCACCATCAAAACGCCACCGCCCATTGCCTGTGGGAATGTCAATAAATAACAAAGCAAAAGTCAGACTATAGTAGGTTGGATGCAATTTGGACAAATATGAGAGAGAGAGAGAGAGAGAGAGAGAGAGAGAGAGAGAGGAGCTACTTCTAGAGCGTGTTGACAAAGAATGGAAGGTTAAAAAGGATGCATCCAGATCACGTAGCGTTGACCCCATAGGTATTCTATAAATAGGATACCTGCACACAAGATTTATTTACCACAAAATTCTCAGCATGATAAGTGGAAGAAATTAAGAAAATCCCAAACTTCTAGAGATGTATATCCGCATTTTGAAGAATGCATACCAAGCCACTGAAATCCAACTTGAAGGCAGTAGATCACAGCTCCTAAGATCTGGACACGGAGGTGGAAGATCTGGAACCTGTGGAAGGAAGAGGGAAGTTACGATGAGTTGACATGAACAGAAAAAGGAGCACAAATCAACCTGAATGCGGTAGTCTCCAAGAAGTGAACTTGCCTTATCAGTTAGAGGTTTGCGGTTATATGGTGGTTCGCGTTCCAAAAATTCGAACAAGGGCGTCCCCAATGAACTGCTCATCTCTGCTTCAGCACTGGATGAACTCATGACAGATTTATCTCTCAAGGATAGTCCGTTCATTCGCTCGGAATTTAAATTTACTAGGTTCTGATGACTGCATGACCCATCCAGCACAGATTTGGCTCTCCTTTCTGCTTCACAGTCACTGCTACCGGCACTACCAGTCTCCCGTGAAGACTCGACATCACTCTCCTCACCAGGCCTCCTGGTAGATTTATAAACAGAGGTCAAAAATTGTGTCATCTGATTCAGACGTTAAGGTGCTCAAATACTCCACAAAGTAAAATTTAAAAAGTTGGTTATCTGCACAAGAACAAATTCAAGTGACATCTCAATCTTTGATTTGTCAGACTCATGGGGAACACTAAGAATTTTGTTAAAAATAGGGACTTGCATGACAGAACAGAAACTGTGATTCCAAGTGACACCCGACTTCAAGTTCCTTTCTTTTCCCAACACATTCGGAGGTTAGGTAAAAGTGGCAAGGTGTAGCTGGTGGTCTAGCCAGGTTAAGAGATAAATTCTAACGTGAACTCAAAGCAACTAATTCTCAAGTTATTCCAATCCAGTTTTAGCCTATTTATGACCCCAAATCATAAAGATGTAAAGTCAACCAACTCGTTTTAACTTTTGCTGTCAAATTGCTCTCGATAATCAACTAGTCTAAAAGCCACAAGGCCCAAAATAAGGTGGAGAAGTAAATGGTTAAAAGAAATATCATGCAACTTTATGAGGCTTCAAAAAAATACAGACCATTGAGTTGATAGAATACGAGGCGTCCCAATAGAATGGTTTTCTATTCTCAACTAGCTTTACAATAGTTAGGAACCTTTAAAGAGATAAGGGTGTCTAGAAAAAACTTAATGCCTTTCCCTCCTATTTCTTACTTAAAATCCATGCGGAAAATTTCTTAGTCACAAAGCAGCCAGACAACATCAAAATGCCATCAAAAAGTAGAACTTTCGTTTTATCCAGCCTTAATTCCAGAAGAAATGATCACATCAGCCAGAAAACAAATGGAAATTGCTATTTCAAACTATTGACAAGTATACTACATCTTCTCCCACTGTCCTACTCAGAGTAATGTTTCTCCCAATAGAACACGAAAAACGAAATAGCAATATAAAGCAGTAAAAGATGACTAAGAAAGAATCACTTAAGACAAGGATGGGGGACCTGGTGAAGAAACTTTACTGCAAAGGCACAAAGATAAGAAAAAAACTACGCTGACATTTCTCACAACGCCAGTCACCAAGGATACTAACACACATTTCCAATGTCAAGATCTAAGATGAACAAATTGTCTCTGTCTCACGAGTGACGAGCCTTTTCGCATATAATAACACAAGCATAACATGGAATGTTCTTAGGAGATGCTACTCTCAAATTTATACCAGAGGATAATTGATTGTCAGTAGATGGGCACGTGGTAAAATCAACCACATGCAACAAAAACAATATCAAAAAAGGAGGAGAAATCTTGACAAACCTAACTTTGCTTCTTGCAGATACACAAGGCAGGAAATAGATCAACAAGGCCAAAAGGAAAGGATAAGGACATGTTAACTTCAAAGAATCAACAAAAATCCAATCTTTTTTCTCTTTTTTTATTTTGTATGGGACAATGAATGCAATTCAGTTTTGAGAAATCATAATACATAAAGCAGACCACTCAATTACACTTGCTACTTCTTGCAAAACGACATAAGGTTCATTAAAAGGTCAAACTGAACAACGAAATGAAGTAACAGATTTGGTAGGAAATGTATCCGGGTCATACTGTATTTTATTCCAATGGCCTATGAAAGTGAATAGCCAAGGACAATATCCCGGGTTAACCTTGCCATCTAGCTGACACTATAATTCATTTTAGAATGTTATAAAGAAGGTAGGACCCATGCCAATATCCAATATGAAGGAAGTTGCCGCACTTGTCATGTTTTCACATAAAACCAAGCAAACTCTTTCTATGTCACAGACTTATTCCCCACCAAATACATGCCTAAATGCCACATTCACTGATCTCCAAACAGCCAACGCATGCTATTACGCATACCTTGGGGCTTGGAAATTCTGTAAGGCTAGCAAAACTGCCACAATGAAAATTGAAAATCAACTGAACGTCATTACAATATGAAAACAGTTTGGAAGTACCACTAGAACAAAGAAAATCAAATGAAGCTTAGGTTTTCTACATTGTGTTCTTAAATAAGAATGCCAAGGAGTAGGAGGAATAACCAGTACAGCAAGTTGAAATATGTGACACAGTTGAGTATATTAATGTATGGAGATGAGACAAAACTAAGACAAATATGACGTAAAAAAAAAAACACCTTGTATGTGAAAATACAGAATCAGAGATAAGCCATACCCAACAACAAAACGATAAACATTCAAATGCAATGACCCAATTCTTTACCGAAAAAAGAGAAAGCCGTTGACATATATGACATAATGTAAAGAGGCTCATGACTCACCCAATCCTCGACTGTGGATCTACATACAACTGTATGCCTGACAAGAATGGAACATAGTACTGAATAATTGAATCTTTGCCATTCAGCAAAAGAGGCACTCCTGCTCCGTATACGCTCCACTCTCTGAAAGACTCCCAAAGATCCCCTAGGCAATAGTATGGCTGCATATCAGATTCCCGAGTTTTCCGACCCTTTCCATTTGCCTATAACATTAAAATGCCACCAACAAAGAAATGAAAGTGAGTCTGTAAGAAATGACTTTGACAAAGAATAAGAAATTGCAATCACACCTTTGGCTGCAAAAGAATCCAAGTACATAGCCTATTTGGTTGCTCCATAATGACAGAATAGCCTCAACTAATGCAACCAAGTTGATTAAGGCACAATAGTGGCGAATGCCACGTGCTCCACCCTTAATTTGAATTGCTTTAGGCAGTTTTTGGTTCATCAGAATGAAGTCGGAATAGAATGATCATTCCCTTAGTATGCTAATTCTTACAGTATATAAATTATACAAATCGTCCTAGCATTTCACCAATTAGGTTAATGGACATTCTATTAGGCAGCCATGGAAGTTCAATTGCATTCATTCTCAAAACCATTCCCACCTAACCAAACACTAACTTACCTTACATTTTCTCATTAGCCAAACATGTTAGAGATCTTTCGATAACACGAAGGACTCTCCATTTTCGTTAGGAACTCTTTCATAACGAAAACCTAATTTTGTCTATACCTCGGGGGAGTGTCGAGCGGTAACGAATGGAGTAACAGATTCTACTAAACGATCCAAGTTGGTAGTAACATCCGTGGGCGGCGGTCTAGGAGGGGAAGAAGACGAGGAGCAGACAGAAGAAGTCGGCGGTTTCGACAATGTGGTCGTAGAATCGTCCGAGTCAGTCCGATTATCCGCCGCCGCAGCCGCATCCGACTTCACCGGCCTCAAAAGCTGCTGTTTCTTTAACCGCTCCTGCTGCAACAACAACAACTGCTGCTGCTGTTTCCGAATCGCCGGCGGATTGTAGAACCGATCACCACCGTGGGTTCGAGAAACGGCGAAGCCTCCTCCTGAACCAGACATCACTCTGAATTCGTATATTTTCCCCGTTGTGGATAAGTGTAAAGGAATTGAGTAAGAGGGAATTTGGGATGGGAGAGAAATGGTTTCGAATTGGAAAGTGTAGGGATCGAAATTTTAGGGTAGAGATTGTTGGAGTGATTAGGGTTTTTGTTGAGGTTTAAAGAGGTCTTGTCGTCTGCAAGATGCCATGAGTGAGTGGGGGGGCTGTGGGGGGTTGGAAAATATATATATTATTAAAAAAAGGTCTGTCTGCGGAAAGGAAAGAGGAGACTTCAGGCGAGGAAAGTGCCCTCGCGCTTGTTGATGTGCTAAAGTTGCGACCGTTCGTTGATTCGTCGGCGGCTTCTACCAATTACGAACCCCGCATTTACAAGCTTACCCTCGGCCGCCCCGCCCCCAGTGATTGAATGAATCAGTATTAGTTACAGAATTACATAGATAGATAGCATTTCAATTTGTAATGCTTATAAGAAAAGAACAATTTGTCATTTTGAAATGGGGTAAAATCTTTGGAGTCATATGGGTGCTATGGGTATAGGTTTATTTTCCTTCCGATTACAGAAAACTTGTTTTTCTTTAGGAAATATACGAGTTTCATATCGATTTATTAGGTAAACTCAGTCCCACATGGATCCATCTCATACCAGGTAACTATTGAGCATAACCCGAGTGAAGAATGAAAATTACATGCACCTTTTAATGGACATAAAGACTTAAAAAAAAGAAAACGACCACTAATATAAGCCTTAGTGTAGGATGCTTTGTTTTGATTGTTCAATGAATATAAGGCTTTTGTATGATTCATCAAATGTTGAAGTTCTTATTGAAAATGAAGTAATGGCTATGGTTGATAACGATGATCCACTCTTTGATTGCCTCCCAATATAACATTTACTTGCAGGGATAGTTTTTTAACAGCCCTATATCGGTGTTGAATAAGTACTTGAGTGACACTGTTGAGAATATTCCAATAGATGTGGAATTTGATATATTGAGTTGGGGAGAAGGAGAACTATTCGAAGTATAAAGTGTTAAAGTGTTGTCACTAGCGGTTCGGGATACCTTGGCAATGCCCGTTTTCCACTGTTGCTTGATCAGCTTTTAGTAAGGGATGTCGTATACTTGATCCATTCCGTAGTTCACTAAACCACGCAATTGTAGAGATTCTTGTGTTTACTCAAAATTGGCTTCAAAGTAATGTTCCTATTTATGTTTGGAAGGCTAGGGAAGATGTTGAGCAGATTGAACAAACTTCCACACGTGTTGTAATACACATTTAGTTTTTGTAATTCTATGATGTTTTTATGTTGAAAATGTGAATAATCTTCTCACTTTTTTTGGTACATTAGAATCAAGTACATGTTCTAGTCCATCTCCAAGTTTGAATGTTAATTGATGTCTAACGGAATGATAAATTACTTTTTTGACTTTCCTTATTTTCTTGTTCTTGGTGTCTTTAAAATTTAGAGTGTCAATTTTAAATGGCTAGTTAATTTACTTATCATAATTTTATTGGGATTCCGATCCGCAGGTTTGGATTGGAGAAGTTTGAAACCAAAGCATTTTGAATCATAGCTAGGAATTAAAGTCTCAGGTTTGATTCGTTTGAATATTGGTGTTTTTGGTGATTTAGCAATTTAATTATGATCTTCATTTAGATGAATGTAACTTAATTGGACGATGTAATTAATTAGTAATAGCTGATCTCCACTCTCTACTTCTCTAGTACTAATAGTTAGACTTTACGGTAATATGAATGTGTTTAAGATTTTAAACTTTTTAGGTGCTGCATATGGTTTGGAGTCTGGACTTTCGAAGAAATTTTGTACTTGCAGTTGTAACGATTCAAGAAAATGGGCAGCAAAAATGGATTGCGAAATTTCTAAACTAGCTAGCCGAATAAGATGCCCAATTGCCCATTTGCTTCAGGCCTAAACTGACAAACCGAATGGCATCCGATCCGCCTAATCTGTAATCGAACCGACGAATCGAATTTCACTAGCGGATCGGTTGGAAATAGCTGTCCTATTCGAAGAAACCCTTCCTTACAATCCACGACGAGCGGATCGGTTGGGGTAGAAGACCGAAAAAATTCCCCCACTAGGCAACCATAGTGAGAATCCTCATGTGATAAGCTTGACACCTACTACCCCTTTTAGCAACTCAATGATTAAGATTGCTCTTTCATTAAAATAATCCCAAAAAGTTTTGAGTTTAGTCCAAAAAGACTATAAAATGATTAAGGTTTTGCATTATCAGCAAGCAAAACCTTTTCGGGATGAAATGATGTTGGTCTCACTCTCTTTTAAAACCTCTGTTTTATTAGTTGAAATGATGTAGGTCTCACCCTGCAATAGACGTTTTGGTAAGAATGCCATCACTTTTTTGTAGGATGATATCGCTTTTTTGTGGAACTACACCATTTTAACCAATAAGAGTGAGGGTTTTGTTCACTCTCTTTTAAGAAGGTGAACAAAATTAAATTCATCTTAAACATATAGAATAGCAAGATCCTCATATTTCAAATTTTCTTAATCTCAAACATTTATAAGTACCAGAGCCTCAAACCCAAATTTTTTATTTTTAGAAACAATTACAAATCCGAATTCCTATATATAAGTTGCATATCTTAAAAACTAGTACTAATTCCTATTATTAAAACTCAGAAGTACATCTAGTACTAAAACTGCTTGCTCATTATCAAATGAGGCTCTACCAAAAAACTAGTCAAAATTAACAATTTATAACCATGAACAAAATTAAATAGAGAAGGAGGCTAACAAAAATTGAAACACTTTTGTTGGAGGGCCTGTTCAAATTTTCTGGCTACCAAGGAGAATCTCCAGTGGCACAAGTCAAACCCATCTCCTATGTGACCCATTTGTTATGGAGAACCAAAGAGGAGTGAACATCTTCTTTTTGGCTGTGATTATGGGGCAGCAAATGAGCCGAGCTTTGTAGTGTTTGAGGTCGGCTCGTTTGCCTAACGACCCCGAAATTCGAGCTCGAGCTTGGCGCGGTAGTAAACGAGCCGAGCTCTTAACGAGCCAAGTTAGACTAATTTACTTATCGAGCCTCTTTAAATGAGCTGAGCTTTTGCGAGCTGAGCTCGGCTCGTTTAGTAAACGAGTCCGAAAATCGAGCTCAGCTCGATTAATAAGCTAGTCGAGCCGAGCCGAGCCGCAAGCAGCTCGACTCATTTGCAACCCTAGCTGTGAATGGACCAAGGCAGTTTGGTTTGGGAGCAATTTAGGTTAGAGCATCTCCACCCCTTCATCAAATCTTTCACCAAAATCAAATTTGAGTAAAAAAACACCAAAAATCACACTGCACTCCTTCACCAAATCCTTCACCAAATTTGGTTTTACTCAAATGTTTCACCAAATTTGCTCATTACCAAATCTTGAACCAAATTTCCAAGACTCTTTTTTTGCACTTTTATTTACTCTTTTGCCATTCAATGGTGTGGATTAAATCTCCACCATACAATTTGAGTAAGGATTGGAATGAGTCATATAAAATCAAGTTTTTACTCAAATATTTACTTAAATTTGAGTAAAAATTTGGGTAAAGAGTGGAGATGCTCTTATAAAGTGAATTTTAACTCTATCTCGTTTGTCATGAAGTCGACCATTTCAATCGTGGTACACTTTGATTCAGCTATAGAAAGTGACGATTCCGTGGGTAAGTGTATTTTTTTTTGGCTTGGCAAATCTGGAAGGCTTGTAACATTTGGGTCTTCAATGTCATTCCCGTTTCTCCAACTGAAGTGATGAACAAAGCTAGCTTTTCTTGGGCTGAATTTCAGAAAGGTATGATTCGGTCAGAAGCTCAGGTAAGTGGCAGTGTTTGTCTGGTGGATGATGCTAAGTACTGGTCTCCTCCTAATTCCGGGACTGTCAAAGTAAGCGGCGACGCAGCGATGAAATCGGGAATTACCTCCAAAGCTGCTATTGCAATGGTAGTGGTGGAGTTAAAAGCACAGATTAGTCAGTAGTTAGGGCAGTTAGTTAACATTTTTGGTTTTTTTGTTCACAATAGTGTAGCTAAGGAGTAGTTAAATTGTGTAAGAGGAGGAAATATATTAGATCAGAGGGTTACAGTTGATTACCCAGGTAGCTCCCCAAGGAAGGAGAGAGAGAGAGAGAGAGAGTGGGAGGAGAGAGGGAGAGCTGGTGTCAGGTGGGTCAGACGGAAGGAGAGAGAATGCAAAAAGGAGGAAAAGTCGGGGCATTGAAACATTACTTTGTGTACTTTTTTATGTATATATCTATATATACAAATATATTTGTTTCATTTTTTACATTTTAACAACACTCCAACAACACCATTGCAACATTTTAACTTAACAACATATTTTGTCATAATAACACATAAATGGGACACATTTTTTACACTTTTGTGTCATATAATACTACATTTTTAACTCCACCACTAGAGATGGCCTAAGGGACTTAAATGGCAGAATTTTGGATGGGGGAGCAGGCAAGGTTTACGTCTCTTTGATTCTTGAGAGAGAGGCCTCAGCAGTGAGATTGGTTGAGCAAATGGTCGAAACAAATCACATCAACAATGCTGTGATCGAGAGTGATAATAAGATGTAGAGATGGCAATTATACCCATACTCATGGATATGGATATTATCCGATTTTTCTACCCAATAGGAATGGGTACGAGGGTAATTGTATAATATCTGGTTGGGTATGGGGAGGATATGATTTTGCTATTCCCATACCTGAATACCCATACCCGCCCCATTGTATTTGTTCTACATTGTATATACCCCTTTATATAATGTTTCTCTTGGACAAGTATAATTTTTTAAACCTAGTTAGTAACGAGTAATTATTTGGGAATTTTGCATTAGCCGCTTAGTTTACAAGTAACTTTATTGTATCTTTGTTGCTATAAATTGCATATTTCCTAGCTTTGTAACTTATATATTTAAATTGCTCTATAATATTTTTTGTTATGACTTTTTGTCTTGGTTGTACTAATGCATTACAACTAATATACGTGAATTTTTGTCTTAGTTTTGTATTATATTTCAATATATACATACTTGATAACGTTTTATCTCTTAAAATTTCTATATTCTTCCATAAATTTGTCTCTTTCTTCAATGCGGAATTGGATATTGGGTAATACCCATAATACTCGTTATCCATATGGGTATGGGTTTGGTGATTTTGAAGTATCCGCAATTGGACATGGGTACGGGAATAGAAATGAGTATGAATTTTGGGGATCGGGTATAAAAGGAGTACTTCCGATCCAAACTCTACCCGTTGTCATCCCTAATAAGATGGTGATTCATCTGCGCTCAACCGAGAATGTCACCCCATGGGAATGCGCTTCAATTTTTCATGATGCTTGCAATTTGGTTTCTTCTCTTATTGTTCTTTTTCATGGGTGTATAGAAATTGTAATAGAATTGCTCATTGGGTAGCATCTTCATGTCTTAAAGGGAGTCCTAGCAGTAACATGGACATGTATTTCCCCTTCCCAGCTATCCAATCTTTGTAAGGTTAATTTAATGAGTAATGCAAGTTACTGAGACGGATTCAAAATCGGCCAAAAAGAAATTTATGTGTAACCGGATTCAAAAAATTGACATTATATTTAAATTCAAACAACAAAATCGGTCATTCATTTTCTGCCACTTTTGGAGGTGAAGTTAGGGCATCCACAGTGGGTTCACAAATTGACTCATAATTGAGGCTCCTAACATTTACCTAGCCATGTGCTCACGTATTGCCTTCAATGGGCTCCCCATACAAACTCCTAAGGGTGGCTTCTAATCTTGGCTCCTAGCACAAAGGTTAAATTTAGGTAGCCTTCTAGCTAACTTTAAATGGACCAAAGTCTTTAAATTTTTTTTAATATGAAATCTTTGAAAAAGTTGCTCCTAATTTTTTTTTCACAAAATAGAGAATGCTATTGCGAGACCATTGAGTGCACACATCCTCTCTAAATTTAACAAGCTCTAGGAGTAAAAAGTGGACCCCAATTATGCTTATGTGTACACCTTAAGATACAACTTAGGAGAAACTTTTAGGGAGTCCACTGTGGATGCCCTTATGTGCTAAAAATGATTATACTATTCTCTACTCCATTCCCATCCCCACCCTTCTTCTCATCCTAAAATGCAAATCCAACCATGAAAACCATCTCCAAATGGGATCCGGAGTGCTGGTGATTGCATTTGAGCCGTCCACGGCAATCGACGATTCGGATTTTTTCCATGGAACAGTTAACTCTTTCATGAAAAAATCTGGGTTGTCCAAAACACTTTTGGCCGTCCATCTTGATAATTGACGGTCCGAATTTTTTCCATGAACCAGTCAACTCTTCCATGAAAAAAATCTGGGATGTCCAAAATACTTTTGGACGGCTTGGATGTGATCACCAGGACGCTCTCCAAATGTTTGTGAGATACCAAAAGTGGACCATTTAAAATAAAATAAAAAAGTACCAAAAGTAGATCATATGTGCGTTCATTCGTTTATTAAATATAAAAAAAATTATTAGAAAAATAAGAAAAAATAAGAAATACAAAAGTATGAGGGAAAAAAGTAATGAAATTATTTTAACAAAGACAAAAATTGTTCATTTTTTTAAGCAACTACAAAAAAAAAAAGAGAAAATGTTCGGGATCGGTGTGTACTTGCACTAATAATCAAAATGTGTTCCTACATTAACTGCATTACCACAAACTTTTTAAAGAAATTGCTTCCAATCGTAATCACACGCATTTACTGTATTACTTTAACAATTACTCGATTTAATTATACTAAAATTCACTGTCAGAGTCTTAATTTTTTGCTAAATTCCAATCGCCACTTCACATACTTTTCTTTCCAGGAGCTTTCTTAGTGGGACCCACCCGCGGCGAATCGTCGTGTAGCGAGACAGTCAGAGATGATAAGGTAGGTTAGGAAAATTATTCAGTGCTTCTCTGACATAGCAAAATCCTCCCATGACCCAATAAGAAACCATATAATTATGCATTGCAAATCAATGACCGGGGTTCATTAAGGTCCTGTTCTTCTAAACATTATGTTTTGAAATTAATTCTCTCTTTCCTCAATTTTTTTTTAAAGATTCATACTAAATTTTTTTATTGACCATTTGTGTCGACTAGAGGGCTTTAAAACGCAAATAAATTACAAGAAAAAGAAAAGACAATTCATTAAAGACGAAAAAAATGGCCAACAACTAAGGTTGCACGAAAAATTCGGTGAATTGTAAAACCGAATCTGACCTAACTAAATCGTACGTTTTAGTCCCAATTCGCGAGATATGGTTCAGTCCCCAAAATTTTGTTGAAGACCCGTGGACCAAACTGGACTGTGAGATAGGAGTATTTATACTTACACATGTCAACTTTGGCCACCCTCTAAATAAATAATCAAAAGGCGATGTGACAACTTTTGATTATTCACTTTTGAGTATACTTGGTGATACCCTTGGGCAAGAATTTGTTTTTTTTTTTTTTTTTTTAGCTTTTGCTGTTTGTATTAGGAATGATGAATGAGTTTGACGCACCATTATGAATGAGTTTGCTGCACTATTAAAAATATGACATTTATATGCAATCCATTGCTAAGAACTGCAATCGAATCCTAACTCACGGAGTGGTTTAGAACCAGACTGTAAGACTTTTGGTCAAGACAATAGTTGCATATTTTGAGAATCGTAACTTGCATTTTGGTCCTCGGATTCCTAAGAATCTGAACCGACCCGGACCGTACACAATCATTGTAACAATTGTCTGTTTTGTCTTTTGTGTTATCTTATATGGATATTTTTCAATTTCGGTATTATTGTTATTCCTGCCATCTTTGCGGATGGTTAAATAGCTAAATAAAAAACTACAAAAAAATATTTCATCAGTCTCAAATTTATTGTCCATTTCTCGGCATGCTTGCCATTTTTAAGTTGCTTACACTCCTTCTCAATCTAGTATAATATTTTTGATGATTTTGAAAACTTTTGTTTAATAGAAGTAGTTAAGATCTATCAAATAAGATTCATATTGCATATACTCCTATAATATTATACATTTAGAAATTTAAATATTTTTTTGAATATTATGAATATGAAATTGGAGAAGAAATTATGGAAATAATACTCCTGCAAAAATTAAGAAAGAGCAGCCCTAATAAAAGCTTGGGTCCCCATGTCCGAGTCCCACTGAATAATTACTCCCATGTTGAAGATGATAGGGAGACCCGGAGTATCTCGCTCCTCATATTTTCCGCGATTTCCCCAAATTATGAGACCCAACTTGCGCCAGATGCGAGACAATTTCCCCATTTAGATCCATGGCGATTTCAGCTTCTCGATCTCATCGATATCCAAACAACAGCTAAGGTTATTATTCATGGTTATTCCTCTGTCCTCGTCAACACCAAACCCTAATTCGATTCCAAAGACGACTCGATTACCTCGCAAAAGCTTCACCGGATTGCCATGCGACGCTGGTTTTCTGCCATCTCCCTCTCCAGAGAGGACTCTTTGTTGAATTTCAATCAAGACTACTTCTTGGCAATCAAAGCATCTCAATTTCAAGCCGATTCTTATAGATTCATCGATGGCTGGCGATGCTCATCACGGCCCTAGTCCCAAAGGCCTCCTTTGCAATGCCGGTGCCGGTGCCGCCGCTGGTGTGTTATCAATCTTACTTTTTATTCGAGAAATTAAACTGGAAACATAAGGGAAAAATCGGAAAAAAGTCTGTTCTTTTTTTTTTCCCTTTCGGTCAACCATGTCAAATAATTTGTGGGGTGGGGTTTTGGGAAGGAATATCTATTCTTTTGGTCCTCAATTACGATTTACTGGTCTTGGTAGAGAAGGAATGTAATCATGATGGATTTTGTTTCATTTTTTGGTCATCTGACAGTTTGGAAGGTAATCCTCTAATGAGGTATTGATTTATTGAATTTGGAAATTTCTATACGCAGGAGTTATTGCAGCAACGTTTGTGTGTCCTTTAGATGTTATCAAGACTAGGTTTCAGGTTCACGGGCTATCAGCGCTAAGTAATGGAAGTGTTAAAGGTATTTAACTTTCTTTATATAGACATGTTTTCGTTTGTTTACTCAGAATGGTTGTAGCTTTTGGTAGTCAATTTGGTCAGCATCAATAGTCTAAAAGATTTTGGAGTAAATCTCTTTGAAAAAGGTTGTTGACATTCCTATAAAGTTTTACAGTAAATGCCTTCAGCTGAGATAACAGGAGTTTCTTTTATAGAGCTTCTCTAAAAATTTGTGCACTTAAACTGGCATAGCAGTTGAGAAATATTTGCAAGACATAGGTTCACTTAGCTAGGTTATAATTGAATCAAATTGGGATTTTTTAGAAGTGCAAGGTGAAATTTTAGCTCTCAAGTTTTGTTTAGCATTGGCAACGTTTTCAGCAGAAGGCTAATAGTCTTCATTTGACCAGGTAGCATCATACTTGGGAGCTTAGAGCAAATATTTCAGAGGGAGGGGTTACGTGGAATGTACCGTGGGCTTTCACCCACTGTGCTGGCATTACTTCCAAACTGGGCGGTGAGTTGTCCTCCTCATAGCTTCGTATTTTCCCTGCATTCTTCATGGAGATTTCTTCTAGTTTGTCACCTATTTCTTTATTATATGTTGGCATAGGTGTTAAGGTGTGTAGTCTATTTGCCTAGAGAATTTTACAAAGCCTGTTTTCAATGAGCGGAAGAAACAGCATTTTTATTTCAAATTAGACAGGAAATACGTTTCAGTGTGCGGACTTGACAATACGCCATGGATCCTAATTGTTTTTTCTTGGCATCGTTTTTGTAGTATGCACTGGATCAGCCATGAGTCATCGTCATTTGATTTCCCTCAAGCATACTTGTTGACTTTTTGTTCTGAAATTATATCAATTCTCACTTCCTTTTCTGCCAATAATTTAAATTCAGCATCTTCCAATAATAGGTAAATTATCTCTTGGAGTATGATTTTGCTGTCGAAGTATCCAAAATTATAGTGATTGTTCTCAAATTGTTCAGCTAAAATTATTTCTTCTTTTTTTTACTTATAAAATTATTATTATCATCATCATCATCATCATCATCATCATCACTATTATTTTTTATATTCTGTATTGTTGAAATCACTTTCTTTTCAACCTAAATTTGTATCTACTTTGTTTTCAATGTTTTCTTTATTGTTGAAAACATTGTTTATACTCCTTTTTGAGAGGGAGGTTTGGGCATTAGACGGTTGAAGATTTGCAACCAGGCTTTGTTAGGAAGTGGATCTTTAGGTTCTCTTGTGATGGAGAGAGATAGTGGAGGAGGGTGGTGTTTGCAAACTGGACTTCCTTGGAAGTGGGTGTGTCACTTAGAATGTTGTGGGATGACTTTGTGAAATACTCGATTGTGAAAGTAAGGGGTGAAAGGAGGGTCAAGATTCGGTCTAGCGTGTGTGCTGGGGTGGAGAATGGTTGTAAGTTGCTTTTTTTTGGTATGTACCCATTTACGGTGGGGAGGCTTTTGTTTGGGTACATGAGTTTCACTGAAGAAGAGCATATCATACAGGGCTGCAAGGATGGCATACCTTCCATTTCTACCATAGATTGAGACTAAACAAAAACCTTCGAATTTTCCATAGTTCACTAAGGGCAAAGTTAAGGGATATGTCTGCAGATACAAACTGACAGCATCATATCCTAACATCGAAACTAATTTTTCCTAACACTGTGGCTGGATCCTAGAATGCCTTTTGAAACATTATGCGGTTCCTTTCTTGTCATATGTAGTATACCATAGAAACCCAATCAACCTTCCAAATAGAGCAGCCAAAGAATTTCTCACTGACCTTCCTTATAAGCCAAGCCAATAAATATCACTTTCTCATGGCTGTTGAGTCTAGAAATGCTGCAAAGATGGTGCACTTGCTTCCAAACTTATCTGGAGAAGTGGCAATCAAAAAACAGGTGAGAGATGGATTTATTGCCACGATTGAAGAGAGAAACAAGATGCTTGAGGTATCACTCCCCATACCCTAGGCATGTCCTTTTTTCTCAGCTTTCCACTAATGGCTATCCATAAGATGAAGCTATGTCTTGGAACACACTTAGGAAACCGAAGTAGTTTGTGCCAATGCACTATAGTAGAGTGAAGTCCATGGCATCCCATGTAGAAGCAACGTTAAATGGTGGGTTGAATTGCTTCGGTAGCTGAGTATCTTTGGGAATAATTTTGATGGACTGCCTTGTGATGTTGTTCATACGGGGGAGTTGCATGTTTATGAGTTTAATGAGCATTTAGACCCTTTTGAAGAGAATGTATGGGATGTAGGCGTGGGAATAGGGAATGATTTGAGATGGACCCTTGTTTCTTCCAGGACTTTTCAGGTTAATCCATTTTCTCAGGTGTTATATAAGAAAGTGTTACAAGCAAGGGAGGGAAGGTAGAAGAACGAAAAAATTTCACAGCTTTGTGGTATAGTTTCTCTTTGAATGCAGAATGTAGTATTCAACAGGCGGGGTCCAAAATTTGTTATTTCATAGGTTTTGAAAATGTCTTTTGCTTTTTCAGATATTGACCAATTAGTGTTACCTATGCAGGTTTATTTTACAATTTATGATCAGCTCAAAAGCAGTCTTTGCTCGGATGGTTAGTTCATTATGACCTAATGTGGTCCATGATGTCTTGATTATAAAATATTAGCTTTTTGTTGATTGAAATTCACGAGCTTGCTTTGTTTAAAACATGCATGTAGATGGGAATCATCAACTTTCGATCGGTGCTAATGTGATAGCTGCTTCTGGTGCTGGAGCTGCAACAACCATTGCTACAAATCCTCTTTGGGTTGTGAAGACAAGACTTCAGGTGTATCTCTGAGGCCCATCTTCTTTTTCCCAATTTTTTCATGTATATTTCTTTGAGGGCGGGTTGGGGGCAGGTGTGGGAGAAATGAATCCAGCTCTCATGTCCAGATGGTTTTTCTTTTGGATCATACAACTGTATGACAAAGGTCTGGTAGGTTAGGTGGTAAGGCATCTCTTTCTGAGAATACTTGTAGTCTCTACCAGTAAAGGCCTATAAGGATATTGATTTTGCACGCTGCTGTAGAGAACAAGCTTTTGAAGTTGGTATATTGTCTCTGATTTCTACCTCCCTCGTCATGGCTGCATGGCCGAGAATGTTTTTTTTTATTATTATTATTATTATCTGCGTGGTGGAGAATGTTTCTTCCCTCGGATATATGTCTTCTATTCCTGTTAACAAGTTTAGAGAACTTCTTTCTTCCCCATTTTCCTAAAAAAAAAAACATGGTTTGGATCTTAATATTTTTGCTTTCTGAAAGCCAAATCAAAGTAGATTCTACTTTTCGTACTCTCTCTCTCTCTCTCTCTCTCCATAAAGTAACTCTGTCTCAGAATTATTTGCATTCGTGTGGGTGGTTAAGATGGAGTTCTCTAATCTACCGGGAGGTTCAGAATATATAAACTTTGTTGGGACTATGGCGATGGCGAAGGTGAAAAAGAACTTATCATTTCATTTTTGTCTCTTATATTTCTTTGGAAAGAAATAGGACTAGTTTATAAACTTCAGAATATAAACTTTGTTGGAAAGAAATAGGACTAGAGAGAAGGTTGGGGCTGCAAGACATGATGCATCGAATGCCGATTATAATTTAGTCTGAAGTGCTTATCCAAAGGGAATCTAGCGACATTGGGTCAAGGTGACATATTTTCTACTTCCTATCTTGGGTAGTCAAATCGAAAGGCAATCAATGTTTCTAGTGGATGACTAGCTGTCCTCTGTAGTCATGATAATTAGTGCAATAGTTATATGTACAACTGTATATTGTGATTATTTCTGGTTTGGTCTTACGGGGTTAATATTCTTCCTCCTTTAATGCACCCAATCTCATGTTGGGACAATGGTGATGGCGAAGGTGAAAAAGAACTTATCATTTACATTTTTGTCTCTTATCCAGACTCAAGGGATGAGAGAAGGTGTGGTGCCCTACAGGAATACACTATCTGCTTTAAGGAGAATTGCTCATGAAGAGGGCATTCGTGGATTATACAGGTTGCATATCATGAGCACTTGTGAATATCTTTGTAACATTCGATCTCTATCTTTAAGTAATATTCTGACAGCATCTGATTTTGTGTTGGTGGACAGTGGTCTTGTGCCTGCATTGGCTGGTATCAGTCACGTTGCCATTCAGTTCCCAGCATATGAGACAATCAAAATCTATTTGGCTGATCGAGGTAGCTTTTCACTTGTATTGTTAATAACAGGCACCTTTTTAAGAGAAAAGGAAAGAAAATATTAATTGAAAGTTTCTATGATATCAGCTGACACAACGATGGATAAACTTGGTGCACGTGATGTTGCTGTTGCCTCCTCAGTTTCCAAAATATTTGCATCCTCGCTGACGTATCCACACGAGGTAATGCTATCAACAGAGTGGTGCAAATTGACTAGGGTTTCTGTAATTTAGTGGCATGATCTTACAGTATGCTTGCATAAATCCATCGACTTGGTATAATCCTTCTCCTATAAATTATAGGTCGTACGCTCTAGGCTACAAGAGCAAGGGCACCACTCGGAAAAAAGATACTCTGGTGTCATTGACTGTGTTAAGAAAGTATTTCAACTAGAGGGCATTCCTGGTTTTTACCGTGGATGCGCCACCAACCTGATCCGGACAACCCCAGCTGCTGTAATTACATTCACCAGCTTTGAGATGATTCATCGGTTTCTTGTTGATCTGTTTCCTCCTGATCCACATCCTCACACATTGTGAAGATATATCGTGCCCAACTCAAGGATCTTGCCTTTGCAAATCAGTGCATCCTCCAACATGCAAGCAAATGAGGGTAACTTTATTTTGTTGGGTCAATTTTTGATTGGTTGGTGTATTTTAGTCTTTGTAGCTTTTACCAACATTTATCAGCAATTGCATTTTGTTGAAGTCATGTAATGCCATCTATCCTGTGAGGAGGACTAGATAGTATACTGACATTGATGATGATGATAAAGTGAAGAACATTGTACACGTTCAAATTTTCCTGGAGATTCTTCTCTGGTGGGCTGACTCATCAGAATCTGTTCAATTTCAGTTAGCTGTTTGCTGAATGTTTTGGCTTTCCGGAGAATGTGGGAGTTTTGGTTTGTTTTAGAATGCTTCTTTACTAGACCTCATTTTCTCTAGGCATGGTTGCACCCACATAGTTTATTATTTAGGTCAGGTGTTTGTTACCGTGGTTCAAACTGTTTGCTTTTAGCTTAACCTTGCGCGGCAAAATTTGAATCTTTTGCTGTATCATTCCTCTCCCCCATGTGGGATACTTATCAGACGGCTTAGACTTAACCTACCAAAATGCTGTAGGACTGGGTCTCTGGATTTTACTGTTTTAATTCCAGTTTAATACATACCAATGAAGGAGGTTGATCTCGTACCATGACGACTCATTTCTGTAAAACGAAGTCTCAAGAAGCTTAAGCAACATGGAAGGCCAGTCATGTCGTTTAGGGATGCTAATCTTTCAATGTGGAAGTTTTCGTCCGGACAATAGATCAGTTTTGAATTTTGAGATTGGGTCAGATTTGAAATTGGGGAATTTGGTTGGGTTCAACACTACAACTTGCTTCTCCATGTGCTGCAGTACGTTGATGATGAATGGGAATTGAGTTAACATGTTCAACATTCACCTCAAATTCAGTTTGTTACAGGCAATGAATGTTTTTCCAACTTGTTTCCCCAGTTGCGATATGGCCAGATCTCTCAAATGAGACCATTCTTTTGGATCATTACCACCATTTTTTTTTCCAACTATGCTACTTAAACTCCACAACAAACCTGCCACTCTACAAGTTTTTCGCTTTTTAAAAACTCGCTCAATATTTACCTTACATAAACGTAAGAAGCTTGAACATTGTGTTGAAACACGTCAAGCTTTTAAACCAAGCCCAAACAATTACCACCCGGCTCGTTCAGCTTATAATGTATAAAAGTATATCAAACTATTCAAGATCGGCTCGATTAAAGCTCGTTTGGGAACGGCTTGTCTCATAAACAAGCTAAAACTTGAACCAACTTTTTGAAACTACCAAAATTTTCAAACCAAACTTACTAATTAACAACCATATTTTCATGCTTTAAACATAATAAACATAATACTACTTCTCAAGTTCATTTAAAGCTCTTAAAGCTTTGACCAACTTTTCTACAGGGTTGCAGATTCTGGAGGAGGAGGGATTGATTCTGGAGAAGGAGGGACTGATTCTGGAGGAGCAGGGGGTGCAGGTTCTGGAGGAGCAGGAGGAGGGACCAATGGTGGAGGAGGGGGGATTCCTCCTAGAGGAGGACAAGCGAAAAGGACACTTACTCTTCTACAAAAGAGAAGAAAACAGAATGCGAGGCGTAACAAGGGAGGAGCGGAAGGGAATCAGAGATGGGAGTATAGAGTTTTAGAGATGTGTATTTCATCTTTGTTGAGCACTAGTATTGGGTACTTTTTGGTAAAACTCTACGCTTACTACTTCCCGAATGAGACTCCGATACAGGAGTGGCAAAATGATGTGGGGAAGATTGTGAGCTCTATAGACAAATTGGTTCTCGAGATTCAAAAAATCAGGATGTTTTGGTTTAGACAGGTAAGATTATATTTTTAGAAATTCTAAATTATAATCCAAGCAAAATATGCTTATATATGGCTAACATAGAAGAATTTGGGGTGTGACAGGTTTTGACCGACTTTGAGAAGAATCTTGAATATGCTTCAGCAGCAGTCTTTGGATTCTTCTCAAAGTCGGTCAAAACCTGTCACACCCCAAATTCTTCTATGTTAGCCATATATAAGCATATTTTGCTTGGATTATAATTTAGAATTTCTAAAAATATAATCTTACCTGTCTAAACCAAAACATCCTGATTTTTTGAATCTCGAGAACCAATTTGTCTATAGAGCTCACAATCTTCCCCACATCATTTTGCCACTCCTGTATCGGAGTCTCATTCGGGAAGTAGTAAGTGTAGAGTTTTACCAAAAAGTACCCAATACTAGTGCTCAACAAAGATGAAATACACATCTCTAAAACTCTATACTCCCATCTCTGATTCCCTTCCGCTCCTCCCTTGTTACGCCTCGCTTTCTGTTTTCTTCTCTTTTGCAGAAGAGTAAGTGTCCTTTTCGCTTGTCCTCCTCTAGGAGGAATCCCCCCTCCTCCACCATTTTCCATTTTGTAATGTCTTGATTTCAGATGATTGAGTTACCTTCAAAGTTTCCAAATGTCTTTTCAAAAGCTCCCTTGAGGCTGCGGTCAAATGTTCTCTTATACGGTCCTCCTAAATTTAAGGACGATTGAATAACCAAAAGTTACATTGTCATTTATCAAAATACAGAACTTGAGATGGAAAAATATCTTCATGCATGCATAAGCTTCACATAATGCATCACTCCACAAGCATCCGATCTCATGCTCCATGCTGTGTACCTGGGAAAGATAGGGTGAGCTCACTAGCTCGTAGGGAAAACCATACTACCACCGCTAGGCATATAAATATGATGAGTGCACATGATGTGGTTTGCCAAGATAAGAGATGCTCAAAGGAACACAACGGAAGCTAAAACAAGGGATATGTGTCCAAGAAGTACCCACGTGTCCAAAGTGATATCAAGTGTCCAAAAAGATTTCAAGGTGTCCTAGAGTACCCATTAGTTCATTAAGTTTGTCAAAATCATCAACAAGTATCACACATGTCCAAAACCGTGTCCAAGTATCCATTGTTACCAAAATACCATATGTACCTCAAATCATTTTCATTTCCAAGTACTCAAGACCACCTAAGTTTCCATCTTTGTTTCACCAAAATCACCCAAGTTACTCACACAAGTTTAAAACCAAGTCCACAAGTCGAGTTTCGACAAAACACAATAAATAATCCAAAATCTCATTTCTCATTTCTTTCATTGAAGAAAAACATCATTTTTATTAGTACTAGGGATTTAATCCCTCTGCCGGGTTCCGTAGGCCCCACGTGCCTTTGCTGGGTATTTGTAGGCCCCGCCTGCCTCTGCCGGGTTCCATAGGCCCCGCGCGCCTCTGCCGAGTTCGGTAGGCCTCGCGTGCCTCTGCCGGGTTCCATAGGCCCCGCATGCCTCTGTCGGGTTCCGTAGGCCCCGCGTGCCTTTATCATAAATTTTACCAAATGATGACATTGGTTTAAAACACCTCATTATCACAAACATCTCATTAAAACTTTCATAACAAGTCCATTTCCCAAATTTCATTTCACCAAAGTGCCCTTTCTTTTGAAATGCCACAATTTTCGCCAAAAGGGGCGACCAATCCAATATGTCTTGTGTCCGATACGTATAACGAATTGTCCAATAAAAAAAACGTGTCAAAGTCGTAGTTTAACGATTTCAAAATAGTTTTTGGAGTTACCACGTTGCTATATATCAAGTATACGAAGTTCCGGACGATTAGAGGTCAAACGGACGTCAAAGGGTGGTCGAAAACCACCCAGAAAACAGGGGCAGCAACATAGAAACAGGGGCAGCAGCTGCCTTGTCCAGAAAATGGCAGATTTTCACCTCTAAGGTGTGGAATTTCAACCCAAAACACAAATGGGATAGTCTAGGTTCAAATTAGAGATGCTAGTCAACAATTAAACATGAAGGGAGGTCAATTCCACTCCCAATTTCATCAATCAACAACCAATTTCGTAGATCACAAAATCAAAATGAGGAAAACCCATACAAAGAGGGAAAACATAATTTTTCAAGAAATTGAAGCCAAGAACAAGATATGTTCAACAAATCACAAGTATATAACTAGAGGAGGTAGTAATTGTTTCCCTACCTCATGGGTTAAGCTCCAAATGTGAAGAGAAAAGAAAACCCTAGGTTTATAAACTCCCAAACCGAAATGTGAGCTCCCGGGGCGAATCCAAGGTGACCCAAGCTCCCCACGGCGCGTAGAACGTGAAAATGGCATAGGTTCTTGAAGTGGTTGAGTGAGGAGGGGTTAACTAGAGCTTGAGAGGTGCAAAAATGGAGGAGAGAGAGGAGAGAGAGAAGGCGATCGGGTTGGGGAGGGAGGAGAGAGTGAAATGTTTTAATTTTTGCAAATCTTCCCCCATACACTACTAATATAATTCTCTTATTACACTACACACCCAAATGTGACTTGTGTATATAATATGTGACCACAATACTTAACTACTAATATAATTCCCTTATTACACTACACACCCAAATGTGACTTGTGTATATAATATGTGACCACAATACTTATTTTCATAAACCAAACTTAAGTAAAGATTTCTTTACTTTAATTTATTTATGAAAATAAGGAAGTACCCCCCATTTGGAAACAATGGCATTTACAAAATTTTGAAATTCTAATCACATCAAAATCTCATCCCCCCACTTTTAGTACAAAACCGAAAATGGGCACATTTTTCTCCGAAGAAAATGGGCGAAAGATGACTTTACCTTACTCAAAAATAACTTCCGATTATACCATTTTGATTAGAAAAATCCAAGGAACAATTACCGGGACTTTTTATCGACCAAATCGAAACTTCTCAAAAAAGTGATTTTTCAAAAAGTAATTAAATTTTCTGGGTCTTTACATTCTACCCTCCTTAGAAAAATTTTGTCCTCAAAATTTGAAACAACAATGCACTCTCATCCACTACATGCTCATGCATGATATGCAATATGTATTCAACTCATAAACTCGAAATGCAATAATGTATACTAGTACTCACATAGTTCATACGGTAAATAATTTCGGGTGTTTCTCTTTCATCTCATCATCCCTTTTTCTCGTCGACTCCTTGCTACCAAAGTTACTTCACAACAACCGTATAGACTTTTCCCCGTAATACTTATTCGCTCACATCAAGGACACATATCGGCTTCTATCTTAACTTCAAATCATTCCAAGGCACGGAAATAACTAGCTTTAAACTGTCTCCAAGTGTAAAACTATCCCAATTCCTTTCTAACCATAAATCCTCTAGGCTCACTATGCATACATACTAGTTGCTTACTCCGCGTCTCTGCTATTGCCTTCTGTTAAAAAACCCAAACAAATCCATAATTTTCCAAACATTCTACCCCACAACCATATCATAACCTCATGCTCTTAACTGTAGAAATTTTACTTACGGAAGCCAAATTTTCAACCATACCCCTCAACATTAACCAGGACAACATTGCGCACTTTGATATGGATTCATTAAACTGCAACTGCTCTAACAATACCAAGATAAATCAATCTCAAATTACGACTGCAAACTAAGTTCCCAAAAATTTCGATACCAACGGCTGGGAAATAAAAAGGGAAGTTCGCGGGTCAAATGAACCCGGGTCAGATATTCGGGTCATAATCCCCACGCGGGTCAAGATCCCTCATTCGGGAGAATCCAAGTCTAAACAGAGAAGAGAGAGAGAGAGAGAGAGAGAGAGAGAGAGAGAGAGAGAGAGAGAGAGAGAGAGAGAGAGAGAGAGAGAGAGAGAGAGAGTCGAACGAAGAAATCGATCGAAGGAAGGAGAAAACAAAAACGAAGATGAAGATCTGGGCATCAATTTAGCCAAGGTCGGTTTATCTCCCTCCCTCTCTGTTCTCCGTACACAAATTTTTGATAGATAGGAAAAGCAGAAATCGATTTAACCCTAAATTTCTTTTCTTTTTCGATTTAACAGAGGTCAATCGAAGAAGCAGAAATCAAAAACGAAGAAGAAGATCTGTAATCGATTTTGGCAAGGTTCGATCTCTCTCTCCCTCTCTCTCTCTCTCTCTCGTTGGATAGATAGAAAAATCTGGTAATCGATTTTTTTTCTGGGTTTATTTGTGTTTTCGATTTGAATTTGAATTCTCGATTTTCGTTTTATTTAGTATCTA
Organism: Vaccinium myrtillus; assembly: GCA_016920895.1. Classification (NCBI taxonomy): domain Eukaryota; kingdom Viridiplantae; phylum Streptophyta; class Magnoliopsida; order Ericales; family Ericaceae; genus Vaccinium; species Vaccinium myrtillus. Next base: position 34,658,354 of record CM029281.1, on the reverse strand, counting down.
TTTGGGAAAGCATGGATTTTGCTCATGAATCTCCAACGACATTCATCCTCATTTGAGTTTTAGGGATGAAGATCTGGTTCTCACTATTTCTTTTCAGGAACAACCAATTTTGAAACCAAAATCCCCTTTTAACCAAAAATAATTTCAGAAAATACGCCTTATAAGGTTTTTGATCGTATATTTTCTGTTTACTTTGCTGCAGAATTTCCATTACATTCAGGAAAATGAACGACTCCAAACTCTTAAAGATGGAAAAACGACTCGTAAGGAGATGGCGAAGTGCGGGGACACAGATGAAGAACATGGACTTGGGAACTTGTATCAACTGTATTTTTGGTTGAAACTTGAATTGATTTGCTTCCTTCAGTTTAAACTCAGTAGCAGAAACTATCTTTAATTGATGTGCCTGGATGGTTGCAACTTGTTGCTCATTTAAGTTCCACAAAGTGAATGGAGCCTTGTACAAGGGTTTGGCCTGTTGTGGTAGTTTGATAGTCTATAGGAGCAACTATCTTTAATTGATCTTTTTCATTTATCAATGGAAATTATTGGGGGTCAACTGCAAGCATTTCTTGTTTATTTACTCATTGGATGATATCATTTGTTTGTTGGTGTTTGTTGAATGTGAATACGAGGGTAACATACTGCTGCTCCAAAGCTGCTTGGATCATTTAAATTTCTTGTTTTGTGGTTCTTTTAACTTTTGTTGGAGTTCTGGAATGGCACATGGACATGGCTGATCATTTTTTGTATGCACATGCACAAACTGATCTTTGAAAGCTTACTGGTGAGTCACCAGAACATCGGAACTCAGAAACTGCAAGACCTCTCTATAAACAAACGAGCTTATTCTTTCTAGTAGCTCAACCCTCAAGCTCTTGTTGGAGCAAGTGTTTGGTAATCCCTCTTTAAAACTGCATCTGTACATCACAAAATTGAGAATAAAACCAAAATAGATGAATCGCTTCTACATTACAAAATTTTCTTTACAACAAGGTTATCTTTCTACGTATTCATCTTGGGACATGATTTTTTTTTACTGACATTAACAAAAGATATACAAACGAAAATTGGAAAACCAATTCAATGACCATTTTGCAATCTGATTCAAAAATTGCTTCGAACCAAATCAAATCCACTGCCATTCCTCACGATTCATGCTATGCGCAGCACCCAAGCTGCTGTAAACTGAACTGAAGAAGCCTTGATCCACATTACAATTCCCAGACTTTGCTCTAACCCTTCTTCAAACTTGTGTTTGCTCTAACACTTCATCAAACTTGTATCAAATTTATGAAAAATCAAATATTTTATGTAGTCATCTCATTTCATTCCTCATCAATTTCTGAGTTGTCCTCCTCTGGAGCCTAATGCACTTGCAATCTTCTTCATCCCCATCTTCACGTTTACTTTGCCCGTTGCTCCGAATCACCAATGTGTTGTCCTCCTCAATAGTCACCTAAAATCCCACCTATACATAAGATTAACCATCACATTAACAAAGCAAGATCACCAAAGGAAGACCTTTTCAGGCCCTTCCTAAAAAAAAAAAATTCTGAAACTTGAATTTGGGAAAAAAAATAGCTCCAAATTTTCCATTTTATACTCAGATTCATAGGACCAAAGTCCATAACTGAAAACAATACAACAAACAATACAACCGAAAGTAGGATTTTTCTTTGTATTCACAGCCAACCATGGCTGGAAAATTGTTGGATTATATGCCTGCCATTCAGCATAATAAACACAAGCACACAACAAAAAACAAAAGACATGACAGCTAACAAAAATATTTATGAAACAAACGGATGAGGAATGCTGGACCAGGTAAATCAGGATTCAATTGACAAAGGAAACTAATTCTAGGAAACAAACATCTTTATCATTGCAATTCTGGGTCATGGGTCTTGTGGCTTTGTTGCCTTAAAAGATTGGCTACCAAGGTCAAATTCAAAGAGTAGGACATGGGGTTTTTGCTAAAATCAAAGTCGAAATTTTTTCAACATCCAACACTACCAAAATTAAAAACTAACCAAACAATGGGTCTGAAATAACGAATAGGTTAGGGTTTTTCAAATCTCCAACTATAGATTTACACCACAAATTTTCCGGCTTTTCCAGATTCACAAAATTTTCAACAGTAGAGGAGATGAACCAAATGGATTTAGACACAATCAAGAAGAAAAAGCATAGTTCGAATGTTCACACACAATATCACGATCTAGGGTTAGAGCCTTAATATCACGAATTCGAAATCAGAAAACCATCGAACTAGGGTTTCGAAATCGGAAACCCTAGTTTCTCATCCAAATCGAGAGAGAGAGAGAGAGAGAGAGAGAGAGAGAGAGAGAGAGACTTTGGTGGATTCAGATGGTTCGTCATCGGTGGCAGTGGTGGTTCGATTCGATCGGAGGCTAGGCCATCGTCTCTCTCTCTCTCTCTCTCTCTCTCTCTCTCTCTATCTGTAAACAAAACGTAAATGAGAGGGGAAGGAACAATGACCCGTGTTTGGATCTGACCTGCGAGATGTATTTTACCCGTTACCACGACCCGCGAGTGCCTTTAAATGAGAGTTCTTTCCACAACCGTTGGATGTAATCCAACGGCCACGATTAGAAGGTCCGGATACTGTGCAAAAACGGGGGTGCTGATAAGTATATATATATATTAGTATTAAACATTCCCTCGCCGCTCGCAACCTAGGGAGCTTCTACATACCTCCGTCCCCGCTCCGTGCAACTAAGCTCTAAACCTCAATTGCGCTATCGAGACAATTTCTCGACTGTTAGACCAAGCAAAAGGAGATTGCATCAAAGAATGTGAAGCAAGGATTGCATGAGTGCATGGACAGAATGTTGAGCTGTGAGGAGCATTTTAAGGCTAATATCCAACTCGACTGTTATGACCAGCCAAAAGGAAATTTCAGCACCCATGTTGCAGTTGATGAGTCGATTCTCAAATGAGGCGCTCTCCAGGTAATTATGCAAAATTGTTCAGTTCTTAGAATTGCTACGTAAGTTCTCTTGATGAAAAAGAAAGACACTGATTGTGTGCCCAACTCTTAACTTCAAGGTTCTAAAACTCGCTACTCGCTCCCAGGTTGGTCGGGGACCTTCGAGCTTCCAGCCCGAGTACTCGGCCTTCGAGAAATTACTCGGTTTTTTTTTTATAATTTTTTTTATAATATATAGACATTGTAGACAATATAGAGACATGTAAAATTGTAAAGTAAATACTACCAAGTACCAAACAAGTAGTCAATCCATAATAACTAGTCAATCTTCATAGTTCAACTTCAAACCAAATAAAACCACGTAGTAGCAAATAAATAGTCAATCACAAAGTTCAAAGTTCAAAACTAAATAAAACTAAGTGGCACGAAACTAGTGAGCCAACTACTCCTCCATCTCCTCTTCTTCTCCATATCCCTCCATAACAAGGCCTTCATCGTCCTCACACTCAAAATCCTCATCTACCTCCTCATCGTCATCGGCATCATCTTCGGACACAAAATCATCTTCATGTAGCTCTCGTACTCCAACATTTCTACCACTTCTTCTAGGTTCAAGGTATTCATCCGCTCCCATGGCTTCTCCAATCAACTCATATGAAAGCCCCGAAATTGGATCAATTCCATCATCACCTCTTTCAACAATCCATCCTTGTGCATGTGTTGCTTCATTAGCAAGTAAGACATCTCTTTTTTTCTCCTTCCTCCTCTTTTTATTGTTGATGAGTTTGGCATTGAATTGGACATAGACTAGATTGTTCAACCTTGTTGCATCTAGTCTATTCCTTTTCTTTGTATGTATCTACACACAATAGAAAAATCCTAAGTTAATATACGTATATAGATTATAGAGAGTGAGATGCTTTCTAGTTAAAGAGTATATGTACTTACTCCCTCAAAAGTGCTCCAATTTCTTTCACACCCCGATGAGCTTGAAGTCAAAGAGAGAATTCTAGTGGTCATTTTTTTCAAATTGGGTGTATGATTGCCATAGTTAGACCACCATCCAACTAGACATGAAAGAAGCACAATTCTATTAGCACTAAGTTACTTGATAAAAATTAACAACAAAAAAAATACCAAGGAAAGTAATTATTCATTTACCCGGATCATAGTTGTCATGGTTAGACTCACATCCCTTTGCGGCTATAGCTTTTCCAAATGCACTCTCTTTGTTTTCGTACTTGATCAACTCCACATTAATAACTTGATCTTGCATATCAAAATCATCGGGAAAGAAAGCTTCAACACAATCAACAACCCCATCCATAATACTTGCATCATCTTTCATGGTAGAATCCTTGAAGAAGTAAAAAGGATTCAACAAGTAGGCCGTCAAATGCAATGGCCTATCTAACCGTTCATAGGCTTTCTCATCAATGACCTCAAGTATCGGCCGGTAGCTAGCCTCATGTTGCTTGTATACCTCTTTGATATCTTCTTTAGCTTGTTTGAGCTCTCCATACACAAAGCCCATTGAGGGCTTCCAATCCCCATCAACAAGTCTAAGAATCTTAAATAATGGAGCAAACACTTTTAAGCATAGGCTTACCTTATTCCAAAATCTCGGACTCGAAATGATAGCATTTGCCTCTTTCCCCTTTCCCTTTTTAGCCCATTTAGTATCCTCCCATTCTTTGCTACCAACCATATGCCGCAAGTCATGTTTCTTATCCATCAAACTTTGCAAAGTCAAGAACGCGGTAGCAAATCTCGTAGCACCCGGCCTCACTATGTCTCTTCTCTTTGTATATTTTCTCATCAAAGCCAATGTCTTATGATGAGCATACACAAATATAGTGATTTTTTTTGTCTTCTCAATAGTTTCTTTGAAACTCTTTTGCTTGCCAATTCCTTCAAGCATGAGATTTATAGCGTGGGTGGCACATGAGGTCCAATATATGGTAGGTCTCTTGACCTTTAACAAATTCGTCGCCGCCATATTGTTGGATGCATTGTCCGTCACAACTTGAACTTGAACAACATTTTTGGGGCCAATCTCATCTATGAACTTGTCAACACATCCAAAGATATACTCCGCCGTGTGCGATGTCTCCGAATCTTCCTTAGAAGAAATAAAAGAAGTTCCTTGCTTGCAATTAACACATAAGTTCATAATGCTTCTCCTTTTTCGGTCGGACCAAGCATCGGTCATGATAGAGCAACCCGTTGAAGCCCACTCTTCTTCTTGCTTCTTGAGTATGGTTTTGGTTCTTTCTACCTCTTCCTTCAACAATGGCTCCCTTAGTTGGTATTGGGTTGGAGGTTGGTACCCCGGGCCAAATTGACCAACCACTTCAACAAACCGTTTGAAACTATCATTGTCGATAGCATTGAATGGAATAGCCGTTTCATACACCCATCAAGCCAAGTATTGACTCACCTCATGACTTTTCTTCTTTGAAATTGCATCATTTAAGTTTTGTTGCCTCATTTGCTTACTTGCACTCAAATTGGGATTGATGGCCATTGCAAATTTATCCATGAGACCAACATGATGGGGCTTCTTCTTTGATCCTAGAACTTCCATTTCATCATCTTCATCTTCATCTAGTATGTGCACTTCCTCCCTAAGATTCATTTCCGCCTCCTTCTTCTCTCTCTTTTTACCTTTTGTATCTTCAAGAGTTTTCTTACACTTCTCTTGATCTTCCTTGGTTGACTTAGGGCAAGGAGCAACATTGCCCCTAATACGAGCAACGTGTTCTTTCAACCTATGAATCCCTCCACTATATTCCTTCAAACACAAAAGACATTTTGTTCTATCCCTATTGTTAGGATTCACAAGAACGGCATATTCCCATCCGACATCGCTTGAATTTCTTTTCAAAACACTACACTCGGAAGTGTTAGACGCCGCCGAAGATTGGGATTGAGCCATTGATATTTGATACTAGCCCTACAAAATAACACATAACATGATAACAAATAAAAAACAAACACTAATTATAAACTAATTAATAAACACTAATTATAATTTATAAATAACATTGGGTTGTGGTATTAACTATTAAGTAACTAATTAATAAACACTAATTATAAACTAATTAATAAACACTAATTATAAATAACATTGGGTTGTGGTATTAAGTAACTAATTAATAAACACTAATTAGCACCTGTGTAATCGTGTGTGTAACTAATTAATAAACATTACACAGTCAACACTTTGTTTGTAACTACCAAAAATTGCATAAATTGAACTAATCTAAAATTAGCAGTCAACATAGTTTTGGGGCAGTCAACATAGTCAACATAAAATTAGCAGTCAACATTACACAGTCAACACTTTGTTTGTTACATTTGTGAGGGAAAAAAAAAAAAAAACAGTCAACAGTCGTGTGTTGTGTTTACTGTTTATAAACACGTGTGTTGTGTTTACTGTATAAACACCTGTGTAATCGTGTGTGTTGTGTGTGACTGTGACAGTGAGAGAGAGAGAGAGATACCAGATAATAACCAGACGAAGAGAGAGAGAGAGAGAGAGAGAGAGAGAGAGAGAGCTGACGACGATCGGAGCTGACGACGATCGGAGCTGACGACGACGACGATCGCGAGTTACACCGCTCGAAATTCCCTCTCAAATTTGATTTAGGTCAAGTTCTGTTCTCAACGATCTGTATATAAAGGTAACCTCAAATACACTTAGGCCCCTCAAAATTGTAAAAATTTAGTTTTCATTCCGATTTTTTCCGACTTTGCCTGACTTTTTCCCGTCTTCTTCTCGACTCGCCGCCTCGCCGATGAATCGCGAACCGCCGCCTCGCCGACTACTCGGCGACTAACGCCGACTCATGCCCGAGTTGACCTTCCACCGATTAACCCCACCGAGTAGGGTATAGTCGCCTCGGTGGGGTACCGAGGACCGACTTCTCGGCGACTTCTCGGCCGAGTTGCCCGACTTTTAGAACACTGCTTAACTTTATAACCCATAATGCCTTTTACCCCAAGAAACCAAACCCAAAGCCAATCAAACCCAGTTAGTACACAGGAAATCCCAATTCAGGTCAGTATACGACACCAACATTAACAAAATGAAAGAAAAACTTGACTCAACCCAAACATTTGCAGCCCATAAAGCCTTCAGAAACCAGTATACACTAGAAACCCAAGTTCAGGCCAGTCAACGACACCATCAAAAAAAAAAATTTAAAAAAGAGAGAAAAAATTAAGATTTCAACGACAAAAAATGGGTGGGCTGGGAATGAGAATCTGGAGAGGATTTTTTTTTTCCCCTTCTTTTGTGAATCTACTACAAATATATTGAAGCATCAACATGCACATGGAGCTCGATTTATTCGAAGAGGTACCATTCTCTCATTACAAATTGAGATTAACATTCTTATCCATAGCGAAATTGGCGATATTTGCAAAAAGGTCCAAAATACATGATTCTTGTTTCTTCTCACTCCAATCAAAAAACAAAAGACAAACATTCAGGCATTCTTTTGCTCTTCCTTATCTATAGCGACTCATGAAGTATCCTGCAAATATCATGTTCACTCACCACACTGGACCATGACCATACTGTAACCCAACCAAGGGATCGTCTTGTTGGTAGGCTCTCTCAATTCTGTGAGTGTGATCAAGACAATTGCTTTATAACCCTTCATCAACATGGTATTTGTAGGTGTTATTGTGTCAAGATAGGTACCTAAGGCATTCCACCCATGAATTTGACTTTGATTCACCCTAGGTATTTGATACAATCCAGTTTCCATTCCCAACCAAGTTACTAGTAGTTTTTTTACATTTGTCTATTGTGGGAAAAATATTTGAAAATATCCAATCCAGTTTCCATTCCCAACCAAGTTACTAGTAGTTTTTTTACAATTGTCTATTGTGGGAAAAATATTTGAAAGTTTTCCTATGACCATAATTAATGAATCTGGCGTTAAAACTGGAAAACTCGAGACTAAGCCACATCCACAACCATGAGCCTGTTTGGGCGCTTCATTTTCGCATTTTCCAGTTTTCATTTTCCACTTCTGCCTGTTTGGGCGCCTGCTACTGAGAATGAGTTCTGAAGAACTCATTCTCCATTTTCGCGTTTAGAAGCAAAAACCCAGAAACAGCTGAGGCCTTCCTTTTCCCATTCTCATTTTCCATTCTCGTTTTTCACTTCCCCGTGATCCTTATGTCTGCCATATGTACCCCTGGTAACCCTTTATCCTCTTCCCACACACACAAGAACCAGAGGAGACTCTTGCGAAGAGAGAGAAGTTCTCGCTCTTGTTCTTCAGATCTCCTCTACTCCTGTTCGTTCTTCTTCAGATCTCTGTTGGCATTACCCAAGTCTTGCAATTGATTTTTAGTGGAGAAATATAAAATAAATGAAAAAATAGTGACTGCCGTAGGAAATGTGAGTCGGTGGAACAGGGGAGAAGAATAGAGAGTGCTCTGCCTCTCTGGAATGTTTCTCACGAAATGGGGCTGCTCACATTGACAAACACAAAACACCAGTTTTTATACTAGGGCAAAACACAAAACACAAAAGGGAACTGGGCCTCACATAAGAAATGGCCCACTACAAAAAAAAAAAAAAAAATAGTTCAATACTTGAAATATTGAGCCCAATATAAAAGAAAAAGAGGGATAATCTAATAATATTTTGATCAGATGCTATTCCCCAATTTGTGAACATCCGGTAATTTTTTCAATGAAAAGATCATTGTTGGCATGGTTTTATAACTAACAAGGGTAAATTGGTAAAAATCAATCCATAACTCATTTTTATCATTTTTCTCCCAAACACTACTACTTTTGCAAAATGCATTCTGCACATTTCTCCCAAACACTTCTCCCAGATTCAAAACTCATTCTGGCCATAATTCAAAAAGCCAAAAAGCCAAAAAGTCAAAAATGAAAAGTAGAAAAGTTGTCTCCCAAACACCCCCCATATGAGGTAACTCGGAAATCAACCATGTCCACCCATCTATTCAAACTCATGCGTGTGTTTGTGTTTACCATAATCTGGACCTTAGTGCATGTTTGCTTGATTTTTCATGGAATATGTATATTAATCCCCAACTTTCTTGTAGATGAGGTGTTCCTTACTCGAGGCACTACCTACAGGTGGTTATAAAAATGTAATTGCTTCTCCCACAGTGCCGATAGGTTTTGTTCCGTGATTGTCTTCGCAGGGGATGGTTCTGTTTTTTAATGTTCTTGAGATTTTGGAGATGGACAACCGTTATAACTTGCCAGAGTTGAGTAGTTCTAATCAATAGTGGGGAAGTAATAGGGTACATGAAGGACGATCCCGCGAAGTATTCTTACTAGATCATAAAGGATGTTTATTTATGCTATATCGAAAGATAGATGGCCATGGGTCAGGTTTGGGAAAGGTTTCTCATTCTCCGTCCCCGCCCCGTTCCCCAAATCCATTACCCGCCCCGCCCTGCAAGTGGGTCGGGTTAGGGTTCTACTTTTTCTATCTTCTTCCTGCATCAGAGTGGGTTGGAGTTGCTCTAAACTACTCCTTTCCATTCACACTTCAGTTGTACAAAGGAATTGGGGAGAAGAACGATAGACAGATAGACAGGTAGATTTAAACATATATACACAGAGAGAGAGAGAGAGAGAGAGAGAGAGAGAGAGAGAGAGGGAGGGAGGGAGAGAGAGTAAAATTCTGAGCTCTTCACTTTGTCATCTCCAATTCATCTCACTACAGGGGGTAATATTTGGTTTGTTTGTTAATTACATGCTCATGTGAAATCAATGTTTAATGTTCAATGTTCATTTCTCAGCAGTCAGCGCCGAGAACTTTTTTCCCTACAACAGAAGTTCTTCAAATACGCATCAAGTCTCTAATTTTTTGTTTCGGTTTTCTGTAAGTCCAAAGCTATTTGTAGAGTTCCTTGCAATGTTATTATGAGTCTTACAAACTTCGCGCACGCACACACTTTCGAGATATGTAAAATCCAAACACAACCAAAAAAATTTACCATATGTCCATAACTTACCTATGATATCCGGCTGCTTAACTTCCATTGCAATCATAGACAGCCAAAGTGTTGCGAGTGGTGTTGCAACCGATTTATTAGATAGCTCCGCCATCTCAGCCACTCAAGAGGAGAAGGAAATACACTATTTTTACGAAAAATAACCGACTCCATGGGTTGATGAGTTCCTCCATTTCCTGACTTCATGATTGTGGGAGTTTTGTGTCCCTGCAAAGAAGTAATACACGTAATCATAGTCGCAACCAAATTATTTTTACAGGAGAGTGACGCCATTAGAAACTCGGTAAACAAATTCAATGCAATAGACTCCATCTAAGAAGCATGGATACGGACATGACACGACGTGAATACGCGGATACATAATTTTTTTAAAAACTAGGACACTATACGTTGGGGCCTGGGGGATACGTTACACAATAGTATTAAATTCATATACATATGCCTAAAAAACTGAGAAAAAATTTTTTTAGGACAAATTTGGGTTTAACGTTGAAGGGAGAAGAATAACGATATATACTCCTTCCGTACGGATTGATTTGTCCCTCGTTCTATTGCAACCGGATAAAAAATTAGTGATATCTGTAAATTTGGTAACTAATTATATGTCCAATATAGATCTTGTTTGAGAACTCTCGATTAGTTCTATAAGACAATATTTTAAAAATTACATAAAATATCATAAATTATAAATTATAAGATATACTCATTTGAAAAGTGGCACGAACTCTCAAAATAGACCAACAAATCCAAACGGAGGGAGTATTTATTGGTCTGATATATGTCTTATTATACTTTTTACCCCTTACTTATTGGGTATTGCTTTATTATTATATTTAGATCAAAAAATTATAGTTTCTACCCCGTTTCAAGTTCTAAAAATTATATTTTGACCCATAGTGCCCTAAAACATATCGGTAGCGTGCCAGAGTGTATCAGAAAACATGTCAGAGCGTATCGAAAAATGTGTCCGAGCATGTCGGAAAACAACATATTCGAACTTAGAAAAAATAATTGAATATTCGGATATGTATCTTCACGTATTGGACACGTATCAGGAACGTATCCGAGCGTATTGGTGTCAATATGTCCAGGAGACACAAATTCGTTTACCCTGAGAGAGTGTTCGTGCTTCTTAGTACTCCATCCGTCCCATTTTATGAGTCCTTTACGGAGAATTGAGCTTTTTAAGCAATCAAAATTATTGTTTTAGATTTTCAAAATTAACGTTCACAACAGTTAGTTAGTTAAATGCATTTTATTTGTTTGTAACTTTCAATATGGAGCTCAAAACATATGTAATATGGATCTTGTTTAATAGATATCAATTAGTTTTATTATATAAAGTTTCTCAAAATCATGGAAAATTTTATACACTAAAAGATAATAAACAAACCAATTGGGATGGAAATAGTACTTTTCAAGGGTAAAACTCGAAGTTTGGCATGTTTTGATGGATGTTTTTCATACATGGGACATGTATTTTTGGGACATCCCAAAATAGAAAGAGGGACATTTAAATTGGGACAGAGGAAGCATATGAGATAAGCAAGAAAACTTTTTATTTTTGGTACAAATGCTTGACTTGAGTGGGGTTTGATATGAAAAAAGTATTCATAGGTAAATTTTTAAAATATTCCCTACGGTTTGGATGAAATATCAAATTTGTCCCTCTAATATTAATTGTGTCAATTTTATCCCTAGAGTTTTAGTCTCATCTCAATTCCGTCCCTCTCGCTGAGGGTGTTATCGGAAACTGATGAAACTCATGGGTGAAATTGATATTTCCCTCCTAAGGGGACAAAATTGAGACAAAATGCAAAGTTGCAAACTAGAGGGACGATTTCTTAAAACTATAAATTTTATTTTTAATTTTGCACGACAATCTTGTTAATTTTTACAGTCTCGCTAACTTTTACAATCTTCTAGTATTTTCAAAATACTAAGTGGCAGCAAAGTTAATCGTGTGAAAGTTGACGAGATTGTAAAAAAAATAAGAGATTGTAAAAGTAAACAAGATTCTCTTTGTAAAATAAAAAATAAAATGTACAATTACTAAAATAGTCTCTCTAGTTTGCCTTTTCTTCCTCAATTATGTCCCTCTACGAAAGAAATGAAATTTCGCCCACGAGTTCTTTTGGTTTTAATAATACCGTAAGCGAGAGGGACCAAATCTAGACAAAATATAAACTCTAGGGTTTAAAATGCACAATGAATACTATTACTAGAGCGATGAAATGAGATTTCACGTAAACTAGAGTGACTATTTACCCAATATCTATCTATCTATTCTATTCTAACATAGAACAGGAGAGCAACCAGTTTGGCATCACACAATAAATGAAGCTGTATGGACTTTCTCTTATCCTGAGATTGCCATGTTTAAAAACTAATTTTAACAACGCATTCAACATTCAACTACCGTGAATAATTTAGGCTTTATGGACTTCCCCTCCTACTACTCCAGTTTTCTCATCTTTACGGGCAGTCAGATTAGCAGAAAAAGAAGCTTGGGAGAGAAACTGTCCGGCTAGAAGAGAAAAAGAGGGGTGATTGTTTTTTGGGATGGTATGGACTGCACACTGTTTTAAGGCATGTGAAGAAGTCTAAGAAATGTGAAGAGCATTGACAAAGGCGAAGTAAGTTTGTACCTTCCACCGTGTTTTTTTTTTTTTTTTCCCTTTCTTGCCAGCAATTATTTTCTACTGTAACTTTTTGGTAGAATCTGTTTTAACCCAAGGTTATGAATACCGTGCCGTACCAGTTTTGTATAAAAACGGTACCAAGGACCCTCAGGCCTCAATACCATACCGTGTTCCATACCGGGCCGTACCAGAAAATATCGGGAATACCGGGCAGAAAATATCGGGAATACCGGGCAGTACTGGAAAATACCGGGCAAATATCGGACAGAACAGAACTGCCACCGTATTCTGGCCATAACTTTTGACTCCAAACTCCGATCAAGGCAAGTTATGTATCAAAATTTAAGAGAATTTTCAAGATCTACAACATTGTAGTTACACACTTTTTCTAATTTGGTATCGGTGTGACCCAAAAACTATGATTTCTGAACGAGGAGATTATAAAAAAAACAAGGTATGTTTTTTAAAAAGGGTTTGTGATGCATGGGTTCAACTTCTATCACTACCAAACATCAAATACAACAAATATGTACTAAATATACATAGATTAAGTGGGTTTAAGGGGGGTACCTTCGTTTTTAACAAAATGGGATTGAAAATGTCATATTTTGTGTCTCTTGAACTCTCTCTCCCAATATATATATATATATAGGTACACGGTATTGACCGGTACGTACCGTACCAATAGGAAAACCGGTACTTGAGCCGATACGGTATTCAGAACCTTGGTTGGGATAGTCGGGCAATTAGTTGGGATAGTCGGTCTAGTTGGGTTAGTCGGGCTAGTCGGCGAGGGGCCTTCTAGCGCTTAGGCGGCGAGTACTCGGCCTTCCAGATCTTCTTTTAGAACACTGGTTTTTTTAATAAAAAAATTACCCTTTTCTACTTCCAAACGTCACGTTGACAAAGAATCCAAACAAAGGCACAACTCCCAATTCGACGTTCTTCTTGGACTGCCCAACCCAAACTCTCCTCCTCAACCTTTCTCTCCGCATGCTTCACCCCTCTCCTTTGGTAGTACTATTCTTTACACCTTTCCTCCCAATTCTGCGTTGGGGCTACAATGAAAAATCTCGTACGGTTTAAAAAAGACTACCTCTCTAATATCTGCACCCTGACATTAACTGACCTTGTATGCAAGATGTCCAAAAGAACCATTATGTCAGGGTTTCACACACGAAAGTAATAAATGTTCGATTCGGAATCATCAGGTCACAGCATCTATGTCTGCAGCCTGACAGTAGTTACCCTGCTTGGTTGAATAATGTATCCAAGTTCTCATTTTGGAGTTGGCAAAGCCTTTTTCTATTCAAGGGGCTATGCCTAATTGAGTAAGCTTTGCCTGAGCATGGCAGTAATTGTGTTTTCGTTTTGGACCTTTAGTGTTAAATGGGGCAAACAGCTTTTAAGGTTGTCCTTGAAAAGTTGTAATCCTCTTTGTTTCCTTTTTCCTGTTCATGTCCTGCTTTTTTAAATGACCTGTGTTCTTCGTTAAAGCATTTCTCTTTAATGGTCTTATTTCTTACCCATGTTTAATACTTTCACTTTCAGGGGAAAGACAAAAGCCCAGAAATAGAATATCACATATGGTGGAGCAGATGCAAGTGAGAGCTGCACTCTTTTCGCTAAAAAACTTGCATCTGAAAACTTGAATGAGTTCTGATGGTTCTGTTTGTTTAGTTAATGTCAGACCCTATATTATGGCTGACCTATTTTATCATCTCTCTCGCTCAGCACAAGGAAAGACCTATTTTGCTTGTAAACTTGTTTTAAGCAATCAGTAGACTATTTATTAGCTTGAGCTCAATCCCTCTTTCTCTACTGGTTAAAGGAGGGAAGAGCTATTTTGCTTGTGAACTAAGTAATCAAGGGCCATTTTTCCTTCCATGTAATCATGTACATGATGGCTATTCTTCTAAGGTTACTCTACCGGTTTTTGGTTGCTGCTTACAAATTAAAAGGATAATTCTGACTCCAAGTGGACCCTCGTAAAAGAACACAAATTAGCTTCTGAAGTTGAGAAGTCTCATCAATCACCAGAGAATTTGTGATTGGAGCAGAATCTAGCAGAATCACAAGTTGTGTTACTGTCGTCCTCACAAGTTGTAATCACGGCCTATCCCACCTCAAGTAATTTTGCAGGCAACAAGACCCTGAAAACAGAATAGTGATGATTAAGCTTTTTTCACCTTGCAGTCTGCAAACCCTTCCCAATGCACCAACAATGCGGTTCGTGAAGGCATAAAATATGCATCTAACTCTTTGATGCATGAGTGCCATTGCAGGCATCGTGCATTTCCCCCAAACGACGGGGATGTCTTAACTTGTACGTAAATAAGGTCTGGCTGATTCTGAAGTAAAACCACTAGTCTGGGAATCCGTTGGATGATTGTATCATTATCCTAGCCAGTGTTAGTAACTGTCTTCCGTCTTTTTGCTGGAGAACCCATTCACGGGGACTGGGTATGGGTCCTTTTGAGTTTGGCAACCCATTGCATGTTCAATGCAGGGGAAAAGATGCCTGCTCCTTAGGGGTGCACATAAAACGGGCCGGGCTGGGTTTGGGACTGGTTGTGCATTTCCAAACCCGGCTCATTTGTGATCGGGCTTTCATTTAATATGCCCAAACCCAACCCAAATTTTAATTTTCCAAGCTCGTCTAATAAGCCCATTTATTTTTCTAAAACTGGTATTACAAACATAAATTAATCAACCATAACGATCACAGTAATTCACAATCGTAATACTAATATACTTAAAGTTTTGAGTTCTTAAAAATATTATAAAGAAACCTATAAGTTACAGTGCAATTATAGTATTAAAAAAGATGGAACTCTCCAATATATATATATACCCCAATCTTCTAGTCCACACCTCCCGTTAATAAGAAAAAAATGGTTTTTTTTGTGTTGCAAATTATTTTTGGAAAATCCGAGCCGTCCAATGTGTTCAGAAGGTGTTTTCAAGGGTTCACGCGAGAAATCTTCAAAAAAAAAATACCGGGAAGGGCTTGATCCAAGCAATTTTCGCAAAAACTGTATATATATATTTTTTGCGAAAACTGCTTGGATCAAGCCCTTCCCGGTTTTTTTTTTGAAGATTTCCGGCTTGGACCCTTGAAAACACGTCCTGAACACATTGGACGGATCGGATCATCAAAAAAAAATTTGGATCACCGAGGTCCGGAAGTCCGGAGTCCGCACTAGAAGTGCCTTGTATATATATATACATATCAATCTCTATATTATAGTATTAAAATAAAATATTACTTAATTCGGGCCGTGCCAGGCCAGGCCTCATAGGAATTTCCCAAACCCAACCCATTTAGTAAACGGACTTAAAATCTCAATCCAGCCCGGCCCTATGAGCTTAAATATTTTTCCCAAGCACTAAAAAAATCGAACTAGGTTGGGCGTGCTGGGAGGACTACCGGGTCGGGGTGCACCCTACTGCCCCTGGCAGCAGAATATTCAATGGCTACAATAGCATTTGTGAAGTTGGAGGTCTTGCGTTCGACTTCACCAGGTGCAACGGGGTGGATCTAATGTGGTCTTGGATGAACTTTAAGGGGGGAGAAAAAATCATTAACAGCAAAAGATATCTTAATTCAAGCAACACCGAAAACATAGGCACCGAAAACATATGCTTCATAAGCAGCAAAAAACCAAACCACTGAGTTAAGAATCCAAAATTTGTTGCCAGTAATTTCCCAAGAACAAAGAAGATTTTATTCCAACACAAAACCACTCCCCTGAATTCTCTCCTCACCCACCTATCTGCCACTAACCAATCCCCAGTGTGACAATACACAGATTTACATCCTAACATAAATACCAAAAAATAAAATTAAAAAAATTATAGAAAAAAAAGAAAGCAAGACAGTAAAGCAAAAACAAAAAAACCAAAAAGTATCTGTGCGCTGCACTACCAAAAATTTCCTTACACAAGAATGAAGAAAATGAGGCTGTACACGAGCAACTGACCAGGATAAGACACCAGAGATACACTGCAGGACTTGCGGATGTTCAATTGTGTTGATGGAAGAATCTGAATCTGCATTTTATTGGAGAATTACCCACTTGAATTCAAAGTGGTCCCCGAAGAAGCATTTAGTCCCTCATCTTATGGATCGGATGAAACCAAAAACGTACTTTCAAGGTCTCTATATTATAAAATTGCAACACGACTTCTTGGATTCAATAGGAAGAAGCAAGCTGAGGAAGAGTTAGGTAGTGAGCTCTGGAGGTCAGGACATGGTTCAGGAGAGACAATCTTTGAGAAACCCGAGACATTAGAACATACCCATGAAGTGGTAGAGGAGGGGTCAAAAGCAATGGACAATGAAATATTCAATAAGCAAATAGACGTGAAGGGAGAGTCGTAGATCCCTGAAAATGCTCCTGCAGTAGTGATATTTGTACCAGCTATATCCATAAAGGTGAGGCCCTTCACAATTGGAAGTGCAGAAGGATCAAACTTATCATCTGGGTGGGATTCACACTGACCTGTTGCCTCAATAGCGATATGAACATTTACCATTTCCACATCTGATATGAGAATATCTTTTACGTAACCGCCTCTGCCTTTTGATGTCCTGACTGCAATTCCGACGAATGAATTGTGAAGGTGAAGGTGCTGCGCAATTACATTTGAGATGCCCCCGGACATCTCACTACCGAAAGCCAGACCAGAGCCAGAAGAAGACTCCAGTCGAACACCCCTGATGTGGACGTCAGTGGTCGGTCTACCGAACGAAATTCCATATTCGTCCCAACCGCTCTTTAGCACAATGGCATCATAACCCATGCTAATATTGCTGTACTCAATGCACACTTGCTTGGAAGAATCTGATGATAATTTCATTCATCTACGTTAGAAAAAAAAAGTAGAGATCCAAACAATCTTTAGGTGTTACATACACAGAGGAAAGAAGAGTCGTATAGTATCATGTCTCGTGGTTCTCATCTAAACAGAAAGCAGAGTACCAAGAGGCCAAATAAAGCTACAGCAGATATTACACCCTTGAAATGCTGAATATGAAACAAGATTATTGAGGTTTATAGAGGAAGCAGAATACAACAAGGTATTGACTACTGATGACATACTGATAGAGAGTTAGCATTTTGAAAATTGAAAGTTTTGCATTCATGTGTTTGAAAATATTTAAGTACCAGGAAAGATAACGCACATAACATTGTCATCCACAATGAAAAAATGCATCCAAGTAATTGAGATAAATGAACTCCAATTATTCCAATCAATAACTATTTTCCTACTAACCTGGGACTATTCCACTAGTGTAAGGAGAAGCTGGAGGAGAATGGGCAGTTATGTTTTGAACTAGCACGTTACTGCGTCATAACCAAATCACACAAAACCCATAAAATGTTTAGAAAGATTCCAGAATACATGAAAAGGAAACAAACAATCCTTAATGGAGGGTAACAATCAACCTGCAATATATTGGATGAATATTCCAAGCAGGGGAATTTAGGAAGGTTATATTTGACACAACAATGTCATTAGAACTAATGAACTCCACAAGATGAGGCCTGCTGTAGTTTAAGGAATGAGAACTGAACAGCTCCCACCACACGGAACCCTGGCCATCAATAGTTCCATTGTCACCTGGTGCAATCAGAAGAAGTAGGTAATTTATATTGCAACAAAAGAGTGGCCAAAAATAAAAGAAAAGAAAGGGTGATACCCTTACCTGTTATCACGACATCTGTTAAATTATTTCCAGTAATCAAGCTGCGATATCTTCCACCTGGCAGTTCAATCCCTCGGCCATAAGAAGGTAGTGGGTCAACTATATCCCAATGAAAGTAATCCTGCAAAAGTGAAATAATAGAGGCCAATTAAAACTAACTGTAATGGGAAGGTATCAGAAGCAAGAAAGTACGGATAGGTATCCAGATTCCAGAATACAACTCCATTAGTGAGATAAATGGATACTACTACTAATAATAACAGCAAGTTGGAACCTTTTGTTTGTGTGTAAGCTGAAGCAACTTGTGTTCTAATATTTCAACTAGGATGTAATCAAGAGATACAATAAAGTAATCAAGGATGTAATCAAGAGATACACCATCCCCTCTTCCCAATAAAGTAGAAGCATAAAAAAAGTTATGGAGAACCAGAAGATTTTGAGAAGTTATTGACGCTTGTTATCTTTAACTCTTTCCAATCGCATACCCACAAGAAAACTAACTCCTGCTGATTACTTACTTTATTCTGATCTTTCCATCAGTGGTTACCATTCTGTTCAAGTTTGTGCTTATTATTCTCTTGTGCATGGACCATAAATTTTCCTTGGGGGTGATGGAGACAAAAAACTAGTTAGGTTGCTCTACTTTTGGCAAATGGAATAACGTTATACTTTGTGCCAATTGTTATACAATGATATATAGAGGTAAAGAACAGCAAAAATGCAAAAAGAAAGAACCCTAATGTTACCACAAGCAAATCAATGGAAGATGAAATGCCAATTCTGCAGGAAAAACTAACCAATTTGTATCTTATCAATACTCCCAAAAAAACTAGAGATTTTAGCCCATACTTCAAATCGTTAGAAATGTACAAAACATCTTTCTACTTCATAAATAGGATAGAACATGCCCATATTAGACTTCAATGGTAAAAAGATTCATGCCTAGAATTCCATACAATCCATGCTGCCACAACGACCCAAATTTGTCTTGTATCGTATCACAAGTGGGTAAAAGTTGAAGATGAAACAAGAATAAGCACAACAGAATTCAACTGAGGTGGGTAAAACAAATCATGCCTAGAACTACATAGATTCTATGGCTGCCACAAAAACTAAGAATTGGTCTAACTTCGTATCACAAAGGGAATAGTTGAGATGAAACAACCACCTGTGAACCAAGAACTACGGCTTCTCTTTCAAGGAAGAGTGTAAGGTGGCTGGTGAGATTAAAGCTTCCAGTAAGCCACCTGCCCGCTGGAACGTAGAGTTGTGCACCACCCTTGTCAGCAAATGACTTGAGATAGAAGATGGCATTCTGGAAGGCAACTGTATTCAGTGTCTTCCCATCCCCAACTGCCCCAAATTCCAAGATGGACACACTGTGAGGTCTGGGGACCAAAGGCGTATTGTATTCACATTGTCCTTCACTTTGATTCCCAAAGGGTTCAATAGCATCAGTTAATGCCAGAATAAAAAGTAGTGCCACCTGAAAAGAAGAGGAAACAAAAGGAAAAGGTAAAGAGAATTGTAGAACAGAAATTCAACTTGCAAGCAGTTCCTACCTTTTGAAATCAACTATTGTTTGTACAAATGGTAATACTATTTCACACCAAGATTAAGAACAAAGAAAAGAATCCAATGCAGTAGCAAAGAGTACCCGGCTAACAGATTAGTAACAACGATCAAGCACACGTAAGGAGCTCATTTCTACGGTGTCTCATAGGCCATAGCTACAAAATTTGAAGAGCCCAAAGACCAACTCTATTATTGATTTTTTCATCAGTTTCGATACTCATTTCAAAGTTTTTTCGTTGTCAATTGCTTTAAAATCAACCAATGGTAGTACAAACAGGAAAAAGATCTAATCTTTACACCTATTGTCCCAAGAATTCATGAACGGGAAAACATAACCAAAATCCGTTCCCACAAAAGAACACATTTGCGTCTCTTTCTTCGCTTGGACAAATACATAAGGAGAGCATTTCTACAGTGTCTCATAGCTACAAAATTTGAAGAGCCCAAAGCCCAACTCTATTATTGAAATTTTCATCAGTTTCGACACTTACTTCAAAGTTTTTTCATTGTCAATTGCTTTAAAATCAACCAATGGTGGTACAAACAGGAAAAAGATCTAATCTTTACACCTATTGTCCCAAGAATTCATCAACAAGAAAACATAACCAAAATCCGTTCCCACAAAAGAATACATTTGGGTCTTAGAATCAACTGCCCAAGATTTCATTGCCCACACAATGAACAAACAACACAATAAACTCAAAGATCCAGATGATTTTGTGCAGAAAAAGGTTCCCTTTCACAACTATATCAAACTATTAGATCTTCTGATCAACACATCTGTGAAACTCAACATGATGGAAAGGCTTACTGCAAATACTTTTTCCAGACAACAGAAAGAAAGATGAACTGAGATTATGCACTTCAAATATACGTTCCAAAGTATAAAAAAGCACTAGAACTGGATCCAACTGAATTACTCCCATATTAATCAAAAACCACTAAAAAAACAGAAAAACAACGTACTTACTAGCCTCTTCATGAGCATCTTCCCAATCATTCAAGGCCAAGAGTGAAAAGCGACAGTGACGAGAATTGGAGAAAACAAGCGGAAGAAGAAAAAGAATAGTAACAAAAGAAAGAGGGAAAAAGGGTAATTATATGAGGATGGTCAATTAATCGAATCGAAACAACACAACATAATAGTAATAATACGAAGGGATGGATGGAGAAAGAAAGAGAGAAAGCGACAGCGCAGAAAAAGAGAAGACAGCTCGTTCTTCTTCTTCTTCATTCATGTTTATTACTTGTGTGTGTGTATAGAAGAAGAGAAAGGGCACTGAAAATAATCATAATGGCTAGTAATTAGCAACCCAACAAAATCGCTCCATTCCAAACGGGTAATTGCTGCCGACACCCCTCATCAATTGCCCCACATAACGGCCCGGGATTGAGAGAGAGAGAGAGACAGAGGAGAGAGCGGTGGGTTTGGTGACATGGGGATTAGAAACTCAGTAGATTAGGAGGCGTGTAGGACTTTTGACTGGGGGAGTGTCATTGATTGATTAGTACGGAACAAAGGAAATTATGGACTAGGGAATGTGGACTTTTTTATTTTAATAGAGTTTTTTTTTTTGTTAATCCAACTCTCATATCGCTGTTACATAGGAGAAAGACGCCAGCGATAAACGAAAACCAAATAAAAGCTAATCTGTCACGCCTTAATTTTCGGCTTACAAAATGAAGTGGTACCTAAAAAACACAATGAACTGGCGTCTTTCTTGAATCCGGTTTTCCAAACCACTCCATCTCTCTCAATCATTATGGTTCCCAATAAACTTTTCCACTAAATTATTTAAGTACTTTCAATTTTCTATCTATCTAGCTCCACTCATTATCTAAAAATTCTCCCTTCTGGGTTTGTTTCGGGAAGATGCACTAGTCCAATTTTTCCAAAGCTTTTGTTGACTCTTCTTGGACTTATAATCGTTCAATTAAAAGAGCGTGTCCGCTACGTCATCCATGGAAAAATTAATTGAATTTTGATTAGATACATGAAAAAACATATTTGGGGGAGAAAAAAAATGTGTAATACTCCCTCCGTCTCTTTTTAAGTGTGTTGCTTCGTATATCCAGCTTATTAAAGAAACATCACCATTACACCTATCACATCGATTTTTATATCTACTTTATACTTTTCACATCAACTTTTACTTGCACTTTCCAAAATTATCCTTTACTTTTATTCATTAACTCTTTATCCACTAATTTTTCAAAATGGCAAAATGATAATTGTACACACTTTTACCCATTAACTTTTCAAACACACTTATTAAGGGACAACCCAAAATGAAAATGTTTACACTAAAAAAGGGACGGAGGGAGTATAAGTTTCAAATTATTTTTTGTCATTATATTTTTCTTTTACAAATCTGTTTTGTTCATAAATCTATCGAAGTTCAATCAAACTAATTTTTTGCATGAATGACATATTCGGCGAGTTCTATAAAGTGAACGGATGTGCACGTCATCGTCTAGTGCGGAGATCCGATCGTCCATTGTAAAAATACACGACTCAAATTTAATCCAAATAATGGCCGGTCCGAATACCTCCGGTGCCAGGAACTCTACTTCCAATTGTTATGGACACTAGGTCCCCAAAAACCCATAATTGGACCGAAGTGGTGGGAGAAAAATGTACCGTAGCCTCTTCCGTCCGTTTGTTTTGTGGTGTGAGTGAGTGATGTGAAGGTGTGGGGATGGAGAGGGGTCCCATGTGGTTTCGTATACGGTGGGGAGGAATCCGGGAAATGTGGGACCAACAAGCCAATGATGCGTCGTGGATG
Organism: Vaccinium myrtillus; assembly: GCA_016920895.1. NCBI lineage: Eukaryota > Viridiplantae > Streptophyta > Magnoliopsida > Ericales > Ericaceae > Vaccinium > Vaccinium myrtillus. Next base: position 34,635,663 of record CM029281.1, on the reverse strand, counting down.
CTAGCCTGTCGTCACTCTCCTTTCCAGATCATTGCTCCTCTATACACCAATTGCGGCCCCACCATAGAAATAATTTTCGGAAAAATGCTTTGGTGCGTCCGTAGTCGTCATCTAGTTTGTGTGTTCGCTTCTGGAGTTACGTACATCCAACGGTTGCGGTTATATCTGTATCTAAATTTATGAGATTCATATTTTAGCAATATTAATGAGGGCGTCGGACAATATTAAATACCATATAAATATCTGTAAGGGAGCTTATCATATCTATGCCAGGGGTAAGGTGGTGAGGGTTAAGGAGTATGTTCTGAAAGAAATTGATAATACATGTGAGCGCAGCAAAAACTTGAAATTGTACCTTCATCCATATTTGTTCAAGTGATAGAACAAAGCAGAGAAATCTTTTAATCTATGACCCACGTAATGAGCCCCATTGATGAAAATACAGGCTTGTTCTTATTTTCGGGTTAGGTCAGGGATTCTCTGTATGTGGTATTTATAGGCAACATATTTCCTACCATCAAGGAAAAATTGTCTCCAAAAGGTCTTTCTCAATGGGTGTATCTCTTGATCATTTCCTAACGGATATGACTCTTAGTATATTAATTCCCAACAAGTATACTCTTGCATATAGGATGTGTCCTTTTATATAGGAGTATGATATACCCTTTCATGATAAGACACGTGCCTTTTTACAATTAGACACCAAATAATTGGGTAATTTATTTATCACTCACAATTTCAATTAATAAATAGAAAATGACATGTAGGCCACACTATGTAATTTCTTACATTCTCCCACTTGGCCTACATGACACACTATTGAGTGATAATAACTTAGAAAACCATTTTATACGTGGGCTACCTTACGAAAGTTCTTACATTCTCCCACTTAGCCTACGTAACACTTCAACGAGTGCTAAAAGTAAACATGGCTACTGGAAACCTATATTATTTTATTGTGAAATACTCTCACTCTAAGAGTCAATGCATGAATCATAGCGGTTGTACCACAAAATGTGTACTTCCTTCTATGTATTACAATGCATATTCTTAATTAAACATACTTTATTACCAACGAATACTATATGAATGGTTTATTAAGTAACCACTCGGGTTCTACTTTGTGTATCCCAAAGGATAACCTTGATACGTACTTAATCTTATGTGCACATGTACGTCCTTTATTCTCTAAGAATTTCATTAATGTCCAAAATTTATTGAGCAACTGAGAGAGAGAACTAACAAAAGAGTTAACAAGTCTTGTATTCACTACATGACTTCTAAAAATTTCCCGGCAACAATTAACTCTATACTTTATGCTCAATGGACACTTGTATAACTCCTCTCACTTAATGAGGTACTCTATGTCATTCTACTTATTTCAGCTCTAATCTTTTAAATTCTTAGAGACAATAACTGTAACCGAATTTTAGCATAATAGTCTCGATTCATAATCGACAATCTTGAGACCCTTAATGCCTGTTAGTTGGCTTCATAGCTCCCACTGAACTCAACTCCTTAGTAAACAAAAGTTGGATAGACTGTTTCATGGATATTTTTGGTGGTTGCTATTTCAATTTCAGGAAACACAAACTTCGGGATGATGCATATGAATTGATGTGGTCTTCACGAAACCTTGGTCAGGTTAGTGCAATTGTTATTGTGTTACTCTTTTTCGCAGTAAGAGAATGTGCCCTCGACTAACTTCTATGGCTGGACCATATATATTAGGTTGAAACTGCACGTGAACGACGTAGAAGGGCAGTGCAATTCTCTAAGGTGGGTTTATCATTGCCTCATAGTGATCAACCTTGCAAAAGAAAGGTTGCAGTCAGCCCCTCTCGTGAAATTGAACCTGATTCTGGCACATTCCAGTCAACCAAAGGCCTTGTTGACATAGACTTTCGGCAGCCTGTAATAGCTGACAGAGAAGTCATATCTAAAACTTCGTTGGCATATACCAAAGAATCAGTTTCTAGCAGGGCACTTGGTGCAGCCGATGGATACGATGCTACCAAGGCAGTTGAGGAAATGTCCAACAAGATAGATGAGACCTTCATGCGAGAAGATGCTCAAGATTCTTTGCCTCTGACATTCAACTATGATAGGAGCGAAAGTAACATTCCAATGGTATGCTTGATACGTGGATTATAGAGTGATCTTGTGTTGATCAAATATTAGCAACTGGACGTGGAGGAATACTACTCTTTGTTTGTAGAAAGACTCCGCAAATTTGTTACCTCTGTATGATATGTGTATTGGGGTTCTTATGGGGCAGGATCCGGCCATTGAAAATCCAAAAAGGCATATCAGCGCTATAGGCAACCTGGCAGATTGTCCTCTTTAGCGAGTTATAAGTGTTCCAGTTGTAGTGCATTGAGACCAAAAGAGGTTGAGAACAAGAGGAAGGATCTTCCAATAGTCATCTTGGAGCAAGAGATCATGGAAGCTATAAATGAAAACATTACTGTAATTATTTGTGGGGAGACTATTTGTGGTAAGACCACTCAAGTTCCGCAGGTAACCTCGTTGGATGCTTGCTGTTAACTTTTCTGGGAAATTCAAGTTTTAACTTTCATTCTGGTGGGCTTTAAGTTTTCGCTTGTTATTTCTGGTTGTCATATTTCAGTTCCTTTATGAAGCTGGCTTTGGTTCAGACAAGTCTAGTCTTAGGAGTGGTATCATTGGTGTTACCCAACCACACCGTATTGCTGTCCTTGCAACTGCCAAGAGGGTGGCATTTGAGCTTCAAGGAGGTTGGCTTTCAAGTTAGGCATGACCGCAGGATTGGAAATAGTTGCTCCATCAAGTTTATGACTGATGGCATTTTGGTACGAGAAGTGCAGGTTAGCTATCTACTCTTAGCATAGGTGTTGCTGAAAAACAATATGCTTTGTTGATATTCACATGCTTAATAAGAAATAACTAAGGCAATCTTTTTCGGTTTTCTTGGTAGAGCTAGATTCTTTTGGATGTCCATATGGTGTAGAGCTATGTAGCATGGACATGGACACGGAACACGGGATTTCTAAAAGAATGGACACGGACGCAGCAGGGGACATGGCAAAAAAATAAATAAATAATAGGTTTAACTATGAATTTGGTCCTCATAAGTTTTAGACAGTTTCGTTTTCATCCCTCTAAAATTTTGTTTTGTCAATTTCATACATGCTTTTACAATATCTTAAGCAATGTCATCTCTGGTGTGATTTACTCACCGACTAGCTAACGGAAAGCTGACATAGCCAATCAAAAGCTTTACTAACTTTTCATTGTTTAATCGGCAAAGCTTACTAACTGGATACCCAATTCTTGTGTAGTTGTATGGTTGCCACATCTATCCAAGACCAAAAGTGTGTTTTTCTGTTTTTCCAAAAGGACAAATTGAAAATCTGGTATCCATCAAACCACACAAACAATACCAGTGGCTCCGCTAAATTCGTCATAAAATGAAAAGGAAAAAAATAAAGGACAGAAACAGTACATGTTGGACACAGGGACAAGCCGGCCTCTAGGATTGTCGGTGCTTCATAGGTGTAGAGAATTGCATGTGGCGTGTATGTGTGAAATGCCCCTTCAATCTTTTCTAAAGAGTAACTTTTTCCCATGGAAAAAGAAAAACGAGTAATTTTCCAGTAGGTTATGTATATTCGTCTATTGTATTTTTGGGAATTGAGTCTCTTGAAGCTTGGGTCCTAAGGGGTGTTCTTTTAAATGTCCTGTTGGAATCTCTCACAAGGCCCATTGTATGCCACATCTAAAAGAGAGAATCTTTGGCAGAGATAGCATGCTATGGGCTCTGAAAAGCCTTGACGGTTTTTATTCATGCTGTGCTCTTTCAGTCTTTCTCCACATTCATTCTAAAATTCTCTTTCTACTCTTCATCGTAGAATTGACTTGTGAAAGTTTTCTACCCTGTTTTATGAACTTTAGTAAGGACTGCTGCTCTGATACCATGTGGAAACTTTATATCCATCTCAAAACCGATTGACTATGAGTGGAGAGGTCCCAGCATATATTAAGTGATCACCCATTCCACTCCTAAGCAATGTGGGACAATATTTCTTAACATGCTGCTCTTCAAAAGCATACATTATGTTGCTCTTTTAAATGTAACAAGAAATTTAATGAGAAGCAGATAATGAACAACAAGGAATGAGAAATCAGTCGTAATCACAAACAACTCTTCTCACCTTGCAGGGGACAATGACTCTTGCAAACTGTAGACCTAGTCAAGACTGTTGAATTATATTTTAATTCGTGTTGAAATGTTCTCTCGCTTAGTGCTAATGTTTTTCCTTGTCTCTTTTCCTAAAACTTTCCCTGGTGTCATTGTTATAAACATAAAAATGAACCAGAATAAGCCAATGTGTTGTTTCCATTGATAAATTTTGATGTTAGGGAAGTTTAAACTAATGTTGTGGAATTATTGAACTAATAATCATGTTGTTAAGTTGCTTTTGTTGTTTCCGTGGAATTAGACTGTTCTTAATATTTGCCTTTTGTGAATTCAGAGTGATTTCTTATTGAGGAAATACTCTATCGTCATTTTGGATGAGGCTCATGAGAGAAGTTTGCACACTTACATACTTATTGGAATGCTTTCCCGTGTGATACTACAGCGCCAAGTCGCAGCTGAAAAGTAATTTCGTTCGTTGAAGGATAGTGTAGATTAGTTTGTCTTCTATCATACCTTCTCCTTTTCCCTTTTTCCTTTTCCAGCCTTTTCTCTTTGTTTAGTTTTTGTTATTGTGATTGATCCCAGATTACATATGAGGAACACTGGAACAGCAGCGTAAGGTCTTTTCAGGAGAAAAAATTATCCCTGGAAGTATGATCTTTCCACTGAAACTGGTGCTGATGAGTGCCACCTTCAGTCGATGACTTTGTTTCTGGCAGAAGGATATTTCGCAATCCCCCTCCAGTAATAGAAGTCCCAGCCTGGCAATTTCTGGTGACTGTCCGCTTCTCAAAGCGAACATAGATAGTCGACTATGTTGGTCAAGCCTATAAGAAGGTCTTGCCAATTCAAAATAGACTGCCACTTGGTGGCATACTTGTCTTTGTAACTGGTCAGAGAGAAGTAGGGTACTTGTGAGGAAATAGTTTAGAATATCTCTAAAAGAAACGCAGAGAAAGAAGTTTCTACAATTGCAGCAGGGAATGCCATTGAGGAAAATGATACAAAGGAAATTAATGAAGCATTTGAGATGCCCAGAACTTCGTACCATGACCAAACTGACAGGTTCGGTTCTTATGAAGAAGATCTAGGTGATTTAGATGATAACGAATCTGACTTTTCTGATGATATGGAGACGGATAGTTATCTGGAAGGAGCTGATGATGCGGATTTATTGAACCATGAAACTGAGACTAATGATGATCTTTCAGAAGTATTCGAAGACGAAGGGAGACTTGCTTCATTGAAGGCTGCATTTGAGGTTTTGGATGGAAAAACTACCTTGAATCCTGATTCTGGTGAGAAACAGGTTGTTCCTTCCACTGCAGAAGGTTGCTCAAACCAATCCATTCCCAATGTGGGGGAGAAAAGGGGTGGAGCTGGCCTCTGTGCTGGTGCAATGTGTGTTCTTCGCCTTTATTCCATGCTTCCCGGATCAGCACAGCATGGTGTGTTGGAAGGGATCAGGGAAGGAGAACGCTTAGTTGTTGTTGCCACTAATGTTGCCGAAACCTCTTTAACCATCCCGGGTATAAAGTATGTGGTTGACACTGAAAGAGAAAAGGTTAAGAACTATAGCTCCAATGGCGTAGAAACTTATGAAGTCTAGTGGATAAGCAAGGTATCTGCTGCTCAACGTGCAGGAAGAACCACACCTGGCCACTGCTATCGCCTCTATTCTTCTGCAGTTTTTAATAACATTTTTCCCAGACTTTTCAAGTGATGTGATAGCCAAAGTACCTGTTGATGACATCGTCCTGGTCATGAAATCCATTGGTGTTCATAAGGTGAGTTCCTTTTGTAACTATAGTCTTCCCATCTAAGATAATAATTCTAGCTCTTCCAGAGTGAGATACAAAGAAACATAGTTTCTGGTGAATCAACACAGAATGTACCAAGTCCGGAACTAACCATTTTGAAATAATTGGAAAAAAAAAAAAAAAAATCTTTTTTAGCCATGATGTTAAGTTGGCCTTTGTTGAAATTGTTTGCTGCTGGATTTGCAATCTGACTACTTGGTTGGAAAGAGTGATATTTGAAGTCTTCCTTAACCCCACCAGTTCCCCATTTTTTTCCCTTATTTTTTTGGGGGTTTTATCAGTCATATCTGAACTTGTCATTCCATGGCTTAGTAGTCAGATTGGTTCTGTTTAGCATGCATTGCCATGAACATGTAGAGACTCTCATTCTGTATGTGCAAATCATGGTTAGTCTGGCTTTATCAGTATCCGTACCATAGATGTCATTTGGTTAATGAGCATTTGCAACCGTTCTTCTATTACGTTTTTCTATTTGAAGATGCTGTCTGAGCTTCCAAACCTTGCAAAGGTTGTTGCTTATTTTGATAGCCAGTCCTGGTCCGACTTTGAACTGATCAATCTCAAGAGACTGGTTCCGACTGTTGTGTTTCTACTCTTGTTGTGTCTAGATGACCCTGATTACTTATTCTTCTTTTTTATTTGTGAATGACCTTGATTAAATTTTATGTTCATGTTTTCTGGGTATTCCAGGTTTCAAATTTCCCATTTCCTACTCCCCCCGAGGCTACTGCCTTAGCTGAAGCTGAGCGTTGCTTAACGACTCTTGAAGTACTTGATAGCCACGGGAGACTAACACCCTTAGGGAAGGTTATGGCACATTATCCTGTAAGTCCTCATCACTCGCAAATGCTCCTTAAAGTCATCTAAATCATGAGAAAGGTGAAAAGTTATGATCGGGCGAATCTCATACTAGGATATGCAGTGGCAGCAGCTGCATCTTTGAGCTATCCGAATCCTTTGTAATGCAATTTGAGGGAAGCCAGACAAACACTGATGGCTTGAAACAGGACGAAGAGAAAAGAATAGACAAGGAAGAGAAATTAGGAAGAAAGAAGCTAAAAGAATCTGCTAAATTATCTCGTGCAAAATTTTCAAACCCCAGCAGTGATGTTTTGACCATTGCTTATGCATTGCAGTGCTTTGAACTTTCTATAAGACCAATGGACTTCTGCAATGACCACTCCTTACACCTGAAAACCATGGAGGAGATCTCCAAGCTGAGAAAACAACTACTTCAACTGGTGTTTAACCGAAGTTTTAACGATCCGCTACAGGAATTTTCATGGACTCATGGTGGTATGGAGGATGTTGAACGTGCTTGGAGGGTCTTTTCTGATAAGCATCCTCTTCTACTGAATGAAGAGGAGCTCTTGGGTCGAGCTATATGTGATGGTTGGGCTGATAGGGTTGCTAAATGCGTCAGAGGAGTTTCAGCGTCAGAGGGAGATAGAAAGTTAATGCAGCTTGCTATCAGGCTTGCATGGTTAAAGAAACTGTTTTCCTCCATAGGTGGTCATCTGTCTCTAAATTTGACCATGAATTCGTGGTGTACAGTGAACTGCTAAATGCAAAACGGCTGTATATACATGTAGCCACTAGCGTGAAATCTGATTGGCTTGTCAAGTACGCTAAGTCCCTGTGCAGTGTGCACTTTCTCCGCCCCCTAGACCCGAGTGGATCCCAAACCTTATTATGATCCTTTTACTGACGAAGTTTTCAATTGGGTTGTTCCGACGTTTGGCCCTCGTCTGTGGCAGCTGCCATTGCATGGTGTTCCTATCGTAGATGATGTGCACAGAGTAGCTGTATTTTCTGCTTCTTTGCTTGAAGGCAATATACTGCCTTGCTTAAGATTTGTCAAGAAGTTCATGGCAGCCTCACCTGCCAGCATTCTGAGGCCAGAGCCCAGAGGCATCAGCTTAAAGAAGGGTTGGGAATCTTCTTAATAAATTGAAGTCCAGGTTGAGAATCATTGATAGCTGTGCCATGTTAAGAGAGGCCTCGAATGAGAACCCTAGGGAACTGTATCTGGAAATTGTAGATTGGTTTCAAGAGGGTTATCATGATCAGTTTGAAGATCTTTGGGCCAAGATGCATCACGAGGTTCTTTTAGACCCTAAAGAACGTTTTCCAAAAAGTGTCAAGAGAGAGAAAAGGGTGACATAATTGCTCCAGCGAATACTGAACAGGAGTGCATATATGCCTTAGATTGGACTTCTGTCTTGGTATATATCATCTCAATATTTGAGCCATTTTTGCTCTTTAATGTGGAATGCAGCAAGGTAATTTTTATGCACAAGATTGAATGGAACTCAAGTTCTGGTGACAACCAATGTTCCTTTCTACAGTAAAATCAAAAACAGAAAAGGAGTGCTCGACATAAAAGAAATGTAGAGCTAAACCGAAAGCGAATAGTCTTCAGTAGCTTGGCAGAGAAGTTTACGCATTAGTATTACAGCAGTTGGGAAGGAAAGTATAAAGCTAGTTAGTGGTACAAACGAACTTCAGTTCCCAGTACTTGCTCACCAGCAGTTGAGTTCCCTCCAACCAGCTCTAATGGACTGAGTAACAAGGCATAAAAAAGGCTATGCCTTACAAGTTACAACTCGTTCACAAGGAAAATATGAGGATAGTGCATAAATGAACATCGGTTCCCAGAGTACTTTTGAGTTCCATCCAACCGGCTGTAGTGAACATACTTTATGCCAAGCTATTCCTTCCCTGTTTTATAGCTTTACGTTGATTTTATGTCAAGACCTATTCCTTTTCTGCTATGGCCTGTAAGAACATTCTATCATAGTATAGTAGCTTTTAGCAGTCGCGGCGCAGCTAACCCTGACCTCTTCATGTTTGGATTAATTATGATCTGGACCACATTTATTTACGACATTGTGCATTTATTTAGTAATCGTACTTCATACCTTCAATCTTTCAATGCAATGTGAAGTCAAGCTCATGGAGAACAAGACGAGTCAGAATCGGGTTCTGTTTTAAAGGGAGAGGTCAATATAGAATGTCCTTAAATTTTAAGTACCACAACTGATGATCTTGATTTGCGTATCCAATTTTGCAACAGATTAATTATTTCACTCATATCGGAGGTGGAACTGCTGTCAACCTAAATATGCGTTGATAGTGTGTTTTAGACAATATGCAAATTAAGTTTTAGATATTTGTATCTACTGCTATAATCTATTGCCTGGTAACCTTAGGAATCTGTGATGTTGAAAATAATATCCACTGTAAAATTATATATGCATTTATAAATTGAAAGTGAAAATTATGGAAAGAGGCGGGGCGGCGGGTTGTTACAACCAACTTTTCGCCCCTACTACGAAAACAGCATCATCTGTGTATTTACCAAGGATTCAAATGCAAACCTAATTGAAGGGCATCTTTCTAATAGGATGCTATGAGTTCCCCTGTTAACTCAGTCTCAGTTGCCTTTAATGTTTGATTTCCCGATCCCCAATTACCCAACTCATGAAAGAGCTGTAGATTCACGAAGGCACAGGGGAGAATCAAGAAGAGTTGTAGCTTCAACCAATGTATGGGTTATGATGCTTCTAAAACTCTAAAAGTCTTCTAAATCCTCCTAATTTAGGAGCTATATAATTTGAGTCATCAAATCCTCATAGTCAAATATGGTAGCTTTCGTGTCTTTAAGGGAAACTTTTGCAAAAAAAATAAAAAATGGTACAGTAGCTTTCAGGTCGTTTAGTGAAACTTTTGTGCGTATTTTTTTCTCTATATACAACAAATGGAGTGCATTCATAAACAAAGGGAAGGCAAAAATCATTCCCTTAAATGATTCATGATTTCTGGTGAATCTGGAAATTGAGATTAGTAAATAAAAACACTCATTGTGGCTCCAATAATAAGAGAGCACTTTGCCAAATCTTTTCGTTCGACAAATTTTTTTTGCCACATTTGTCACAAGATTGACCCAATGCCTTCGTTTAGCAAGCAACGGGTCTCGGGCAGATGGGCAAGCAACGGGTCTCAGGCAGATGGGTGCAATTGGTCCAATTGCACGTCATGAAGTTACCAATTTTAGTTGGTATTACGGCAAATAATGTTGTGTCTAAGCAACATCAACTCATTAAGACACAATATCAACGTGTGGACAAGCTTACTAGAGCAGCGAAAGAAATAAGCTGCCTTCGAAAAAAACTACAAGTTTTAAGCTCAATGGTTCATTCTGCATTCTAAATATAAGCCACATGATCGCATACAGGTACTGAAATAACATTAAAAAGTAGTGTTTCAAAACAACTAAACTGCAATAGTAGCAAAAACACAGATAATATCAAGTAATTAATCTTCCAATAGCTTCAAATCTCATTTTTTGGCTTTCTTGGATCCCCTGTCAGCAGAAAAGAAATACTAGTCAAATTCTAATCTTTTCTAATTTAAACAAACTGATTATGTACACTACTTTAACAAGTAACACCATACCGGCTGGGTTGAGCTGCGGGTGCAGGTGCAGGTGCAGCTGCTGCTGCAGGGGCTTGTGGTGCTTTCTCTCCGGGTGGTCCCTGCGCAAATTCAAAATACAAAATATTACATTCCCCACGTATCACTTAATCAAATCGGCAATGTTGGACAAAAACAACGCAACTATTCTTTTTTCATGTAGTAAGCCAACATGACAGACAAATAAATAGGTCGAAGTACATCTTCTGGTCAACAATCTTCAAAAAGGTTAGATTAATTAACACATACCTGGGCTAAACGTTCTTCCCTCCTAGCAAACTTTCTTTCCCTGCTCGCCTTATTCTTTGCTCGCTTAGCCTCAAATTGGTCAGACAATGTCTTCTCTCTAGCTTTCTCCGCCTTGGACTTATGGATGCTCTCCATTAGCACTCTCTTGTTCTTGAAAACATTACCTTTCACCTTCATGTACATATCATGATACATGTGCTTGTCAATCTTCTTCGATTCTCTGTACTTGCGCAGCAAGCGCCTGAGCACGCGCATCCTCCTCATCCACAATATCTTTGTGGGCAACCTTGCCTCCCTTGTTCCCTTCCGTTTACCTGAAATCAAGAAACGAAGCAACATCAGAAACCAACTGCAATCTGTTGTACTTACCAAAACTTGAGAAGGACCACATTGCCATCAAGGCCATATGATCTACACTATCTTAGAGCTTCAAAATACTGAACTCAACCAAAAACGATTATTGGGCATGATATCTCCTATACGGACGTCCTTTGCCAGGATTATAACGAAAATGAGCTCAAGGATTGGGATAAAACCATGTACTATCTTAAGCTTAAGCCTTAACCAGATAAAACATTTGAAATTATTTTGATCGTCATCCAAGGTGATTTCAGCTAAATGTATTCCGCTATCATATATTACACATACATAAACATCAAACTAAGATCCATTTGAGCCAATACTATTCCCATTATTTAGAAGGCAATACCATATCCAGAATGACGGCCCTTTCGTTTTGCCTCCTTCATTCTGCGTGCACGAGATCGTGAGTGAATCTTGGTTGGCTTCCTAATGATAAAACCATCCTTGACCAGCTTCCTTATGTTTTGCCCTGCAACCAAAAAACAGAAGGATTATATCAACATGTCAAAATACAATTGGGCAAAAGCTTCCAAACATAACACGGGTATTAAGTGTCACTTTTACTAGGTAAACAAGAATCATGACGTCAGAATGTAAATATTTGTTCAAAGAAAGCAATAAGAGGACAATATTTCACTCTAGGATTGCATAACCATGGGTCAGTTTCCACTTGAAAAATAAATTACCACAAGAAGGAAAAATTCTGCAATTGCAAATAGATGCAAAATTCTCATTTGCTTATTGTATCAATTGTAATTCGGAACTAAAACCATAAAAAAATTCACCATTGATTTCCAATCATTTTCGTCTCTCCCATTTGATCTATTCATCCAAAAACCAAGAAGAAATGTTAAACACCTGTTAATTAGATTATCAACTAACTCTCATTGATCTGAAATACTATAAGCTTTCTCGAGCAAATACGATTGTCCACATCTACTCATCACTTATGTTCAATTTCGTGCGAATTAAATTTCCCGGAAGGTTTGAAACGTTTACAGGGTAACACTATTACACTAATAAGCAGACAATATTTCACTCTTGGATTGCACTTCAACTCTGAAAAATAAATTACCAAAAGAAGGGAAATACTGCCGTTGCAAATAGATGTTCCCATTCTGTTTTGCTTACTGGACATATTGTAATTATGAACCAAAACCATACAGAATCCAGCATCGATTTCCTTATCATTCTTAGTCTCTCCCAATTTGATCAATTCTTCTGCCTCCAAAAGGTAAATACAAAAAAATTGGACGAAATAACTCTTGTTCATCTGAAGTACGATATGCTTTCTCGTGCAAATACAATTGTCCAAATCTGCCAATCAATTATGTATCCTTCCATATGAGTTCAGTTTTCCCCTAGTTGTGAAAAGCCCAGTAAAGGTGAACACTAAAAAGAAGAGTTTTACAAGGAACTCGAATATAAGTACATAATATTGTGTCGTCCTAGGGTATTTCAAACCTATTATCCACAATTAACATCATATCACCATCACTGTCACATTTTCCGCACAGAAATTCTGTTTGTGAATTATTTTCTGCTAAACACTACCATCCACACGTAAGTGTTTTATCCACTTGTCAATATATCGATTAATATATAGAAATATACTCCAAATCAACAAATATATATTGAGATCAAGAGAAATGATACCAAAAAAAATATGGAAAAGTAAATCGTACTGTTTCCCAAACAATTGAAAATATACAACACCACGAGAAAGTATAAAAAAGTTAATCGTACGAAATGGATCACGGACTGAACTAATCTCCAGAAAGAAAAACAGAAATGGAGAGCAAAACAGGGGATTAGAGAATTTACGGGAGTTGGCCATGGAGATTTCATTGACTTCATTAGGGTCAAGCCAAACCTTTCCCCCGCCGCACTTGAGCACGCTGGCGGCGAGCCGCTTCTGAAGCTTCAGCGACACCATCTCTCTCCTCTCACTCTCTTCCCCCTCACACACTCGCCCGCCTCCCCTTCAGATCAGCTTATAATTGCCCTAGGGTTTTGGAGAGGCCGGGAGGCCTTGTTCGTTTGTTGGGCTTTTCGGGTGGATTCGAACTTCTAATTCAGCTGGGTGCATCGTTTCTTACAGAAACCGAATACTACTTCAGCTAGTGGGCTGCAGGCCCAATAGTGGACTAAGGCCTTCAACAAGGTAAAGCCCAGGTCTTATCCTTTTAGGATTTATTACGGGCCGGTACAAAAAACAAATATTTATTACCACTAACTCCAATCATTCTTTTTAATTACCACTAACTCCATTAAAGTCAATCACTCTTTTTTGGGACTTAGGCACTTGGGGTGTATTTTCCTGTTATAGGGTTTTTAGTGATTTAGGCACTTTCATCGGGTACCCTAGGATTTTAGGCACTTTCATAGGGTACCCTAGGGTTTAGGTTTAGGCACTTTCATAAGGTACCCTAGGGTTTAGGTATAGGGTGCACTTTTTTATTATAGGGTTTTTAGTGGTTTAGGCATTTTCATAGGGTACCCTAGGATTTTAGGCACTTTCATAGGGTACCCTAGGGTTTAGGCACCTTCATAGGATTTGAGGTTTTAAAATTAAAAGTAAAAAAAAAAAAAGCGGAGCAGCACATGGGGACTAACGGCCCGTAATTGCAAGCAGCCCAAAATAGCCTTCAGTTGAGAGAGATCACTGAAGTCTCAACCAAAAAGTGGAGCGCGCGGTGCTTTTTCCAAAATCCGCTGGAGTGCGCGGTGCAGGCCCTCCACAAAATGGAGCGGCCTGTAAATGCCTCTATCTTTTACACTAGTTTTTTTTCTATTTTATGTAATTGGCGCGAAGGCCCACTAAGAGCATTATCAAGCGAACCGGCCCATTAAGATGTAGTAGTGTTTTTTTTTTTTATCAAACAGCATACATCAGTGGGCTAGGGGGATTAGGGGATTAGCTAGTTAGTTGGGCTAGGGGGATTAGGGGATTAGCTAGTTAGTTCACAAGGAGTCTAGAGGCTATCTATAAGGACCATGACCCTGAACCCAGACCACGCCCCTTATGGGGGTTGAACTAAAGCCTCCACTAAGGGAAGCAAATGGAAATGCCAGTTGTGTTAGCCGGGCTTTCCATTTATTGTACCATCTCTCTTAAGAAAAAAGAATCCTTTGATGTATTGGGTATTGCAACATGGATTAATCTACCGTCCGTCCATTGGGCGGACAATAAAGTGTATAGAATATGAATTCTTACATGTAAGAATTCAAACAGTGAAAACTCTTTCATGTAAGAATTATGATTGTTTTGTGTTTTACCGTCCGCCCAGTGGGCAGATAATAGAAAGATCCTTGCAACATTAGGAGCTCTAATGGCGAGGTGTGTAGAGAAGTCAGAAAAATCAACCCAAATTGAAAAGTAAACTAAATTATGCAGTACTTCTGTATTATTTGACTTTCAAGAAAGGTGCCTCTTTTTGTTTTGGGTAAAAAGTACTACTCCCTCCGTCCCAAATTTGTTGTCCATTTACGGGCATGTGTGCCATTTTTCAATTGCTTATATCTTTCAATCTATATTGTTTTTTACAATTTTGAAAACTTTGTTTAATATAACTCATCGAAAGCTATCAAACAAGATCTATAGTGAATATATATAACATTATACATTTAAAAATATAAACAATTTTTTGAGGTGCTATGAATAGTGCAATTGGACAAGAAATATGGGCCGGAGGGAGTATAAGCTAAGGACGATGGCTGGATAGAAATATTATTGTGGTACTAGGATACCATCATGCGTGCGAACATGAAATGTCTTGTTGTGGAGGATGTTGAGACATCAAGTGACGTGACGATGCGTTAAACTTACCAAATAATTACTTGTCGAAATGAGAGTTCGGCTTGCAGACAAAAGGTCTCAAAATCATAAGTTTAGAAGCAGGGACGGAGCCAAGGCAATAGGTGGGGTGGAGGCCACAAGGTTCGAGTATTTATGCTTAAGTCCTCACAATAATTTGTACATTCCCGTAAAACTCTCACAATTATACAATTGGGCCCAGGTTTCTCATCCAAAATTTGATTAGACAATTCAAAAGTCATTTTTAATTAAAATTTAATTAGACAATTTATATGTCATTTTTAATTATATACCTCGAGACGCGATAAAATTAGTTACATTTTTCATTTGTACATTTTAGTTATGCATTTTTATATGTTTTCGGCAGGATTAAACTATAGAAAATGGGCACGAAAATTTTAAAATTAAATACCATATTGTATCACTGTGTAAATTTTATGGAGTACTCCGTGTATATTTAGCTATAATTTCATCTTCTTGTCTTTTTTTTCTGCCCTGGATCATAGGTATAAAGCCAAAGTGAAAGAAATTTCAATTAAATTTGTGAATAATAAGTAAATAATACAACTCAACAAAATAAACAAGGCCTGAGTTTGGCAAATGAGTTCACCTGATGCTAAAATCTTGGTTGATTTTAGCCATTTTAGCAACAGTTGCTAAAATCAAACGGAAAACTCAGCCCAATATTCTACACATTTGACACCACAAATATCATCAAGTTATGCCAAATACTTTTATCAAAAATTATTTGTTTAATTATTTGACCCATATTTGCTTCTAGAGTTATCCGAGAATGTAAGAGGTCATCTCCATACGATTGTGTGCTTGTAGTACATGTGTACGATAAAGGCAAGAGAATTTTGGGGGGAGTAGTACAAGTTTATAAACCACAAGCACTGTGCTGGGGCGCCAATGGTAATTTAACAAGAAAACCAGCAGCGCTATTGGGATTTGATTTGAAACAGTCCCCAAAACCCGCTCACAGCCCACAGGATTCCTTTTGCAATATGCCTTTTCCACACAAGTTTGTTATACTAGTACTACTAACTTTTGCATGCTACCAACCACCAAAACATGCCAGATTAATCGCCTTTTACCACTTTGACCTTTTCTCCAAATTCGTACTTATCAAACTTCTCAACCATGACAACCATTCTAGGGTAACTCAAATGACAATAAAGATGAGCGGTAAACAGGGGCGACTCCACGTTGTGAAGAGGGGGCTAGCCGACCCCACGGGGTAAAAATAATAATAATACTACTATTATATTGAAATTTTTGAAAAATTCATAAATAAACCCCCTAAATTCAGTGGTGACACCACTGGATAACTCCTAAAAGTTCATAGAAGTTACTTATTTGTGTGGTTTGTTTGAATCCTAGCATTTGTTTTGTTCTTTGACAAGGAGTTATTAATCTATTTTGCTAGATTGAGCTTCAAATGTGATTTTTGTTGAAATAAGATTTTTAGTTGTTATTATTGTGATGTTTTTCTTTGATTTATGATTGATAAAAATATTTGACATTTATGAATGACCCCACGCTTTCGAACTTCTGGAGTCGCCACTGGCGGTAAATTTATACATTTTATGCTTGGAATTTGCCAAATTTTGGGAGCCGGGCATGTAAGAGCTTATCTTGTGAAGTTTCTAGTTCCGACGTGGATAGTTTGTCTTTGATCGAATTCAGGTGCACGCAAATTTGGTCTAGATATCTTGACTGCTAAAAACCCAAAAAAAAAAAAGAGAGAGAGAAAAAGACGGTCATCCTCCTAGTTCTTTCTATGTTTATGCCGAATCCGGGGGAGGCGCTGTGCAGTAGGTGTTGTGCGTCATGTTGTGCGACAAAACTACGTCGTTTTGCTCATTTTCTTAGTAGATCCAAGGGTCCTGTTTGGAGAGTTAAGTGTGGGGTTTAATTTTGGGGTTCAATTTTAGGGGATTTAGGCTCTTTGGGATAGGGTATAGTGGGTTTAGGCACTTGGATTTAGGCACTTTGGGTTTAGGCACTTCAGGTTTAGCATTTAGGCACTTTGGGTTTAGGCACTTTGTAATGGTTTTTTCTTCCTCCAAACAAAGTCCTTGAAAGCTTTGAAAGTGTGCACAAAAATCAAGCAAAATGACGTAGTTTTACCGCACAACACGGCGCACAACACCTACCGCATAGCACCCACCCGGATCCGTTTATGCCGCCAAGTTAAGTCGGCCTAACCAATCTAGTAGTAGGAAAAAAGAACTTTTTCAAAAGCGAAATGAGAAAAAAAATCCTGATATTCAGATATTGTTTGGTAAAAAAACATGTGCGGGACAAGGAATGAAAGAAGATTCGTGGTGGGTGAAAAGATAAAAAGTGGCGTAAATTGCCAATTCCTTGGAACTTGGAAGTTGGAACTTGGAAGTTTTGAATGTTCCCCGTTCCATCCATTGCATGGGCTGTTGTTGATTGATGGTTTGAAATGCATGCGACTCTTGCCCAAAATGACAGTAATTCACAAACAACTTATAAGAGTTAGGAGGTGTTTGGGAGCCTACTTTTTAGCTTTTTATTTTTAATTTTTTGGCTTTTTGGATTATGATCAGAATGTGTTTTGAATCTGAGAGGAGTGTTTGGAAGAAATGTGCATAATGCATTTTGAAAAGAAATAGTGTTTGAGAGAATAATGATGAGAATGAGTTATGGATTGGTTGTTTACCATTTTACCCTTGTTTATTTATTATGGTACTTAAAATGTGTACGGATATTGTTTTTAGCAAGTTTCTAAAGTCATATCGGGAAACATTTTTGTAAACGTGTCCCATTATGAGTTGGTTTTTTATCTTGTTGCCCTCTGTTATTTATTATTGTAGTATAAAAATGTGTATGTACAAGGTCTTTACACATTTTTTAAAGATATATTGTTAAATACTGTCTACTTCTTCCACTTAATAAATTCTTGTGTTCCATATTTAAAAGTCTCCACTATGTATTTTTTTTCCTAATTACGAAGAATTAAATATAACCAAGTACCAACCAACTAATGGCCAAAAAAATGATTAAATTATAATAACGATTAACTCAAATCCAACTAAAGGCAAAAAAAAAAAACCCAACCTACAAAGCATATAGAATTAATCTGGAACAAAAAAAAAAAAGACTACCAAATAAAGGGAAAAAAGGGAAAAATTGTAGTACACAAATTAAAATAGTCGTGTACTGGAAAAGTGAAGTAAGGAGATAAACAATATTTTTTTTTTTTTTTGTGGTTAAAGATAAACATTTACATCAGTAAGGTTTTGTTATTACTAGAAAAATATGAGGACAATTGGGTCTTTTCCTATGATGTCAAAATGAAAAGGCAAAACCAGAATGGGAAAAGCACCTCTGGTGCTACTTCTGACTTTTCTACCCCTTCACCAAAAACAAAGAAAGAGTTTTTGTAGAATGTATTATGAGGGTAGTTTCCCAAACAGCCAAACTAGAAAAAGAGAAGGTGAAAAGGTGAAAAACAACCGGCCAAACACCCTCTTAAGAGTTTTTGTTTCCAATTTCGCGATAAATTTTTCAATAGTACTAGTACTAGGGTATTGTTGAACACCATTTTGGTCTCACAAACTTATGAGATTCACCTCCAGTGTATAGACCCCACGTGTTTATGACATTGTCCCCGAGGCATCGAAAACTCTATACTCTATCCCAATTTTACTGCAAAAGCGAATTGTATTTCCCCCACTCTTAGAAAAACATAATTTACATACATCCTTATCCAAAAAAAATAAATAAATAAATTACATAACTATGCTGCTATTACCTTTGCAATTGTTCTCCATTCTTGAATTATAGTATTTAGAGCACCACATCATCTGTTTTTTTTTTTGCAAACAATAAACTCAAATTCAGGAACAAAATTGTTATTACACTTTTTTACTTTAATCGAAAATCATTCAACTTAAACATTGTTAACCCAATTTACATCCTACTAAAGTACCAAGAATTAAACAAACGAAAAAGCTATTAAAAATTAAGAACAAGCATAAAATTACAAGGAAAATTGAGGGAAAAAAGGCAGAATTTCCAATTTTCAGGCCACCGCAGCATGAGTAACATCATCGAAGCTCCAGAGCTCCACAGGACCACAACCCATAACATTCTCCTGCGCCGGATTAGCCGTCGCTGCCGCAGACTCTCCGTCGAGGTACGGAATCTGATAGAATTTCATGAACGACTCATAAGCCATCAGCTCCTCCGACATCTTCTGCACCTCGTTCTCCTCCTCCTCCTCCGCTCCCTTGCCGTTTTCTCCGATCACCACCTCGTTCTCTCCCTCTTCCTCCACCTTCAACAATCCGAAACACGCATCGGTTCCGTTCTGATTGCCGATAAAAGAGTAACCACTTTCTGACCCAGATCCGCCAATTTCTTCACTACTACTGTTAAGAACCGCCGTAACAGGGTCAGTAGTGAACCCATTAGAGTTGTACGCCGCCAATTGGTTAATACTATTATTATCCAGTCCTCCATTGTAGGCCTGATAAGGACGAGGAGGAGGAGGAAGGTAATTGGTAGTGTCTTCGTTGGGGAAATTAACTTTGGCTTTCTTCCCTCTGATTTTTCGAGCTTCTCTGTCGTAGGCTCTAGCGGCTTCTTCAGATGTGTTGAATGTTCCGAGCCAAACCCTTACGCCTTTTCGCGGATCACGAATCTCAGCCGCCCATTTCCCCCACGGACGCTGCCTGATTCCCCTGTACAGGTTCTTGCGTTGCCTCTTGACAGGTTTTTCGTCATGCTCCTCATCACCTATACAAAATTCAAATTTTAGAAAATGTTTATAAAAAAAAACACGACATGGTTTCCTCAACAAAAAAAAAAAAAAAACATTTGATTTTATGAAATTCCCATAAAATCAAATGGGAAACACGACATAAGGGGGATTACCGGTGGAGGGTTGAGCGCGCTTTGGGGTGGTTTGTTGGACTTTTGGGGCGTTGAATTTGGTGGTTAAGGGGGAGTTGGGCCAGAAGTCGGAGGTGGAGACAGGGTGGTCACCGCTGCGACGGATGAATTGAGCTAGTATTGCGCCGCCACACATTGAGTTGAGATAAAGTCGTAGTATGAGATTTCTTTGAATTGATGTTGACGAGAATGGAGAGAGAGGGAGAAGGTGGATTGGTTTTTATAGTCCAAGGGGGTGAGCGTATGTGGGTGACAGCAGGGTAAGTGGAACTTTCTTGCTTGGGGCTTACGATTCGATTCTTCTTTTTCGAATAAATTGCACTCTGACCCCTTACGTTCACGAAATTGGTGTGTAACCCCAGTTAAGCGGAGATTTAATGGCTTTGTAGTTTTACTCTTTTACCCTGCGAAAAAGTTTGCCCGGTAAGGAAAGACAACAAAAAAGTAGGGAGAATTGTTTTTTTCTCTTAAGAGAAATGCTAATGTGGTGCAATGTGAGTCCCACTTGTATTTTAAAATATATTTTTATGTTTACTTTGTACAAATGTGCTTTTAAAGTGTATTTTAAAGTTTTTTTTTTTTATCACCAAGTGTATTTTAAAGTAGAAGTGGGTTTTTTGTACCCTTAACGAGGCAATGATGCACTCGTTAGCAAGTCCCTTTCCCTAAAGCAAGTAGGGAGAATTGTTGGCTTTGTTCGATTCGGGTTTTGAGGGAGGGTTTTGGAGGGTAATGAGTAGAGAAAGATTGAAAAAAAAATTATTGGAGATCGTGCAGGGGGGTCTGGAGACCCAAATCGAACAACGTGGTTAAGCTCGTGTCTCCTTACTTTTGGTTGTTGGAAAATATGGACTTTAGTCAATTTGGCCATTGGGCCAAGTTTTCGTTTTTAGCATCAATTGTTAAAAATTAATTTTTCATAAAAGTTTTAAAAGATACTCCGCAATTAAAAGTCCATCTGTTTCTCAATAGCTAAAAGCTAAGGTTTCTCAATAGCTAAAAGCTAAGAGCATCCCCTACAGTCTCTCTAAATGGGCTCTCTACTCTATTTTACCAAGCCAAAACCCCCCACAACAGTCTCAATAAAAGGCTCAACAAATTACATCCATGAATAGTGCCTCCTTAAACAAGGTCTTATTTGTTGATGCACTATTCACTCCCCATATTTTATTTTGATTCTCTCTCTGTCTCTGTCTCTCTCTCTCAATAACTATTGATGTGTTAATAGAAAGTATTTAAAATAGAGAGTGTTGATAGAAAAAGTGTACTGCTATAATAGATATGTACACTGTACACTATACAATTTGCCTACTTATTTTTGGGCTTACTCTAAGTTGGTAAAAGTAAATTTTTTCTCACATACTCATTTTATCCTTTTGCTAAAATTAAGTTGTTAATCACCTTCGTGTTTTTCGCAAATGAGATTTGAAAGGAGTTTTTAGGAAACGAGAAACTCACCCATAATCTCGTTATAGTCATCAACATCATGACTTCACCACCTTAAGTTGCAAATTGTACTTTAAGACCCTCAGAAGTCAGACCTTTAGCTGTTGAATGGACTTTGCCAGCTTGTTTGATTATTCATTACTGTAAAGCAACCTCATGAGTGGTTTTCGGATTAGCACACAGACATGTGGTCGAACAAGAAACCAAAATATTCACCAAAAAAAAAAAAAAAACAATAAACCAAATTCAACTTGGGTAGCCCAAGCATTAAATTATCAGTATAATTTTGCTAATTTTTTGTTATTGGCTTGTGTTTGGTTAGATAATTTAGTTTAGTTTTGATGATGTCATTAGGTGTAATTAGTGGAGAGAGAAATAATGATGTCATCAAAACTAAAACTAAAACTAAACTGAGAAATGAACAGGGTCATTCATGTTTTAGCTTTGCAGTTAAAATTTCTCTCTTTTAGTGTTCTTCTTCCAATAAAGTAATGGTATGGGAAATAAGAAAACAAAAGATCATAATGTAGCTTTGTGACCCCCAAAAACATTGGACTACTACGGTAATTATTACAAGGCAATCGATGCTCAAATTAGAAGCACAATGAGGAAGAAGGTCAAGTAAAGATTTGAGATCTAGAAACGGCGTACCTCTTACAGGGTTTCTCCCTTAAATATTTGTAGGAAGAGTGCACTTGCCCTCCAAGTTAGTCCATGCCTGGCACGAGCCAGGTAGGTAACCATTTTTCGTGGGTGATATCATGCATGAGTCATGACGATCGGTGTACACGTGGCCAAGCACGTGCCCAAAATGTGGTTCCTGAGTTACCAAGGCTGTGTTTGGTTGATAATTTTGAGAATAATATTTTGAGAAATATTTTTGAGATAGTGTTTGGATGAGTTTTTGAAAAAAGTAATAATTAGAGATATGTGTAATAATTGGAGAGAGATAGAGAGAGAAATGAGAATAATGATTGGAAATAGGGGTATGAGTAGAGAGAGAAATGTGATTAATGATTGGAGAGATGAGAGATAAGGAAAGAATCTTTTTGGAATTTTTTTTGGAAATGTGAAGTGAACAAAGTGAAGGTTCCATTGAGCTATTAAATCATCAAGCGGGTCCTCATGAGTTTTGAGCTTGACCACCATAACGTGGGTTTGGAGGAGCGGATGGGCCGACCATACGGCCCGGGGCACTTGACCAAAAGTAGCTTAGACACGTTGGGCTGTCCATATTACAGGCCCAATGAGTGGGTTGGTTCGGCCCATTACACAAGGCCACAAGCCATGAGAATTTGCAAGAAACAATACAACACGTCTCAGAGATCTCAGATTACACTCATTTATATGAATGCCTTTTTAAAAGTAATGTTTGGACGGCCGAAATCACGCAGATTGTTGTCCCAAGAGATCTCAGATTACACTCATTTATATGAAGTTAAATAGTGCATGTATAAATAATGGGTGTTGATACATACCCAGAATTTTGTACTCAGAATTGACCCAAACACACACACAAGTGTGTGGGCCACACACACTCACATCCAGGTGTGTGTGGAGCCCACACACACTTGTGTGTGTGTGTGTCAAATGAATTCAAGTGACTCAATTCCTCATATTGATAAATACTGTAATAAATAAATAAATACTGTAATAAATAAATAAAAGCCCAAGTTGAAAACAGAGCCATGTTTGCAGCCCAAATTGAAAACAGAGCAATGTTTTGTTATTAGTCAAATGAGACGTCCGCTTCAACCTCCACTCATCTGATCCCAACCCTACTGTTTCATCCGCATCCCCCTCTCTCTCTCTCTCTCTCTCTCTCTCTACTGTTTCATCCGCATCTCTCTCTCTCTCTCTCAAAAGCAAGTGATAATCCCAATGAGAAACATATTACTGTATTGAAAAACGAATCAAGCCTACGTTCTCCAAGAAAATTGGAGATTACATAGATTTTGTATCTTCAGAACAAGGTATTAAGAATATGGAGAAGCCAAAAGACACAAGCAAGCAAGAAAAGCAAAAGATGGTTATCGGCGTAAGCGGCGGAGGTGGCGGTGGTGTTGGAGGAGTACTTGTGTGGGGTGCAGCAGTGGCAATTGCTACCTTGGTATCGGTTTCTGGCCTTAAATTCATGAGGAACAAAAGACCACCCAACAAAACCAACCACGACCCGCCGCCGCCGCCACAACCAATGCCCAGCACCACTGATGCATCTAACAAGTTGGAAGTCAACCACCACCTTAGTGATGATGATCAAGGAGAAGGACTTATTATTCTTCTTCAAGATAATTCTTCTGCTCCACCAGATTACCATCCAAGGTTTGAGCTAAACACTTATATTGGAGAAATTTTTCAGTGGCGAGCGGTCACCACCAACGTGGTGCCCGTTGGCTCGTCCAGGCCGTCCATGCATGTTTCGGACGGCCTGGATCTGTTGGGGTATTTTTAACCCTCAAAATTACAAAAATGTCACCAAACATCTGAGTCGTCCAAAACACAGATGGACGGCCCGAATAAGCTGACGGGCACCATGTGACCATGCCGGCTGGTGCCTGCTCGGCACTGAAAAATTTATCCTTATATTGGGTAAACTATGCAAACCTAATGTACTAGTGTTTGTGCTTTCGATTCATAATAGTTTTGTATTCGTATTCCCTGAGCTACTTTGGCTTAAAAGTCAAAACTGGATTATTGGATTATTCGTTTTGTTTTTATTCAAATTTTTTTTGCATTTGTTAGTTTTGCGTTAAGATTTTGTGATTTATGGATTCCTCTCGTCGAGACGAATCCAAAGAGTATAAAATTGTGGTCAAAACTCAATTTTTTTTAATAAAGCCAAAATAGGTGGATTATTGGGCAAATAATCCACGTATTTTGGCTTTATTAAAAAAAATTGAGTTTTGACCATAATTTTATACTTGTTAGATTCGTCTCGTCGAGAGGAATTCAGAAACCACAAAATCTTGATGCAAAACTAACAAATGCAAAAAAAAATTGAATAAAGACAACGAATAATCCAATAATCCAATTTTTGGCTCTTAAGCCAAAGTAGTTCTAAAGACTGTATTTGGATCAAAAATTAGTCGAGGGAAAGGTAAAGGAAGGAAAACACATTTTCTTGTCTCAAAGTTCTAATACCTTATGTACACAAATCATGCTTTCACGTATGTTAATCTGTCAATTGCAGTGGAGATGGAATTAAAGATGTGTCTCTTGATTCCACACCGTTGGACTCCAACAAAAGCTTGATCTCGGTAACTATCTGCTTTTCGTAATTACTCAGCCGGTGATTTCATTCCTTGTTTTCGTTCTTAATTGGACCCAAATCATCAAGACTGCCAGATTATAGACCGTAGTTTAGCAAGATTTCTATAATACTGTTTGAGCTCTGATTTGATGGTAATTTGATTCAGGACGTCGACGCCATGCTTGATATCAGTCGGCTAAAGGAGAAGCCTCACTATCTGGACATCCTATTAGGTGATGATCCAAAACCAAAAAACAGTTCATTGGAGACTTGTGATTATGGCGACAAAATGCAAGAATACTCATTGGTGGTTGAGGAAAAGGTACTTCAATCAGATCAGTTTGAAGAACAACACTCTCAAATACCATTTGGAAAAGGAGGAGAAATAGTGAAGGAAGTAACTGAGACATTTCAAATTGTTCCGTTTTCCATTGAATTTAACCTGGAAGGATTTGAAGTTAGAGCACCTGATGCACCTCAGATTGAAGCAGAAGACAGCATAAAGACGATGCAGTTGATCGGAAAAGAAGCCGAAGAAGAGGAAGAACAAGATGATATTACAGAGACGGTCAAAGAAGTAACTGAGACAAACCAGAAGGATCAGTTTGCTGTTGAATTTAACACGGAAGAAATTCAAGGAATGAAAGAGGATGAGGTAATTGGGGCCCCAGATTCACCGCAAAATGAAGCTGAAGACCACCCACAAATGCAAATGGTTGAAGAAGAACAAGAAATTGGAGAAAATATTGTAGAAATGGTCGTCGAAGTAGTTAAGACAGCTCAAAAGGATCAGTTTGCAGTTGAATTATACCCTGAACCAATCCCAGTAATGGAAGAGGAAAAGGCAATTGATTCAACTCGAATTGAAGCAGAAGGCAACCCAGAAACTCAATTGATTGGAGAAGAAAAAGAACACAACCATGGAGAAAGAGATGAAGCGGTTGGGAGAATTGAAGACAACCCACTGCTGAAAGAAGAAGAAGAAGAAGAAGAAGAAGATAGTGATGAAGTTGACGAGGAAGAAACTGCAGAGAAAGGTGAAGAAAGCTCTGAAGAAACAGGAGACTCGTCCATGGAATCCAACGCGGAGGCAATTTGGCCAGCAGAGTCAATAGAGGAATTATCTCAACAACTCAAACTCAAAGAAGAATCCAAAACCAACATCCAGAAACAAGAAGAGAGCATTATAGAGTGCAGAGCCGTCGGAAAAGCTGACCGTGGCTGCTTTGCTAGCATCAACAATCAGGGTATTTATGCCAATGGCAACTACAAAAATGAAGATACAAGAAAATCAAGAATCAGTCCAATGAAGGATCTCCTGATGAGGATTAATGTGTCAATGGACACGTCCAACATGAGAATCTGGTTATCATCAGCAGCTGCACTGCTGCTCATAGTGGTGGCACCGCTGCTAGTTTCATTTGCCAATATTGTCAAGCTTTGTGTCATTGTCTTCTTACTAGTGATTCTCTCGCATATTTGGGAGCTACCATAGCTTTAGCTGAAGTAGTTAATGCATGTCTATAGCTGAAGCCCACTGGAATAACAATATAGACTTAATACAACCAAACAAGCGTTTATCTCAGTCACTTGTTATCTACTAATTGAAGTATTGTTTTGAACATTAAGCGTAATGTATGAAACCTCAACAGGTCTCGCATCAATGATCAAAGCAATGTACCTGTAAAACTTGATATTTTAACTTTGCCTGCAGATTATCAGCTGATTTTAAAATGGTTAAGCGGATCACAAGTAAATTGCCGCCACTTCTTCCTAATTAAGAAGAACTGCGATATTGGTTTGCGCTCATCTCCTTTGCGCGTCATAGATTGGTGCAACTTCTTCCTGATTGATTCATTTCTCATCTTATATAAACTTACCACCATATATACTAATTCATCCTGAAACTGAATTCAGTCATTTGCAAATCTGAACATGTTTTCTTCTTAATCACCCAACAATCCAACAAAATCTATTCAACCTGTACCAAATCCTCCAATCAAACACTGAGATTGCACTTGGGGAAAGCAGAAAACAAACTCTACATTTTCTTTCAAAGATTTATCGCTTTGGTACACACCTGCACAATGCACTATTATAAGGCCACTTTCTGCAGATGAATATTCTTTCTCAGGACAGACAAGGTTTTCAAACACAGAAAAAAAGGAAGTCCAAAGACTCAGTCCGTCGTGTATAAATCTTCTGTATAAATGATTAACTCTCCTCTTCTTGCAAGTATCTTTACAAGTATATTTCAAAAACTATTAGTCCACTCTCTATACAAACCCCCTTCCTCAAATTGGTGGCTGCAGGTTCTTTTACTCACCAGTATCCAACCAATAAAAGGAGATACTCACGCAAGTAATTACCTATGTATCTATCGCAAACCCAGATCTCAGATCTTTACAAGAGGACAAAACTTCATACCCAAGCCTCTGCTAGCCGGGTTAATTATTCAGTTGCCAGACGCGTCAATTGATTAGCATTCTAGTAACTGTTGGCTTTCAGGCCAGCTGCAACCCGTGGACCACCCCAAAACACCGTACATTAGACTCACCTCCGAACAAACATTAACCTGAAATGGAAAAAACATTAGAAAAATATAGCAGACAATAAGTTTTCATAAATGCATGTTTGAAACTTTCAACACATACCAAGCAATCCGGGCTTCCTTCAATATGGAATAACATGACTGCCATCCCTCTTCCTCTATCCATCTCTGCCTGCTAATATAACAGAACTTGTAATTGACTTGGCGTGGAGAAGATCAATGGTAACAAACAAGTATAGCCGCAGTTTTCCAAAACAATTACTCACCGCACAAGCACATATCGTAATGCCTACCGCTGCCAATGCTGTTGTAATCTCAGCCATCACGCCTGAAATGGATTCATGCCTATAAATACTGAAAAAATATGATAAACATGACGTGAATTCAGCTCTATAACAAGTAAAAGTTTTTCTTCATTTTATTTTGGGTTGACAAAACCTAAAAATTTAATTTAGCATAGATAACCATAGAATAATCCAACCGGTCACAAGGGTGCTCAATCGTATGGAAGGAGGCTAACCTTGTATGTAAACCAGATTCTTTTGCTTTAATGTTTTGAAAAAAAATTTCATCAACAATTTTTTCTTTCCATAAATAAGCCAAACTATCTTTGCAAACATAACCCAAAGCCAAGATTAACTACAACCGCTACATTTTTTGTAATGTCTACTGACACAAATATTCCCTTAACATTTTGAATCTCAAAGAAAGAGAGCCACAAGATGGATATTGAAAAGAAAAAGCAAGACTCACCTGTTCGATCAATACACACTACACAGAACCACTGAATGGAATGCCCTTCAAGGTTGTGCCAAGATGCAACCTTGCCAGCTTGCCAGTGGTCCAGACTGGGCAAGATTTCTTTGTACGTGGGAATATTTGCAAGTATCATTTCACCTACACCATTTCCCTGAAATAAAACCTCCCCTGTTGCCTTCAGACTCACGTGCTGCATGTGCTTGTTACGTTTCCCATTGACCTTGGGTTCCTGAATGCTACCACGTCGAAGCTGGAAAGTATCTTTGCTGATTATCTTAGAACGTGGTGTTTCAACAATATTTCTAACAATCTTCTCCCAGTTGTAGGAGCTTCCTTTGGAATAATCTGAGAGCTCTTCTACTTTGCTATCCTCCTTGGGATCAGTAACAAATTCATTTACTTTATCTTCTGTTATTTCGGTTGCTGATAGTGCAGCTTGCTCCATCAAAAACTGAACACATCATAAACCTTGCATTAACAGATGGAGTGGAGGCAATGGATGTCTAAGCACCAAAATTCTACAGTAAGGAAGACCTACTTTCTTAATTTTGTGTCTGGCACTACGTGTTTTAGCATATTTCAGCCACTCTGAATGTCTTTGGAATGCTGTTTTGTTTGAGAGTGCCTGGCAAAAAGGCAAATTGTGAGTTGCATGAGAAGCAAGCAAAGGACAACTGAATCACTTCACAGTAAAAATTCACATAACTTGCAGTTAGTGGTAAATACCCATAAAGGCAAATTACTCAAGAGAACAGTGTATGGATGGTGGACTGTAACTCAACAGCAACAAATGAATACAACTAGGAAGCATATCAAACACTAGCATGAACTTAGCACAAGACTATTCAGAATCTCAAATTGCTATATCTACCCAATGAAATAGGATGTCTGTGACTCATATAGAGACAGAACAACTAAGTCTAGAATTCCAATTCGGGACCTACCACTCATTAGGGATGCATGACAGGAATATTTAACTTTCCAGAGCTTGGGATATCAGGATCAAACTTATTACATGAGCTGCCTACAATACCATCATTTAGAGGAATTGCAACCCAGATACCCATCATAACTTCTAACTTTTTATCTCCTGATACTTTACGCCATGTGGTTCAGAAGCAGATTCATGGTAGATGCACACCCTCTTAAACGAGTTCACAGCTATGGAGAAGAACAAAGTATGCTACCAGAGATGGGGGAAACGCCAGGACCACCTTGCTGGCACATTTTCTTCTTACTGAACCAGAAGTTCCCAAGATTTTCTCACAGCTCATAACCTATATGTATGAATTAAGGAACATTTGGAATACAGGAATATGACCCACTGACAAGGGCATATGTAGTTTTTGTCGTGCTATTATTGCTACAAAAATCTCTGACATGCGACTTCACCGTCTACAGTAATAAGGACCTTCATTTTCTCTTGGTAATTCAAATTATCTATGCTTTAGAACTCTGGTCCCTATATTGTTTCTCTGGTCCCTATATTGATTTTTAATCTGACTATACAGTCCTCCACTAGCGGAGATATCTCAACAGAAAAACACTAAACCGGAAGGGACTTATTTTTGGGCTAAGCAGGTCAAGAGAATCACGAGTCTCATGAAACATCTTCAGCGTCAGAGTTGAAATGATATTAGTACAATAATTTGTCACATGTAAAACATAATTTTCAAGTAACTCTGGGAGGGAAAAAAACCAAAGTCATAAAAACATCACCACATGGTCCACATCATCTACATGTTTGCTTGTTTGAAGAAGAAGAAATAGGAGACAATATCCCAATTACCCAAAAAACCAGAAAAAAGCGACAGAGATCAACTCACATCATAGGATATTATCTCAACAACTTCAGCATTTGCAAGCACATGAGAGGGACGGACAAGGATACCATTGACCTGCAAACGAATAAGAAATCAGGCAGTGAGCTGTGGAATGCTAAGAACGACAAGTCCACAGTTAAAAGTACGAAGAATACCTTTGCAGCGACCATTTTGTTGCCAATTTCAGTGTGTATCATGTAAGCATAGTCAATGGCAGTTGCCCCCTCGGGAAGATTTTTAATCTGCATGCAATGTGAAAGAGACCATTAAGACATCACGCAGCAGAATATTCTTTTATTTGTAACAATCAATCCTCTTACCTCTCCCTTTGGAGTGAACACGAAGACACGGCTACCTAAAAGATCTCTGGTGATAGTGTCCACAAATTCTCTGGAACTCATGTTTCCAACAAATTCCTCCTGCCATTCCCTAATTGCATTGAGCCAACCAATCTGGAGGGAAAGGAAGTCAGGTATTTGAAAAACATTATCAGGAAATTCCTTCCAAGGAAAACTGTTAAATTAGTGAGGATGAAAGAAAAATACCCTGAGGGCAGTGCTTGCATTGTTAAGAGATACTACTTGACTTCTACCAATAGGAATTACATGACCAACTAAACCGTTAACCAAACCCTTCCCACTATAATGAGTAGCAATGCCTCTCTCTGCTATCAGATCCATCTCTTCAGTTCTTATCTGTCGACCATGGAAAGAACAAATATAACTTACAACCAGAAGGTAAATTAAACCACAAAAAATTAAGCCCCAATGTTACAATCAATTGGCATTGGATACATGAATCCTTCTTTGCTATTATGCACTGTCAAGGGCTATACTTTTTGATGAATTTAGCCGATCAACATAGGTTTTTACTACTGCATCCCATCTCAAATTAAATCTCAAATTGAATATCTTTCAAAAGAACAAAAGCATAATTGATACTCACGTAGTGAACAATAATAAGGATATGACACTAAACAGCATTCAAAGGAGAGAGATTGCATAATGGGAACAAAATTGAACATTAAGAACCAAACCTGAACTTCCAGCCGAAACATGCTCTCGTAAAGAAATGGAATTACTGTTGTATGAAGACTCTGATAACCGTTGGGTTTTGGAGTCGCAATATAATCTTTCATCTGTAAAAGAGAATTAAAAGATAGTGGTTAGTAACAAAATAAAACATGAATTCAGATTATCAGGACAAAGGAAAAGCAAGTTACATACAGATTGTGGTATAGGGGTCCAAATTCCATGTACTAGCCCGAGGACGTGGTAACAGACCTGATTAAGGCACATTTATGAGAGTGAGAGTGAGAGAGAGAGAGAAATGATCAATACCATCATATTTTGTATGTAATTTACAAAACCATGGTGAATTACTTGGCAATGAGTAACAATCAACCTGCTGAGCACTACACAAAGGCCCGACTCCAACGCACGGCTTTGGTTTTATGATGATCCGAAGCTTACAATCCAAGCAAATGAAATTAAGTATTGAAGCAAATAAGAAATGTGATGCAAATTTTACAATCAAATGTTTACAAGGATATTATTATAGCAAACCTGTGCAACTTGATTGACTTTACTTATTGAACCTCCAGATTTATGTACAGCTTTGTAGATACTGAAATTAAACCACAAAAATTAGCATCCTGTCAAGGGAAGCATCAACTCTAACTATCGCGCAGGTCATGTTTCATAAAGCTATCGTATGGAATCAACATAACATTTAAGAGGAGAAAACATTTGCTAGAAAATCTTTAACATTTTGAGCATTGAACATTGGGCTACAACATAAACATAAAAAAGACATACATATCGATATACAAACAAATCACGACGATATGGAAAGCATGGGGATGAAATGCGAATTAATGGGCTCAGCTGGGCATCGAAGTCTACAGGGACCAAGTAATTTATGAGAATAGATATACATAGCGATATATAAATGTATAAGTAGTTTAGAGGGAAAAAAAACAGTCAGATGGTATGGCAAGACCTCAATGTAGTATGACAGTACCTGGAAATGGAAAGAAGTATGTGTATCCATTCAACAGAATCAACAATAAAAAAAATAAAATAATAAAAAAAACCCAGAACTGGGTGGGGATAGTATTTGTAAGAGAAATCTAAAAGAACAAGCAAATTATCTTTCAGTATGAACAGTAGTAGTGAGCTCTACAGCATCACCGCTGAAATTCATGATAAAAATGTAAGTCCATGGTGTTACCTGTAAGGCTCCTTACACGCAGATCGAACTTCAGTTTTCACACTCACAAGGTCTAAGAATTGATCATCCTCAATCTTCTTCATCAAAATTTTGTTTGCCTAATACAAGGAGAAGGGACTGATCAGTGATTCAGTAGACCAGATTCTTACAACCAATATTGAATTTGATTACTACAGCCACTAACTTTTAGACTGCCCATCTCATCAATCATCATACTTCTGATATGTGATGCGATAATAATAAACAGGTGATTGGTCATTTCTAAAACCTCATCCGAATATTTCAACTCCAAAAATAGAAATCTACCTCTATGAGTTCCTTCTCGTGCTCCTTGTAGAGTTCTGCAACTCTACTCTTGACTTCTGCATAGTCTTGAGCATTGGTGTACATGAAGGATAAATTTTCAAGTTCAGACTACAAGAAAAAAGTAGTACATTAGCAAAATATATGGGTATAAACTATAAAGACACATGTAACAGCATAAATATCGTAAAATGGCAAAAATTACTCGGACCTAGCCCAAGGACTACGACAATTATAGATACCTTCCTGCATAGCTTAAGGTAAGCGTTATGATAGGGTATGAAAATTGCATCCCCTGGAAAAGTGGTTGGTTGAGGGTAGGCATAAGCCCTGAAACATACCACTTAACCCATTTGCTTCAATATCCATTTTCCCCCATCTTAAAAATAATAATAATAAATTTTACAAGGACAGAAATGGTATTTAAATAGCTTAAGTGATGATATGAGCTTTTACTGTCAAGAAAATCGATAATAACTTAACGGAGGGAAGGTATTTTGCATATTGTCCGAGAACAGTAACACATGCAGAGGAATTTCAAAAATCACCAGTGAGGGTTAGTGGTATACTGGTATTAAACCTGGTAAAACAAATACTAACAACAAGAGCATTCTATTTTATCGATCATACACAACAGGACCCTTTTTTTGAAGTCATCAAATGAAGCACGGTGTTGAGATAAGGCATGATCAATTATTTATCTCAAGATAAAATTTGGTTCTTCATGGCTTTAGGTAGCCGATGGCCCGTACGTGGCAGCTGGCATATCACAACATTCATTTTGATAAGCTGATTCCAGAACCTAGACACCTCCCCAAAACACCACCAGTAGCTAATACAATGTTGTGATGTTACACGACAATAAGAGACAAGGCAAGCTTGGTCATGCAGGAAAAAATTCGAAGGGTGAATATTCAATCAAATAAAAGGGTATCAGGGATTCAGGGTTTTTCACATCTTAACTTAAATTCCAGAACTAATTCATCTGGAACATGGACTGTACAGGTACGAGAACTTGGGATGCCAAATGCCTAAATTGTGGTACGCTAGGGGTAGGTAGGCTTCTATAGATAACAGAATCAAAGCTTACTCTTCCAGACGATAAACATCTAGTGAAACTAATTATTTTTTAAATTATGCAGACAAAACATATTTCTAGGAGCATAATGATCGGATTCTTTCACAATTGCTCTTCCCAAAGTTTCACGCTCTCCAGGTTTTACCTTAATACGTTGCTCTTCTGGAATAACTTAGGGGGATCGCTTTGGATCACAAAATTTATTGTATTGGAATGGAAATGTACCATGTTTCGGAAAGTGCGCACCAAAATGTAATTCTTAAGAGTATTAATGTTCCATGGTGAAATAGTTCCAGGATGTGGGAAGAGGAACTTTAGTTTTCTTCACAAGTAAATGAAACATAAAAGAAAAAGTGCCAAGGAAGATCTATACCAAAAAAAAAAAAAAAATGAACTTTGTTCAGTGTGAATGTATCGATCTTAGGCAGCATGAAAGTAAAGAAGTTTCTTGGAATTCAAAGGACAAAATGATTGTTGGAATTCGAAGTAGAAGAGTAAGATTATCAACAGGTGGGAATACCTTAATTTGGTACATCCCTAGAAGTTTTGCTAGAGGAGCAAACACTTGTAGGGTCTCTTTCGCAATGCTGGTCTGTATACAACCAATCATGTTAGTAATACACCATAAATCGTGCTAGCCAATTCAATTGAAAATTAAACTATTCAATACCAAGTCAACATTTATCCACCTGCTTACGCTGAGGCATGTGTGAAAGAGTGCGCATGTTATGCAATCTGTCAGCTAATTTGACAATTATAACACGGACCTGAAAAGTAATTGTTGATAGTTGGTAGGGGCATTCAACATGTTAACACGATGATTGATGAATATAACAAGTGTCACCTCCTCTGTCATCGCTAGAAACATCTGCCGGAGGTCATCAGCTTTAACGTCTTGTACTGAATCGTTTTCACTCTTGCACTTGAGTTTTCCAAGTTTGGACACCTAGATTACCAGTAAATTTATCATTTAATTCATATCCGGACAAAAACTACTCAGACTTAAATAAATGACTAGAAGAGAACAGAAACATAAAAGACAAAAAGGACCTTAGTCTCTCCTTCTACAATGCGGCGGACGATAGGACCGAATTCCTTCTCTATTCTTTCAAAAGTAACAACATTCGTATCCTCAACTGTATCATGTAACAAACCGGCAGCAATCGACTCCCAATCCAACTCCTAGAAAAGTAGTTGTAAATCAAAGTTGCTGATCACAACAAAGACAGATAATCGAGATGCTGACCAAGATAAATACTTTGTTAAAACAAGAATGCATCAGAACTTTGCAACTCACCAGGTCTCCCAGAATACGTGCAACTTCAACAGGGTGTATGATAAAGGGCTCTCCACTGCGTCTTTTCTGACCAGCATGTGCCTCAAAAGCTAGCTGTAAAACCCCAAAACAAATGACGTTGAGAAATCAACCACCCCCCAGGAAGAAAAGTTCATAAAAATGGTGCCCTCTCCCTATCAGAGCAAGCCAATATGTGGTCAGCCAATACATTGTCATCAAAAGAATTTGATGAAGGGATAAAAAAGAATAGTTCGGACAGGGTACAGGAGACTTACATTCAGAGCCTCACGCACCAATTCCAACTCTTTAGGAGGAAGATATGAAATAGTTTGTTTAAGATCCTGAGCCAATAAAACATAGAATTAATTAACATTGCATGGCACTTGTTGCACTTCCACCACTCATACACACTCTCGATGTTCCATCTATGATAAAAAGGCGGTTGTCTCCACTTATTTTAGGAGAGAAATTGAACATCTCCATAATGAAAGGAATAAGAACATCACAGGGTGAAGATTACTTGCACCGATTATCAAAATACTTTCTTCTACAAGTTACAACACGTTCCTTCATTAATAGCTGTCCTCCTCAATAACCAGAAAGTATTTATAATAAAAAAAAAAAAAGGAGCTATCGATTGAATACAAATTCAATTTCGGTTTTCTTGCAATTCTATCACCTCATCAAACTCCAATGACAATCAACAGTAATTTTTCCGCTGTTCTGTTAGCCACCCCACTTATCAGTTGATTAAATAGTACGGAACAATGATTCTGTTGCTTCCTTCCCCAATCCCTATCTCTGAACTCAAGAACTATAAAATTCCAGTAATATTCCTCCCTTAATGCAGTAAGGTACAAATCTGCAACATCTGGGATTCTTGGCAAGTGGTTCGCAAATCAAGACAGTTCCCACTTCACTTGAGTAAGGTGGTCCCTAGGAAACATACACCAAGTTGGGTTGAGAAAAGGCTTGTTCATTCCTAATCTTCCACTCAGACATGAACCAGTAAACAGAGCACAAGTGTTACGAAAGAAATGGAGGTTTTCACACAATCCCTTCATTCAACTTCTCTTATTTTTCTCATGTTGTACATCTTACATTACACCAAACAGAACCATGTCGCCGGCTCCGAATGATTGGGACTTAAGGCTCGTTTTGTTTGGTATACATTTTACCATTTCACCACCAAAAGCACCAATGAAACAGCATGGCTTGCGCTAGAATCACCTCAAAGATAAGTGGCAGGTGTGCTTAAAGGTAAAGATGTGTGCATGCAGAGAGGCAAGCGTACTAAGAATTATTGAGCATAATGAAAAATTAGCAACACCGACACGACGTTTGTAGATAATCTGTCAAATTAGAGTCTACTATGGGCCAGTATGTATGTCGAAGAGTGCAAGCAATCAGCAAATGGTTACAACATTTATATGGACCATATCGAAAATTTACATTGATAGGCCTCTGAACTAATGACCTTGCGTGTACCATGGTAAGGTAGAATCACAAAAGAAACTATTGAGTCGTGAAACATACAAGAGACATGCCTGTACTATAAAGAGCAAGATATATATATATAAAAAAAAAAAGAAGTAACAGTGCAGCAACAGTTCTCTTACCTCCCATAATCTTTCAGGAGAAACCTCATCGTAGGATGCTGAGGAAGATGGAGAAGAACAACAAATTCTCCATTTTCTATAACCACTATGAAACAAACTTGATCTTAAGAGTCTTCCTGGAAGTACAAACTCAGGAGCTTCAGTGCAGTACCAGCTCCCCATATGAGATGCTTCACATCGCTGGCCCAAGTAAAGTGATTAAGTTGTATTACATGTTCGTCAATTTTTTGTCAAAACAGATACCAACTAATTTAGCGGAAAATAGAACTCAAATCTGAAAGGATAGAAATACTATCAGGAAATGGGAGTTTGGTTGTTGAAAGGCATTTATTCCCCCGTATTCATCCCTGGTTAACCAAATCTTTTCCATGCTCTTTCTATTAACTAAAAATTTACTTCAAAATCTTGAAATCACAAAAATTCCATTACTTGAGACAAATAGTTTTGGGAGAAGTATATAAGAGTAGTGTAAAGCTGCATAATCAGGAACTAAGAACAAATAAAAATTTGAGATGGAACAAGAACAAAGCAAAATAGGAGGACATAAAAACTGATCCCAGAGTCCCAAGAGGCTATACCAGAAAACCAGTTTCTGATATAGTCAATTAGCTTGAATTGTCTATTTAAAATCCAAACATCTATAGCAGCTTCCATGAGACGGAATTATTCGTAATTATAGTCACATGTAGCTACAAGTAAGTAGTTTCTTGATGATTTTCTGTTGAATATAAACAAACCAATACTGCTTTAAAAGCAACTCTATGTAAAAACCGGAAACAGCAATAGCTTTAGCCCTCAACTATGAAAACTTTTTTCTTTTATAAGGTACACAAGGTTAAAGAACATAAGGAATTTAACAAACATAAGTTGAAGTCTTCAAGATATAGAAATATAAATAAAGATTGTGCTTGGTGCAAGAAAAATTTGTCTCCATTCAGTTGCAGGGAAAGGAAAATAAATTATGGGAATGCTCAAATTTCTAAAAACATTTCTACTGTGTTCAGTAAGCTTTTCTTCAAAACTTGTCCTGCAAAAAACACAAATTTTGCGGGAATCTTGTTTCTCCACTAGTTTCTAGTACATAATTAAACTAATACTTTTCACCTTTTTCTTAAATTTCTTGTATCAAATGAACGTATATGCTTCACTTCACTATAATTTTCTAATGAATAATTTTTCTGCACTAAGTTCTTGACAAGTGAAAGGAGCCTAGTGAACTTACAGATTTGAAGCGATTCCTTCTCCCAGTTGGTCCATTATACTGAGGAGAATGTGCAGTGCTTGCAAGAAACCCAGTCAATGCCCTCGGAGCCTTCCACGCGCAAGATAGGGCACTACAGTCGTATCTACCACTCCCATCCCCTATCGAAAACTTGCATATGTTCACACATTCCACAGAAACTGCCGCAAAAAACATACCAAATACGAAAGAATCAAAATTTTGGATTCACGAAACAGAATTGGAGACGGAAATTGAGACGCACCTGACATTGAAGGAGCAGAAGCCATCCCTATTACGACGCATTGGAACAGAGCAATCTCATTGAAACGAACTAAGCATTGCACAGAAACGAAAACAGTAAAAAATCGAATTGAAAGCTCGTTAATTCGAATCAACAGTACATATATAACCGTCGGGGAGAATTCAAAAGATGCCGATTCGGCTTTGAGCGGAGAAAGAGTAATGATTGTCTTCTGCCACTTTAATTTGGGGAAAATTACTTGGCAATATATGTGAAGGGTTAGCAATCGATGAGTGAGGGCGAAGATGGTGAAGAGATAATCTAGAGAGAGAGAGGGGGAGAGAGAGAGATAAGTTCAGGGAAGGCCACACAAACGCCGTATGACAGATATTTTTTCTTCGCATTTTATAGGTACAAAAAAAATTTGAGTTCTTCAGTGGTTTAAAAGACCACAGGACCTTTTATACACCCATACATAAATCAGTGGTTTCGGACTAAAATAATTTCTCAAATATTCCCGGTATTATTTAATTTTTAATTTCCGGTACTATTTAGTAATATTTAATTACCTTTTATAAAAAAAATTCTTCATAATTTCTACTCCGTATGGTACATCTTATGGAATAAAAAAAAAAAAAAATAGATTTAAATTAAAAAACTATTGGACAAGAAGACAGTCATTTTCTTTTTAGTACAGTACATTTTTATATTTTCTGATTTTTTTTTGTCAAAATCAAATAATTATTAATTCTAAAATTGTCACGAATCTATTAAAAATGAAGAGAAACAACCTAAAATCCCTGGTATTTAGGCTAAGAGCGTGACTACTACGATACGTAGAAGTAGAACCATCCTTGACTATCCACACCCACCTCGATCAAGGTCCTCTCTAGTATTTCTAACATCTTTTTTTTTTTTTTTTTTGAAAACGGCAAGAGATATATATAAAAAGCAGAGGGTGCTAAGACATATCCTTGGACAGAATAGATTCTAAAGAGGGCGGAATACAACCCAATGAAAGAGACCAAATTTTATCTAAACAAGTAGTGGCAATCCAATGCGCCGCTTTGTTGCATAGTATTTCTAACATCTAGTCCAGTCAATTATGGACATTTTGTACGCCTATCTTGGGCCCACAAAAATGATCTCAATTGTAATTTTGTGAAGCTCGTCACTTACAATACTTGCAGTAAAATCTAGTATCCTCATGGAGGAAGACGAGGAAATGAATATTAAGTAGATGAGATAAGATGTCCAGTGGATTCCTGGGCTTTGACGAAAGGCCGGCCACCTTACTCGATCGGATATTGATTGTTATACGAATAGAATAGATATGTGTACTGCCAATTTAAGTTTCACATGTTTTTTCTTCCACAAATTTGTTTTTTTCTTATAATAATTGATGTCTGATCAAGCTGATTTTTCACGTCGATACCACATTTGATGAATTTTACAAAATGAGTAGTTCCGATCATTATTTTGAGCCCAAGATGGACTTTTGTACTAGGCCGGACTAGATGTTAGAAGTACTGGACAGGACCTTGGTCCACCTACCCAAATCATAGCCACCATTGGTTAGAGTTTGAAAATTATAGGGTACGTAGGATATTCAAAATGCTAGGCATAGGAGGGGATCGGTTAAATGGTGATAGAAAATGGGATGAAAAGGGTTTCAGCCTTTCAGGGTATATGTTTTGCACCAGTTATGGAGCTCACTTCGGATTCCATTATTTGATATGAATTGTTTATTTTATTCGTCTCGTTAAGTCCTTAGTCCACGTAAAATTTCAGGATGATCGAATATCGGTAATTATGTTTTCAGAATGCATTTTCTTGAAATAGAAATAGCTAATGAAACCATTGCAGAGTGTTTTTCTTAAATTAAAAAAAAAACTGTAAGTTAAATGCTCACCGATCAAATAGTTAACGACGTTCGATCAACAAGTAATTTTACGTGCACCAAGTATTCAACGAGACAAACAAAATGAACGGTGCGGATCAAATAATGGGACCTGAAGGGGGTCCCATTGTGCACACACACCTTCAACCCGGATGATAGAGATATAGAAAATCTGTTATGATATCGTTTATATATAAGGAAGCTACTATATATCTTTGGTATGAACAATTACGCGAAGTCCGTCACAAAGCGATATTTTACTATTACCCTGGTAAAGACTCACCAAATTTTTGAAAAAGTATGTTCCCAATAAAAACTTTGGGAAAATGACTGATACATGGTATTTAAAACTAATAATACCAATTATTTGGTAAGATTTTTCAAAATGACCGAATTGGTGACAAGGAGAAAAATATTTCCACATACATGGTACCTCCAAATAACTTCCTTGAAATACCCCTCAGTGAATTAAAACCTAACACCAAACCCCTCTTCCTTGTTTTCTGTCCTGCTGAACACCACTATCCACTAATCCACATATTGTCCCACGTTTTTGCAAACCAACTGATAGCACATCAAACCATCCACATCATAGTTGTGTAACGGTATTGAAATTTCTTCTTCATTTTTTTTTTTTTTTACTTTTGCCCAACTCACATCACGTTGGGCTCAGAAGTTTCTTTGTTGAGTTGTACTTCTATACCAATTTCCTTTCAAGCCGACTGATGGCACATCAAACCCACCGATATGAATCCGCTTAGAAATATGCTCTCTCGGGTTCCCATTGAAAACAGGATTGACGTGTTTTGTTTTGTATTTTCCTCGTGAAAATGGATCAGATGCAATGGGAGGGATTTATGTGATTATGAAAAGATGATGTGATAGGCCATTTGTGAAGAAAATTAGTGTTTGTTGAAATGCTCACAAGGTGTTTGTTGAAATGCCCACTTCTTTAATTGCATCCTGGATTTATGTTTTGGAAAAATGATCATTGTTCCTTAACTGGAACAACGTACACCTTGAGTTATTGTCTATTTTTCCAAACAAGCACCATAATGATTGATTTGAGGATCAATAACGCTTGCTCCTTATATGAAAAATTGTTGCACCTTATAATAACATGAGTTATTCTTTGTTTTTCCAAACTAGCACCATAATTGTTTATAAATTCTCATTTGAGCAATTTTTGCATCATAGAGTGCAATTATGTTTTCATGAATAATGCAATGGTAAGGTATGGTCAAATCAAAATGTTTTGACCATACCTTGCACTATACATGAAAAAAAATTGCACTCTATCTTTCATATACTTGCACTATACATGAAAAAAAATTGCACTCTATCTCAAAATGTTTGATCCATGTTAGAGAGAGATTTTGCGTATTGCACTTTATCTTCAATATATTTGCACCATTACTCCAAACAGTTCCACTCTCTCTCAAAATATTTGTTCGTTGTATTAACAAATTGTGCACCTTACGTGAAACAAAATGACACCATTTGACAATAATATTGCACCTAAATAAGGAACATTAGGTTGCCAATGTTATTTCTCAATCCCACTTTTTGTATTAGGAAAAAAAACATTTGCTTCTAGTATTAACAAATTGTGCACCTTACGTGAAAAAAATGGCACCCTTTGACAATAATATTGCACCTGAATAAGGAACATTGGGTTGCCAATGTTATTTCTCAACCCACTTTTTGTATTAGGAAAACAACATTTGCTCCTTGTATTAACAAATTGTGCACCTTACGTGAAAAAAAATGGCACCCTTTGACAATAATATTGCACCTGAATAAGGAACATTGGGTTGCCAATTTTATTTCTCAATCCCACTTTTTGTCTTAGGAAAACAACATTTGCTCGATGTACTAACAAATTGTGCACCTTACGTGAAAAAAAAATGACACCCTTTGACAATAATATTGCACCTGAATAAGGAACATTGGGTTGCCAATGTTCTGTCTCAATCCCGCTTTTTGTATTAGGAAAAAAAATATTTGCTCTTTGTATTAATAAATTTTGCACGGGCGAGATTTTTTTTTTTTTTTTTTACTGTTTTAGTAGTTAAATGAAGTGACAAATATAATCGGAATTCTACAGAGTTTGCTAGTAATAGTTTGGTGATTGTGGTAAGGCTACTGGGATTACTAGGTGATTTCAATTTGCCTATTCATAGGAAGAAGTTGTGGGAGAGAATTATGGGTTTCCAGATTGGGTTAATGGGATTCCACATGCTTGGTGAGGTAGCAGGGGTCCTGGGGCAAGTGCACAAGGTGGAAGCGCAAGTGTAGCGCCCCCAAAACCTAGCTATTTGGGGTTTCTTGTGTGCTTGAAACAACAGATGATGATGAAGCAACAACCGGACTTGACGATTTGGGGGCAACCAGAAGTTTCACACCAAATCTTTATGAAATCTTGGGTTGTTTGGTTGAAAATCCAGTTTGGGTTTCTCGCTTGAAGGGTTGGTCACAGGAGGTGGAAGTGGTGGTGGTGGTGGTCGCCGGTTGTGGTAGGAGTCGCCGGTGGTGATCGGGGAAGAAGGGGAAAATCTGGGAAAGGGAATGAGAGAGGGAAAATGAGGAGGGTATCGTGCTTTGGTCATTTGCCAAACCATGACCACCTTTTAGTCATTATTTGTTCCTAATACCATGTATCTGTCATTTTCCCAATAACTTTCCTCTATTGCCAAGTGTACGTTCTCCCTCGTAAGTCAATTTCAACTCCACAACCACCCATGTTGCAAGGATCAAATTCATCTTCAACTTCCAGGATGTTAAAAAGAACATGCCCACGTACGACACATGTTGCAATGATAAATATGGTGTGAA
Organism: Vaccinium myrtillus; assembly: GCA_016920895.1. Taxonomy (NCBI): domain Eukaryota; kingdom Viridiplantae; phylum Streptophyta; class Magnoliopsida; order Ericales; family Ericaceae; genus Vaccinium; species Vaccinium myrtillus. Next base: position 34,593,273 of record CM029281.1, on the reverse strand, counting down.
CAGCAATAAGCGAGAGTTGTGTATTTTCTCCTAGGGGTGGCTGAGGTTGATGGACCCGTTAGAAAGAATAAGTATAAATGGGAAGGAGGGCAGAGATAGTGGAGGGGTGGTGGAAAAAAAGGGTGATTTTTTTTTAATACGAATATAGAAGGGTTATTTGCAACGCCAAATAATTTGTCCTCACAAAAAATTCAAGTTGATCGGAAACTTCTAAGCTTGTAATTAATAACATTTTCATTTTGCAAAAATTAATTGTTAGACCTATATTTTTTGCAAAATAAAAGTATTTCGATTAAATGATTGAGAGTGTCTGATCAACATAGAATTTTTGCGTCAACATTCTATTTGACAAACCCTATCACACAAACGGTTTGGATATTTAAGGAGAGATTTGGGTATGGACAAACTGCACTTGTAGAGAAACCGAGTCCTTTTATTAACTTAGGATGTGAGAAAAACAAAACGCCCCGCCGAGAAGAAAAGAATTGAAACAAGCATTTGAGGCCAAGTCCTTTCCTAATAATTATGTGCCGACACTAAAGAGAATCCTTGGGTCCGCCACTGCATGAGACCCATACCATATGAGAGAGTGTTACAGATAGTTGGCACACAGTTCTAAACTCCACGTGATTGTACAAAGAAAATTGTTTGGTTGATATATAGTTTCAAGATAAATTTGTACAGAGTCTTTTAGTCAATTTTTTAAATTTTAATAAACTTTTTTACTTATTGAATAGAGTTGTGCTTGTTCATCTCTATTAAAAAAATAATAAAAGTGCACAATATAAATCCAAAAAGTAAAAAATTAATAAAAAAAATTCATAAAAAATCATTACGAAAAAAACACGAATGACGAAACAGTGAAAATCTTTAAAGATAATTTTTCTTATCTACAGACCATAAGTTTATAAAAGTAGGATCCCAGATACATTTTCCTTCTGTAGGGACAGAGGGTGCTGCGAAGCGTGCTGTGCGGCACTCGGCGCGGCCGCCCCGGTGTTGGTCCGATGATCGGAGACGTCCATCGCATAGACCACGTCAAGTACTACAAGTGTACCAAAAATCAATTCAATCGGATATCGTTAAGTGGTCATCGGAACACAAAAATCTTGAAAAAAAAATGGATTCAATAGTTTTCATCCTGTGTTTTCAGTCATTTGTGTTTCATTTTTTTCAAGTTATATGTGTTCCGATCACGCACTTAATGATATCCAATCGAGTTGATATTTGGTACACATGTAGTACTCGACGTGCTCTACACGATGGACGTCTCCGATCATCAAACCGACAACGGCGCGGCCGTGCCGGACGTCGCACAGCACGCTGCACCGCACAAGGCTGCGCAGCACCCCCTCTGTCCCTTCTTGTAGATAGTTTTCTTGTAAATTGTGTATTCCTTCCTTTTTTTACTTCTGTAGATAGTTTTCTTGTAAATTTTGTGTATTTTTTTTTCGACGGATGGTTGAGGTAAAAACATAATTAATAAAAAAAAAATGTAAACAGAGACTGCTAGTTTCTACTGTGATGGTAGATTGTCGGTGTAAAGCAGGGTGATCCCAAATTAGTACTACGTGGTTGAAAGGTAAAAAGGGGTGAAAGGTAAAATTACTTCGCATTTGAAGGAATTCTGATAATTTAAATTTTAGAAGAACCTGATCCCAAATTAGTACTTCTTCTTAAAAATTATTGATGTTCTCAAGTGCACTAAAATGCTAGTAAAATATTTTGTAAAGACCTTTATATGAGGTTAATCCGACTTTACCAAAGCTAATGGTATTTATCAAATCACATTTGATAAAGAGACGTGTACTATTAGTTACAATTCTCCTTAAAAAGTTGTGTTTCCTCGATCTTTATTTTTAAAACTATTTTTAGTCTCATTTATGAGGTTTTTTTTTTATTATATAAAGTCCTCACTTTTTGTTGACTTTTTTAATATTGCAAACATTGCAGGACATCCCGAAACGGAAAGGTAAACAAACAAAATGGAACATAAGAAGTATATTTTTCTGCAATACCTACTACGAAATCGAGCTAAACAACAAAGGCACAAATTCTTTACCCCAAATTAAAATTATTCCAATCACTTTCTTGCCCCCTCTGCTATTTTTTACCCCAAATTAAAATTCTTTACCCCAAATTAAAATTATTCCAAAATCCAGTTGAAGTTCTTGTGTAGGCTTAAATTCTTGGTTCTTCTTAGATGTTGGATAATGTTCATTGGAAAAAAGTGCATAACTATCCTGTGTTTGGGTCTTAAATTTGTTAAGAAAAAAGAAAAAAAAAAGGGTTAGAAAAACAAAAAAGCTAAAAGCCCTTTCCTTGTTTGATAAGTCTAAATAGGAAGAAAAAAAAAAAAAAAAGTGAATAGTTGTTGCCAAAACAACAACCTTCTACCCTGTTTCGCACATGTATAATTCAAATTTCAGTTATCTTTCCATTAAGTTATTTCCTTTGACAAATTCAAGTGACATGGAAATTGGATGATTTCAACTCTTATTTAGGACCCCAAAAAATGAAAATATCTCCCGACACTTTTTTTTTTTATTGGCGAAAGTCAGTATTATTAGTTGTAGTTAGCGAAATTTACGAGTTTCAAATCTCAATCAGAACTTATTGATTGGACTTATAATAAAATTTAAACAATTGATGTTGTCTTCTATAATTGTGTATTCATCCCACCTAAAATGAGACAACCATGGGACGTCAAATATGCAAATCATTTTTTTCCATAAAATACAAAAGCTACCGAAATTAAGGGGCGGACGCAAATAGTGGCAAGAGGGGTTAGCTGACCCCACTAGATTGAAATTTCCTACACATGTATTTATTTTTTTGGACATTTTGGTAATTTTGCCCCAATACTCTATTCTCTATATCTTTCTCCTAGTAACATGAAATGATTACAACCTTACCCAAATGGTTCATCGAATCACCCATGATCTTTTTCTATTTTGTGATCCCACAACTTTTTTCTCTCTCTCTCTCTCTCTCTCTCTCTCTCTCTCTCTCATGCATGCGAAAAAGCGGAGCACAACCACATTATTTTCTTTTTTGTAGTCTCACTATTTTTTAACTCCACTCTTTCTCTCTCGAAAATATGAATCACTGGAGTGATGTCTGAACTGTTTGAGATCCAAAAACTAAAAATTTCAGAGTCTTGAAAAATTTGTCGGGCCCTGTTGCAAACGAGATGATATATTAAAAATTTGTCTGAACTGCCATTTGGTTTATTTCATTATTACACTTTTAGTAGGTTGTAAAAGCAATTAGTACCCTATGATTAACTCCTTCCATGTCTGCACTTTTTCAAGAGCAAATAGAAATTGGTATAGCCAGAGAGGCCCAGAATACAGAAGTTTGGGTCCTGAGGGAAAGGAGGGAAAAGAATAGTCAAAATACATGTTACGATTGTCCCGGCGAGTTTTCATACTTGAAATCGTTGCATCGTAACTTTTTAATCAATAGTAAAGAATAAATTGAGGGTAAGTTTACCCACTTTAAATGAGATCTTTTTGGGTCCCAATTTGATGACCATGACTGTACATTCTATTCAAATTGAGTTGTTACTAGACAATGAAAAAATTCAACTCGCTTAAATATCGCTAAGTGCTTGACCAAAAATTTAATTAATTCTTAGGTCTATTTTGACCCAACAAAATATATTTATAGATCAAACACCTATCAATATCCAATTGAGCTTAATGTTTGAATGGTATCCTATCAAATCAATTTGAATAAAATGGACGGTCCTTCTGATCAAAATCTGAATGGGTAAGGTGTTCAAAATTAATTGAGTAAGATGTTTTTTTTTTTTTTGGGTAAATTAGCTTGAAATAGAAAAAAGGTTAACCGAATATACAGCCTACAAGGGGCATACCCCAGGAGGAAAAGAAAAATAAGGAGAAAAGAAAAGAAAAAAAAAACTAAAACCTAACCATAGAAAGAAAAAAATATCCAACAAAGCACAAAACACACTTCTAAGAAGTAACACCAAAACACCAAAACAAAAGAAGGTCATGCTAGCCTCAAGAACTAAAATCTTGAGGCCTTTAACATCTTGATTTTCTCCTGAAGCTTCTTTTTGTTTTGATCTCTAGTGGATGAAGGAGTTGGAGAATCACCCACCACTTGGTTCAAACAATGTCGAGCTCCAATGAAATCGCCTTCCAAGGGAATTCGTGGAGGCTCTCGAAACCGAGTAGACCAGCGGAGAGCCACGGGAGGAGGCTCTTGTTGAGTACTACCTTGACCATGGAGAATCGGGGTAACATCACAAGATACAACCCCCGCACCATCTATCTTTGTCACCTCCACAGTGGAGGAGTCACCCGAGTCCTCGCATTTCTCAAGAACGCCAAACGCATTAGTTGTAGAAGGAACACTGCTAGACAATGAGATGTCCAAAGGCACACCCGGATTTTGAATTTTCCTCTTCACCACCTCTACCCAATCATCCTTACTTTCACTAAAAACTCCATCTTTTGCATTTCGCTCCTGAGCAACCGGGACAACTTGTCCTACACTCTCCTTGACATTTTGCTTTTGAACAACTGGGACATCTTGTTCTACTCTCTCCTTGGGTTTCCACACTGAAAGAGGTGGAGCTTTGGGTTTAACATTGCATGTGTTAGTAGAATGGCCAAAAATCTTGCAAACATGGCAGGCTTGAGGTTTCCAAGGAACCTCTACTCTAATTTCGTAAGGTTCTCCGTAACCCAAATTCACTACAAAGGACTTGGGAATCTCCTTCGTTGCATCCATCTCAACACATTGAGTAAGATGTTCACTTGCATACCCAGAGAAAGTTGTGGCGCCAACTATGTTGGAGAAGGGTATGCCGAAGGAGAAGATCGAATGGACTCCCTCATAGCTGTTAACACCATAAATTAGCCAAACTCTCGAATGAACAACATGTTCAATCCACAACACCCTTACGGATTTTGGAAGTTAGTGTGACAGAAATTGCAAAACAGAAAAGAGTGTGTTATAAAAAGAAAAGCATGAAAGACATGCACACAAATATACGTGAAAAACCTCAATGCGATCGAGAAAAAAACTATGGGAGCCACTCCAGTCCACTATAATCGAAGAATATGGAGTACAAGTCTTCTCTCACCTCCTCTCATGTGTTAGTGGAACTCCTATTTAGCTTTTCTCGTTTTCTTTGGCGAGGGAAGTTTGTGGGAAGCCGCAGAGTTCAGTACATTGGAAAAACTCTTTATTGTTCGTTTGTTTATAAAGGACGACAATCCAATCCAGTATGCCACCCTCCAAGGGTGAGCTAGCCTTAATCTTCAGATTGATTGATGATTTGGATTATTACATTAAATTCCACTGCCTCGACCCCACCCGCCATGGGTGGGATGGCCCTATTATTTATGAATCTTGATTTGGCTTCCACTAAAAAAAAAAAAAGTAGAAAACAAAAAAAAGAAGAAAAAAAACCCCACCCGCCATGGGTGGGATAGCTTTTTTATGACTCTTGATTTGGCTTCCCAAAAAAACAAAAAAAACAAAAAAAAAGTAGAAAACAGAAAAGAAAAAAAAAGTCCCGTCACCCACCATGGGTGACCAATTTTTTCAATTGTAACTTTGGCATGTTGTTACTTCTGATAATGCTATGGTAGAACTATACGCTCATGCTTTCGAATATCGCTAATTTGCAATTTCAATGGATGAAGATACTTTCGGTGGATAGTCACATTTCCACCCACGTGTGATCACGCGCATTACAAGACTTAGATCGTGGCTGCGTAAGTTTGCATTATTGATATAGTTGTACCAAAGTGATCGAGCTTCACTAACACATGTGGGTCAGATGGGCCAAGTCTCAGTTAACGTGTTAGCGCTTGGGCACATTATAAAGAATAAGGGAATAAAGTTGCTCTTCACTAACACCTGTGGGTTTTGATGAGATGATAAACGCTTGAACCTAGCTAACATTATTATTGAGGATTGCCTAGGTGTTGGGCATCTCTGTTATCAACTTATTTAGTCTTATTTTGTTGTTATTTGCTTATGATCCTTTTGTACTGTGAAATTTTATTCATTTTATTAATCTATGAATTTCCGACGTACCAAAATGTAAAATAGAGAAGCTTATCAAAGAACAGTACATTTATCATTTGATAACCGCAATTCATTTTCTTAATTGATGTTATAAAGATTGGAAGCTTTTCTTAATTGGATCATCTATCCCACATTTGAAAAACCATTATTATTGAATGTTTGTTTATTACGGACGGCAATCCTAACGAGCTTGCCACCCTCCAAGGGTGATCAGCTAGCCTCAATCTTCAAATTGATCGGAATTATTACGTTTAATTGCATTGCCTCCATCCACCATGGGTGGGATAGCGTTATTCATGATGAATTTATCTTAGAAAGAATGATAACTCGTCACCCTCCATGGATGACCATTTTTTTCAAATTCAACTTCAGCATGGATACAAATTTTCAAGAACATTTTCTAAATTCGCTCTTTCGCTTACGCTCACCTGCATGCATTATGTGTCTTAGATCGTCATGATTGCGTAAATTTCGCGTAAACATTATCGGTTGTATCAAAGTGAGCTTCAAAGGCTGACATGTTGGATGTTGAATTAGCTTTCAAGCAAAATAATTTTGTGGAGGAGGATGAGTTTTATGTTGGCCCCGCTCGCACTGTCCCTGGCTCGAATTTGAATGAGGGTGGGCAGCATGATTCTTTTAGCTTAGACTCTTTAGTTGAAGATTCAGAAGGCCCAATTCAAGAAGTTATTCAAGAATATGTCGGTGATAACAATGAATCAATTTCAAATTCATCTATGAGTTTGGACTCTTTTGTTCAAGAATCGGTAAGCCCAGTGCAAGGGGAGAGTGAACAATCTGCCACTGACATTGAAGCCCAATCCAAAGAATCAAAAGAAGATGAAAGGCCAGAGCTTATTATGAGGCAGTAGGAATTTGAAAGGAATATAATGTTAACAGATGGGCCATTTTTACTTGATTCAAACGGCCTCTTTAGACCTTCTCAATTGGAAGGAATTGATTTACATGTGCAATTATTCCCAAGCAATGGCGAGATTTTAGGTAGAAGCAAACGGATAGAAGATGGCACAAGTGGAAGTGAAGACCAGATTGATGACAGTGCAAGTAACCAGGATGTTGAGGGCTACGTTTCTGACACCAGACCAAGAGGAAAGGATAATTGCCAAGGAACTCAAAGATACTACTTCAGCTGGTACTACTCTGGGAATTGATTTTGACGAAACGGATGTGAGAAGAATGAAGAAGGTGATCGAAGAAGAATTTTACAACAGCACTCTGCTTCACAAAAACAACAGGTTTGCTCCTCTCAGGAGGAAAAAATATTCCAAATGATGTGTTCATTATTAGAGCATTGGAGTTGGGGAAATTATGGTCCTGGTCTCTTGAAGATTTGGAATCACGAAAGGGTAATGGTTGCTTTTAGAATTTGGATACTTAGTGAAATCAACTTTCTTGATGTTGCTGAGATCATCTATAACCTGGTTGATTAGGATAACAAAGTAATGGGCTACAAGTGAGGGTTCCAATTTTAATAGGATCAGTTGCTTGGATGGTGTTCAGGTGTTGTAGGAGTATTTTGTATCTGGTAGTGGCTTTAGTCAGGTCTTGTTCTGTTTTCTTTGTACTAGCTTTTTTTCTTCTTCGACTTTTTAGCTTTTCGCTGGAATTTCTTTTGCCTTGACCTTACACTCGTGTTGGTCTTGGCTTTCTTTTCACTCGATGTACCTTTTGTCGAGTCTTAATAAATTTTGTTGCCGATCAAAAAAAAAAAAAAAAGTGAGCTTCAATATTGCAGTCCCCGTGTTAAAAACTAAAAATTAAATTAATTACCCCATCATTCCTAATTTTATTAGGTCAAACTTTACGAGGTTGTGGATTTCCCAAACTTTAATGGTTTCCCAATTAACAACAAAGGACTGACAGTAATCACTTTAAACTATTAATTAAGACACCATTAAACAGTGTCTTTTTGCACTTTTTGTGTTTAAGACGTTAGGTTGGCTGTTTTTAAAAAATGACTTTAATAAATTTGATCCTTGAATTTCATTTAGTCCATCCAATGGGACAAAAATCTTCCAAGCATTTTATATTTTATGTAGAAGCCAGAAGGTGGACAATTTTGGAAAAAATATATATATATTATTTTTAATTGATATCTTTTGAATTTTTTAACTAAATTCGTATTTGGTATTCTTATGTCCCAGCAGTTCAAGATTTTTTTGAGGTCTAAAGCCAACCATAAAAAATTGGGGCCAATAGAATTTGCAGTCAGACAATGAAGGCAATCCATGGACACAAATGGCAGCACATCAAATGAAAGAATGGTACATGTTTCATTGAAATGAAAGAATCTGGAATTCTTAATACAACATTCTACACTTGAATCAAAAGCCAACAACATCATTTCTACGCAACATTGCACAAATTCTTCCGGTTTATATCGAAAGAAACAGTTCAAACTGTACCTTGTTTCATTGAATGAGAAAATCTATCGGCAAGCCGGGGGATTTTGCTTTCCCGTGCTGAATGTTTTAGCATTGCTGCAAGTCGCAGATAGAGGAAACTTCTTCGGAGCGTTGGGACTGAGGGCGAGATCGATCGATGTCAGCCAGCACAACACCTTGACAAGGGATTGCACTGCTGCACTGAAGACTAACCGCAACATTGGAAACTGAGGTACCCCTTACGTACGTTCCTATAATGAACATCGCTGATCTTCACAAATGATGCCTGCCCAGAAATTTAATCAATAGCCAAAGTAAGTGTGACATTCATGCAATGAAAATTGGCAACAGAAAGACAAAAATGAAAAAACGATTGTAACATATGAAGTGGTATAAATTTTAATGAAACTAATTAATTACCCCTTGGTTCTCGTTAGACTTGTAATGCTGATCAATGATGATCGGATTTTTAACATCTACCATGGTTATATCTTCGAAAGTGATACCGGATAGGGCTGTCAAAAAAAAAACCGCGAACCGTGAATCCGAACCGGACCGTAGGTTTTGGATTGGGTCTGTAGATTAATGGTCCGGACACGGATTGAAAAATTAGAAAACCGTGCCTCGAGGTTCGGTCCATGGATTTTCATAAAAGAACTGTGGATAGACATAACTGGACCGTGAGAATTTAATCAATAAAAATATATATATTTATATATATAATATTGGGATAAGAATTATAATTAAATATATCATCCTTAATTTTATACCCTAAATAGGTGAATGTGGTATAACTGAAAAGTAAAGGTGCAAACTGTAATTAACAATTATAATTTTGCTTGCACGTATATTAGCTACTCCCGGACTCGGGACTGATTGTGGTGAAGACTTTTGTTTACTCGCTTTATATTATGTTGTTTCTACATCTTTTTACTATTGCTAGTGGTACTTTCTTGCATGTGAATCTCTTTGAATCATTTTGAAGCAATGTTGTTGGTAACTTGGTGTTGTTTATTAAAACTTAAAAGCTACAGATGAATTTGTTCCAAAAGTTACATTGAGAATGTGAACGTGGAATATGTTTTTTTTATTTTGTGGAATGTTATAATCCGTGGATAAACCGTGAACCGAACCGTGATTTTTTTGATTGTTTCGAAACCGGACCGTAGACTTTTGGTTTGGACACGGATTGTCTTACATTGGACCGTAGACTTTTGGTTCGGTCCTCGGATTCATACCAATCCGCACCAAACCGGACCGTTGACACCCCTAATACCGGAAGCTTCGAGACGAGGTGAATCGTGGAAGGTTTTGATCCTCAAACCATTATCTGTGTTTGACACACAGATATACGTGGAAAACATCAATGCTATCGAGAAAAAAACTATGGGAGCCACACCAGTCCATTATAATTGAAGAATATAGAGTACAAGTCTTCTCTCACCTCCTTTCGTGTGTTAGTGGAACTCCTATTTAGCTTCTCATTTTCTTTGGCGAGGGGAGTTTGTGGGAAGCCGCAGAGTTCAGTATCCCACATTGGAAAAACTCTTTATTGTTCGCTTGTTTATAAAGGACGACAATCCAATCCAGTATGCCAACCTCCAAGGGTGAGCTAGCCTTAATCTTCAGATTGATTGATGATTTGGATTATTACATTAAATTCCACTGCCTCGACCCCACCCATGGCTTTATTATGAATTTTCATTTGACTGGGGCCCAAAAAAAAAAAAAAATAGAAAACAGAAAAGAAAAAAACAGAAGAAAAGAAAAAATAACAAAAAAAAACCCCATCCGCCATGGTTGGGATAGCTTAATCTTGATTTGGCTTCCAAAAAAAAAAAAAAAGTAAAAAATAGAAAAGAGAAAAAAAAGAAGAAAATAAAAAAATAAAAAAAAAGACCTGTCACCCACCATGGGTGACCAATTTTTTCAACTTCAACGTTACGCTCATGCTTTCAAATATTATAGTTTTTTTTTTTCAAATATTATAGTTCACGTGTTAAAAATTGAACATCAAATTAATTACCTTATTGTACTTATTGTTATTGGGTCATAAAATTTTATGAGTTTTTTTAGAAAATCCTCAGCAAAGAATTGACAGGTATAACTTCATTGGCCCTGTTCGTTTTTCAGTTTAGTTTAGTTTTAGTTTTAGTTTTGATGACATCATCATTTATCTCATTTCTCTCTATCTCTCTCCACTCATTACACATGTTGACATCATCAAAACTAAACAAAACAAAACTATCTAACCAAACACAGCCATTATGACTTGGGTAGCATGTTGCTTGCGGCAGGTGTTGGAGGGGGATTGTTGGGGAAAGGTCAGGTGAGTCAAGTCCAGCATCCTACCGGGGCGGAGGTTAGGAGGGTCAAGTCTCAGCTGACGCGTTAGTGTTTGGGCACAATAGGGAATAAAGTTCCGTCTTCACTAACACCTATGGATTTTGATGAGATGGTAAGCGCTTGAGTCTAACATTATTATCGAGAATTGCCGAGGTATTGGACATCTCCATTATTGACTTATTTAGTCTAACATTATTATCCGCAAGTCTGTTTTTAGAGCGGTCACAGGGAGTGACATTGTGTAACCAAATGCACGGGGGCACTCCAGGCCCAACAATCCCTCCCTCACGATGACGCTCTCGCGACTCGAACCCTTGACCTCCTGGCTCTGATACCATTTGTCAGACCGTTTTTCCACCATCTCTCCTAAAACCAATTGGTGTTAGGAAGGGCTTCAATTAAGTCTTATGGCATTCGACATCGCACCCACAAGTCTGTTTTTAGAGCGGTCACAGGGAGTGACATTGTGTAACCAAATCTATGGGAGCACTCCGGGCCCAACAATCCCTCTCTCACGATGACGCTCCAGTGACTCGAACCCTTGATCTCGTGGCTCTGATACCACTTGTCGGACCGCTTTTCCACCAATTGGTTTTAGGAGAATTGGTAGAAAAGCGGTCCAACAAATTTTATTCGTTTTGTTAATCTTTGAATTTCCAACGTACCAAAATAGTATAAAATAGCGAAGCTTATCAAAGAACAGTACATTTATCATTTGATGTTATAAAGATTGGAAGCTTTTCATATTATCCTATGGGATTCCTTTACCGAGGAGAGTTCGTTGGATCCTCTATCCCACATTGAAAAACCATTATTATTGTTTGTTTGTTTATTACGGACGATAATCCTAACTAGCTTGCCATCCTCCATGGGTGAGCTAGCCTCAATCTTTAAATTGATTGGTATTATTACATTTAATTGCGCCACGGTTGGGATAGCGTTATTCATGATGAATTTATCTTAGAAAGAATGATAACTCGTCACCCACTACACTAATCTGGGAAAGGCATTCCCCAGATTATTCTCTCTGTCCATTCAAAAGCAAGCAAAAGTGTGGGAGTTATATGACTTCTCAAGCTTATCATGGAATCTGCTGTTTCGAAGAGGCCTCTTTCAATGGGAATTGGATCAACTGGCTACCCTGAAGCAATTGTTAGCTGAGGTAGCTATTCATAACCAAGGCGTGGATCAGCTAAGATGGAGGTGGGATCATAGCTCCGGTATTTTCAATGTTAAATCTTGTTATGAGAAATGGGAGCAAACAACAAATGCATTGAATCCCATTGGCCCGAAATGCATGCTGATTTGGAAGAATATTTGCCCTCACAAAGTAGAGATATTTACTTGGCAAGCTTTGCAAGAAAAGATAGCAACAGGCAGTGAGTTGATTAAAAGAAATATCCTGCAACAAGGGGCGGATTTGGTCGGTCTATGCCCTCTTTGTCAGAGAGTGGTTGAATCAGCTGTTCATCTTCTTTTACATTGTCCAATAGCATGGAAAACATGGTCTCTTATCATGAAATGGTGGGGAATTAAATGGGTCTGTCCTTCAAATCTATACGAGTTAATGTGTTGGTGGTCATCTTTCTCTTTTAAAAATGTGGAGAAAACATGTTGGGATATATGTTTTTATGCTGTGTTATGGACTCTCTGGTTGGAAAGGAACCATATCATATTCAGAAACAAAGCTTTGGATGAAGTGGAAATTATAGAAAACTGCAAAACATTGGTTGCTGTGTGGTCAAAGGCCTGCTATGATCTCAAATCGTACACTGTGGAGGACTTCAAAAGGTGCCTATCTGGTATAAGAAAGTTGACGCTGCCTAAATTGAGGGATTTCTGATGTGGACTTATTCTCACAGGTGGATGGTGATTTTGGTTTTGCTTGCTGCAGCTGGGTTGTGGTTTGGGTTGGAGGGTGCTCCTGAAGGTTTTGAAACAAGTGAGGGTCCTTTGAAGATGCATCTTTTGGATTGTATTTTGCTTCTTGTATTTTGATGTAATCTGTTATCTTGTAATCCGTAAGTTGGCTCCTTGCTAACTTTGGCTTTTCCGTTTGGTCCTTGCTAGGTTTTGTTTCATCTTCGGATGTGCCAACCTATTTGGGATGTCCGTGATGTTTTCATCGGTAGCGGATCCGCTGTCCCAATCTACGTGTTCCAACTCCTTGTCCCGTCCATCCGAGCAATCAACGGCTCAGATTCACAAATGAATATGGATGGCTCAGATTTGTTTGGGGTGAGATGAAATCCGAGCCGTTGATTGCTCGGATAGACGGCTCGGATGGATGGGACAGGAAGTTGGGACACGAAAATTGGGACAGCGGATCCGCTCTCGTTTTCATCACCTTTGCTTTGTCCCGTTTAATCATTGTAATAATCTTCCAATGGTTAATAAAATTTCCCTTTTGCCGATCAAAAAAAAAAAAAAAACTCGTCACCCACTATGGGTGACTAATTTTTTTCAAATTCAACTTCAGTAGGGATATAAATATTTTCAAGGACATTTTTCAAACTCGCGCTTCCGCTCATGCTTGCCTATATGCATTACGTACGTGTCTTAGATCGTCATGACTGCATAAATTTTAAAAACTATTAAAACACCGTTTTCCATATAACAACGATTTAGATTGGTAATTGATATTCACACCCCCCAAATTGTTATCCACACCCCCTTTTTGTCTTTTAGTGACATTTTTACACATAAAAATTTCACTATAAGACAAAAAAGGGGGTGTGGATAACAATTTGGGGGGTGTGGAAATCACTCCCCTTTAGATTCTGTGAGTTCCATTAAACAGAATATTTTTTTTTTTGCACTGTTTGTGTTTAAGACATTGAGTTGACTATTTTTAAAAAATGACTTTACTAAATTTGATCCTTGAATTTCATTTATTCCATCCAATGGGACAAAAATCTTCCAAGCATTTTATATTTTATGTGGAAGCCAGAAGGTGGACTACTTCGGAAAAAGAGAATATTATTTTTAATTGATATCTTTCGAATTTTGTAACTAAATTCGTATTTTTCGTATTTGATATTCTTATGTACCATCGGTTCAAGATTTTTTTGAGGTCTAAAGCCAACCATAAAAAATTGGGGCTAATATAATTTGCAGTCAGACAATTAAGGCAATCCATGGACACAAATGGCAGCACATCAACATTCCTACACTAGAATCAAAAGCCAACAACATCATTTCTACGCAACATTGCACAAATTCTTCCGGTTTATATTGAAAGAAACAGTACAAACACTGCGTACATTGTTTCATTGAACGAGAAAATCTATCGGCAAGCCGGGGGATTTTGCTTCCCCGTACTGAATGTTTTAGCATTGCTGCAAGTCGCCGACAGAGGAAACTTCTTCGGAGCGTTGGGACTGAGGGCGAGATCGATGTCAGCCAACTCAATGCCTTGACAAGGGATTGCACTGCTGCACTGAAGACTAACCGCAACATTGGAAACTGAGGTACCCCTTATGTTTCTAAAATGAACATCGCTGATCTTCACAAATGATGCCTGCCCAGAAATTTAATCAATAGCCAAAGTAAGTGTGATATTCATGCAATGAAAATTGGAAACAGAAAGAGGAAGAAAAAAAAACAACAATTGTAACATATGAAGTGGTATAAATTTTAATGAAACTAATTAATTACCCCTTGGTTCTCGTTAGACTTGTAATGCTGATCAATGATGATCGGATTTTTAACATCTACCATGGTTATATCTTCGAAAGTGATACCGGAAGCTTCGAGAGGAGGTGAATCGTGGAAAGTTTTGATCCTCAAACCATTGTCTGTGTTTGACAATGTAGAGTGGCCTACATAAACCCCTTTCACACTTTGTTCCTGCGGGACCTTTCCTAGGCTTCCAATGCTGCCAAAAATAGAAACAAATAAAATTAACAGGAAAAGCAAATATAAATCAATTGCAATAATATAATTTTTATTAGGAGACTAGCTTGTACCTGATGCCATGTCCTGGACCACAAGTAATGCCAATCACTTTCACGTCGGTAGACCCTTCGCCGATTGAAATGCAGTCGTCACCGGTTCCAATGAAGGAGTTTAACACCTGGACCCCATTGGATCGACTGAGGTGGATGCCATCTGTCCTTGGGCTATCAGCTGGAGCAGTTATCTTGAGGCGTTCTGCCAAGAAGTTGGTGCAGCTTGTAATGGTCATCTGAAATCCTTTGCTGTTCACCAAATTGAGGTCCCTTACCGCCCCATTCCTTACTTTCTGGAACTTAATTGACTGCATCAAATGGCATATGAACAATCCATAACCATTTGCAGGTGAGGATAGGTAAAAAAAAAAAAAAAAATTGATCCGTAAAAGAGAACCCAAAATGCCTTGCAGCTTCTGAGAGACAGACTGTCTCGTAGAAGCTGCAGCAATTAGAAGTTAAGAAGTAGGAACTTACGATAGGCATAAGTCTTGATTGTCCATTCTTCCACGATTGCACTCCACCTTGGCCATCATAGGTTCCTCCACCATAAACGGTCAACCCTTCGATATTTTGGAACAATATGCCTTCATTCCCTTGGAACGCATCGGGATTGGGATCTGCCAAAATAGTTCCTTGAAATTCGACGGTCATAGGATTTTTGCATGGCCCTTGAAAAAAGATCTCCCCTGCGAAGTATTGCCCTGGGGGAATAAGAAGCTTTGATGGCCCGTTCGATGCACAAGCTGCATTCCATGCCTGAGTAAATGCCTGCATGCATGCACGCACAGACACGATTAAAACAACAAAATGCCATATTTTGTCACAATAATATTATGGCATGACATGGTTGAATGCTTATGATTTGTTAGTATGATAAGATAAATTTAGATAAGGAAAAATAAATAAATTCATGTCTATTCATGCATGCATGCAGTAAAAATATCTGTAAAAACGTCTTTTTGTGTTGAAACGCACCGCTTTACTGTTACTCTGCCCATCAGGAGTAGCACCATATGTTCTAGCATCTACAACTGATCCTATAAAGACAGGCGGAGGAAGAGGAAGGGGCTGCGAAGGCAGGGACAGGAAGGGGGGCTTTTGACCCAGGGCGGGAGTGCTGGGACTTGACCCCACTGCGGCGAGGCCCTTTCAGTGTAGGGCGGCGAGGCCCCTTCTTCGAATGGCCGCGTTCGGCCTTCAAGGAATGGCGGCGGGGTTTAGAGCCATGACGAGGAGGGCGGCGGGAGGCACCTTCTGCGGCAGAGGAAAGCAAAGCCAAAGCCAAAACCAAGAAAACAAATGTGAATAGAAAGATTCTTGCAAGGGCCATTGAGCTGATTGAAACTCAGGATTTAGAGTACTGTTTTTGTTTCTGATCAAAAGAATTGATAGCCAAGAGGCTTGTGAATTCATTAGGTTGGGGGCCCGCCCTTTTATAACTTGTTCTGGTGACAAACAGAAGCTATCTACGGTAACAATTAGCTGTAAAAGTGAGGATTCAAACCCCCCATCTTTCTTTTGCCCATTTGATTTCTCTATGTTTGGGTAATAAGCTGTCTTGTCAATACATTCAGACAATATGTAAAAGATCCAGCAAAGAAGGGGAAGAAATAGCATGAGTCATTTCGGAAATGCCTCTATAATTAGTGAAAGCATCTCAGTCAATCAAGTTAAAAATAGCCTTTTGGCTGAAAACAGCCAAGCTGAAGGTAAGATAAAAAATTTCAAGGTGCATTTCAAACATGCCAATGCACTTTTCACATATTCCAAAATAATTCCTACAAACCAACGCGATTTCCATCCTCAATTCACCACCCAACAGGTTGTTTTTAGGATTTCTACCTAAATATGCGGGACTACTTTGAGCTCTTTCGTGAAGGATGCAGCCCATAGGCCATAGATATGGTTGGCTAGCAGCTACCCAAGATTTTGACCCATAAAGACCATTCGTCTTCTCAGAAATTTTTGGAGTGAAATGAATGACACGGGGGCCAATTACTAGGCCTGGCCCAAACAATGAAAATGTAGAGGCCCACGAAGATCGCATTTTGAACTTTGAACTTACTTGACCAAGTTATTTGTGTATTCCCATCCTCGTTTAGTTGTCAAGAAAGTAAGTATGAAAAATAGTTCCCGTAATTTTTAGGGTGTTCAGTTACTAGGAAAATAATGGGACTCACAAAAATATTTTTCCCACTAGGACTCACAAATACATTTTTCATGTAAAAAGAAAGGAATTATGTGTTATGGGAAAGTTTGCTCCCGCCAATTACACTTTCCTAGAAAAATCTTTTATCAAGTGAACCCACAAGAAAGTATACTTCTTTTTCCTTTCACTTTATTTTATTTTTCTCAGGATTGACTTTCTCACGTAACATTCTCGGCAAATGAACGGAACCAGTAATTTTATTGGAAAATATTCTCCCTCCTTCTTGCTATATCTCCTTGCCGAGAAAAACTGAAACCCACAAAATAGAAGAAATCAAATATCACATACTAATGGCGACTGCTAAATTGGCACGAATACCCAACATGAGAGAGAGAGAGAGAGAGACGCTCTCTCTGCTCACCGCATTGATCGAACTCGTCTCTCTCCTCTGCAGGTTTTTCTATTCGCAGCGTATATCGAGGGTGTTGTAGGTTGCACTGGCGTCTATCTCCCCAGTATGAAACGGCTAGATCACAAGCCTCAAAACACCTCCCACACCTCCCAGGATGAAACGGCTAGACCCAGGATGAATACATGTGATTTGTCTCCCGCAATAGAAATCCTGCTTCCGCCACTACTGTGTTTGTAACACCCGTTCCAGATATTTAGAATTTAATTCGCAATTTAGAGTGGTGGTGAGGTGACATTTAATAATTTTCCATGAGTGGGTGCATAATTAATTTTACTTTTCGAGAATGTTATTGGATAAACCGAGACCGGGGTTAGTCTCAAAATAATTTATTTGAGTCATGGTTAAAATTTTAGAATTTTCTGAGGTGGAATCTGGACTGCACGGTAGGAACGGGGCTTGTTTCCGCGGTCGTGGGAGTTCCAGCCGCCTGCTGGAAGTGGACATTTTCCTTATATGGGAGTGGGTCCCACCCCACCCCCATAAGTCGTCCCAAGTCTATCTCTTTTCTTCTCCCTTTTGGTTTTTTCTTCTTTCTTTCCTTTTTCTTTTCTTTCTTTCCTTTGGCTGGGGGAGAGAGTAGTAAGAGAGGAGAGAGAGGAAGAGAAAGAGGGAGGTCAGAGAAAGGAGAAGAAGAAGAAGAAGGAGGAGGAGGAAATAGAGGAAGGAGAAGGATGAAAAACCCGAATTTAGAGGAAGGTACGGGCACAATCGAGATGCCGAATACGATAGTCGAACCTACCTTTATCTTTGGAGATCGAGGTGAGTGTTGATTCATAGATGGAATTACTTGGAGATAATATGTGATATTAAATTGTGGAGTTTATGTTGATTATGTGATATTAAAATCACAGATATTCCTTGATATTGAACTGTGGCTTCGTGCCGTATTTGGCTTCGTGCCGTATAGACTTCGTGTCGAACTGTGGCTTCGTGTCGTTGGCTTCGTGCCGTATTTGGCTTCGTGCCGTGTGGGCTTCGTGCCGTATAGACTTCGTGTCGAACTGTGGCTTCGTGCCGTATTTGGCTTCGTGCCGTGTGGGCTTCGTGCCGTGTTGGCTTTGTGCCGTATTATTTAAGCATTCCTGTTTAATCTTGCTATATATTGATGTTGTGGCTGCTTGGCTTTGTGCCGTATTATTTAAGCATTCCTGTTTAATCTTGCTATATATTGATGTTGTGGCTGTTTGCCGAGTTTGGCTGTCTTTTAGGCTTCGTGCCGAATTGTTTATGCATTCCTGTTTAATCTTGCTATAAATTGATGTTGTGGCTGCGTGCCGAGTTTGGCTACCGTTTAGGCTTCGTGCCGAATTGTTTATGCATTTTTGTTTAATCTTATTGTATATTGTTATTGTGGCTATGTGTCGTGGCTTTGTGCCGAGTTTGGTTGGGTGATGAGGTGGCATGTCGGGATTGGTTGTGTGATGGGTTGACTGCGTGTCGAGGTTGGTGGTGTGATGGGTTTGACTGCGTGTCGAGGTTAGTTGTGTGTCGTGATTGAGTGCTAGGGTTGGCTGGGTGTCGAGATAGACTGTGAGTCGTGGTTGTGTGCTAGGATTGGTCGTGTGTTGAGATAGACTGTGTGCTGTGATTGAATGCCAGGGTTGGCTGTGTGTGTTGAGATAGACTTTGTGTCGGGGTTGGTTGAGAGTTGAGGTAGAATGCGTGTCGTGGTTGTATATCGGAGTGGCACAACGGAAGCATGGTAGTCGGTGTGTTGTGATTGTGTGTTGTGGTTGCGTGACGGGTTTTGGTTGTGTGCTGAGTTATGTACACTTACTTCTTATGAAAATTGAACGTTAAGTAGTTTGAATTATATCTATGTCTCACACTCTCCTGGAACCCGTTTCGGGTTTCCAGTTTGCAGGTTGTTTTTAGGTGGTGTCCACTGCTAGTCCCATGGTGCGGCCGTGATCACGTACGGGGTCATCAGTCAGGTTTGGTTTGGACTCGCCGAAGTGCTAATCTGGGGCGGGTCGTTACAGTGTTCGTTTATCCAACTATCCGTCCAATATTTTCTAGACAAAAATGAACCGATCTGTTTTCAAGACAAACGTTCTCCGATGTAGCTACACCGTCCTAATTTTGTGACGGACGGTCAACTAGACGAGCTTAACAAAGTGAACAGTCTGATCAAATTATGGGATCCTAAGTGGGGGCATTTTAAGTCATAGCACACTTGGGCACAACAGCTACCTAATACTGACAGGCCACAGTCAGATTTTTAGTATGAGGGATTTATAGGCCGGTACAGAAATTTTGGGCAGGTCTTTTCAGTCACCTTCATTGTGGGGCCTACAAATAAAGACCGGCCTACTTTTATTCCCAATGAAACATAAAACTCATAAATGCGGTGGGTGAGTTTCAAAGAGAAAAAAAAGTAAACAAGTCAGTATCCTATCTCTCTCTCTAGTTAACAATGAACAAAAAACCCACTTGATCAGTGCTCCCCAAAGCTTAAACCTTAACACCCCGTTTGGATGTCGGAGATGTTTTGGGTGGATTTGTAATGAGGGTGGATTTGAAGGTGGATTTGTAATGAGGGTGGATTTGGTAATAAGGGTGGGCCCACCTCATAAGAAGGGTGGATTTGTTAGTGAGGTGTTTGAATGGTATTTTGAGAAGGTGGATTTGATATGATAAGAGGTCAAATGACGTAATTGCCCTTATTTTATTATTTGAATAAAGAAAATGGATTAATTTCTTAATAATTACAGTAAATACTTAATAAATACATAAAAATTATGAAAAATACATAATGAATACAAAGAAATATTTAAACCATATTATATGGAAAAAAATTGGGTTTTAAATTTACAAAAATTAATTAACAATTGGAAATTTGGGTTTTATAAGCAATTCATCAAATTACCCCAAACACAAATTCCTTCCATATTATAAGCAATTACCCAATCCCGCACCCTATTAACATCAAAGTCAATTAATGTACGCCCCAAATCCCGGAAGAATACTTGTTTTATCCAGTGGGACAAAAAATAGCCTTAATATTTTTTTTTAGCATGGATTACATTGAAATACCCTATTAACATCATGGATTACATTGAACAACAACAACATCTATAACCCTAGCAATTAAGTAGTACAAACCAAGAAGAACAGACTAGTTATCATATCAACGAATTGAGAAACCTTCGTTAGTTCATAGATGGAACACTACGTCTATCGCGATAAACAAAAACTAACAAACAACATCATTCACGGCAAAAATGAACTCCAAAACCACCAGGCAGATTGAGTTTTCTGGGTTTTCGAATTTGAACCCCCACGGTTGATAACAAACAACATCAATTAGGGCACAAAATCAAGTCGAAAACCCCCAATCGATTTCATTACACTGGATTTTCGAATCAAAACCCCACATGGGTTTGTAACAAACAACATCAATTAGGGCACAAAATCAAGTCGAAAACCCCCAATCGATTTCATTACACTGGATTTTCGAATCAAAACCCCACATGGGTTTGTAACAAACAACATCAATTAGGGCAGAAAATCAAGTCAAAAACCCCCCAATCAATCCTAAACACTGGGTTTTCGAATCAAAACCCGCATGGGTTTGTAACATACAACATAAATTAGGGCACAAAATCAAGCCCAAAACCCCCATTCGATCCAAAACACTGGGTTTTTGAATCACAACCCACATGGGTTTCAAAGAAACAAGTTCAAACAGATCGAAAATCGTTTCTTTTCATACCTGAAATTAGGTTGAAATCGAGTTGATGAAGATGAGCAACGAAACCCCAAACCGATCGACTTCTTCGTCGCCTCTCTCTCCTCTGTTGAAACCCGCAGAAAAATGGATCGTACGCAGAGGAAAACCCAAATCACCTGGATTTGGAGGGGTAGAAATGGCAAAGAAAAACCCAAATCCACCCTCGTTAGCCAACGACAGGGTCAAGCCTGTCGTTAGCAACTCCAGGAGCACTAGGATATATACTCCCAACAGTGTTCCAAATCCAGGGGAGATTTTGCCATCCAAACAAGGTATTAGGGTGGGCCCGGGATTACATATTCGGGTGGCACCCAAATCCGGGTGCCTACTCCCTCATCCAAACAGAGCGTAAAGCTTTCGCCGAAAAGTAGCTCAAAGACCAAATCTTCTTCTACCTCTTTAATTTTTTCCTTTGATCTTCTTCTCCTCTTTAATTTTTTCCTTTGATCGTCTACCCGAAATACCCCTTCGAGCTTTAATGTGGGTCTCTTCAGTCACCTTTGTTGTAGGAAAGGCCGGCCTACTTTTTTCCCCAAGAAACATAAAACTCATAAATGCGGTGGGTGAGTTTTAAAGAGAAAAAAAGTAAACATGTCTCTCTCTCTCTCTCTCTCTCTCTCTCTCTCTCTCTCTCTCTCTCTCTCTCTCTCTCTCTCTCTCTCTGGTAGTCTGGTTAACAATGAACGAAAAACCCACTTGATTAGTGCTCCCCAAAGCTTAAACCATAAAGCTTTCGCCGAAAAGTCGCTCAAAGACCAGATGTTCTTCTCCCTCTTTAATTTTTTCCTTTGATCTTCTTCTCCTCTTTAATTTTTTCATTTGATCTTCTTCTCCTCTTCAATTTTTTCGTCGGAAATTCTCATTGTTCTTTTAGAAGAAATAATTGACTCACCTGAGGTTGGGTGGTTGCATATCCATGTCCTTTCTCCATCTCCTCTGTCTCTCTCTGTGGTTGGTAATTTTAGGGCAAAACGGTATACAAAATTCGCAGTATTTATACAAATTCGCAATGAGCCAAAGGGGTCCAAACAAAAGGTATCTCATTCTAGTTCTCTTTGTTTTCTTTTCTTTTCCCATTTCCAAACAATTTCCATAGTTCAAGTATCACAATTCGAAAAATGAAGTAATTTCAGAAATTTGCAGTTTGCGAATTTTTTCAATCTTTTTAAATTCCTATTCTCCATCGAAAAATGAAGTTTCTATTATTTTTTTTTGGAACATCGTTGTTTATAATCCACTGAGAATTTTTCCCCAATCATTTTGTACTCACTGCGAATTTTTTCGAGGTCACAGGTCGCTGAAAACTGAGATCCGGTGGTTGCCGAAAGTTGGCGACGGTCAGAGAAGGCAGGTCGGCGGGCGGTTGGCGAGTGTTGTAGGTGCTATATGGTGGTTGGCGTTTTGAGAGAGGGTATGTTTCCGTTTTAAACTATAAGGGCAAAAAAGTAATGTTGCTATCCCAACTAGACCTAATGGTAAATAAAAACGCGTATCATCCTTAATGGGAATTAAGCACTAGTTTTCTATATTGGACAGTAAAAAACTGTTTTAGTATTTGAACCGGAGATATAATGCTGGCTCTGTATGGGCTTACAAAGTTGTGCCTGAAAACAAGAAATAAAACTTGGGTCTGGATACCCCAACCAGCCCACTAAAACTTGGGTTATGCTTCTACCCCTTTTCTCTTTCGTCTTTTTTTCTTCTTCTTTTAATGCCTTTTCTCTTTGTTTACTACTTTACTCTTTAAACCTCGCTGTGTTTTTGCAATTTGGTAAAAGGAAAAGTAAAGTGAGAGAAATTAGGGATGAATATTAAATACTCCCTTTGTCCCATTTTTGTTTGCTTTTTACGTAAAATCGTGTTATATTGACATCAAAAAATAGGGTGCTTCCGAGAATAATTTTTCGAACTTTTTCTTACCATTCTAAAGTACTACAAATATATTTTGGACAGTGCAAAAAAAAAATCCAAAAATTATTTCTACTAGTAATCTATTTTTAGAGATTAAAATGACACAGTCGATAGCAAATAAATGGGACATAGAAAATAAAAGGAAAAGGAGAAAATTTGTCGAACGCAATCTCGCTCTGAAAAAATTGAAAACCAACTAATAGATCTTTTGCCCTTTTACTTGACTAGTTCGAAATAAGGTTTCTGATATGAAAAGAATGAAGACTAATTCAATATCAAAACTTGGTTATTGAGACGCTCTTGCTACCACCATCGTGTTTGGGCACAAGTTTATCATAGTAGACTGCATCTTCATCGTCTCTACCCTTATACGGAAACAAATTTGAAAAACGATACCTAAATTCGTTGCAAAATCTCATTTGCCGGTGCATGAAAGTATAGGTTTGAAAATAAGCAGAAAATTTGTTCATTGCAATTAGTAATGGAATTCACTAGCAGTATTGTTTTAATTTTAAGAGGAAAGAGCCATCCAACTCGACATTATTTCGTGTGCAAATTCCGTAGCGAAGTTAAAGTTGGATAACAATTATACGTGACAAATGCATGTAAATGAGGCGCAATACTACCTCAAAATTCCCATCTATAACTTAATATTTTCAGTTCGAATACTCACGAGACTAGAAATTCTCCTAATTTTATTAATACAACATTCCTACACTAGAATCAAAAGCCCACATCATTTCTACCCAACATTGCACAAATTCTTCCGGTTTATATCGAAAGAAACAGTACAAACACTACGTACATTGTTTCATTGAATGAGAAAATCTAGCGGCAAGCCGGGGGATTTTGCTTCCCCGTGCTGAATGTTTTAGCATTGCTGCAAGTCGCCGACAGAGGAAACTTCTTCGGAGCGTTGGGACTGAGGGCGAGATCGATGTCAGCCAGCTCAATGCGTTGACAAGGGATTGCACTGCTGCACTGAAGACTAACCGCAACATTGGAAACTGAGGTACCCCTTATGTTTCTAAAATGAACATCGCTGATCTTCACAAATGATGCCTGCCCAGAAATTTAATCAATAGCCAAAGTAAGTGTGATATTCATGCAATGAAAATTGGCAACAGGAAAAGAAAAGAAAAACGATTGTAACATATGAAGTGGTATAAATTTTAATGAAACTAATTAATTACCCCTTGGTTCTCGTTAGACTTGTAATGCTGATCAATGATGATCGGATTTTTAACATCTACCATGGTTATATCTTCGAAAGTGATACCGGAAGCTTCGAGAGGAGGTGAATCGTGGAAAGTTTTGATCCTCAAACCATTGTCTGTGTTTGACAATGTAGAGTGGCCTACATAAACCCCTTTCACACTTTGTTCCTGCGGGACCTTTCCTAGGCTTCCAATGCTGCCAAAAAATAGAAACAAATAAAATTAACAGGAAAAGCAAATATAAATCAATTGCAATAATATAATTTTTATTAGGAGACTAGCTTGTACCTGATGCCATGTCCTAGACCACAAGTAATGCCAATCACTTTCACGTCGGTAGACCCTTCGCCGATTGAAATGCAGTCGTCACCGGTTCCAATGAAGGAGTTTAACACCTGGACCCCATTGGATCGACTGAGGTGGATGCCATCTGTCCTTGGGCTATCAGCTGGAGCAGTTATCTTGAGGCGTTCTGCCAAGAAGTTGGTGCAGCTTGTAATGGTCATCTGAAATCCTTTGCTGTTCACCAAATTGAGGTCCCTTACCGCCCCATTCCTTACTTTCTGGAACTTAATTGACTGCATCAAATGGCATATGAACAATCCATAACCATTTGCAGGTGAGGATAGGTAAAAAAAAAATTGATCCGTAAAAGAGAACCCAAAATGCCTTGCAGCTTCTGAGAGACAGACTGTCTCGTAGAAGCTGCAGCAATTAGAAGTTAAGAAGTAGGAACTTACGATAGGCATAAGTCTTGATTGTCCATTCTTCCACGATTGCACTCCACCTTGGCCATCATAGGTTCCTCCACCATAAACGGTCAACCCTTCGATATTTTGGAACAATATGCCTTCATTCCCTTGGAACGCATCGGGATTGGGATCTGCCAAAATAGTTCCTTGAAATTCGACGGTCATAGGATTTTTGCATGGCCCTTGAAAAAAGATCTCCCCTGCGAAGTATTGCCCTGGGGGAATAAGAAGCTTTGATGGCCCGTTCGATGCACAAGCTGCATTCCATGCCTGAGTAAATGCCTGCATGCATGCACACACAGACACGATTAAAACAACAAAATGCCATATTTTGCCCTATTTTGTCACAATAATATTATGGCATGACATGGTTGAATGCTTATGATTTGTTAGTATGATAAGATAAATTTAGATAAGGAAAAATAAATAAATTCATGTCTATTCATGCATGCATGCAGTAAAAATATCTGTAAAAACGTCTTTTTGTGTTGAAACGCACCGCTTTACTGTTACTCTGCCCATCAGGAGTAGCACCATATGTTCTAGCATCTACAACTGATCCTATAAAGACAGGCGGAGGAAGAGGAAGGGGGGCTGTGAAGGCAGGGACAGGAAGGGGGGCTTTTGACCCAGGGCGGGAGTGCTGGGACTTGACCCCACTGCGGCGAGGCCCTTTCAGTGTAGGGCGGCGAGGCCCCTTCTTCGAATGGCCGCGTTCGGCCTTCAAGGAATGGCGGCGGGGTTTAGAGCCATGACGAGGAAGGCGGCGGGAGGCACCTTCTGCGGCAGAGGAAAGCAAAGCCAAAGCCAAAGCCAAAACCAAGAAAACAAATGTGAATAGAAAGATTCTTGCAAGGGCCATTGAGCTGATTGAAACTCAGGATTTAGAGTACTGTTTTTGTTTCTGATCAAAAGAATTGATAGCCAAGAGGCTTGTGAATTCATTAGGTTGGGGCCCCGCCCTTTTATAACTTGTTCTGGTGACAAACAGAAGCTATCTACGGTAACAATTAGCTGTAAAAGTGAGGATTCAAACCCCCCGTCTTTCTTTTGCCCATGTGATTTCTCTATGTTTGGGTAATAAGCTGTCTTGTCAATACATTCAGACAATATGTAAAAGATCCAGCAAAGAAGAGGAAGAAATAGCATGAGTCATTTCGGAAATGCCTCTATAATTAGTGAAAGCATCTCAGTCAATCAAGTTAAAAATAGCCTTTTGGCCGAAAAACAGCCGAATTGAAGGTAAACAAAATGCTAAAACAACAAAATTTTCAAGGAGCATTTCAAACATGCCAATGCACTTTTCACATATTTCTACATAATTCCTGCATACCAACACAATTTCCAACCTCAATTCACCACCCAACAGGCTGTTTTTAGCATTTCTACTAAAATAAACAGGACTGCTCTAGGCTCTCTCGTGAAGGATGCAGCTCATAGATATGGGCTACACAAGATTTTGACCCACAAAGACCATTCCTCTTCCTAGCCAGGAATCAACATGCCAACTCAGAATTTTTTGGAGTGAAATGAATGACATCGAGAATGACACGGGGCCCAATTAGTGGGCCTGGCCCGAACAAAGAAAATGCAAAGGCCCATGAAGATCGATCTGATGTTCGAACTGGCTGCTTTTTTTTTTCCACGCGCTAGAATGCTCTGTAGTAAGTTAAATTTTAACAAAACGTTGATGCTGCTCCATCAGCTTAAACCCTATAATCTCATCAGTGACATCAATCCGAAGGGATAAAACAATTGGGCTAAGCCCAGGTTGTATTTCAAATTACAGTCATAGACTAAAATACGATGCTAAACAATTGGGCCAAACCTGTTAACCTCCTTGAGTACGTAACCTATGCAAAAAAATTAGGTCGATCAATTATTGGCAGCCATATGTTTGGTGTTCATTTATCTTACACCCTATTCACAAAATCCAACTATCCGTCCAATATTTTCAAAACAAATGTGCACCGATTTGCTTTCAAGACAAACATTCTCAGATGATGTAGCTGCACTGTCCTAATTTTGTGACGGACAATCTTAACAAAGTGAACAATCTTGATCAAATTATGGGATCCCGGGTGGAGACATTTTCAGTCACAGCACACTTGGGCACAACAGCTACCCTAAATTCATATAGCCTTGGCTCAACCATAGTACTGATAGGCCACGGTCAGATTTAATCATTTTTCGTATTTGAACTGGAGAAGTTTTGGTTAATTCATTCCATATGTAATTTTGTTATTAGTTGCCAAATTCGATGCTATTCAGAGTTCCAGGTATCGGTCAGAATATATATATATATATAAAGGGGTTCCGCATATGATATTACCGATATACCTTATATAGGTAATCATAAACATGTAGGAGTATTTATTAATCTACAAATGTAGGCATTATCGTCTGTCAAGAAATTAACTCTAGAGAAAACTACCTCAAGAGTGTATGCATGTTGGGAAACAAAACTACCTCTCACTGTTAAGAGTAAAATCACAAGAAGATTTCCAACAAAGTGAAACTATTTTAGTACCAGAAAATGCAGGTTAGTAGCAAATACCGATATGTTAAACTAGCAAAATGTATGTGTATTGTATTCTAAGAGGCAAATCATCATACACCTACAAAGCAAACAGAATGCTCCTAAAATATACGTGCACTAAGCCTACATCCACGGGTGAGCTCAAACCATCAATTGTAACAACAAATTACGGGTGGTATATTTGTATCAAAGATTACTCCCCATTGTTGAGAGTCTTATACAACTTGAATGGAGGAAGGATTACCTCAAAGAGACTCTTCAGTCTTCACCCAACTTCTCACCAAAAGAGAAATACCAAGCTGCTGAGGACATTTGCAACCCCAGATAGATCAGCCTTGATTGAAGAAAGAAAAGAAAGCCCCTTTACTCCTAATTTCTTTCCCCAAAATCTACTGTCTCATCGGGTTTTCCTCTCACAACAAACGCCAGGAAAGAGAGAGAAACATTTTCAGTCTAAAGTTGAAGGGCTCTGTTAACCAAAGTCCTATTTGGGATAAAATCGGTTAAAATCAAGTACTCAATTTGATAGTTTAAGGATGAAGTTGAAAATATGTGCACAGAAAAGGGGATGAAATCGTTAAATTAATAGTTTAGAAGTAGAAAAAACACGAATGATTTAACCAAAGTCCTATTTGTTTACTTTTTAAACCCCAATGTGTTTTTGCAATTTGGTAGTTAAAAGGAAAAGTAAAGTGATAGGGAATAGGAATGAAAATGAAATACTCCCTCCGGTCCATTTTGTTTGCTCTCTGCATAAAATCATGTCATATTGACCTTAAAAAATAGGGTGCTTCAGAGAATAATTTTTCGAACTTTTTTTCATTATTCTAAAGTAGTACAAATATGTTTTAGACGGTGCAAAAAAAATCAAAAAATTATTTCTAGAACAAGTTTATTTTTAGAGATTAAAACTCCACGTTCGATAGCAAACAGTAAATGGGACATAGAAAATAAAAAGAAAAAGGAAAAATTTGTCATACGCAATCTCTCTCTCTGAAAAAATTGAAACCTGACTAATACTAGATCTTTTTGTCCTTTTACTTGACTAGTTCGAAATAGGGTAGTAAACGAATCAAATCGAACGAGTTTTAGAATGTTCAAGTTCGTTCGTTAAGTTTTTAAACGAACTTGAGCTGAGCTCGAACTCAATGTTCAGGAACTAGAATCCCACATTACTTAGGGGGTGTTCCGCCAAAAAAAAAAAACTGTTTAGTTTTAACTAAAAAACTACTCCATTCCACTAACAAAAAACCCACAAAAAAACCACTTAATTCCACTAACCTAAAAAAAAAAACAAAAAGCCAAAAAACTAGTTAATGGAACAAGTTAGTTTTTTTGCAAAACTAAAAACCAAAAAGCCAAAAAACTAGTTAGTGGAATAAGTTAGTTTTTTTGCAAAACTAAAGATCCAAAAAAAAACCAAAAAAACTAAGTTAGTGGAACATGGCCTTAGGAGTAGAATGGGTGATCACTTAATTTATGCTAGGATCGCTCCACTAATTGCCAATTGGTTTTGAGATATAAAAATTTGACGAGCCGAGATTTGAGTCGAACTCAAATTTGCTCACAAGCCTTAACAAGTCTAGAAGGTCAAACAAAATCTTTATTTTGGCATAAATAAGTTCATGCATATATAAAAAATTATTATGGTGTAAGTTTATAGTAGTTTTAAAAGTTTATTTATGGATAAATTATAAAGATTTTATTATGTACATGTAAAAGTTTATCTATATTACAACATAGAGCCGTTTTTGTCCCAGTTTTCATATTTGTATCCCTCTCTTTGCCAACTCTCTCTCTCTCTCTCTCTCTCTCTCTCTCTCTCTCTCTCTCTCTCTCTCTCTCTCTCTCTCTCTCTCTCTCTCTCTCACTACCTCCTCTCCTTCGCCCTCTCTTAAATTCGAAGGGCCATAAAGAATGGATACGGGCACGTGCATCGATTGCTCAAGTCGTGCCTTCAGGCATGGGCACGGCCATACACTAGTACATATACAATGTATATGTGAAATTCTTATGAGATATAGTACTTCATATTCACGAGCCTAGTCGCGCCAAATACTGTCAGGTTCAGGTTATTTATTAAACAAGCTTAAAATTAAGGCTCAGGTTTAGTTTGTTTAGTACTCGAATCGAACCCGAATGAACTTTTATCGAGTCGAGTTTCGAACAGTCCACGAATGGCTCGATTCATTTATAACCCTAGTTCGAAATAAGGTTTCAGCTATGAAAAAAATGATGATTAATTAATTATCCAAACTTATTTATTGAGATGCCCTCGGTGCAATCATCGTGTCTGGGTACAAGTTTTATCATAGTAGTCTGCATCTTCATTGTCTCTACCCCTATACAGAAACAAATTTGAAAAATGATGCCAAAATTCATTGCAAAATCTCATTTGGCGGTGCATGAGAGTGTGCGTTTGAAAATAAGCAGGAAATTTGTTCATTGCAATTAGTAATGGAATTTACTAGGAGTATTGTTTTAATTTTAAGAGGAAAGAGCCATTCAACTCGACATTATTTCAAGTCTCTCTACCGAGAGTTTCTCTCTCTAACCTCTTATTCTCTCTTACCCCCAGATCTAGGGTTTTTCTCCAGGGGGAGGGGGCAGCCGCCTCCTCCTTCACCCATCCCCCCCTTTCCGTTTTTTCTCTTTATCTCTCCCATCCTCCTCCTCTCTTTGGCCGACTTTGCCAGTGTATCCTTTTCCAGATGTGTGTGTGGTTAGGCGGTGGAAGGCTACGACTCGGTCTCCGACGATCTGGCCTCCGGTGTAACGCCCCATGTAGACCACTAGCCCAGTACCCTGATTTGATCCACAAGCCACACCACATAGCCCAAAATGCTTAAGCCCAAGGTACTAGTAGTAGCCCACATGGTTTGTTATATACCCAAGATCACTCATGTAAACAACCAATGTGGGACTAAACACCATCTACCCCCAAACCTGGGGTATTACATCCGGGTTCCACGGGCGGCGTGTGGCTTAGCTCGTCTCCTTCCTTGTTCACATCAGATTTGGTAATGGTGGTCGGCAACGGAAATAACGAAGAGGATGGAGGTTTAGGTTTTCGGTTCTTGGTTTTTTAGCCTCGATTTTGCTTCTCCAGCGGGTTTTTACCAAATCGGTTCTCTGGTTACCGATCTGCTTTTGCAGATCTGGTGGGCGAGTGGTGGGAAATCATTTTTATGGCTTTTTGTTCGTGTTTGTCGTTCCCTGGATTTGGTTTGTGCTCGCCGTGGTTGCAAGAGCTGTCGGATGTTGCCGACTTCGTTTTCTTGTGACCAGAGACTGTCGTGCCAGCGTAGTTTTGTCCGGAGTGTCATCCGGCTCTCCTTTGTGGTATTGAGAGCTTGTTGTTGAGTGATTAATGCGGCGTTCGGCCGGTGTTAGCTTATACTTTCCAGGTCTAGGATGAAGTTTTCCTATGCTGCTCCTTGTTATCTTTGTTGGGAATTTCTGCTAGAGGGAGATTTTTGTCGTTATTGCAAACTCCTCGTGCCCCGTACCTTTGAGTCGGTGAGAAGTGGGTCATTATGGCTCGTGTTTTGGATTTTGACATTTGTCTTTCCTTTTTAGTTGCAATGTTGGCTCTAGCTATATTTTCCCTTCATTGTATTAGTTGGATTACTTTGTAAGTGCCGGATGGCTTTATTGAAATACAACCGTTTATGCTGATAAATAAATAAAAAACTCAGACATTATTTCGTGTGCAAGTTCCGTAACGAAGTTATAGTTGCATAACCATTTTACGTAGCAAATGCATGTAAATGAGGCGCAATACTACCTCAAAATTCCCATCTATAACCTAATGTTTTCAGTTCGAATACTCACGAGACTAGAAATTCTCCTTATTGTACGTAGAAAAAAGTGAATAAGTATCACATTTTCTGGTATACACATGTATCTATAAGCATACATTGCCAATTTAGTATTTGTTAAGCTAATGAAGTAATGGACGCGCGCCAAGTCCTGGGGAGCATGTATTGGCGGCGATGAGAATATTGGTAACGCCTTCGCCCTCAGAGATGCAATCGTCACCGGTGGCAATGTGACAACTTGTTACGGTGATGTGATCAGACTTGCTTATTTGGATCCCGTCGGTGTTGGGGCTGTTGGGAGGCGCAGTTATGTTGAGGTTTTGGAGTGTCAAGTTGTGAGATTCGGTAACTTTTATGTTGATTCCTTTGCTATTCACCAGCTGGATTCCTTGTATAACAGAATTGTTCACGTTCATGAACCCAATGGACTGCACCATGCATAAAAATATGGTAAGAATGGGTCATTTTGTTATTTCTCAAGAATAGTGACTGTGTACAACAGTTTTGTATAACACACAGAATAGAATCAAGATGCTAGGGACTGAACGGTTCTGTTCGGGCTATTTCCGGGCCCTTCTCCGTCTGTTTCAATGATACCGTTGATATTTTGGACTTCGTTGAGAACATTAGGGACTTTAAAATTGATGTTAATCAAACATCGTTTAATGGTTTTATCCAGTATCAATATATTT
Source organism: Vaccinium myrtillus (assembly GCA_016920895.1). Lineage (NCBI taxonomy): Eukaryota > Viridiplantae > Streptophyta > Magnoliopsida > Ericales > Ericaceae > Vaccinium > Vaccinium myrtillus. The sequence continues at coordinate 34,561,211 of CM029281.1, read as the reverse complement.
TCTAAACCCATTTTTCTCGAGATAAATGTGTTTCGAGAACACATTAAACGATATCCGATTACATAAATATTGGCATACCTACGGTTTCGATCATCAAAACATATCCGCGAAGAGCCCGAAAACAGCCCGGACAGGATCCTGATCCTATACAATAGGAGACTTTTGGACAACTGGTTATCTAAAATGTGATCATCGAATCCAAGTTTTTGTTACTGTTTAAAAAACAGGGGTACTAAGAAAACAAAAACTCCCCAAAAATTGGAAAGCATCTTTCCAACGTTATCTTAAAGTAAGAAAACAAGTGTTTTTCAACAAAATTTTCGATACTTACAGGAGGGAGAGGAGAGTTGCATACGGTCTCGTGACCGCAATTATCATATTGCCATGAAGCCTCTCCTCGGCCGTTAAAAGTTCCTCCACCAGTAACTACTACGCCATCTACGTCTTCAATCGAAAACCACTGCCCGTTCGGGTATTCGCTGAGATCAGTTTGAGCCAATATTGTACCTTGAACTTCTACAGTTATAGGTTTTGAGCAAATGCACGGTCCATCGAAGAAGACTTCCCCTGACATATATGTCCCTGGGGGAATAAGAACTTTTGTTGCCCCATTTGATTTACATGCTGCATTCCATGCTTGTATAAATGCCTGTATCCACATTCAGTTTCATTTCGATGAAAAAAATAAGGTCCGTAAGAGAAAAAAGCTTCGAAATCATTCAGCAAGAACCACTTGGTGCATGCCCGGTTTCGTGTAACATGCTAGAAGGACCAAATTAGACACGTACCCGGGTAATAACATGTTGCTTCCTTTGTGACAAACTATTTTGCTAAAATTTATTAGGCCTATTTTGGCATACATAATTAATCAAAATGGTACATCCAGAACAGGGATGCGAAAAATAAAATGTGGCCTAGATTTATCTAATGAATATTCATGTAATAAATGAAATGAATAGATCTCAGTCTCTATCCTGTGTTCTTAACTTTGAAATAACAAATTTAAGATACCGAAAAGAATTTTCGATGCGTCCACAATTAACTCACCAATGCACAATCGGACTCGCCATCTCCGATGGCGCCATATTTGGTAACTTCAAAAACTGTAGGCCCAAGATCAGCACTGCCACAAGTGAGCAAAGCTGCTAGACCCACGAAGAAAACAATCTTGTCAGATCTTCTTACGAGGGCCATTGTGGCTTTGGATCCTGAACTTAACAGTTTTTCAGATAATTATGAGAAAGATCGATCATTTGCTCAACCTATTTATACACACTTTTTAACTACTCAATCTTATCATTGGTAGATTTAGGCTGAGAGAGAAGAAGGGAAAGCCTACGTACTGAGGTTGGTTGGTTCCCCTTTTTGTTAGTGGGGAAAAATGTCAACCGCTGCTACAAGAGTCAAAAGTTAGGGCGAATTATTGACCTTCTTTACACCAAAAGTTTTGTGAACCACTATCTTGATTTTGGATTTTACCAGCAACTTGCATGTATTGTGTATTCCAGAGGTGTTTTGAATTTCACATTTTCCAGTTTATTTATAAAATTGTATTTTTACAGAATACATTCTAGAATTGACTCTCAAAAAGACCCACTAAAATACAAATTTTTTTTAAAAATGGGGCGGCCATACTACTATAATAGTAGTTTTTACTCCAGGCTTTAACAAATTAAAAAAAAATTGAAAATAAAAAAAATAAATCTTTATTCGTTAAAACGTGGAGCAATGATGACCAATTAACCAGGCATGAAAGGTTGCTTAGTGTTGCTCTTCTTGCAAGAACCTTTTTCTTAGAACGTGGCTTCTCTCTTTTCATTTTCCCAATTAGATATGCATGATTAGTGTAGGAGGAAAGGTGAACAAATTTGTAGTTGACAAAGTCAGAACTTTGACTACCCTATCAAAAGAAGACACGTGGCGTCTATAGATTAGCGCAAGTCCGAACAGGACGAATAGCGCGAGTCCGAACAGGACGAATAGCGCGAGTCCGAACAGGACAGAGCGCGAAAGATCAACCCCGACGTCTGTGTCTGCTCAAGTCTCAAGAGCCAAGACTTGAGGGTCCCTCAGGGGCTCAGTTTGCGGTATTGGCATGGCTGAACAAGCTATGACCTTACACACACGGGAATGGAGGAAGATTTAGTGCATGACTTGATGGATTGAGGAGAAGGGATCGCTGCAGAAGGGGGTCGCGAGAACATCGCCCCCCGCGGTCGTACAGTACAAAGAGATACGTGTCGAATATTTACTAGGCCACTTGGCGCCTTAGTATTGGCTCGAGTAGTATAGGCACCCCTCTCACAATTCCTCTCAGATTTAGAGAGAGAGAGCATAAAAGTCATATTCTAGAGAGAGAGTGTGTGTCAAAGTGAGGGCATCCCACAAGAGACAACCTAGAGAGTGGAGAGATTCTCCATACTGTTTGCCTTCTTCTCCACCCCACCAAATCAATCCTCCATCCTCTTATTCTAAACACTAACCATTCTCACCTCTCCAACTCATATTATTCTGCTTGAATATTGACTAAACAAAGAACCTCTCTTAAAATTAGGATTTTGGTGAATGCACTTGATTTGATATTCTTTTGGTAGCCACTCCATGTGGTGTGTCCATAAAAACAAGAAACGTTACGTGTCGCAAGTTTAAAATTTATTATCTTTCCATGGTTTTTTCTCCACACATAACTGATAATTATCAAAACTTTAAGTTTAGGCAAATATAATTATCAAACATAAGCCAGCTGGGAATATGAACCTTTAGACATGCAACATGAAATTCGTTAAACCCACAACCATGAATCTCCCCCGATCGACTTGTCCTCCATAAACAAACCCTTGAATCTTTGAGGGTGCCTGCAGATTCAACACATCTACCGCATATTTGTATAGCAGCACGCGGGATTACTACACCCGTGAAAAAACTATAGATCAAACAAGGAATAAAACCTGATAGTATAGGCAAACGAGGATGGGGTTGCGGCTGTGGTAAAGGCGGTTGCCACTGCTGTGCTTTTGTGTGTGAAAGAGAGAGGCAGGGCGAAAGGGAGGGAAAGAGCCTCTTAATTTGAATACGTGTGAGAATGAGTGAGAGAATTTCCAGATTAGGAAATAAAAACGGCGCCCTAACTAGAACAAGATCCAGTAGTCGAGAATAAATAGTAAGTTATTGTGGGCCCATAATTACCTTATCAACCAGAACTCGCGACAGTATATTTTTGAACTGGGCCATCGCATCTTTTTTGATAACTCAGGGTTCCGGTTCATTTACGGGACTAAAAAATGTCTATAACTCTAACAATTTGCAACTCGATCCCACGAGTTTGGTTTCTTTTTTAAGTTTCTCTACATAAAAACCATAACACAGTTACAGATTAAAGTACGTAGATTAAAATAAAATAAAAAAACAAATACAATGATAAGCAAGTTAATGTATAGAAGGCATAAGGAGGTCTATTATAACTTGTATATATAGTAACATTTTTAGGACAGTTTTGTGAATAATTACAAGCAGTACTATATCGATCATATGCTACATGCATGCATGTCACTAGCTAATTTACAAATATATTGTACAAACTACAAAAGGAGTGAAGCTAGCTTTCAATTTTTGGACCAAATGCTACAAATTGTACCCCTCCAAAAAGCTTGGCTGCATCCCTGTCTAACATGCCTTTTAAATTTGCAGCATGATTTTGCTTTGGTGGATCCGCCTTCTTCTTCTGTTTTAAAAGCTCCTTCTCGAGGACTTTAAATCCGTCCTCACCTATCTTCTGAAGGCGATCAGCTTGTGGCGCCATATTTGCAAGAGATGACGGATTCATGTAGTCTTTTTGTATCTGTTTTGGGCTTCAATTTGCTTTGATTCAAGCTCGTTCCCACTATTTATAGTACTCCCATCTAAAGTGTTTTCCAAGTGATGATCATTTTCTACACTTTTGTACTGGATTCGTGCATATCCAATTATCCACAATTCTTACCTGCTAAGCCCTTCCTGCTATATCTCCATAATGATCAGCAGATTCCAAATCAAGTTTTGGTCACCCATTTTTAATAGGCCCACTTCGCTTTTCAATCATCAAAATACCTACCTCGAAAGTGGGTGAATAATATTTTATACCAGCTAGTGATCTGGACTCTTTTAAGGTCAGTTCCTACAGAGTTTTGCTCGAGCTTTACCTGGACTCCTACTTGTGCATTGTTTGCGCGATTGTGCAATGCCATTTGGATCGGCTTTTTCATTTTCTTTGTTATTCCATTTTATGATTTTGTCCTTATGTACGCCCGCTTTATGCCGAAAGTAATATGAGACGGTTGGCCCGTCGCTACAGGGAGAGGGCAATATTCCAGGCCATGATTCGTTGAAATCTTCGGAAATCCTACTCATACCCTTTCTTGAATTCAAGTGCAAGGACTGGAATTTGGATCGAACCCAAAATATCATAGAAAAGATGCGCCTTTTGAGCAAGTCTACTGATGCAAAAAAAAAATTGACTTGAGTCGTCACGGAAAAGTGGCAGAAATGGCAAAAGCTTGTGCCCTAGTGGTCCTCCATTTGTGCTGCCATTTTTCATGCAATTTCCTCCCAAAAAACGGTAGGAAGAATGGTTTTGCCCTTTGTGCCGTCGAACAAGCAAATTTCAAATGGCATCGCACAGTTGATGGAAGTTAGTTGATACAAAGAGAATTTCGTATGTAATAATATATCGTTGCAAATGGCATTACACCAACAATTCTATTTTCGCCAAAATAACACTTTGCATCGCACCATTGATGGAATTTTGTTGAAAGTAGAATACAAATAGATTTTTGTACGTGATAAAATAGCATTGCACCAATATTGCTTCTTTTTTTTTTGTTTGGCCAAATTAATATAGTACTATTCATTACCAAAAAAAAAAAAAAAACCATGGATCAAGTCATATAGGCTTAACCATTGGACTTGCTCGCTCTTTTAACTTTGAAGAAAGCTTTAACGAAATAGCCCAACAAGGTAAGCTTTTGCTGGAGTTGGATCGCAGTCTTGGGCCTGGCTGCTTTTGATAGCCCAACAACTATGTATGTTGAAATTTCGTAATAGTTGGGCCTGGCTTGTCTTTGGGTTGCTGGCCTCGATGAAATTGGATCGCCTTGTGGATAACAACCACCAACCATTAATTAATGTCAACAGCCCAATACTCAATAATTTTTGCCCGAGGTGCTTTCCTCTACAACTACCACATGGAATATTCTTCAATTTCTTTCATCAGTATAAATAATGACTAAATGTACAGGTGCTTTGGACATTTATCTCTTTTATGAAAGCAAATAAAATTAAAACACGAACTGTGCGTATACAAATAATCGAAGCCGCTTAATTTGTTGAAAACATATATTTTAAGGAGTCCTTGAAAAAATCAACTTATTCAAATATCGGCAAGAGCTTGATTCATTTTTGTCCCTAAATTTGCCGAGACAAATATTGAATGAATTCATCGATATCCGAATGACTTATTTTTAATAAAGGCCTTTAAAAATATTTTAAACAAATTAAATGATTTTAATCATTGGCGTAGAATACAAAAACGCTTTTTATTATTAGCTAACAACTAGCCACGAAGAAGACCAAAAGAACACATACGCCATTATACATTTTACACTTTTTAATAAACTTTCACACACTATTATACATTTTTCACATATTCAAATACACTTTTTAAACTTTAACGACATTAGTGCATCTTAATCGACCATCTCAAAAAATAACTGTCAAGATTTTATATAAGCTATTCACGCACAAATAGTTTATTTAAAATCCAGAATATCGAAAATACTTTTAGATGGTTGAGATGCGTTAGTGTACATCTAGAGTACGCGAGTCAAGGTTCTGAATCCCGTACCGGCTTGGGTACCGCTTTTCCTACTGGTACGTACGGTACCAATACCGTTTTCGGATTTAGCGCTATTCCCGTTATATATAATTATGAATATATATTTTATAGCATATTTCATACAAAAATATATTTTTCTAGCATATTTCATACAAAATATATTTTTTATAACGTATTTTATGTAGAATATATTTTTCATAATATATTTTGCACAAAATATAATTTTTATCTTGTGTTTTTTTTATAGTAGTAGATAACTAGGGCCCAAAGAATGACAAAAGGTATGGCCCAATTGAAAAATACTAGATGGCCTAAAAACTAGAAGTAAAACATTTATATACACAATATACTCGTTAGAATACAATGAACAAGTGGAAAAAGATGTCGCACAGCCGCAGCAGCCATCGCCGCCGATTTGATGCAGGTATGTTTCTCTCTCTCTCTCTCTCTCTCTCTCTCTCTCTCTGAAGCTCCGATTTGATGCTTCCTCCATTAGTGTGAAAGAGGTAGCCGGAGACGAGACGAGGTCGCCGGAGATGCGAATCAGGAGGATTTTCCGACAAGAGTGCTTACAAGTAGAGATCCAAGGCAGTGCAAGATCTCAGACGAAAATCGGCGGTATTGTCTTCCCGGCCGAGATTGGCCTGAAAATCCGAAACTCTCCGGTAACCACCGGTATTATCGCCAGAACAGAATCATAAGATTTGGTTACCGATTTTTACCCAAGTTCGGTACGTACCGGCCGGTACAGTACAAGATTAACAATCTTGACGCAAGTGCAGTACCCATACCGTTTTTGGTAATCTTAGACCAATTATTGAGGGGTGCCAGGCCAAGCGTCCCTGTCGTGGCACTTGGTCCATACACATAGTACATAAGTTATGGGCTAAAGCAGCAAGAACCACTGAACCAGACACAAGGACGGATCCAAAGACTCCATTATCCCTTTGGTGTGAAACACGTGGATATATTTTCTTGAACTTGTAGAGAGAGAAAAAGTTTGATTAGAAATATGGGTAATAATTGGAGAAAGATAGATAGAAAAAGGGAAATGATTTTCACACCCCTTTTATCCCCAAACACTTCTTTTTTGTCTTTATTCAACTTGAAATTACCAAATTACCCTTACCTCATAAGTCACTTTTTTCATATGAAGGGCAATTTGGTACTTTCAAGTGAATAAAGACAAAAAAGGGAGTGTTTGGGGATAAAAAGGAGGTGTGAAAATCATTTCCCTAGAAAAATGAGAATAATAATTAAAATAAGAGTAATGATGATAGAAAATGTAAGTAATGATTAAGGAATAATGGGAAAAAATCAGTCTTCAAGCCTAAAACAAACAAGGTGATTTTTGGTTTTGATCCGATGTGATATCAAATGTAACATATTACAGACTTCCATGAAATTGTTGATGTGCTTGATCTTCTGGGGCTATATTTCTTTATGCCAAATTGTTCACAATTTGTTTAACTAGGTAATTAATGATCATTTTAAGTAGTAGCTCCTTTATGTAGGTTTTTTTCCTTGTTATTTGCTAGAAATGTAGTACTCCTATTTTTTCATTTTTTTATAACCAGGTGTTCGGGCCAGCTTTCACGTATCTCGACTAATCTTGAGAGACCAATTCCAACGTTCACAAGCGGGGGGCTCCAATTAAAATCAGAGCAAAAACTCTGTATAAGCTGGCCCAAAGAAATTGATAGCATTTACGAGATTTCGAACCAAAAATATAATATTATCGGCATGTTGGCAACCATAAAATGGTATCCTCTGTATCCTCATGACAAGGACAACTCAAGCACTAGGCCATTAATATTACTCGTTTTAATTCTGATGCGACCTCAATTTTACCTTAATTTTTTCACATTTTTGTGTAGTTTGACTGGTGAAGAGAGAGATTTATATGAGAGAGAGAGAGAGGTTGGATCGGCTGGGTTTTTATCGGCGGTGGATGTGCGAGAGGAATGCGTGATAGCCATAGGTAAAAGATGACACGTGTGTTGTGTGGTTGGAGGTGTGTCTTGTTTGTGTGCTTTAGCATTTTCGTCATCCAACCACACAACACACGTGTCATGTTAGGAGACATGACACGTATCCGTGGGCCCCACCACTAACTTAATTAAAAAAAAAAAACTCAAAACGTCTCTTTCTCTCTCCTCCCCAAATCCAAGTCCCTCCCCTCCATACCAACCGCCACCACCAGCAGCAAAAAACCAATCTACTAACACAAACTCCTCCATTAAAGTCCGGTGCTCTTCTCCCACTACCACCGACACCCCCACCGCCAAAGCCCAACGACTTATCCGACGTCCGCCTTCGTCGTCAAGTGGTCCGTCCACCACTTGACCACTACCTTCGTCCTCTATGGTGCTGACTGGAGCATGTGGCAGGTCGGAATCTGGTTGGAATTTTGTGGGGTTTTGTTGGATTTTTGGGTTTTGAGTTTGGTCGGAATACGGTTTAGATTTCTGGGTTTTGATTTTTGGGTTTTGGGTTTGGTTGGATTTTTGGGTTTTGGCCGGAATCTGGTCGTATGGAGGGGAAGGACTTGATTTTTGGGTTTTGGTTTTTGGGTTGATTGGAAAAACCACAAATCTATGCATGCAATCTTTGATCATTTTCTCATCTTGCCCTGATTTTGATCTGGGTTTTCACAAGAGTTTAATAGTTTACCTAACTAAATTGATTTCGCAAGGTGGTGGTTGTGGCTGCGGGTTGTGGTGGCCGCCGGTGGTGGAGCACGGCAGCGGGTCTGATTCCATCTCCTTCCCCTTCAAAACTCCTCTTATCTGTGGATTGGATAGTACATACAGACAGAGCCACAGACACAGAGGTGTGGGGGAGTTTTGATTTCAATTTTTTTTAGTAAAGGTGGGTCCACTGCCATTGTGTGGTTTTTGGTGTGGTATTTGGTGTGCCTGTAGCACGATTGATTTACAAAAATGATTGTGACACAAACTTTGTGCCACAACCAACCACAACCTCACTCACATGGGGTGTGGGTCCCACATGAGCCCCACATGCGGGCCCCACACCCCATGTGAGTGGGGTTGTGGTTGATTGTGGCACAAAGTTTGTGTATGTATCATTATTCATCTATTTAGAGGTACGGATATCTTAGAGCACCTCCAACCCTTACCCTTTTTTTGAACCAAACTCAAAATTTGGGTAAAAACTCCCCAAAACTCACCTCCAGTCCTTGCATCAAATCCATACCAAATTGAGTTTTACTCAGATTTTTCCTCAAATTTGGGGAGAAGAAAGGGTTTGAACCAAATTTCCACCACCCTTGAACCAAATTTCCACCACCGTCATCTTCGTCGGACCACCTTCCACCACTGTCCTCGTCGTCGTGGTTTTGACTTCGGCTTTGTTTTCAGACGTTGGTGGTGGTAGGCAGTGGTGGTTTTGACGTTGGTGGTGGTTTCGGATCTGGTGGCGGTTGAAGTTGGTGGTGGTTTCGACTTCGGCGGTGGGTTCAGACGTTGGTGGTGGTAGGCGGTGGTGGTTTCGACGTTCGTGGTGGTAGGCGGTGGTTTCAGAGCTCGACGGCGGCGATCTTGGTGATGGAGGCGATTGGGATTCTGGTGGTGGAAGGCGGCGTACAACGGCGAGCGGCGGCTGGGGCTTGAAATCTGAGTAAACGACTGGAGAGAGTGATACCAAATTGAGCTTTTACCCAAATTTTGGAACCAAATTTGAGGAAAAAAAGGGTAAACGCTGGAGCTGCTCTTAGAGGTCACTATAATTGATCCTTAAAAGATTAGGTAAATAAAATAAAAATACCCTTCAAACATAAGACTTTTCATCGGATCGATCCTTCTATGATTTTATTTTTTTTCCTTTTTTCGTATGCCACATTTCTTCGTAAAATACAAGAATTACAGACCTAAAGACCCCTACTTAAAATGATTAGGATTTAGGAGTACCCAGCAACAATCCGCAGCAACAAAATAGTGAAAATACTACTACCGCCTCTGCCCGTGTTTGTTTGTCAATTTTCATTATTTCACGCTCCTTGAAAAATTATACAGTACGTATCTAAAAATATGTACTCCCTCCGTCCCAATTTTATAGTCTCAATTGACACTTTTTGTTGTCCCAAAAAATTGTCCCACTTCAAAACTAAATGGGTTAAGGAATTTCCTCTTATACCCTTATATTGTGAAATTAAAAATAATAAAAAAGTAAGAAAGTGTAATGATTGAAGGGTAAAATAAGAAAAACATGTTGTCAAAAGTACAATGAGTATATCCCCTTATTAAATTGGAATCCCCAAAATGGACTATAAAATTGGGACGGAGGGAGTAATATTAATCTTATATTATAGATCTCAATTTATTGTATTATACGAAATTTTCAAAGTCAACTTAAAGCATGACACAAATGTCGGAAATGGACCAATAAACATGAACGGAGGGAGTAAATGAAAAGTCACATTCAATTCCAAGCTCCCAAAACCAAAATCCATTCCGCCACTGCTTAATCCGGGTTTTTAGTTTTGTCTTTATTAAATTTTATTTTTTTTGCATTTGTTAGTTTTGCGTTAAGATTTTGTGGTTATGGATTCCTCTCGACAAGACGAATCTAACAAGTATAAATTTATGGTAAAACCAAATATTTTTTTGAATAAAGCCGAAAATACTTGGATTATTGGATTAATTTTGGCTTTATTAAAAAAAATTGAGTTTTGACCATAATTTTATACTTGTTAGATTCGTCTCGTCGAGAAGAATCTAGAAACCACAAAATCTTGACGCAAAACTAACAAATACAAAAAAAAAATTGATTAAAGACAAAATGAACAACCCAATAACCCGGATTATGAATTATTTGCCAAATGAGCTCTAAATAAACAAAGACAAGATTCGACACGCCAATACCAGGAGCACTGCTGCTGTTTAGCCATTTGTCTTCCCGTGCGGTGGGACCAAAACATGGGTCTCCCCAAAACCCCTTCCCTCCCCTTCAAAACCGCTTACTGCAGCACTGACTTGGTTTTTATCCGCTGATACAGGAAACCCATTCACCGACAACCCACCTTTCTTATCCTTTCCATCAAAAGATTCAAAACCCCTTACGGCTTTTGATTATTATTGAAGTACTTGTTCCTATCCATTGATGCAGGAAACAGCCTTCTCCTTTCCTCCCCTCCTCTCTTTCTTCTATAAAATGGAGTAAATCAATTTCCACTCTCTCTCCATGTCCCAACAACAAAACAGCTTTCTTGATCAAGTTTACTTGTGTATTCCATTACTAATTGCTACTCGAAAATTCCCTTTCTTGCTATCTGATCGCCAAGAAATCTGAAACCCACAAACTAGAAATCGAAATCACATCACTACTTAATGGCGACTCCTAAATTGGCGCGAATTCCTAGCATGAGAGAGAGGGTCGAAGACACCCTCTCTGCTCACCGCAACGAGCTCGTCTCTCTCCTCTCCAGGTTTTTCTTTTCGCAGCAGTAATTTGTCTGCTTTATTTGCTTATGTACTTCTACGTCGTATATAAAGCTAAGGGTTTTGTTCTTTCTTTTGGAAGTTTCGTGGCACAGGGGAAGGGGATACTGCAGCCCCATCACCTGATCGACGAGCTCGATAAAGTAATCGGCGATGACAAAGCCCATCTAACCCTCAGCGATGGTCCCTTTGGCGAAGTACTCAAATCCGCTCAGGTGAATTCTTTTTTATGCCCTCTTCTATGCTTTCTCTTTAAATGTGTTTGGATGCTGAGAAAATTGTGGAGAAAGAAACTTTCTTTGGTGTTCTTGTGTAGCCTTTTTGCTTTGGAAAATGCTACAGAGACACTGACCAGTTTACCAACTATTACACTAATTGTCCATGTGACACTTTTTTAGTGGATGAATCTATCCATATATTGAATAGTGCATTGATGTGGTAATGCCATGTGTGCATTTAGTGTAATAGTTGGTACACTAGTCAGTGCCTGTAGCATTGCTCTTTTGCTTTTGTAGATTCTTGCGTTTGTTTGGTGAAATAAATTTACTTACCAAAAAAAGGAAAAAAGTTGGTGATCTCATTGGATAAAACAGGGGACACCGTGGAGTGATCTGTGATAGATTTGTGAAGCCCACTATTTAATCAAATCACAGGAGAGGTGTTAATATTTACTTGGATGTAGGGTGGATGGACAAAAAGCACACCCATTCAGTTAATGAAGCCAATATTTGGCTTTAGTTTCCAGACTCCAAAGAAATGAAGTTTTTTTTATCTCATTTCGGCTCCAACCATTTACAGCTGGGACCCACACACAATTATGGATGTAAGCTCCACGTATATGTGAGGGGTTGTAAATGGTTGGAGCCGAAATAGTTACAAGTATCATTTTTGTTTTATGATGGAGTATTTTGTAGGAGTAGTAGTAATTGTGCAAATTTACTCAAGAATATATTTTTCAGTATACGTGAATCTTTCTCAAGCAAACAGAACAACAGTGTTCTTTCCTTGCATCCGAACGATTATTTGGAATGGGAATCTGATATTTCAAGTTCGGGTTTAAATGAATTTCTTTCTAAGTTTCTATTAGGTGACTCACACGTTAAACTTTTTTGCTGTTGGGGAGTTGGGTAATTTTTCAAGTGTCATTGGTTGTTTCTCTAGTCATAGTAGGTAATTGTTAGTGATTACACAAATCATAAGTTATATCCATTATTTTTGGAAAAGAAAAAGAAAACTTGGAATTGTAGTGGCTGCTCAACCACACCATATTATACTTCAAAATGTTTATTTTTTTATGCCAAAGTACCGTTCCACACAGTAGAACCTAGTAAAAATCGGTTTACCTTATTACATAGTTTCCACAATGACAAGTGGTTATGGCCCATGGGTTCCTGCGTGTAATGTTTTCCTTTTTTCTGTTTTCTTAGTAATTTATGTTTTCATCAAATTTTTACTTTATTCGTGGTTGTAGGAGGCCATAGTTCTGCCTCCATTTGTAGCTATAGCAATTCGTCCAAGGCCTGGTGTTTGGGAATATGTCCGTGTCAATGTCCATGAACTTAGTGTGGAGCAGTTGAGCGTTTCCGAATATCTTCATTTCAAAGAACAACTTGTGGATGGAGAGTAAGTGGCTTCTCTTCTTGTGTTTAGTTATTTTGTTATTACTTGATAAGATTCCCGTGCAAGTTTTTTATCCTTCATATTCTAACGGTACTTTTCTATATTCTCCATTTCAAATGCAACAGCATCAATGACAATTATGTGCTTGAGCTTGATTTGGAGCCTTTCAATGCATCATTTCCTCGCCCAACCCGATCTTCGTCAATTGGCAATGGTGTTCAATTCCTGAACCGACACCTCTCTTCAATCATGTTCCGCAGCAAAGATTCTTTGGAGCCTTTACTTGATTTCCTCCGAGCATACAAGCATAAAGGGCAAGTAAGTTGGTTTTAAAATGGTATTCTTGTTTGCATATATCAGCGGGACTGCTGAGTTGCAAGATCTGTTGACTTTTACATACTAATCCCTACTCATAGAGTATCGTTAACAACCTATCTCTGGACTTAACTTTCCATCATTGTAATTTGTTTGGATGAGTTAACAAGGCAAACCTTGATGGTTAAACCTCTAAATTATTAAATGTAGGCAATGATGTTGAATGATCGCATATATAGCATACCGAGGCTTCAATCTGCATTGACAAAGGCAGAAGGTTATCTTTCTAAGTTACCTGAAGATACACCTTATTCTGAGTTGGAGCATGAGTAAGCTTGTATTTTTATGTTCACATTTTCCAAGTTCTTGGTTACCATGATTAGTAGTGTTTTAAGTTCTTGACATTTTAAATTACCACTGGCATGCAGCTTGCAAGTGATGGGTTTTGAAAGAGGTTGGGGTGACACTACAGGGCGGGTTTTGGAGATGATGCATCTTCTCATGGACATTCTCCAAGCTCCTGATCCTTCTGCCTTAGAGACGTTTCTTGGTAGAATACCAATGGTGTTTAACGTTGTCATTTTGTCCATTCATGGGTACTTTGGCCAAGCAAATGTCCTAGGCTTACCCGACACTGGTGGCCAGGTACAATTGTTGTTCTCTTCGTTGTCTTATGGTAATTTCTGCAAATGTGAAAAGATGGACAACATGAAAAAGAAACAAAGCTAAAAAGCACCGCAAATGATAAACTTACTTCTTTGTTTTTCATTTTTTGGTTGATGTGCAGATTGTGTACATATTGGATCAAGTGCGTGCCCTGGAGAATGAAATGCTTATGAAAATAAAGCAGCAAGGACTGGATGTCACTCCTAGGATTCTTATAGTAAGTGTAGATATTTACATTGCAATGTAGACGTCAACATTACATAATTCCTAACTGTACATTGATCCATTTTATCATCCTCCTCCTCTATAGAGAGAATAATTCTTACTAATTCAGTTTTTACTTGTTTTCTAAGGTGACAAGATTAATACCTGACGCAAAAGGAACGTCATGCAACCAGAGGCTTGAAAGAATTACTGGAACTAAACATGCACATATTCTGCGTGTTCCTTTTAGAACAAAGAAAGGAGTTCTTCGGAAATGGATCTCAAGGTTTGATGTATGGCCTTATCTGGAGACATTTGCAGAGGTACAATGGATTTAGAAATTGAAGTATTGACAATTCTTTTTTTTTTTTCAAGTGCGGGACTTTAGCTACCCCTGGTATTTTATGTGGGTGGGGTAATGCAGTTCATTTGGTTGCTGCTTAACTTCTAAATGAATACTTCAAGAGCCGTAGGTTATCAAGAAGAGCTATACACAGATTTCCTTTCTTACACCTTGGAAATTATGTTTCATGTCTCTATCGTTTGTCTATGGTCCAAACAAAGATCAAATCATTTGTTGTTTTTGTTCAATGTATGTTGTGGTAAAACTATGGTAGAACTATGATTAAAGCTAGATTGTGCAGTGATTGTTGTTTGATGACTTCAATCATAGTGGCTCATGTTATATGCATGCTTCCATGATTTCGTTTTGTAACTTTCCTTGTGTATTTTGTGGTGTTTATCAGGATGCGGCCAGTGAAATTACTGCTGAGCTACAAGGTGTTCCAGATCTAATTATTGGCAACTATAGTGATGGAAATCTTGTTGCGTCTTTATTATCTACTAAGATGGGAGTGACACAGGTCAGAAGTGTCATTAGATTATCTTTTTTATAGATATAAATGTGTTATAGATATTAATATGTAAAAAAGTTCATCAAATTATTGATGAGAGCTAAATTTGACATTGGAAAATATGATTTTGCAGTGCACCATTGCTCATGCATTGGAGAAAACGAAATATCCTGATTCTGACATATATTGGAAGAATTTCGAGGATAAATACCACTTCTCAGCCCAATTTACTGCTGATCTGATTGCCATGAATGCTTCAGATTTTATCATCACCAGTACATACCAAGAGATCGCAGGAACGTAAGCCCTTTGTGCCATATTAAGATGATTGTGTATATTATCTATGCACTGTGAAATCTCTGATTATTGGTATCTCGTCAATTATTGTGTTGCCATCAGGTGCTTAGAAATTACTTTCCATAGAAAGGGACCTGCATGACAAGGGCATTGTCTAGAGCAGCCATAGAGGTTAATTGTGATAGGCTGTTGATTTAGCAATATACTTCTTATGGCAACCACCAAGTAGATAACAAACCAACAAGCAATCAAACAAAAACCCTTAGATTTACATGGTTCCGCCTAAGCGCAAAGCTTAAACGTATTCCACAGGTGAAGAGTGAGAGAGGATTCACTATGAACGAGTAGAGATTACAAAGTGCCAGCTATATCCGTCACTCTCAAAGAAGCACCCAACCCAATGATATCTGGGAACAAATGTTCAGTGGAACCCGAAAGGGGGAACAAACCCTCAGTGAAACCCAAATAGATTCCCAAAGCCGTGAATATCCAGCACCCAAGACAAAAGGCACAAAGAACTCCACAATGATACCCAAAGGAATACTCTTCATGATGGTAACCAAAGGAACCTCACCATAATGGACCCAGAAGGACAAACCCTAACACTCCTCCAAGTCCCCATTTATAAGAAATCCTAAAAGTAGACAAACAAGTTGCCAAATTCAAGGCACTTTCCTAACAATACTTGCATTAACTTTTCAAAGAGAGCTATATCAGAAAAATCTATTTTATAGTGTATTTTTACCTTGTTCTTCTAAAAAATGTATTGTGTTCTATTGCTTTTTCCAAATGTATCAATTCTTTGATACATCTGCATAATATTGCCATAGCTACTTAATGCAGATTTCCACCAATCTATTATTTGGCTTTGGATTTAGCCAAATTGCTTCTTCGATTATATATGTTTTGCAATATTACCCATATGATTGCTTTTAGTGATGCACAGATTCCTTAACTGGTATTATACATCATTTATTTTTTCAGGAAGAATACCGTTGGTCAGTATGAGAGCCATACAGCTTTCACACTTCCAGGCCTATACCGAGTTGTTCACGGCATTGATGTTTTCGATCCAAAGTTCAATATCGTGTCACCCGGGGCTGATATGTCCATTTATTTTCCGTACTCTGATAAGGAAAATAGGCTTACCGCCCTACATGGTTCAATTGAGAAGTTGTTATATGATCCTGGGCAGAATGAAGAGCACATGTGAGTTTTTTTCTAGGTTTTCTTTTACTGAATCTTGGAATACAACGCCACTGTAAATGTCACAGACATTTGTTGTATGCATTTTTTCACGAGTTACTAACATTACATTAGTTGTTATACACTTATACCAGTCATCAGTATCATATTTTTTATCAGGCTTAATTATAGAATAGCGATGATTTGTTTTTAGTTTTCCTTGTTACTGTATGGACATTACACAGATGATGAATTCTAATCCAAGATCTTCGATTGACATGATGCAGTGGAACATTGAGTGATCCGTCAAAGCCCATAATATTTTCCATGGCAAGGCTTGACCGTGTGAAAAACATAACAGGGCTGGTAGAGTGCTATGCTAAAAATCCCAAGCTGAGGGAACTGGTAAACCTTGTTGTGATAGCAGGTTACAATGATGTCAAGAAGTCAAATGACAGAGAGGAAATTGCAGAAATTGAAAAGATGCATGCACTTATGAAGGAATATAACTTGGACGGTCAATTCCGATGGATGTCGTCCCAAACAAATCGAGCACAGAATGGGGAGCTCTATCGCTACATCGCTGACAAGAGAGGTGCTTTTGTGCAGGTATATAACCTGTAACTTTAATTATTTCGTCACTTGTATGACTCAGTATTTGGGTCGCTGAGTTTGGGGTTGTTCCTTCAGCGGCAAAGTTGAAACATCTCAAGCCGTGGGGCAAAAATTGAAGGCCTGGATGAAGATTAAAGGGCAAAGTTTCATTTCGAAACAGCAATAATGTTTCTGTTTCGTAGGAGACTGACAAAGTGGAATTCTATCATTTCCACAAGACGACTACCAAAATGCACCTTGGCCTCAACAATAAATAGTTCTCCAAATGTTACCTTTTCAAATTCTTTTGACATTTCACTATGTTACGGGCTGGATTTTCGCAATGTTTTCTTTTGATCGGCTACCTTTTTCTACCCAATTGAAACAACCTACCGCAAACGAAATTCTGATCCCTCGTGAATACATGGGGGAAGCGGTTCAGTTTCTCACAAAGAATTTGAAATTTCACTATGTTACGGGCTGGATTTTCGCAATGTTTTCTTTTGATCGGCTACCTTTTTCTAACCAATTGAAACAACCTACCGCAAACGAAATTCTGATCCCTCATGAATACATGGGGGAAGCGGTTCAGTTTCTCACAAAGAGACAAAGCGAGAGATTGAGTTTTCATCTTGTTAATTTGAACTTCTCAATTTTGTGTACATGTTTTCTCCACCTTCAAGTTGTAGCTGGAACCTAAATTGAGCCAATCAAGGTTCATACAACTAATCTGTTGGACACTTGGACTAACTCTTCCTCTCTGGATATCAGCCTGCATTTTATGAAGCATTTGGGCTAACAGTGGTGGAGGCCATGAGTTCTGGCCTTCCAACATTTGCCACTTGCCATGGTGGTCCTGCGGAGATTATTGAAGATGGAGTATCGGGTTTCCATATTGATCCCTACCACCCTGATAAGGTTGCTGCACTTTTAGCTGATTTTTTCCAACGGTGCAAGGAAGATCCCACGTACTGGGAGGACATTTCTAAAGCTGGACTTCAAAGGATCCTAGAAAGGTTTGTCTTTCTTAATGGAATTGAACGTTCATCACTTACATGACGAAAGTAAAGTTGGTACCCAAACAAGGTGGAAAAAAAGAAGACAAAAAGCCAAAATAATGGGTTTTCATTATGTTATAGGTACACATGGAAGATTTACTCTGAAAGGTTAATGACATTAGCTGGAGTGTATGGTTTCTGGAAGTATGTTTCAAAACTCGAGAGGCGTGAAACCCGGCGATACCTTGAGATGTTCTACATTCTCAAGTACCGTGATTTGGTGAGCTCTCAAACCCTCCTAAGAATTCCTTCTAATATTGTTGAAATACATACTGGCCCGTACTTCTTTATGGTATTACTGCTTAATGGCAATATAATACAGCATAAAATTGGAAATCTTCCTGAAATCCTGTCGTCTTTACTCTGTTTCAGGTAAAGACTGTCCCTCTGTCAATCGATGAGGAACATTAGGCTAGCGGTGCTTAAACCGGTGACTTCCAGCGGTAACAATCGAAGTTAAATAAAGTTACGTTCTTTTGAATATCATGTAATCTATGTTCGAGGATGACAAATGCGATGGGTTCGTTCGTAATGAATCTTGTAATGTGACATGGGGTATGTCAAGGACCATCACCTACTTTTGGGTGCTTGGAAATGTATTACAGTGTGCAGAGTGCTTCACTATTGGGAGCTGTGATTATAACAGCATTTCTATCTCTCCATCTCTTGTGTGAGATGGTTGATGTTGGTATGTAAGAGTTTCCGCTGGATACTTGTATATTTATGAAACGTTTATTTTACTTCCACATGTTATGCGGCACAAGTAGGGATGTCTTGGTCACAAGTAGGAATGTCTGTATTGGTCACAAGTCAAGCCCATAACTCTGCCAGACCCGGTTCTGACACCTCTGATCTCTCTGCACTGCACAGCTTTTTGACCATGTGAAACTCCATCCTCTCAGTGCAGCTTTTTGTTTCTCACATGGACATTGTAGCATACATCTCCCTCCTGTTTTCCTTTTGCCATTCACTAACTTTCAACGGTCAAATATTGGTACCCAGGTCCTGTCCAGTGTCACCCCATCCACTCCGGTGGTCCAGTTACAATTTTTTGCAGACTCGTCCCGGACTCTCAACAAAGATCGAAATTATTCATTTCGTAGGGGCTCGTCATGTTCTTTGAATGTGACAAACAAAATTACATAAAATTTATCTTTGAAAAAATGTAATGTGTACACTGATTCGAACCTGTTTGTTTGAAGATAAATATGTTCCCAGAAGTCATTGACTAAGTATCCACTGAACTTGATTTTCCTAACGTTTGAAGAACTTAAGACGAGCTATACTTGATTTTCCTAACGTTTGAAGAACTTAAGACGAGCTATACAGAATGAACAATTTCGAACACTATTGTGAGTCTATAATAAACGGATAATTCTAAGGGGAACAATTTCGAACACTATTGTGAGTCTATAATAAACGGATAATTCTAAGGGGAACAATTTCGAACACTATTGTGAGTCTATAATAAACGGATAATTCTAAGGGGACAGAAGTTTGATGCACAGAAAGTGCACAGATCCGCTCGGGGACCCATTTTGGGTCTCACACGAACGATCCAAGCCATTCATTCATCTTAGAATCATTTTTCGAGGGACCCCGCGAGAAATCGCCTCAATCGGACGTGTCTAAGTGCTCAATCAACGGGGTGGACTTTGGATTGAGCACTTAGACACGTCCGATTGAGGCGATTTCTCGCGGGGACCCTCGAAAAATGATTCTAAAATTAATGAACAGCTCGGCTCGTTCGTGTGGGACCCTAAAATTGGTCCCCAAGTTTTTTTTTTTGAATTGGTCCCCTAAAATTGGACCCCAAACTGATATGTGCACTGGTCCTAAACAGAATAAACCCACAAAAAGCTAAACCGGAGTGAAACTGGGCAGGACTTGAGAGTTGAGTCCCAAACATTGGGGCCCCCCAGCCAACGGTAAAATATTCCTTTCGAGGCGCTATCCACGACTTTCTAGTCTTTATTACACTTTCTCCTACTCTTTTTGACTTTATTGCAATTTGTTATGTTTGTCCTCGTACAAGGGGAGAGAGAGAGAGAGAGAGAGAGAGAGAAAGAAGCAATGGAATGGAGTAATAAAGAACCCAAACACTGGTTTGCACGATTGCCCAGAACAAGAGAAAGCATACTCGAATCCATTGCAGTATTAATAACCCATAAAAACATTGGAACTGTTTTTTCACATGCGCCGTTTGGGGTACGAATGTAGCATTAAATCCATACATTAATCTGTTAAAAACACTTCCAGATACTTAACCTTGTACAGTACTATAATACTACTAAACTACGTAAATACTAACAACATCACCATGATTAGGTTCCGAGTCTCTTTAGACCTCGACCTCAACACTACATTTTTTTTAATAATCAGGTGTTCGGTCGCTTGCTTGCGCGCACCCCAACACCATGTTACTAGAATTAGAACCTACACTCCATCGTCCCTAATAAGAGGAAATACTCAGTGGAGATAACTAATCTAGAGCTGGCCAAATGAGTGAGCAAGATAAGCCAATGATCCAACAAGGGGTGCGTTGATGTATGTTGCGGGTTCCGATTGCTCGTAATCTGGCCGTTGATCGGGGAAGTTGTCGTGCTGATCGGGCCCACCGACCACAGCCCCCACTAGGATGTTGGGATTGGGGGACTGGGAATGATAGACATTGAACCCAGCTGTGCACTGGATCTTAGCTGGGTGCGCAGCGATGCAGGGTAGGGATGATCCCCTGTGGTGGATCCTCTCCGGGTACCTTGGACCGTACCCAACCATGTAGGACATCCTCATGGGGTTGTCTCCAAGCAAATAGTCCACCTGTTTAATAATGTAGTATAGTAGAACATTAATTCTGAATTAATTGTCAATAATACATTTCTAACTTAAATGAAATAATTTATCCGAATTTTTGGTGAATTTACTTGTTTTTTGGCAACGGCACGGAGCCTGCTAGGGGTGACGACGGATCCACCACAATTGACCACTTGGTGGGAGGAGGTTAAGTATTTGGCGTAGGCTAAGAGGAGGAAGGAGGTGGAGGTCACATACTGCATGTTACTATCACTCATTTTGAACAGAAGCCCCCCTGTAAATGTAGCCGTTAGAAGTCATAAAAAGTATGTACTCCATTTGAGTGAGAGAGAGAGGAGAGAGAGAGAGAGAGAGAGAGACCTGGGGTGTAGTGGGCTTGAGACAATGGGGTCCCTGGTACGAGGGAGCAAATGTAGTTATCTGCATGACCTTTGTAGTCATGGAGGGATTGAAGCTTTTGAACTAGAAATGCCTGAGAATTTCACCAAGAGGCAGAATTTCAGTTGAAGTGTTTTCCAATGTAAAGAATTGAAAATTAGTAGCTATACCTACAACATGTTTATAGGAAAAAAAACCCGAGAAAGGTTTAACACAGTGAGCATGAGAAAGCAGTAATTGATTGTTTTCCACAAGGTCATGTGTTTGAATACCACAGATCCAAACTTTAGGGCCACTGAAAGGTTTGTCCGGTTATTAACTTTAGAGCTCCAAAATAAGACGAGGTCAGCGCAAGCAGGCCTGAACATCCGGTTATTTTAAAATAAAATAAAAAAACATGTTCATAGAAAGAAACAAGTGATGGAAATATCAAATATGACCTTGGAGAGCAGAATCCTGGCTCCAACATGCTTGTTATCCCACCCAAATGTATTATCAGTCTCATCAGCTCCAAGGGTTTGGCCATTCACTTGAATGTATTGGAGGTACATTGGGTTCTTTGTGGCCTTTTGCAACCAAGCTGCTCCCCACAACAACTCATCCTTCATTATTTCAAACCCACCAACAATTAACTTTTATATGGAAACTCTGCGACCCTTTTAGCATATGATATTTATAAAAAAGAAAAAAAGAAAAGAGAGGATAAAAACAGAAAGAAAAATGGTTTTAATATTACAAAAAAAGGGAACTTACCTGATAACCAGAGTAAGAGCAATAGAATGGACACACAAAGCTTCTCAACCCATTGCTGTAGGCACCTCTGTACTTATCAGCAAACTCGAACACCTAAAACCCAATTATCACATTAATTTTAAAAAAAACAAAAATAAAAAATAAAGATGTTCCCCTTGTTTAATCCTATGAGTTTTCTTACTAGTATTATTTTATTATAATTACCCTGATAGCCCTCCTGACAAGAAGCTTGGCATAAGTTGGGTCAGTTCTCCTGAACACCAAAGAAGCAGCTGCAAGAGCAGCAGCAGTCTCAGCTGCAACCTCAGAGCCAGGGGTATTTCTGTCAATCTTCAACACGTTTCTTGGGGTGTCCATGTCTTCGGGTCTCTCCCAACAGGCGTGGTCCTTGTTCGCATCCCCCACCTGAATAAATCAATTACCCACATTACCCTTCTCTGTTTTTTCCTACTAAAATGTGCAGAAATCAGAAGAGAGAGAGAGAAGCAAGCAGCAGCCTGCAGCAAACCTGGACATAAATGGTGTCTGGATGGGCAGTGGCTTTGAGGAGATAATCAGTAGCCCAGCGAATGGCTTCTCTTGCATTTTGCAGCTCACCTTTCATTAGCCCACCGAACTCAATCACACTCCATGAAAGCATGGTGGTGGTGAAAGCCATGGGAAACCCAAACTTCACATTGTCCCCTGCATCGTAGTACCCTCCCACCAAATCAACCTGCATTGTCAAATGAGCAAAAGAAATGGTGAAATAAGAGTGTGAAGAAGAAGTGTAATAGAAGGTGGATTGGGTGTGTACGTACATGCATAGCAGAGCCATCTGAGAGGCCAGAGTCTCTCCTCCAAGAGATCCTCTGGTTAGGGGGAAGCTTTCCAGACCTTTGGCCTTCAAAGAAGAGGATGGATTTAGTGAGGGCGTCTCTGTAGTTGTGAGCGGCTGAGCGAGGGCGGCGGCGGTGGTGGTGGAGGAAGGGGTAGTGTTGGGCGGGGAAGGCATTGCAGAGGAGGAGAGAGGTGGCAAAGGAAAAGAGGAGAAAAGAAGATGAGGAAACAGAGGAAGCCATTTGGCCTCTGCGTTCTGTCCACAAAATGTCTCAAACACAAAACCCCCAAAACTAACCGAACCAACCAACCAACCAACCCAACAGAGCTAAACTGGAGGCCGCGGTGAGCAAAAAGCTTGGAGTCTTTGTATTTATAGAGAAGAATTTGGGTGTGTACAGGGTTGGGATGTTGTGGTGCCAAACACGAATCTCGGCCATCTAAAAGTGTTACAGTCTAAATTTTTCTCAACCCTTTCCCTCTTTCCTATTTCTCTCTTTAAAATCTCAAAACACTTTTTAACGGCCGAGATTTGGGCTCAACACCACATCATCTTTGCCTTACACGCACCCAAATTCTTCTCGTAATAGGAGTTTCAATGATTTAAGCACACAACCGTTGGTGTGTTTGGCTTCACATGTTTAATGAAGCAGAGGAGTAATTAGGAAGAAAATGCTAGAAGCAGATTACTGGAACACCAATAAAACTGAAAAAATGTGTGGTGATATTTGTAAAAGAAGTACTCCATAGGATAATAAGTGAAAGTGAATTAAATGCCGAAATATTGAACTAAAAATGTTATTTTCCAATTCAAAATTCTGACATTTTAATTTAGCGCACTGAAAACTAGCAGAACAATTTCTAAATTCTAATAGGCATCTATCGAGTATAAGGTTGAGTTTCCACTAACGTGTATTTTTAATATTCTTGGATTACTAATAAGTTATTTTTTTCACATACATTAACAAATTTGACAACATATAGTTTAAAATTACCAAAAATGACGTAGTGAAAGATCACCCTAAATTTATGAATTATTGTTCATATGTCACGCCATTGCACTCTTTTCCTAGCCGAAGTGTAAAAACACCTTTTTTTTATACTTGCGGTTTTATTTTGGAACCTTTTTTTTTATATATATATATATAACTGCACTTCTTTTTTTGTATTGTAGTAAATTTTTATGTGTAATTTTGTCACTACAAGACAAATGTGAGTGCATTTATAAGAAAGCGGGGGTGTGAAAAATTCAAAAATTATTTCCCTTTATTTTTTTGCCATCTTCTAATGTGCATTTACCATAGTAACCCTTCAAAGTGTAAGAAAATCTACTCATGAAAAATCAATTATGTAAATTTACATGTAAGTAAAAAAAAAAACGGGAGTATGAAAGTCAGTCTCGAAAGAAAAATCTCAAGAACATCTTATAATACAAAGGGCAGTAAGGTGCCGTTCAAGGAGAAAATTTTGGGTCAACGCATCTCAGCCATTCAAAAATGTTTTGGATGGTCCAGATTCTCCCTCCCTCTCATATCTCCTATTGATGGTTGGGATGTGCGACAGGTACCGCCACGTGATATCCATCCGGCACCCAAGTTTTTCTCGGCATTCAAAGACAATTCATTTTGTAAAGTCATGGGTTTGATTTTTAAGCTAGGGATGTATTGGGTTAAACTTTCATAATCGCTTTAAAACAAATATAGATATAGGCCAAAACCTTTATTAATTACTAAAAACTAAGAAGTCCAATTTGATTGGAAAATGATATGAGTGTGCACGTGTTCCAAATGCACACTAGCACATCCCGACAGTCCAAAAGCATTTTTCAACGTTCTGGATTTGAAATGTTTTCTTACCAGTCAAAGTTAAAATGGACGATCGGCATGTGTTGATCTGCATTTGGGGTACCCATGTGTGGTCTACTCGTTCTGTTTGATTTTAAGCTAACTTTTGAGACAGAAGCTACTGAAACTAGTTTTGCAAATTCAGTTGCATGCTTTTGTTTGTGTTCCCGCATCTCCGGGGACAAGAATCGGAGCATATCGGAGAACATCATGGAAATAGGAAATAAGTCTCCAAAGAGTAACGTGTGACAGAGTAACAAATCAAATCTGCTGTCGGATAAAGGTGATGAAACAAAAATTGGCAGCAGGGGGCTTCAATTTTTGGTTCAATGTGTTTTCAGAAAACTGTCAAATGAGACCCATAATGCGGATGGAACCGGACACGGGAGTCAGGATATGGATCTCTTCATCAATCAATAAAGAATGTACTCCCCTCCTATATAGTCCACAACTTTGAGCCCCATCTCTATTTCACTTTTATAGTAGTAAGTTTAATCTCGTCCCGGACCACGTTGATAATCAGATCCATTCACGTTACGATTCATAGAGTTGGCAATAATTAGTATGCGAAAAGCTAGAAAATAAACCCTAAACGTTTAAAAAATACAGTCTTCATTTCTCACCACGTCCCAGTCAATAATATCCTTTTTACTCTGCCAAAGCATAATATTTTTATCAGCTAGAACCTTGTGCTGGGACCAATGGTAGGGTCCATACCATATTTCCTATGGTTGGATAATTGGTAATGGCTAATATTATTGCATAGCAAACAACAGAAGTGGATATATATATAAAGATTTTAACTGTTATTTGGAAGAAAATTATGTCTCTTTTGTTTAATTCGGGAGATTGAATTTCTTCGTTCAGAATCAATAATACTGCCCATGGAAATAAATCAGCCATTAAGAAAGTTTTGTTTGCACTTCGGTCATAAGAGATGATGTGAATATAGTGACAATATACAACTCAATGAAAAAAATATACTCCATATATATATATATAGAGTCCCGATTTAATCCGGGATTCCCGGATCCGGGACTCCACCTTCCCAATATTTTTTTGAAAATCCGAGCCGTCCAATGTGTTCAAAAGGTGTTTTCAAGGGTCTACACGGGAAATCTTCAAAAAATAATACCGGGAAGGACTTGATCTGAGCAGTTTTTCACAAAATTGTAAATATACAGTTTTTGCGAAAAACTGCTTGGATCAAGCCCTTCCCGGTATTTTTTTTTTTTGAAGATTTCCGGCGTGGACCCTTGAAAACACCTTTTGAACATATTGGACGGCTCGGATTTCCCAAAAACAATTTTTAAAGGCATCAAAACACCAAAAAACCTCCCATCCGGGATCCTCGATTGGATAATTGCCGTATATATATATATATGATAACATGACACTATATCTATTTTAAGAGTTCGCGTACAGTAAACCAAGACCAACTACAAATTAAAGTAAAGTTGCGCTGTCAAATATTGTTTTCTCCATCTAAATTTTTTTTTTTTTTTTTATAACTCAACTGTCTGGGCAAATTTACGTGGAAAAGGTGAAAATGGAATGAAAAGAACTGATGAAAAGGAGAAAAAAAATGAGAATGAAAAGTGAGGAAAAAAATTAGTACTTTTTTGGGGGACCATATGTACATTATTTAAGTGTACATATATGGGGATATATAGTTTGGATAAATTCAATGTATTTTCCAATAATACAAAGGAAGAACATGGGAGAGTGAGCCATTGGTCAAAAAACAATGGCCCAGATTGGACATTATTAGTACTGCATCTTTGTTTGAGTGATCTGCTGCTCTTATCATCATGTGCTCTTTCTTTTCATTTCTTTTTGGAGGGGTTCAAAGTCATGTGCTCTTCTGATAGGATCTCACATGCCCAAAAGCAAACTATGATGTCATAAATAATAATAGACTGGCCCTAATTCCACACTTTACTTGAAGCATTTTAATGGTGCAAATAAGACATTAGCCCCTCAAAACTTTCAATGCAGTCTTTCAACAAAGCAAGTTAATTTCACGTGTGAAATTTGGAAGTGATTGCAAATGAGGGTGGTAAAAATGGAGGCGGGGGCCCTGCTGTGCACAGCCGCATGGCACCGTGCCATGCGGCCATCCGACCGTCCATTGCGAAAATGCACGGCTCGGATTTGATCAAGCAACGCACGGCTCGGATTTAATTGAGCTCGGATTAAATCCGAGCCGTTCATTTTCACAATGGACGGCTCGGATGGCCGCATGGCACGGTGCCATGCGGCTGGTGCACAGCAGGCCCCCCCATTCCGGTAAAAATAAACACTGATTGCAATGATGATTTTATATTTCATAGTGTTAGAGCATCTCCAGTACCATTGTTAAGCTGTGATTTAGAGTCAGAATTACCTCAGTTAACTACGAAATTTGGTCAAATATGCTGCAATAGTGTTGTCAAGGTCAGAGTTAAAGTGGCAGAACATTAGCTTTTTCTTGGGTCAGCCCTGCAGTTGTTGTTACGGCTAATGAGAGGGAGATAAAAAGGGGAGAGAGAAACTGAGAGGCCCAACCTTTATTTGTATGCATATGTTTGTATGTGTACTTTTGATCGAATTAGGGAGGGGATCAGTCAAGGTGACTGCCATAGGAAAAAAAAAAAAAAAAGGAAAGAAAGACTATTAGTTACTAACCAAATTCCGGCTAGTTCTTTGATCTCATGCAGAGCCGGCTCATAGATATTGGGGGCTCGAAGCGGAGTCCTAATATGAGGCCCTATATAAATCTTCAAGTGAAATTTTGCAAAAAGAAAATTCTAAAATTCAAAGTTCAAAGCAAAATTTATGATGAAAAACCCCGCACTTTTATAGAGAAATTTAAAGGCCTAAGGAAATAAACTTTAGAAAAATTCGACGTCTATTGCTTCGAAATTCAACAAGTAATATAATTGAGCACTTGAGCTAGTTGGCACTTAAAATTAAAAAAAAAAAAGAGGAAAAATATTGCCCACTTTTCAACTCTGTTCGGATGGCGAGAAGAGAGGTCTTAGCTGAAAAAAGTTGAGAAACACATATGGGACCAAGATTCAATCCAAATCCTTAAGTTTTGAAAGCGCTCGGCTGTCAAATGCCAAGTAGAGAAGTAATCTGAAAAGATATCGGAACCAGTAACCATAGACCCAACTTTATTTTTGGCAGCCTCCTCGGCCCAAAATAAATTGGGGGCCCAAAGCGACGGCTTCCTCCGCCTCCCCTCTAAGCCGGCTCTGATCTCATGTCCAATTTACATCCCATGATTGGCCTTTTTTTTCTTTTTGATAACCAAATGTCTAACTTGCACGCACTTTCGACTGTTGAAAATATGTCTTGTTTTAGAACAATTCTACGCGCACGTCATATACGCGCACACCAAATGCACATCAACACATCCCGGTCGTCAATTTCAGGAATCGATGGTTCAGATTTGAAATAAATTCTTACCGGTAAGAATTCATTTCAAATCTGAAACGTCGAAAATAGCTTTTGGACGATCGGGATGTGCTGGTGTGCATGTGGTGTACGCAACCTGGTGTACGCGAATCATTTTTGCTTGTTTTATTACTCTTGCTACTCTTACTTGCTTGCGCGCACTTCGACTGTTGAAAATATGTTTTGTTTATTATTATTATTTTTTATGACTGCTGCTGGTACTGCTACTTCTAGTATCTATAGTATTATGATTTGGTGGATATATAGAAAGGAAGAGGATGGATAGAATGCCATGTGGTGGTGGCAGAACAGAAGTCCGGTGATAGGTGCTTTCTTCTGGTTCTGATCACAGGCTTCTTTCACTGCCCAAAATCTGTTCATTATCAAGTTTAGGTCTTAACTCCATGATTGTGACGCTAGCCAGAGACTAGTATGGCCAAGATTTCAAACTACTATCTACTCAAGTCACGAAACGAAAATATGAATGCAATGGAATATGGATACCCAAAAAAATGTACTATCAAAAACCAAAAACATTCGTAATAAACGCGGGCTGGCTCCATATATTTTACTCCTATATTTTTTGATTAAAAACGGTGTAAATACATTATTAAGACGCAATGTTAAGAAAATTAGCACACTCTGCTTGAAGAAATGTACCGGCTCTAAGGGAGTGTTCCACTAACAAAAAACTATTTTTTTTAAACACCGAAACAGATCATTCTCTTACAACACATCACATAAAAAACCGTGAAAAATCAATTTTTTTTAAAAACTAGGTTAGTGGAACACCCCTAGATATTCCGCACAGGGCTATTTCACTTCCACACACTCTACTTGAAGCTTTAATGGTGCAATTAAAAAATTAGCACGTACTCAAAACTTCCAATGCAGTACGTCTTTCAACACGTACATTTAATTCTGAACAGCAACACTTCTAATAAATTGTGGGTATTTTTTGTGTGTATGTATCATTTTTGGATGACATTTGGGCCTCATTTGGGCTTCAAAAAAAATAAATAAATCTGACGGGATGGGGACTGACGGGATGGGACGGCAAATGGGGACAGGGGATTGACGGGATGGGGTGGAGTTGCCGGAGCATTTTTTCCAGAAAAGTGGAGAGCGCGGTGCAGGCCTCCACAAAAGTGGAGCGGCCTGTAAATGCCTCTAAAATTAAAACAATAAAACAACACATATATTGGGCCTCATTTGGCCCAAAAATGCAAAATTCATATCCTAATTAGTTTGCCCTAACTTGGGACAAAAAACATACTAACACATTCCATAATTTTTAAGCCTCATTTGGGCCAAAAATGCATCCCACTGCATTCAACAATTCCAACATGAAAATGCCAAAAAAAAAAAAAAAAAAACAGAATACTGTCTAGATTACTAGTTCATTGCACTTTGCATCAACCATGGCTAATCAGCTGGTTAATTCGATCGGTTCGGTTTTCCAGGTTAAAATTTCATCCCTCGTTTAAAATTTAAATAGTCATTAAGTGGCTGTCCGAAGTGTTGCCACAAAAAGGATGCCACTATTTGAATTGGTCCTAAGCAAAGGAACAACACTGATCCGGCTGAATGGGTGTCGTGCCACTGTTTCAGAGTGGCTCCACGTGACAATCGAAACCTCTTGAAAAAAATTGAATCCCTCAACCTTCCGATTATCTTGCCAGAAATCCACTGGAAGCGGGTTCAAGAGATTGAATCCATGTTTGTAGAAAAGTTCTTAAAGATGACGAAGTTGTTCAATAATTCATCCAATGAACTTCAAGACTCAATCATGGAACTCACTAGCCAGTCTTTTCTCTTTTCGAACAACGGCCAAAGTGTGGCTACAAAAGGCGTAGCTTTTTAAAACCCTAGCTGTTGAAAATGGCTCAGCATTAGCTCGAGCCACTTTTTGGAAAATTACAAACAATGTCTTCAACTCCCTCTTTTAATGTCGTGCACATTGACTAACATCTAACTTTCACGGTCTCTCATTACACAACATATTAAATTTATTCCACATCCTGTATAGACACTCTAAAAAAATAAGAAAATAAATTACAACTTAATAAAAAAGGATACACAAAAATGTGTGTTTTGACATACAATTGTCAACAAAAAAGGAGCTCGGTTTATGGAGCTTACACAGTAAGTAAAGAGAACGATGGTTCCACACTGGAGAGAGAGAGAGAGAGAGAGAGAGAGAGAGAGAGAGAGAGAGAGAGAGAGAGAGAGAGGCGGCGATGCTATATTTCTTTAGGGAAAATGTGCATGTACGTAAATTTTCTTTCGAGAATAAGGGAGTATTACTTTCGGTGTAGATGTCTGCCTTTGATCTAATCGGTAAAGAGATTAGTTGAAATGCTCCTAAGCTAACTTGGACAATCTTAACTGCCATACCAGAAACAGAAATAGGAGTACCTAACTAATTAATGTCCAGGGAGTTCTTTCGTCCGTTGTGGACCTGTCCCATTTACATCCCATGATGGGTCGGTTGTTGAAGATATGCTCGTTATTAACATGATATGGCGGATAAGATGCCATGTGGTGGTGCGGCTGGTGCTAGTAATTCCGTGAATCATGATAGGTTCTTTCCTAGTTGTAATTCCTACCAGGCTCCACCCACTAGCGGACGCAAAATTTATTATTAAGGGGGTCAAGAATCTACAATACCTCTATGAGGTAAAATTACAAAAATAACCAAAAAAAAATATGAATATACCAAAGAGGATTTCCGGCTCAGGGGAGTGCCCCCCCGACATGGGGCCGCCCCTGGCTCCACCCACTCTAGGCCGGCTTTGAGTTTTCTGAGGCTCGATGAGAACTTTTTTTAATGAGGGATCCATATATATAATTCACAAGGTAAAAATTGAAAAGGTAAAAACAAAATACTTTAAAGAAAAAACTACAAGTTGTCAAAATTGTATAACAAAATAATCATTCCATCAAATTGAAATGCATTACTTAAACATCAATCTTCTTACATTTTTTTTTTTAAGCACATTCCATTACGCAAAAAGTCAAAAAAGCCAAAAAAATCAAAAAGCCAAAAGAAACACCCTTAGGGGGTGTTCCACTGACCAAAAAAAGTTTTTCCCAAAAACCAAGACAGGTCATTCTCTCACAATACATCACGTAAAAAACCGTGAAAAACTAATTTATTCTAAAACACCTTTAGCGGAACACCCCCTTAGTGGAAAACTTGTCCAATTTAGCTTTCCTCTCATCTTCGAGTATTATTGGGAGCCTCATTTTCAGCTTTTCATTTTCAATTTTTTGGCTTTTTGGATTACAGTCAGAATGTATTTTGAATCTGATAGGAGTATTTGGGAGAAATTTGCAGAATACATTTTGCAACAGTAGTACTGTAGTAGTGTTTGGAAGATATGTGCAGAATGTATTTTCGTAAGGTTTTTTGTTAATCAAAATGGGAAAAGTGGAAAATGAGAAGTCAAAAAGCTCCTCCCAACCTACTTTTGGCTTCTTCTTCCTAAACATGAAATTGAAAAACTCATTTGCGTAGAACATGTTCTATACAGAGGCAGCCAAACAGCCAAAACGTGAAAATGAAAAAATGAGAAGCCAATAAAGAGGCTCCCAAACAACCTCTAAATGCTCCATAGTATGTAATCACATTTGAACAAGTCTACATGTACAACTATTTTATCTCCGACCATTTACAACTCTCTCACATACACGTACGGCCCACACACAAATTTGTAAATGGTTGGAAATAAAATGATTGTATAAGTAATATTTTTGTTACGTTTTAATCAGCAAGTGATTTCTTTAATCCAATTTGTGTCCTTATTCCCACGGAGGCTCTTCAAGCTGCTCCTTTTATTTTTTGGTAACCGAAGATTTCATAGAGAACTAAACATGATAATGTATGGAATATGTAATCTCTATTGCATCATTAACTAATTGTTGCAAGATAAACAAAGGAGGTATGGTGTAAATTGCATGACTGAAATTGCTGAAATTAGAAGACTGCTTTCCGAGTAAATCACCGCACCGATTTGCTTCCCGTCGCACTTATCTAACTTCACTCACATTGCATAGCTCCATCAATCTCCGGCAATCACATATCAAAGGCACCCGAAGCTGAAGCTTAATGCATTTTGAAAGCATATCAAACAACATCCGATCAACATGATTTTTGATGTGTTCCATGTTCTCGACAAGCTCTAAAATGTGAACAGTCCATGTTGGACCAGAATGGAGGGCAAACAAACTGGACTGGAGCTCAGTCCAACCAAAAGAGGTTTTTCCCCCTTTATCTTCAAGCTTTTTGTTATCCGCAATTGGCTTTTTGGATTCCCCTTATCTCAAAAGCAACAAAACGATACCACTTTCAAGCTTTATTTAAGGTGGCGTGAGGTACTGAGGTTCAACTGCTCCTATTTACTTGTAATTTCCTTTCCCCCAACACATCCGGAACCATAAAAAAAAATCACAAAACCGTTGAGAAACAAAAAATTGTCGGCCAATTACCTTAGCTTGTTTTACACAGCATCTAATTGCACTATGCTCCTTCAGCCAATTAGAAAGAAAACAAGACTAAGGCCTCATTTGGGTGAATTGAAAAAACTGGTTTTTTGGTTTTTTTTTGGTTTTTTTGGTTTTGTCCTTATTCAAAAAAAATTTGCATTTGTTAGTTTTCGGTCGATTTGTTGTGGTTTCTTGGCTCCTCTCTACGAGAGAAATCTAAAAAGTATAAAATTATTAGTCAAACTTAAAGTTTTGTGAATAAAGACGAAAAATAAACCAAAATGGTTTTTTTAGCCAAAGAACCCCTAAGCCCGACTGCAAGTCCGGTTGGTTGGCAGATTTACTCCCCGCACAATTTACTACGGTTCTATTCTTGAGTGGGGCCGCAAGAGAGTAATTTACTACGAATCCCCTATTCCTAGCGTGAATGGCCTGTCTTGGACAGAATCAGGAGAAAATTAGTCAGGTGCACGTAAACTGACCCGGACACCATGATCGTCAAAACAAAAACAAAAAAAAGGAAAGAAAGCTGGACTCCATAGTCCATACTACACAACTATCCAAGTTAGTCGACAGCTTCCTGATCCTCGATCTTGTCAAACACGCAGCACTATAAAATTCAGACCATTACTCTCCCAAAAAATACCTCCACAAGATAAAAAAAAAAAAACCTGGCAGGGTGTTGAAAGCAAAACAGAAGCCCCATCAGGCCATGCCATTTTAGCTTAGAGAGAGAAAGAATAAGAAGAAGAATTAGAAGAAGAAGAAGATGGAGAAGATAGAGCATAAAACAATAAGCGTAAATGGCATAAACATGCACGTAGCAGAGATAGGTGAAGGCCCAGCAGTGCTGTTTGTTCATGGTTTCCCCGAGCTCTGGTACACATGGCGCCACCAGATGCTCTCCCTCTCCTCCCGCGGCTACCGCGCAATAGCCCCGGACCTCCGCGGCTACGGGGAATCCGACGCGCCACCTTCCTCCACCAGTTACACCGCCCTCCACATCGTCGGCGACCTAGTGGGCCTGTTGGATGCTCTAGGCTTGGATCAAGTCTTCCTAGTAGGCCATGATTGGGGGGCTATTATTTGCTGGTACTTCTGCTTGTTCCAGCCCGATAGGATCAAGGCCCTGGTCAACATGAGTGTTGAGTTCTGGCCTCGGAATCCTTCGATGAAGCCCATAGAGGCCATGCAAGCCGCGCTTGGTGATGGATACTATATGTGCAGGTTTCAGGTGATCTTCTTCCTCCCCTTACAGATCTGAAATGGTATTATGTACTAAGTAAAAAATACTCTGAGAAAACAGAAATGACTCAGTTGACCCACTCTGGACATGCCTTGTGGGAAATCTGTGACAATGCCAAATGCATGTATTATACCCCTCATCCATGTACATGAATCTTCACTTGTAAGTTATATCCATGTATTCCATTATATTCATGAACTATACTATGCATATATCATGTAAATCTACTAGTAATCGCCTAAAATCAAATTTACTTTCCTACACTCCACACCGCACAAAATTTGAATCTGCATCATTGAGATATTTTTCTGGGCATGTGGCATTTATGTTGATGGAAATGTTCTACTTTTCAAAACCGTGATTATACCACCGGTTGGAACAATTGGGATATTGTAGGAACCCGGGGAGACAGAGAAAGACTTTGCACAGGTTGATACTACAACATTGATTAAAGCATTACTTTCAAGTCGCCATCCAAGCCCTCCTTGTGTTCCTAAAGATAAAGGATTCACGGACTATATGATGGCTCCACCCACGTTGCCCTCGTGGTTGACTGAGGAAGACGTTGATTATTTTGCCACCAATTATAGGCGCAAAGGTTTCACTGGAGGACTCAACTACTACCGCGCAATAGACCTGTATGTCTATCTGCTAGAATTTCAGCTTTATAAGTATGTATCAGGGGTTAGTCTCAATCCTATTGTTTTTTGGAATACAGGACCTGGGAGCTCACAGCAGCCTGGACCGGGGCACAGATAAAAGTGCCGGTGAAATTCATTGTAGGGGACTTGGATACAACTTATAACACCCCTGGTGTCAAGGAATATATACACGAGGGCGGTTTCAAGAAAGATGTGCCTCTTCTGGAAGAAGTGGTGGTGATGGAAGGAGTAGCTCACTTTATCAACCAAGAAAAGCCAGAGGAAACCAGTGCTCACATATATGACTTCATTCAGAAGTTCCGAAACTAATTGCCATTGGTTCTTTATTTGTGGCATGTCCTTGGACGCTAATAATCAATATTCTCTAAGAAATAAGAAGCTAAAGGCTCAACGAACAAGATGCTCACTTAGGGATGGTTGTAGGATAGCTCATGGGATGTAATTTTGATCAGAATTTCTTTCCAGATGCTGTAACTTTTTTCTTTTAATCCTATTTTCTATTTCTTCAGTATCATTTTCCACTGTCTGGTCCACTGATGGTTGTGTGCGTCAAGAATTTAAGGTGGGTGGCTATATAGGATGAGATGATGGCTTGAGGTTGGGCTACAACAAGGACTAACCTCACATTTATGGCTTAACTAACCATGCAATTAAGAGTCAAAAAGTCTAAGCACGCAAACACTTTAAATGAAAGGGAAAATTTATTGGGGGTTCATGGGGTGTGGGCAGGTGGGCCCCAACCCCTTGACAACCACACGATCGTGTAGCAAAAATGATAAGTGTACAACAACTAGCTCCAACACACTCACATAAGTGTACAACAACACTTGAGTGTGAAGTGTTTGTGGGTTCCACACAACATGTGAGTGTGTTGGAGACTAGTTGGAGACTTTTGTTGTACATGTATCATTGTCTGTTGTGTAGCCCACAACCAAGTGTATTGGTACGGAATTACGTTAACATATAAAGGTTCTCGTAATGGAAATTCTCAGCCGGGTCATTTACTTCCCAACCATAATGAACCACATACAAGTTGGCAATAGGTCATCAAGTAATCAAATCGAATAAGGAGAAAATTTGGATCCTAGAAAACAGGATTGCGCAGCCAAGGAATAAATTAACAACCATATTAGTAATAGTACATGGAGTTTCAAAGGATGCTAGACACCAAATATGGATCCAGATCTTGCACACATATTTAAGTCCAATCAACTGATACAATGGGACAAGGGCTATACTGAAAATGATATATATGACCTCTTTTATTTATAACTGAAAGACTTGTTTCCAAACTAGCATTCCTTCTCCCATCAATCCATCATGTGCCTCCGACAAAATGGTCTCAGAATAATAAACCCTCTCGAATAAATTGGCATGTTGTTACGAAGTCTAAAAAAAAGGCATCCAACATTAACATCAAATATATAGGCATTCATTTGGTTTGTGGTGACCAAGATCTTTGAAAACCATGGCTACTGTTCTTTTAAAAGAAAATATCTTATTCTGCATACCCATGTGGACTTTAATTAGACTTACAGGAACATGGCAGGAACAAATCATAAGCTCGGATCAAAACTTCTGGATGAAATCATATATGTGTGCACTGATTTCTTCTGGCTTTTCTTGGCTGAGAAAATGAGCCACTCCTTCCATTACAACAAGTTCCTCCATGAAGGGAACAACCTTTTTGAAAGCACCCCCGTGAATATATTCCTTGACACCTGGGGTTGTATATGTCACATCCTCGTCACCCACAATAAATTTAACTGGCACCTTTATTTGCAACCCGTTCCATGGTGCTGTTAGCTCCCAAGTTCTGCAACAATAGGAAAATTGAGTTACCTGACTTGCATATACAGACCTTCGTTCCTCTAGTATTTAAAAACAAAAAAACAAAAAAGAAAAAGAAAAACAGAACACTAAATTTCATGCCTAATCCCTGACCTCCAACTAAAAACCATAGCATATTCCTATAAACCTTTCGCACAAATTATAGTATACACTCCAAAGAAATGATCAGTTGCTCTATAGAAACCCACATATATGATAATCGTCTTGTATTGCAAGTTTGTAACTAAACAAGTCAAACAAGAAAGCGCATTGTAATCTCGTATATTCATGCATGTCATATGGTATGTGATACCACTAATAGAAAAGTTCCAAAGAAGAGCCAAAGAGAACTCACAAGTCCAAAGCTCGGTAGTAATTTAATCCACCGGTGAAACCTTTCTGGGTAAATTTGGTGACATAATAATTGAGATCTTCTTCCGACAGCCAAGAGGGCAAGGTAGATGGAGTATCGAGTGATCCACCAAAGCCCACTTCTTTAGGCACACAAAGGGGACCAGGTGTGCGAAATAAGAGAAAATACTTTAGTAGTCTTGCTGTATCAACACGAGAAAACTCTTCCTCTGCCTCACCAGGTTCCTGAAATGCAAAAAAAGGCACATTTTTAAGGTGGTGCTCCCGGAATGGGAGCCGTATCCACATACCTTTCCAGTACATAGTACTAAACTTGCTCTAACCACATTCCATAAATAGCGAAATGCTCTGCCTTAATTTTGCCATTCATATGACAAAGAGTAGGAGAATAGATTAATGACTTGGTTAATTCGAAATGAAGCATCTCATTCCACGAGTACTGAAATGCTCTGGCTAGTGGAATCATGGTTATTATGTTCCTTTATGGTTGGTGCCTCGTGCTCCTATTTATCTCTCAAAGGTTTGGGATCAGTACATAAACCTTAGTTTTTCATACTTGGTAGCTGCAATCTTGATTATATGAGCCAAGGCATGGGTGTTTCGCTGTTTTGGCTATGAAACTACAGAACATAATAACCAACAAGGACAGTATGAGACTACTATTCAAACTGCAAACTCAAAACCCCAATATTTATACTACCATAAAAGAACTTCATTTCAAGTTAGAGATAACTCTAAAACGACTAAATCATTACTGCTAAGAAGTGAAACAGTAAATTCGCCCAAATACACTTCTTTTCGAAACAGAATAATTAACTAATTTATCACATGGGAATCTGACTACAATTGCCAAAGCAAAACCATGTACAACCAAATTTGGA
Source organism: Vaccinium myrtillus (assembly GCA_016920895.1). Classification (NCBI taxonomy): domain Eukaryota; kingdom Viridiplantae; phylum Streptophyta; class Magnoliopsida; order Ericales; family Ericaceae; genus Vaccinium; species Vaccinium myrtillus. Next base: position 34,523,562 of record CM029281.1, on the reverse strand, counting down.
AAGTCCAAGCCATATATTTGACAAAAATCACACAGAAAACGATTTTTGCACTTCACTTAAAATGCACTCCAAAATTTGTCATTTAGTGCTTAGATTTAAGCATTGAAGGTGGTGGAGTAAAAAACTCTTGATGCTGCTGGAGGTCGGCCTGGGCATTATCTTCAGGACCCCGGGATTCATTAAAGTGCACGCAAGCAGACCCCAACACCGGATTATCCACAAAAACCAAAAAAAGAGATAATGGTGCAAGTCTATGACATTAATTCATTCCAGGGGCGGCAATAGGATTTGGGGGTGTTCCATGGGATTGCCCTTGTGTTATTGTTGTATGTTGTGCGTAAAAGTATGATAAAAGTGCGAAAAGAAAACTAACGTGCAAAGTTGTAGAATGGGGCTTTGCCTAAACATTGTGTTTTGTTAACAAAGAATAAAGATTTTGTCCAACTTGCTGTGATAATGAAGTTATTAGGATAATATTTTCATGATTCAGACTATTCATTTTTTCGTCATGTGAGCACAACAAAAAATCAAATTGTTTGAATGCATTGGACTGCCTAATTGAATCACAAAAATGTGAGTTCTTTCTTTTATTAAACTAGGGGTGGGGTTGGCACATGCCTCACCTCCTACGCACCTTCGCCCCTTGTTCATCCATAATAGTGTTCACAACAAATCCGGTACGACAAACACCAGATTCCAGCCGGACTCAAGAGGTAGTATGGAGAGGTCAAATCCATGACTCACAACCTAACTAAAGATTCACGGAATACAAATGGAGAGAGCTAAGGAACAATGACCTAGTAATTTCAAGAATTACTTGCTTCACCGAACTAACGCCACATCTGTTTTGTGAAAAATGTGTTGAGTTACATCGGGAATTTCGCACACAACAAAAAATGGGAATAAGGATTAAAAATATGTACAAATATAAAACGACTAGTAAGACTAGGTATATAGTTACATCAGACTCCGCACAAAGTAGTAACATTTCCACACTCAGTATTGCATAACTAACACTAGTTTTATATTTTATTTGGATGTAAATCCTAGATCACTTTATATTTCATGTGGATGTCATAGCTTAAACCTTGCACTATGCGATATGACAAAATCTTGTGCAAAAAGCAAGAATTTTTTTTGCCTGTGCGAAAAGTTTATACTTTTTTGGGGGGTTCAAAACATTGGTGGGATGTTCTTAACACATATGTGCAGGGTATGACACCAAAGGAGTTTTACTATACTGAAGTTGATAAGAACTTACCTTCGGACTACTATGTCACAAGAAAGATTAAGTGGATTTGCTATGATCCCAATTGCAAATGATAAGTTAAAGATTGATTGGGTGAGTTTGATAACTTAAAGTAAGATGATTTAAATGAAGAATTGGTTTCAAAAAATGCTAGGAGAAGTTGTTTTCTTTGAATCTGATTGTGCTAATCATATAGCACTGTTACATTTTTATTTTGATTTTTTATATAATTCAAGCTAAATGCACAATGTAATATTGATTTTTTTTTTTACTGGTATATCTTTTTATTTTTTATGGCTTAATAGTAGGTGGGCAACCATATTCAGGTCGGGCTTCGGCAACCCAAACATCCGGGACTTGAATGAACTAATCTCGTAGACTTTCACCTTTATATTCTACTGTAATTTACAGTAGAATACAGCAAATACTGAGAGTTCCAGCTAAATCGGACGGTTTTTCATTTATCAAAGTTGTTCAAACATTGAATCCAAATGAATGAAAAGGCAATAACAGTTCTCATGAAACGCGGAACAAACAAATTAGGTACGAAAAAAACACTACTAGTAAAAGAAAATCACCTGAAATCTGCACATATAGTAATCGTCACCAAACGCAGCTCTAAGGGACTGAATTGGTTTTCTGGAAAGGCTCCTCGGATAGAACACAACACTCATATTAACCAAGGCTTTAACCCGGTCAGGCCTGAACAAGCAGAAGTACCAGGCCATATAGGCCCCAAAGTCGTGGCCCACTAAGAAGACCCGATCCAGACCCAGGGCATCCAACAGGCCCACGATATCACCGACAATGTGGAAGGCGGTGTAGCTGGCGGCGGATGGCGGCGCGTCGGTGTCGCCGTAGCCGCGCATGTCCGGGGCGATTGCGCGGTAGCCGAGGGAGGAGAGAGAGAGCATCTGGTGGCGCCACGTGTACCAGAGGTCAGGGAAGCCGTGTAGGAATAGAACAGCCTGTGGGCCGTCGCCTATCTCTGCTATGTGCATGTTTATGCCGTTGACGAATAGGGTGCTGTGCTTTATCTTCTCCATTTCTCTCTTTCTCTCTCTCTAGAAAGCCAGTATACTGACTGACTGAGTTTGTTGATTTTGCTTTGGATTTGAAGGCTTAACACTGTTTATGGTCTTCTTTGTCGATGGAGAGAGGCTGGAATTTTGGAAAGCAGTTTGACTGAGGTTCTTGGTTAGATTACAAAAATAAAAGCTGACTTAAAAGGGACCATAAAAATGTAGGAGTACTCCAATTGTAGATAGGGTGAGTCTATGCAACCTTTTTAGCAAATTTATATATTTGCTTCATATCATTCGGTACATTTTCAAAATTGTCCCTCCTTATTTTTGTCTCAAATTTCAACACTCAAAACTCTTGAAACCCTTTTCTCTTCTCTCTTCCCTCTTCCCTCCGTCTAACCTCGGCCATCGCCCTCTCCGTCGAACCAGTCAAAGAAATCGCCCTATTTTACTCGTTTGGTTTTGGCACATTTCGGATATTTACTCCCAAAACTAAACACATAATTCAGATACAAACTACTGAATTATGGCCAATATTGCGGATATTAACTACCATCACAAATTTCGGATATAAACTCCCGGTTTTACAGGTAAATTTCGGGTATTAACTACCGAAATGTATTGTGATTTTCGGGACTGTGGTACCGTTTTGAATGAACAGCGACTGAGAAATCGAAATAGCAATGGGTTACTCTTGGGTCGTTTTTTGCTCGAAAATCTTCATGTCCGGGTTACTCTTGGTCTGTATTTGTGCATTCATTGGTGAACTGGGAGTTGTAAGTTGCTCCATTACTCTTTGGAGCTCTTCTTCCAAGTCTTTTGAGGGAGAAGATCCTTCCATTGATTCACCAAGGTTTTCCATTGAGAGAGATGATAGATGAGGGACAGAGGGGGACAATGGGGGCTAATTGCTGGAGGAGGGAATTTTTTCGACTGTGGGAGGTGAGAATACGATGGAGCTGGAGAGAGGAAGAAGAAGATAGGAAAGTGGGGTGGGTGTAGCAATTGGAAAAAAATGGAGTGGGTTGGTATGAGGTAATTTGAGGGGCTAAATGGTCTTTTTCACCAAGAAGGTTTTGGTATTTATTTTGCAAGGGCTGTATTGAGCCAAAAAGGGTTGCAAATAGACTCACCCTTGTAGATATCTGAACTGAAGAATTCATGAAATAGGTGCTTCGGGGAAAAAAATTTGTGATGGTTAGTTTTGCATTTGTTAATTTTGAATAAAGACAAAAAAAAAAAAAAACACTTACTTTATTTCAAACTTGTGAAAATCCGAAGAATTCGTAATACTTTTGGCTCTACTCCTAAAAACTTTCCATCTTTTTTGAACTCGATTAGTTGTTGGGAATGTTGTGTGAGAAATGTATTCTCAAAAAAAGTGAAGTGGAGTGAATTAAAGGAAAAGAAAATTTAATTTCCTATGAGTGTTTTGATGACAAATATTTTTCAGTTAAAAAGCTAAAGTTGTGGGTCTCACAACTTCCTTGGTAACCGAACATAGAGAGAGTTAATTTTCACATTCTTTCCATGCAACTCAACGGGGCCTTGTTTGGTTCTTAAAAGAAAGAGAAGAGAAAATCCAAAAAAAAACAAATGCAACTTTCCTCAATAATTTCTCTAATTTTCCCCTTCATCTACGTTTAAATTTCTCTCCTTTTCCATATGTTTTCTCAATTTGCAACATAGAATAGTGTTTTCAATGGGTTTTTCCTAATAATTTGGTAGATGGTTTCCATTTCCTCTTCTAGTGATGCTAGGGGGCCAACTATCAGAATTCCCTGAAGTTTTGTTTATGTGAAAATTTGGATTATTTTTCCTACGTAAGGCTTCCCTGACAGAAAGGGCATTTAAATTGGTTTTTTTTTTTTAATATCAGAATATGTACACAATATGTGCAAAAAGAAGAGTACTAATTTCGTTCTTTTCATATTAATTAATAATTTAACTGCATTATGTTTAAATCTTAAAAAACGCAAATTATATTTTTAATCAGAAAGACGCAAATCTTAAAACAATGGCGTGGGAGTGTTCATAATACATCAGGAAGAAGAATGGAAACTGGTACCCTTGATGAATCTTCTTATTTTGTGGCAACCAATATACGAAATGAACACTATAAGCAGCTCATTGCCACATTATCGAACAATTTATGATTCTAAGATATGAACTCTGACTGTGTTTGGTTAGATAGTTTAGTTTAATTTTGATGATGTCAGCAGGTGTAATGAGTAGAGAGAGATAGAGAAAAAAATGAGAGAAATGATAATGTCATCAAAACTAAAACTAAACAGGGAAATGAACAGGCCCCTTATAATTCAGATAAGGAACCGAAAAGCAAATCTCTCGATCACGACCTGATTTTCTGAACAAATTGCTAAGAGGTATTATGAATCGTGACAATAGTTGAAAGGGGGAAAACCCGCCAAGACGCGATGCAGTGCAACAGGGCAATGCTCTACAGAACGCATCAATCCATAGAGTTACGGCTAATCCACAACCAGAATTATAGCATTCAATTTCACGTTCAAGCCAGCTTGTGCCAAATAAAGGATGCACAAACTGAGCATGATTAAGCATAAATGGGTAAAAATCCTTCAAAATCAGCAAGAGGACAGAAAGGATGCCCAAGCGAAGCATGAGTGCCAACTAAAGGATGCCCAAACTAAGCATGATTAACCAATGATGGATAGAATTCCTTCTAAATCAGCATGAGAACAGAATATGCAGAAGTGTCTTTAAGAACAATTTCAGACAGATGGAATTCTTAATTTTAAGGTGCCCGAACCAGTGGCCTTACAAAAACATAAATTGCCTAACCAAATCTTTGCTGTAAGAGGTAAGGACACACTTTAACCAGGTGGGATATCAACTTAAACAAGACATTTTCTAAACGACATCCGTAAATGATAAACATGATGAAGCAATCCTTTTGATAGACCAACAAGTAGTAATTTCGAGCTCCAACAACTAAGGGCAATGCAAATGCTGAATACTCACTACAGATATTTGAAATGTCTGAAACAAAGTCGGAAAACAAATAACTCCAATACTAAAAGGGTGGACAAAATCCTTTGCTTAGAATATAATAGAGCAGTCGGTGTAGCAACAACCGGGGCAATAGCTCAGTTTCTGAAGCCTCTGCTGTTCCTTCTTCCTCTGGCCTTCTCGAATTTCCTTCCCTTTGCTCGCACATAAGGCTTAGTATGGCTGTGCGGCACACCAGGAGCCTTGCCAAAGTGTTTCACTGCTTCACGAGAATTCTTTGGGCCTCTAAGGAGTACCTGCACCACAAGGCCACAAAAATTGGTATGTGAGAACTATGTCTTTAAAACCAAGTGAATAAACATTGAACTATGTTCCAGAATGAAAATATACAACAATACAAAACCACTTGATTCAAGGTTTTGAGAAAACAGATTCCCCATTTCACACTAGACCATATCAGAATTGGGAAAAATATTTCAAATTGAAGCAAAAGACTACATGCATTTCATTTCAAATTCATTATAGCCTAGGTAATCATATTAGTACATAATATGACAACATTAAAATTGTAAATAGGTATATAATTGGTCAAATGGTAAAAAGGCGGGCAACATCAGAATACAGATTCCCCATTTCACACTAGACCATATCAGAATTGGGAAAAATATTTCACATTGAAGCAAAAGACTACATGCATTTCATTTCAAATTCATTATAGCCTAGGTAATCATATTAGTACATAATATGACAAAACATTAAAATTGTAAATAGGTATATAATTGGTCAAATGGTAAAAAGGCAGGCAACATCCTCTCTTGTGCTGAACCATACCAAATGTCGCTGCAATCTCTAATCTTCTTGCCTAGGAACTGAACATTCTACACTTAGAACACTCAGCTCGTTGCAGTGTAGCTTAACACGAGGAGGAGTATGCGCAACAAGAAGCAATTGTAAAAACATCTCAAAAACAAGAAGTATGATTCCAATGCATACCGTGTTCTGCCCTAGTGGGGCTCTGAGAGCGAGCTGGTCAAATGTCAGGCACTCACCACCTGCCTTCTCAATCCTTGCTCTTGCAGTCTCAGTAAACCTCAGTGCAGTCACCTTCAAACAAGGGACTTCATGCACCCTGATGTCATCAGTTACGGTCCCAACAACCACAGCAATCCTACCCTCCTGGTATCATACCAATAGGCACGTTAATCCAATAGCTCTAAACAATCATTTATGAGCAAATAGAGTCAATGTAGAGAACTAAAACGGAACACTTTCGATAACAAAAATCAAACCACACGAAAATCACTATGTTATTTCATCTATCAATCGCAACTAGATAAACAAAAACCCTGGATCCATTATGGGAATATCAATATATCTCTCCTATCACAAGCAGGTGGGTCTCACGGCAGGGATATATAGCTGTTTCATGATATACCCTGGATAACTCCATGGCCAGCACTCAGCAGCAGTCGAGGTGTGTAATGCATAGGTAGAGAAAACCACATCTGTTATCGGGAAAATGACAGTAAAAGACATACTCCTACCTATTACCTACTCATGAGGGCACACCGGCACAGTACTTCAAGAAATTGCTATCCAAAATTCATCTAACCAATGTAAGTACCGAAGAATTCTTAATTTTGCACATTTTCAATGGTATATTTCCTAAAGAAATATTGAAATTATATACAGATAGAGAGAGAGGAGCACCTTTCCCTCGGTGAAACGGATCAAACGGGAGAGAGAAATGGGAGGCTTGTTGACCTTGCTCATGAAAAGCCTCTTCAGTATCACCGCATTGAACTTGCTTCCCGTCCTCCTCACAAGGAACCGATACAGCTGATCAAAGATCAAGCAATGAATGTTATTATATATCACAGACAGAAATTAGTTCTTTTTCCATTCTATCAAAACAGTTGACGGTGTATGAGCGAGAGTATATATTTAGAGAGAGAAAATGAGAGGGAAGAAGGAAGGATACCTTGACGAGGAGCTTGAGGTAGATATCTTGAGATTTGGGAGCGGTCCTCTTGGTCCTCTTGCTCTTGCCACCGGCTTTCAGATCGATACCCTAGAATTACAGTTGTTAGAATAAGAAATGTTAGCATAAAAAACACAGAGACAAAGGTAGAAAGACATGGTAGAGATTTCTCTTAGGGTTTTTGAGGGGAAGATACCATTGCTGTTGCTGTTGCCTTTTGCTGCCCGCCGCTCCTGCTGGAACCAAAATGTGATCTGATGAGAGAGAGTCTAGGGTTTTGATGAAGTGGTTTTATGTTGCCGTATGGAGGAGAAAAGTTAGGGCTGCATAATGAGATGGGCTTTCATAGGTGATGGGTTTGCGCCAGATCCATTGTCAGTAGAGAGTTGAACTAACTGGGCTTTTATTAGGTTTGGGCCAGATCCATGACAAGTAACAAGCTCGGATATAAATGTGGTGCACGTAAACTGACTCAGGCACCAGATTATAAAACGAAAAAAAAATCTTGGCAGTTATAAGAAAATTTTTGCTAGTTGATTGTCTTAATTACTTAGATTCAGCAATGTATCGAACACTTTAGCAAATTTTGTTGCGGAATGACCCATCAAAATAATTAAAGGGCCCACAATTGCTAATAGTTAGACCAATAAATTCAGGGATTTGATGGTAAATTGTTAAACATTTTATCAGACCTAATACACCAACTCATATGGATAATTTGTGTGTATTATTTTGATTCACCATACTACGAATCCAACATAAAAATGCATTTCACATGTTTAAAACAAAATTATTAAATTTTTGCAAATGTGCACTTACAAAGTCCATAGTATTAAATAAAAATAGATTGTTGAATAGCTGTAATACAATACGAAGATCCTGTTACAGTTTCAAATAAGAGAACAACTTATGTGGATCGTCCGTAAACGATTTTGCATACCGAGCACATCCGCGCCATCCATCTCGAGATCCAACGGCTTTAATAAACGCGCGGATTTTATTTTATTTTATTTGCTCTTAATGAGGAGAGAGAGTACATTGATCCGGACCGTTGGATCTCGAAATGAACGACATAGACGTGGGTGTGCAAACTCTTGCTAACGGTCCGCAAATATAAGTTATTCTCTTCAAATAATATCCGAAAGAAATAATCCAAAACTTTTGTTGGTTGGCAACCTACCATCATCATTAGAGAGATTAACTGGCTTTCTCCTCGGAAAAAGAATTCCAATAAAATGCATTTTTGTGTTTTTGTCAAAAGAGAGCAAAAACAAAAAGTAGGGGGATAAGCTTTTTGACTTTTAAATTTTCATTTAAGACCCACAAAACATTTTTTTATAACGCACATATCTCTCAAACACTATTTATGTCGTAAAATTTATTGTCATAGGTTTAACAAAGGCTTTATAGATTCAATAACACATTATAATCATAATTTAAAAAGTAAAAAATTCAAATTACAAAATGTGAAAATCCAAACGGGAGGCTCCTTTGTCCCACTTTGATAATCCTCTATGAAAAGACGTATATAATTTTCGGATAAAAAACAAAGCTTTTACTTTTTGAATTGCAAAAAGGGGTGAGAACGGGCGACCAGCGTAGCAATCTCCATGGGCGTGACCATTGGGGTTCTTGACCCTCCGTGGAATGTCCGGTTGAGCTATAACTATGTCATCACCATATCACTACCTAGGCAACTAGTTAGACTAAGTTTTCCAAAAAAAATTAACAACCCAGTTGCCAAAATCGACCATGATTTTAGCAAATGAGTTCACAAGGTGCTAAAATCATGATTTTAGCTAAAATCAACTATGATTTTAGCTAAAATCAACTATGATTTTAGTACTTTGTAGACTCATTTACTAAAATCATAGTTAAATTTAACAACTACATTGTTAAAAGTTTCTAAATCAAACAAAAAATTCAGCCAGCCAAAGACCCTTCACACAAATCCATAAAAGTCTCATAAATGGCATGTGTTGTACATGATTTTTCGAATTTCTTCTACACCAAATTAAAGTAGAAAAGTAGCTGCATGAAACATCCATGCTGTCACCCGTCACAGTTAGCGTCAACACTTGTTTTATGCACCAATTTCCCACCCCACGTCCCCACCCTCTCCTCTTTATGCATATAAAAACAAAACCCATCCATCCATCCATCCAATATAGTCTCCGATCAGATTTCCACACACAGAGAGAGAGAGAGAGAGAGAGAGAGAGAAATGGATTGGACAGCTTTCATTGCCCTTTCTCTCCTATTCATTTCCGCCGCCGGCGATGATACTCTGTCGGCGTACGACGTCCTCCAGCAATTCGATTTCCCAATCGGCCTTCTCCCCAAAGGCGCGACGGGATACGAACTTAACAACTCGACCGGAGATTTCGAGGCATATTTGGGGGAAAAGGTGTGTAGCTTCTCGCTGGAGGGCTCGTACGACCTCAAATACAAATCCACAATCAAAGGTAAGATTTCCAAAGACAAACTCACCAAACTGTCTGGGGTTAGTGTGAAGGTTTTGTTTTTTTGGTTCGATATTGTGGAGGTGAGACGGAGAGGGGATGAGCTGGAGTTTTCGGTGGGGATTTTGTCGGCGAGTTTTGGGGTGGAGAATTTCTTGGAGTGTCCGCAGTGTGGGTGCGGATTGATTTGTGGTAATGATCAAGGGAGGAACGGGAAGTTGAATCGGTTTGTGGCTTCTTCTTAGGTGGGACTTCAATTGGTAATCAAAAGCTCCCTATTTCATATACTAGTTTGTTTTCTCTCCCTTTTTTTTTTTTTTGTGTGTGTGTAGAAGTTTTGGGTTTTCAACTTTTCATGTATGGGAGAGGCTACTATCATACGTTTCTTGTAAAAGCTACCAATCGATTACTTCTTATTAATAAAAGTTAGGATTTTCGTTATAAAAATTACAAGACGCACTAAAGTATTATGAATCATTGAAAATATTATAAATCATATTAAAGATAACTAAGCCAGGGGCGGACCTGGGGGGGTGCGAGGGGGGTGTTCGGCCCCCGCACTCCCCCCAATTTTCGACAAATTTTCAATTTTTTCAGTGTATTTTTTAATTTTTCTGTATATTTTCTATGGAGTGGCCCCCTTTCTATGGAGTGGCCCCCCTGCAGCTACAATCCTGCGTCCGCCACTGAACTAAGCTATGGCGAAAGGTTGATCGAGTGAGCGTCCGCACATCTATTTGCTTCCCGGAAAACGCGAGTGATGGTCTTGGCCTCCAATAGAACCCTGCAATCACAAATCATGTGAAATAATGGATGGTGATCAATTCTTGGACCTGTCACTCTTTACATTTGGGAAAAAGACCGCGGCAAACCCCTCTTCAGTACTTTTGAATAAAGTCACAGACAAAAGACAATGCATAATTAATCACGTCTCAGATCATACATACCCTATAAACGTTAAAGATGGAATGGTCTTTTCAGGTACTTTTAGTTAGTTTCCAAGTATGATTTCTTGTTTAATTATTGAGTATTGCCTTCATAGTTAACTCGCATTTAAGATTTGAGTAGTGTTGTGAAATTTTAATGTACTCGCAAGCGCACGAATCGTATTGAAGTATAGCAATGCAAGTGCGAGGTCGAACCCACAGGGACTTGTGATTTTTATAGGAAAACTAGATAATCCAAAATCGATTAAACCCTAACCTAGTTCCAAAAAGTGTGATTGATTTGGAAGATAAAAATTAAATAAATTAACAATAAAAATAGCTAAACTATCACGGAAAAGTAGTGGAGATTACCGGTTGAGAAAATTAACAAAGGTTTCAGAATCCACACCCGTAAATATTTACCAATTAATGTTATGCAATAAATTTTCCTATGATTCTGCACAATGATTTAGAGGCTAATCTTAATCATCGTGGATAATATTTCGTTAAGCCCTTTTTATATATAAGAAAAATATGTCCCTCCTCTGCTTCAAAGTTTAAGCCAAAATCATCAACTGTATCCGTAAAAAAACAAATCACAGTAGATATCCCGTACTTAAGTATGAACTTTGATAAACCAAGCAATTCAATTAATATGCATATATCAAATCATGAGAAAAACCCATTCCGATTGAACCCATATCCAATTCCATGCATGTTAATTAATGAACTAAGAACAATAAACAATTAAAGTATGTAGGAAAAATCATACGCATAATAATATTCATCAATAAAATTCACGGGGTTTCATCCTCAACCCTAGTTGAAAACTTTAGCCTAACATAGATAAAAATAAAACCTTATAAAAACCTCCTTTGCTCATCTTGTTATCCTACCGGATGTCGCCCGTTGAGAAGCTGCTGCCGCTTGGAATTCTACCCAACCCAAGTCTCCTCGAGCCAACCCTCTAGTTGGCTTTATATTCTGCATGCACCGAAATTCCACTTCAAAAGGAAGTGATTATTTTCCTAACTCAATTCCTAGTGTTGGCCCACCAATAAAATCCTTTCTCATGATCTTCACATTCTCATGCCAAATCAAATTTTACTTCCCAACAATGAATGATATCGAATGGTCCAACCAGATACTCCTTCCATAATCTTTCCATTTTCCGTCATAGGTGAGCACATTATTTAGAGTAACTTTGCCAATTCCATCTTTAAATTTCGGCAATGTTGATTTACGGGTCCACATCACTCTTAATTTATTTCAACGGCTGAAATAAGTAAAAATTATTATCTTTTCCTGCAATATAAATTATTCGAAAGTAAATGAATAAAAAGATAATAATATTATCTAATAAAGCACATTTAAAAACTAACAACATATGATATCTGAGGTACTATGTGTCAATATTTTGTTCTCATCAAGTAGCAATGAGATTTGCATAGTTTCCCCATAGGTTCAATTCCGACCTCATACGGAGTGAGGTCGAGTCCAATTTTCTTTCATCCCATACAATCTTTGGACATTGATCGGTATTCACTGAATGTTTTTTTTGCAAGTTTATTACTTTCGACGAGCTCTATTAAATGAACAATTCTAGCCATTATTATTGTGAATTAGAGATCAACTCAACGAAATCCAAAGATGGACAAGGACTGGATAAAAGGAGACTAGGCTGGACCTTGGTCCCACGCACACCCACTATCTGGTTATATGCTTTACTAAATGGTGCATGCTTCCACGAGTTCGTGGGCATGTTGAGCACGCCTTCATCTGTAATTTTTTTCTTAACCACTCATAGCTTCTTAAGTTATGTATGTGTTAGGGAAAATTTGTCACTCGGGAGAGATTATTTAATGTTTTGGGCACCGCGACATGTTTCCTCCAACTCCTTTTTCACTACATAATTGGTGTGGAGCTCACCCATTTATCTTGGGCCTACATCAATTGAATTTATCTTGGGCCTAAATCAATTGAATATATCTTGGGCCTACATCAATTGTGTGGTATAAAAGGAGCCTGTTATGTCAGTGCTCTAAAGACATTTGAATAATTTTTTATAACTTGGGGCGATTCATTTGATACTAGTGACTACAAGAATTCAGGGAGGGGGATAGACAGCATTGAATTCATCTACCACCGAAAACGCAAAATCATATGATGGTTAGGTAGCCGAGAAAAGAAGAGGGATGTAGCGGCCGGGGACGCAGGGGCTCGTCGACCTCGGGTGCCCCCCCCCCCCCGGGTAGGAAGTGGGGGTTCAGGGGACTACCCTCACCTGAGCAATACAGAATGACCGCGGGAAGCTGCCCTTGGCGAGGAGAGGCTCGGTTGGGACCCCCTCGGGAGTATGCGCCAGGGGGGCAAGTTTCATGCCTTGGTGTTCCTGGGGACTTCGGTTGGGACCCCCTCGGGAGCCCGCGGGGAGGAGAGGCCAGGGCCTCCCTCGGGGGCCTGTTCTCGAGGACCGCCCGGGCCGAGTCGTTTGACCTCGGTGCCGGGGTGGGTCGCGTCAGATGTCAGGGGCTCGATCGATACATTTCTGACAGTCTGAGCAACTCGTCAAGTGGGCTCAACCACCCCACCTGCATAGCATTTATGGCAAGCCACCAACCCTGCAGCCTACGCCTGTAGGGGGTGGGGGACTTGATTGATGGGAATATCGGTGACAAGTGACGACTCTAGGGAGCGGCCGAGGCGCCGTTTGAGGGACATACGTCAATCCATGCATTCAATGCGATGGTAAGGACGGAGCGCGTGAGGCCCCCGAGCGGCGTGCGGGACACGCGCCCCTCGCCTATAAATATGTCCCTCACCCCCTACATACAGGGACGATACACACACGTTCTCTCTCTCTCTCTCTCTCTCTACATTTAGCTCTCAGCCGCATTTTCTCTCTCTAGTTCTCCACTAAACTTCTCCCTCCGTTGCTGACTTAGCCATCAGAGTATCTTCCCGGACCACCACCGTCCGGGCTAGGTACTAACGTGGTCGCTCCCTTGTGCAGGTCCTCCTCCGGCGTACCCCAGGAGCTCCAGCCCTCTTCTCCGACGAGTCCCTAGGGATCCAGTGAGGTTCAGCCCAACTCCTCCCCCTCCGTGCAGTGTCAAACGGACAAAGAGGTCATTCTGGTGAAGCGCCCCCCACAAGGGAGTACATCCGGTGAATAAACTCAGGTCACTGTCTAAAAGCCATCAAGCTCCGTGCTACTAGGGTTGTTCACGGGTCAGTTATGTCAGATTGGTCATCTTCTGTCCTGGTTCCCACCGAAATGGGGTTCGGGTTGGTAGGATCGGGTGGTCGGATTTGGTCGGGTAGTTTAAACATTCAACGACACCTTCATTTTTGATAAATAAATCAGATCCAGAGCATCCATTTTTCTCTACAAATCGCATACAACAAGAGACACCATTTTTGTACTGCAAAATGCAAATTGCATCAACTCAAGTACTCAAGAACATCAAACATAGAAAAAATACCAAACATCAACAACTACAAATGCAAATTCGCATAGAAAACAGATTCTCATCAAATAAAATAAGAGTGAAACTTGGGTAATTCAGTTAATTACTGCAAGAATTCATGGAGGGGGTAGACAACATTGAATTCAAATACCACGGGAAATGAGAAATCACGAGGGTTAGGTAGCCGAGAAAAGAAGAGGGAGCATCCGGTGAAAAAAGCTCACGTCCCTGTCTCTGAGCCATCAAGCTTCGTGCTACTAATGCCATGTCGCGACAACGAACTCAACCTTCGTTGCACTAAAAAAACTGCGCACTCACCTCTCTTCTGCCTTAATTCTAGTTCTGTGTTCGCGTTCTCAATCACCTCTCTCACAAATTTCAATAGTTTATGTACTTTTTAAGATGATTTCACACACGCATGTGTGCCTTATGTGACTTGGATATTTATTATGTTTCATCCGAAGTTTAATCCCATAATGCAAGATGAGAATTCAAAAGTACCCCAACGACTAATTTTCAAATTGTGTTTTCATTGTGTGATTTTGAGAATGCATTATACAATAATAGATTTTACAATGTTGCAACCAAATAACCATAATCCCAAATTCACAATGCATAATGGATAATGAGGGCTCCCAAACGGGGCACTATTAGTCATTTGTTGACTTTTGAAAACGTTGATCAATCCCGTTACGAATAATGACCTTAGAGAAACTCAAAAAAACATCGTAATTTTTAAATTGTTGGACACTACATGCTAATGTGGCACTATTTCGTCAATAATTTTGTTAATTTCTAATTTCTTAATTCTAATACAACAACGAGTCAACGACACGTTGATATTTTGTTCATGACACTACTGGGTGTACAGAAAAAAGGGACCGAAAATGTATCGATCGCGTTCGGGGACCCACTTTTGGGTCTCGCACGAGTGATCCGAACCGTTCATTGTTCTTAAAACATTTTTCCGAGGGGCCCCACAAAATTTCAGTTCAATCGGACGGTTGAAAATGCTCGAACCAAAATCTCACCGTTTGAATCAAATTTTTTTTATCCTTTTGTTCATGATATTGTTCCTTTCCGAGGGTCTCCGAACGCGTTCGGTACATTTTCGGTCCTTTTTTTCTGTACCCGTGTCTTTATCCTTTTGTTCATGATATTGTGTAAATCCTTGTGTTCCGTGGCAAGAGTTGAGTATGAGTCATGACTCATGACCTTCACTCAGTGAAAATGACTTTCAATTGGAGTTGCTATAAAATTGAATTGCAAATCCAATTTCCCAACAAACCTTCACAGTTCACTCCCCAAGTCTCCGCAAACCAAAAGTTTCTCCATCTAGAGAGAGAAACAGATCAGACAATCACCGACCGATGTCTTCACCGTTTCCTTACTGCCTCTACCTCCTCCTCATCCTACTTACTCTTTCAACAACCTCATCCTCAGCCGCCGCCGTCAATGACACACTCACGGCGTACGAAGTCCTCGAGGAATACGATTTCCCGATCGGGCTCCTCCCACAAGGCGTCACCGGCTACGAATTGGACACATCCACTGGCAAATTCAAGGCCTACTTAAACAGCTCAGGTACATGCAGTTTCACCATCAGCAGTTACGAGCTCAAGTACAAAAGCACAATCACAGGTTACATAACCACGGACAAGCTCTACAAACTGAGCGGAATCAGCGTCAAGGTACTCTTCCTTTGGGTCAACATTGCTGAGGTCATTCGTGACGGCGACGAGCTCGAGTTCTCCGTCGGAATCGCGTCGGCCGATTTCACCGTCGATGGCTTTGATGAGTGCCCAGAGTGTGGTTGTGGATTTGACTGTGACGACGTCAGTGGGGGAAGAATGAGATCTGGATGGGCTAATTTTAATTTCTTTCGTTTTTTATCCAATTTGTTGGATTGAGTTCTTATTCTAGACTGTAATCTGTCATTTTGATGCATTTTGATGAGTTGATTTGAAGAGGAAGAAGTTGTTCTGTGACAATGGCGAAATAATTTGGAATTGAAATTTGTGCTGTTCGATAGTTCGATGGGAATATGCCTTTTTGAAAAAATGGGATATGCAAATCGAGATTGTTTGCTGGCCAAATACTTTATGGAGAAGTAGTTTCAACTAACAGTCAAAACTCTCTCTTCTGAAAACAAACTACACATTTTTTTCCCCAAGTAAGCACTGAAAGGGCAATTACCTCAAAGTTTGAGGCTCAAACTTATTTCTGAGAGGTTAGGTGGAAAAGAAAAGAGGGATAACGAACATAGGAATAGCTGTTGAATTCAATTGGGTAGCCTACTCATTAGGCTGAGTTTTTTAAATGATTTTAGCAACTTAGTTTCTAAAATCAACCATGATTTTACCAAATGAGTTCACCAAGTACTAAAATTATGATTATTATTAAAATCAAACGAAAAACTCAATATCTTCTTAATTACTATGTCCTCTTAGTTGGCCGAATGATTTGGCCCAAAACTATATGATTCTCCAAAGGAAGTATCGGGTTTAGAAGCTCAAGAGTATAACGAGGGATTTCTCAAGAGTATAACGAAGAAAATTCCCAGATACTTCAACGACAAAAGAACAAAAGAAATGAAGAATAATGGTGTGTATGTATATCGTTTGCACGACCAAGAAAATACGACCGGAAGAACATTTTTTACACCGGCGGTGAAAAACTAACGTTTCCTCCCAATCTATTATATTGCGTCATGTGTCCAAACAGTGGTCCCAAAAGGTAGTATATGGACACATGGTGCAATGCAATCGATTTGGAGGAAACTTTAGTTTACACTGCCGGTGTAAAGAATCTTTTCTCAATACGATAACGTTGCCAATCTTACGGGGGTGTTTAAGGAGGCAGAATATCATCAGGGTGTGAATTAGGATGGCACTCATCTAGTCCAATGACCATAGGCAAAGGGATATAAGAGGGGGATATGGGAGAGGCTAGATATATATATACGCACAGCTTCTAATCCGGACCCTCGGATTGAAGCTTTTTTGTTTTTTTTTTGTGTTGCAAATTAATTTTGGAAAATTCGAGCCCGTCCAATGTGTTCAAAAGGTGTTTTCCAAGGTCCACGAGGGAAATCTTCAAAAAAAAATACCGGTTTTTTTTGCGAAAACTGCCTGGATCAAGCCCTTCCCGGTTTTTTTTTTTTTTTTTTGAAGATTTCCCGCGTGGACCCTTGAAAACACCTTCTGAACACATTGGACGGATCGGATTGTCAAAAAAATGTTTGGATCATGAAGGTCCAGAAACGGGAGGTCCGGATTAGAAGTACTCCCCACATACATATATATATATCTGAATTGAGTATATCTGGCGTTTGTTTAGATTTGAGAGTACATATATATTTTTGGCTTGAATTTCTATATCCTCCGGGGGTATATTTTAGACACCGCCTCTAAATTATATCCACCCTCCTTTTCTATTTTTTTATTTGGCCAAAATAAAAATTTTACACACAATTATACATTATCCAACCCCTCATATCCCCTTATACAACAATAAAACAAACAAACCTTGGTTCCCACTTTTGTAAAATTCGGGATCCTAAATTGTGAATGATAATTAGAAGACGGATCAACCAGTTATAATTTTTCAAATGAGCTGATTTTTTAGGAGTGACTCAAAAAATTATTAAAAAATTAATAACCGTCGCGGATCGTTTATGTGAGTCTTCAAAGTGGGCCCAACAGAGCATCTCAAACAAAATATGCACTATAGTAGCATTGCTAGAAATAGAGAGGGGAGAGAAAATATAGGCAAAAAGTGGAGGGCCCCACTGAAAAAAGTGGGAACCAAGGTTTGGAAAACCATAGGTGAAAGTAACTTTTAATCTCTCATTCTAAAATAATAATACACTTTCAGCTATATTCACCCATTTATCCCTCCCCTTACTATATCTTTCTTCCACTAATGAGGACTAAACTATTTATTTTATTTTATTTAAAATTTATTTGGTGCTCCTGGAGTACTAGCACATGGTGCCCCAACACACTATAACACCCCGCATTTATGTAGAATTCAGTATCAAGCGTATAAATCTTACGTAAATATATAGTATTAAAGTGTATTGGGACATCATATAGCCATGCTTGAAGACGGATGAATAAACTATCCTCCAAGCTTAACATAGTCATTTAGCCATGGTACCCCAACCCTCTTTAACGCCGCATATTTTTGTGGAACTCTATATTAAGTGCATGAATCTCACATAAATATACTATAGTATTAAAGTGTATTAGGACATTATGTAGCCATGTGCCCATGCTTGAATACGGTTGAATAAACTATCATGCAAGCAAGGACGGACGCAAGATTTTCTATTAGTGAGGGTCAAGAATATACAAATGTTGTACATGTTTCATATCTTGGGTCAAGATCTAGTGAACCGAGTGTAGGGTCTAGGGGCAAAATTATCAAAATATCAACAAATAAATGTACGCGTCTCTACGAAATTTTAATTCAGTGTGGGCAATTGACCCCATTACTTCTTCTTGAGTCCGCCCCTGCCTGCAAGCTCAGCGTATTTATTTAGCCGAAGACAAATTGTTTATGTCAGTTTGCTATAAATTGATTGCTTTATTCTCCAGTAAAACCTACTTTCCTTTTTCTGCTGATTTTTTTCAAGGATGAGAAGAGAAGCTTTTGACTTTTGAGTATCTCGATTTCAATTTGCACACCACCACCTTCGGTCAGAGACTCAGAGGACGTGCGATCAGAGATGCACCAGAATTTTCATTCAATTTTTAATTTTCATTCAACGCAAATAAAAATAAATAATGTTTCTATGATAAAAATTTGTATGAAAAAATAAATAAAATTCTAACTAGGCAAAGGAGATACTCTCTCCGTCCCATTTTAAAAATGTCCAGTTGTCCACTACATGAATATGTACAATTTCACGCTCCTACAATATTTCTCTATGTAATTTTATAATTTGTTTTGTATCAAATTAAAGTGCTCGAGCCTTTAATTCGGTGCAAAAAAAAATTAAAAACATTCTACGGAAGTAGTATATTTTTAACGTCCAAAAAGATACACGCTTTCCAAAAGAGACATTTAAAATGGGAAAGAAGGTAGCATATAATTTAAAATGGGACCAAGGGAGAGTATATATACACACACACTACATCGTTTTGACAAAAATAAATTTTTACACAAAGAGATGAATTTTTAAGGCTAACTAAACACCCTCAATAAACTGTCCAAGTCTTTTTTTTCTTCTTTTTTGAGTTTTTTTTTTTACTGACACAAAAAAAAGGGAGCCGGCCACTATCCTTATTATATATTGGGTTCTGTTGAGCTAGACTTGTTTTATTTTGTTAAGGCTATAACAATTTGATTTAAATTTAATAGGAAACCCCGCACGAGTAACTTAGGAGTTAGGGCTAACAATAATAAGAAAAATTTAATTTATATCTAAACTTTATTTTTTTTCATTGCATTTTCCGTGCCTAACGAGATCGCTTGACCTCCCTGATATAGCATGCTAGAGTCGCCCCTGCGTGCGATTCTTGAATCTGGTTGATTCCCAACAAGAAGCAAACAACAAAGATGACAAAAACAGTCAAAATGCTGAGCCAAAGAGGAGAGCAAGTTCCAGAAAACAAACATCGGAATTCGTAAATTTCATTCAATGGTCATAAACCCACAATACTCCCTCACGACAAGGCAGAGAAGGAGAAGCATAGTACTACAGCAAACCATCTCTTCAAAAGTGAAGAAATGGAATGAACATATAATTTCTAGTATAAATGATCACCATCTTCCTTATCACTGTTGTCTAACGTTGTTGTTCTTTAAGAGCATCTCCCGTAACTCGGCAACGTTGATTTCGTTGGCATGGGACTCTGGCCTGTAGTATCCGGTCACCGGATCCGGGACCCATGACGAAGTCTTCTTGCTTGAATCTTCAACTCCTTTCTTCGCCATCACGCCGCCGCCGCCTCCTCCTCTAACCGAACCCGACACAACACCTTGTGATGATGCCGCCGCATATCCCCTCCTATACAAACATACAGTAAAACAGATTTAAATCTCCAACAAAATATCGATTACAATTTACAAACAATAAAAATCCCTTTTTTGAAGAAATTTGTATGTGGGAAAATGGAAAAAAAAACTACAGTAACGTTTTTAATCCAACAACCAGGTTCTTATGCTGGTTTTGAAATAGCAGTTGCAATATTTTTCAGGTATCCTCTGTTTTTTGGTTTCCATTTTCGCCATGTTATCAGAGCAGATCATTTAAAAAGAATACTAAAGAATCAAAACAGATGAAATCAAAGATTGAGGAATATGCGCAAGCTACCTGCTTATGGTAACGGAGATTCTATCAACAACGAAAGCTGAGAGAAGCTTGGCGTTCGAGAAAGAGCGAGCCATTTCTTGAATATGAATTTGGAGAAAATAGAATTGAAGGCTACTGCGAAATGTCTTGTAGGTTCTTCTTCTCTGGAAAAAGCTTTCGCAGCAGCAAATGAAATCCTCTCTTTCTCTCTAGAAGGGCTGCTCTCGGTTTATGATTTATGAGGGAGAGTCCAGGCGATTGCAGAGTTTATATAGGGAGAGAGAGAGAGAGAGAGAGAGAGAGAGAGAGGGAGATTGATTTTTCCAAGTCGTGGTTTGCCAGTAGCTAGGAGGGTTCGATGGGACCGCGTCAAAGTCGGCATCTTATCGCGTAAAGTCGGCATCTTGTTGGCTCGACGCCCGAAATTTGAGCCGAATCGGGCCGTAAGGAGACAAGCGTGGAGCTTTCGTTAGATGAGGATCATGGAGGTCAACCAGTCAATTATTCGGTGAAAAGTCTACAGTTATCACGTGATATATGTGCGCACAATCGGACGGTTGAGCTAATGCCTACTTTTCCACTGACGTCAAGCGTGTGATGTTTTAACATTGCGAAGAAGCTTCGACGAGGGGTGGGACCACGGGTGAGTTGGCCGAATCTTTCGAACGTGCGAAGAACTCTTCTCTCAGCCTTCGCACGAGATGAGAATCAGTAGGCGTCAGGCGATCACTTGTGTCTTACTTTGTCCTTACGCTTTAGAAAAAAAGGATTGGCAGCGGACAGTTTTTTGAAGAGTAACGATTCAGTAATCTCGGAGCACAATCATGTAGAGCCTCGGAGCACTATCATGTGGGCTCCGATCACTCCCACCTCAAGGCAAGCTTTAAGCTCCTAACCCGGATCACATTTACGTGGAGTTTATATATACTTATTCGTGCGTCCTACAAAAATATGTAGTGTTCCCGACCACCACGTTATCGTGCTTTTAGACTAATAAATAATTAGTCACTTCTAAATGAGAAAAATTTGTATGCCGAATGGGTACCGCTACGTGGTACTAATCTAGCGCATCCGAGTCGTTCAAACATGTTTTGGATGACACATATTTAAGGCTAACATTTTTACAAATTTTTGGGCCAAATTAATATCGACAAATTTAGACCGTTCAAAACATATTTGGACGGACTTAAATGCGTCAACAGATA
Organism: Vaccinium myrtillus; assembly: GCA_016920895.1. NCBI lineage: Eukaryota > Viridiplantae > Streptophyta > Magnoliopsida > Ericales > Ericaceae > Vaccinium > Vaccinium myrtillus. Next base: position 34,501,955 of record CM029281.1, on the reverse strand, counting down.
CTACGTGGCGGTACAATACATCTGCGTGCAAGTTTTCTCCTTGTAAAGAGATTCTCTAATGTCGACGAAAGAAAAGTCGAGGATAAGGTCATCGCAGCCCGGTCAAAAGGCGAAACAGTTGGTAGGTTTCTGGCTTCGTGCCTATCTTCTAGATGTATTATTTATTATTTTTGCAAAGAGATTTTAATGTTCACCAAAACAGTAGATGATTTGGTTTGTCTTTCAAAGATTACGGCGATATTTTTTTTTTTTGGTAATTGTGTTTTAAAAATAAGTTGACTTTCATACAAAACATTGAAGAATTATTTATTTAGTAATAATAAAACCTTTATTATCTAAGCAAAATCCATCAAATTGGATGTAGTAAAATTAGTATCTCTACTTTATACGCATATCTTTCACGTATATTATAAACGAGAAAGGCATAGTAAATGACACCTCTGATCTGATGGATGTTAAAAAAAACATTAGATCTAAAACACATCTCCATTACCCATAGTATTTGTTTTAAATTCCCTCCTCAATAAATTTATGCCATAAAGTCATAACAATTTGGGAGTATACATTAACTAATCCGCATGATAGAAAGAGCTAAATAAATACTCCTACTATATTAAGATGATAAAGTGAAGGGTTCGCAATAAAGCAATTCCACAATGCAATATTAAAATAAAACAAATCATAGCTTTAAGAGCATCCTCATCAGACTAATATAGGAAGTCAACCCTCTAAATTTTTTCTAAAATCAGCCTCTTCCTTCCCAAATTATTTTTGCGACAGTGCGTACTCAAATTGAGTACACACTGTTCATGCATTTTTTTATTTTTATTGATTTCTGCCATGGGGTCATGGGTGGGGTCATGGAGAGAAAGGGAGAGCGCCAGAGCGGAACAGAAGAGAGAGAGATGGAACTAGACGGAAAAAGTGATAATGTGGTAGTACTTTACTGACTTCTTAATCCTCCAAGGCAGGGAGATCAAGATTTTAGTTTTTGATAAAGTGGTTTGCTAAATTGTAAAAAAGTATTTTTATGGTTAAATTTGATTTTTTTTTTTGTGAGGCTGATAAAGATGCTCTAAGGGGTTATGTTAATCTCCCCTTCAATGGCTTTGTAGCCCCGATTGTGACTTTAATTGTTACCGTTACCCACGTGGGGTCTGTTAATCTTAAAAAACACATTATACAATAGGGGGTGTTTTGGCAAAAAAGCCAAAAACTGAATTTTTTTTTCCCGTTTGTCTTTATTCAATTTTTTTTTACATATGTTAGTTTTGCGTGAAATTTTCGTGGTTTATTGATTCATCTCGACGATACAAATCCAGAAAGTATAAAATTATGGTCAAAACTAATATTTTTTTTGAATAAAGCTAAATATAAATAAAAAAACCAGTTTATTGAATTAATTTTGACTTTATTAAAAAAAAAAAAGTTTCGAACAAATTTCACAGTGCAAGGTCAATAAAGAATTCTCAGCACGTGATAAGTTTAAAAGGGATAAGTTTGTATTAGAAAATTTACAGAAACAATAAAATATGGCAAATCACAGTCATTTTCATTTTTTTACCTCGTCCTTCAGTCCTTGTTCATTTGTTCTTGTTTAGTTTTTCTTGGGTTATTTCAACACCTAGCTCCATAATTCATTAGTTTCAAATTTCCTACGTTGTATTTCAACACCTAGCTCCATCAAGTTGGCAAGCGGGTATTTGCTGAACTACGTAGGTTTTGTAACTGCATGTTGAACACCTTCCGAAGTTCTATAGACTCAGAGACGGAGCCAGGAATTTCACTATGCAGGGTCGAATTTATTTTTTAAAATACTTTGCAGGGGCGAGCCTATATAATTCATAGGAAAATTCTTGTTTTCCCTATATAATAGTAGATGTTTTTTTTTTCTTCTTGCAGGGGCAACCGCCCCTACTGGCCCCCCTCTGACTCCATCCCTGTATAGACTAGTGGCCATACACAAAATGTTTTGTTAAATTAAACAACAAAAAAATGGGTTAAACATTTTACACGCAATTGTTGTTACTAATAATTTAAATAAACGGAGCCTTAGTGTTTTATTGGACATATTAGTAAAACTCTGCTAAATTTTCAATGGAACTGAATACTAAAAATGCCGCTCCAATGCTACAGGATCCCTAAGCTCTGCCTCAGCTCCTTTGCAGCCTTAATAAAAAATCTCACGTCAAAATGCTCTTGGAACATAACTAAGTGCTTGAAATAACACAATTTGGCCTTGTTTTTTAATGGATTTTATCTCATAAAATCTAACATTCTCAACGGATTTTAGCAAAACTAGATTTTATGAACACTAGATTTTATCTCACAAAATCATTTACATAGCACCTTTATCAACCCTAGATTTAATCCATTGGGAAAACAATGTCATTTTATCACCGGTTAATTGTTCTAGGGTCCAGAAGCGGGGACTTATTGGGCATTTAGTCCATGTTAAAGTTTTACAAGGTCTAAGGTCCATGAATTTTTTTTTTTTTTTTTTAGAATTTAGGCGCTTTCAAAGAGTACCCTAGGGTTTAGGTTTTAGAGTGCACTTTCCTATTATAGGGTTTTAGTGGTTTAGACGCTTTCATAGGGTACCCTAGGATTTAGGCACTTTCATAGGGTACCCTAGGGTTTAGACACTTTCATAGGGACCCACTTTACATGTGAGAGGGGTTGTGGCAGAGTGTGGTAGAGAGGGTGTGTCTGTATCATTTTTGTTAGCAATCAACTCGACTAGGTCGGAACACACTGGCCCGTGTTAATGAGATTTGGGTTTGTATTTTAGACCAAACTAGTAAGAAAAACAATTACCCAACTTATGGCCCAAACCACTTTTAAAAAAAAAAAAAACATGGCCCAAACAAACAGTAAGCCCATTTAGCTTTTCCCAAGTTGAGAAAGAGGAATTGCCTAACTTGTTTGGCCGCTCGGAATTCACTGAAAAACTTGTTGCTGTGCTTTGTCGGAGTTCAAGGGTAGGGTTTTACTAGCTCTTCGGTTAGAGAGAAAGCCATGGCGGAGATGACCACCGCCGGCGAAGTTCCGCCAAGCCAGACTATTTATATCAACAACCTCAACGAGAAGATCAAGCTCGAAGGTGTATATTCACTTCCCCTCTCTCTGTCTCTCTCACCTTTCGTTTTTTGTTCTCTTGCCCTATTTCCTCTTTCTCTCTCCACCGGAGGTGTTCAAACTTGAGTATGATTTTGCAGAATTGAAGCAAACGTTGTTCGCGGTGTTCTCTCAATTCGGGAAAATATTGGAGGTTTTAGCGTTCAAGACGCTTAAACACAAAGGCCAAGCCTGGGTTGTGTTCGAAGACGCCTCTTCCGCCTCCAGTGCGATTCGTCAAATGCAAGGCTTTCCATTTCATGACAAACCTCTGGTACTGCTCCAAATGTCTCTACCCTGTGATGGTCTGTTGAATTCTTTTCTGTTTTGACAATTAGTTGATGATATCGTCTGTTTAAACTATGAGAACTCCACAGCACATTACCAATTCTTGGTGTTCTGTAGTTATAACTGGTCTAAGTTGGCCCGGACACCCTAGTTAATTAAATAAAATGGAGTGGCCAAAGGTCGCCTTTCCAAGGACATTGACTGTTGTATTACTCGAGTTTCTTGTAATCAATGTAACCTAGATAAAGAGAGATTTCCTTTGGGAAGGTAGAAAACGAATGCTGCCTCAATCTGGGGAAGTAGTAGATTGGAAATTCGGGACTGGGGAATCCAAGGAAATTCATTTTTATGTTATGCTTTTGGTGGTGTTTATCGAAACGTTGTATCAAATTTCTTCTAGTAAAAACGAGAAGAATAAAGAAGAAACTCTTTTAGTTTGAGTTTTCTTTCTGCAAACTCCAATATTCCTCATGGTTTTTGAGTAGGAATTCTTTGCCATGGTGGATTTGTATTAGTTTTAGCCCAGTTGTGCTCACATGAAGTTAGATACTTATTTTTTGATGCCATTATTAGTTTATTCAAATAAGAATATATGACGACTGTGTCAACTATTAGCATCTATGATGTACAAACTGCGGTCATCATATCAAAAGTATCTCCCCTTGACCTTTTTAGGTTACGCATACGACTAATAATAGAACTTTCATGCAAATCAAATTTCGCAGACCTTGATAATTGGAGTTTTGACTAAGCCACTAAGGTATCATATGATTAGCTATCTGGTCTATGATTGTTTTACAAATCTTGTGTCTAAGGTTGAGCCCAACTGACCATAGCTAGGCTTGTGTTTCCCTGCGAGAATTGGACCCACTGAAGATGTATGATTTAGGGAAGTGTCTTTCAGTCCAGCGCTTGGAGTTTGTTGCCACTGCGATAACTTGAAGCTGGACAGCTTGCTTTTAAATGTCATATAACTATATAAGCAATATCATGCTCTACTCATCTATGATTGTTTACGCATATTGTATCTAGGTTTTGAGGCCTATAATCCATAGCTAGTAACATGTGGCTGGACAACTTGTTTGTCAATGTCATAAGCAATTCAAAGCTTTGTTAAAAGTTTCAAAACGCTCTATATGAATTGCTGTTAATGGTTGCTAGCTATGATACACGGATCCTCGTTTTCAAGCGAAGCACCCGTGTCGATACGACACGATACGGGTGTGGGTGCGGGATATGTGTCGGATCTGGCTGGAAAAATCCGGATACGTCTCTCTGTGCAGATTTGGTTCATTCGATGTCGGCGAATGGTGGGTGACGGTCGACGGTGGTTGTCGGCTGCTGCTTTTAGGGGCTAGGGAAGGAGGAGGAGAAGAAGAGGAGGAGGAGGAGAGAGAGAGAGATCTGACCTGAGATTTTGTAGGAGTAGCAGCAGCTTCTACAGACCGACGAAGAAGAAGAAGAAAGAGGATAGGGTTAGATTAGTGTTGTTGGGCTTAAAATAGAAGTGATGGGTTTGTATTCGGGCCTTTGGGGCTTCTTTAATAAGTAGAGAATGCTGGGCTATTAATTGGAGTTGGGCCATCGGGCCTTTGGGGCTTCTTTATTAATAGAGAATGCTGGGCTATTAATTTGGGCTATTAATTGGAGTTGGGCCATATTTCCTTATAAAAACATCAAGGACAAATCTCCAATTTCAATTTCAATAAATAAAATTTAAATAAGCCGTGATATTTTACAAAACATTCATATATTTTCTACAAATGATACATATTTCTATAAATAATAAATAAAAATATATAAATATTCAAAGTATCCCCGCACCCGTATCCAAATTTGGGTACATATCCCCGAATCCTCTATTTTTAGTTTTGAGGTGTCCGACCCTTGGATATACACCCGTATCCGTTTCACGTACCCGAATCCGTGCAACATAGGTTGCTAGTGGTCCATTGGGTGGTTTAAGGGTCCTGGGCTCTATGTATTATAATTGGAGCTTGTTAAGGTGTTTCTTTTTTCTTTTCTTTTCTTTTTTATTATCCCTGTTACCTGCTCTGTTTGAGAAAGCTTTACATTCAACTAGACCGAAAGGGAGCTTAGAAATCTGTTGCCTGGGTGAAACAGTTACTTTACAATTCAAGTTGCATTTTGTGGTTTAGTCTTCTTTGTCAACTTCATGCCCGGGGGCCATAGTTTTACTAAAGAGCTCAACCTGCTTATTGTGTTTGTTGTACTTCTTCAGTTGCCTACTTGCCTCCATGAGACCATTTACTCAAAAAGCAACACTAGGCCCTAAATAAACTTTCTAGCGAGGTTACCAACTTATGCACAGATTTTGTGGTTGGACTGAAAGAAAAGAAGTATGAGGTGCCTTATTGTGGGTATTTAGAATAATGGAATAAGACATTATTAAGTGCAAGCCTATAAAGAAAGTTAATCTTTGTTTCAAAGTCATTAAATATTAGCCATTGCTATTAGACTTTACTATTAAGATACATATGGCTTTTCCCCAACTTAGGTTCATCATTCTATGTTTAACTCGAATGCTAAATTCTGCGGAGAGAGTCAATTGTATTTGTGTCAAGCTGAACTAATTGCCAACTTGAGCTCATTAAGCTACAAATATGCATTACATTCGTGTTCCAATAGTTGATGTTGACTGTTGAGTTTAGACTCCTATTCAAGTCATTGGATAACCTTGAGTCCTATTGCTGCTTATCTGCACTTCCATGCTTGTTGTTTGTTTTAGACTTTGTTGTAGGTTTGTGCGTGTATGTTTTGCACTTTCATATAGATATTTGACTAATAGCTTGTTTTGACTCAGAGGATACAATACTCAAAGACAAAATCAGATATAATAGCAAAAGCTGATGGTACTTTTGTTCCGAGAGAAAGAAGAAAGAGGCACGAGGAAAAAGGTCAGACATTGCTTCACATATGCATGGAGTACGCAATTTTGTTAATGGTCTGAATTCTTGATCTAGTTGATAAACTTTGCTCACATTACATATGATAAGTTCCTTGTGATGATGCTGATGATTTGCAAAAGTTGTAGCTTTTAGTATGTTAACACCGATCACATTCAGGTGTCTTATAACTTTTTTGTGTTCTTCACTATCACTAGTTTGAAAAGGCCATTGCTATGCGACATTTCTTTTTCAAGAACGTTTCTGCAAATAAACGTTGATGCGACTTGATGTTGTTCGAGATAGAGTACTTGGGTGATGGAAATCTGTTGTCTTGGTAAGTAGGGAAATGCTAATGGATAAATGCAACAGAGGATCTAAAGTATTCAAATCTAGCTGAACCTGATATAAATTTCAGACGGGCGTCAGTTAAATTCTTGTGATGACATTGAACCAAGGGCCTTGTTTGATTGTGTAACTGAAACGTTTCAATGATGCATCAACACTTCTGGTGTAGAAAGTTTGTGACAACTCTACATTAGAAGGCCAAACTTTAAACCCAGTGCTAGTCTTGCTGGAAAGTGTCTGTATCATTATGGATATTGTTGGGGGCATGCGCTAGAGGCTGTTAACTTTTTAGCTATGTAGCACCAACACTTCTAGAGGCTGAGTGTCCCATATTCGACACGGGGACACGGCACAATACATGCGGGTCCCCATCAAATTAATTTATTCTTTTAACGGGACACGGCGGGACACGCGGAGGACATGGTTGGGACACACAGCAGGGACATGGTAGGGGTTAAATGTGCATTTTTTAAAATATTTTGTTGGTAAATGTGTATTACTTCAAATATTTGGGGTTAGAAGTATAATATGATACTTGTTTATGTCTATTGAAGCTTCATGTTTAGACATATTAACTATGTTTCCATTGGTATAAGATATATTTTATTTATTAATTTTATTTAATTTTGATCCCTGTGTTCTGTGTCCGTGTTTGTATGATTGTATCTGTGTCCTTGCCCATGCTACATAGCTTTTTAGAGTATTACTGATGCTATAGTGCCCTCTTTTACTGCCAATTTACCCCCGCATTAGCAAGTCAACTTTATTGGGACAGCAGTCTTTTTTGTACTTGAAGACTTTGTTCTATAATTTGGATGATCAGTTTGGGAAATATTTTTCTGGTAAATTATTTGAAGAGGATGCTGTATGTAGACTAAATTTTATGCGTACGGCCTGATTCTACTTTTAATTTTTGGATGGAGGGGTGATTCATCACAAGTTTTGGTTAAATGGGATATGCAATGCTACTGCATGGGAAGGTATATTGTAGAGATTTAGTTTCTTATTAATAAGTTTTCCTCTCTTTCATTCAATAGGGAGGAAGCGGAAAGACCAACAGGACGCTAATCAAGCTGGAATGGGTCTGAATCCTGCTTATGCTGGTGCCTATGGTGCAGCTCCTCATGTAAGCATGTTTCTTGTTTCGTTTAGGAATTCATATTAATTATGTATTCTTTCCCAGAGAATGGTTTGGAATTAACTTTGTTGAGTTTGCATTATATGTTTTATGGGGATAATTCTAGGATGAATAAATCTGCTGCTGCTGTTTTTGTTATTGCTACTATATTATCCTTTTGAAGTCTATGTTTTCCAAGCTCCTGTATGTTTTTGGATATTCAACTTCAACTAAAGATCCATTTGGTGGGCAAGTTATGCAGCCCGTCGGTCGGGGTTGGGAGGGGACGGAATGGCATTCATTTGACTTATTAGTTCGCTGAGATTTCTGTTACGATGAAAACCAGAGTGGACACAATATGTGGCATTATCTTCCATGTCCCCAAACCTTCAATTTTTAAAGTTATTCAAGTTATGGTCCTTTTCCCCCTATGGTTGGTATGTCCTGATTATAGCAGAAGCTTGTTGGCACCCTACGGGCTTCAAAAAGGAGAAAGAAATCAACTCGAGATATGAGACCTTATAGTGATAGCCTACGTGATAATTTCGTACGTATGGATGTTTCAATCAGTGCTCGATCTTAGACTCCACTTAGTGAAGTGAAGTGAAGTGAAGTGAAGTGGATACACTAACTAGTAACTGCTGTCCAGTACTCCACTTGCATGAAATGGATGCAACGGGTCTTTCCTTGGAGTTTTTTTGTGGTAGCTTTGGTTCATTCTTTGTAATGGACTATTATTTCTGGATAATCTTGGTAGTTTTTTGAAACGACCTCACTTTTTCACTGTTTTTCTTTCACAAATTGGTGCAGTTATCACAAATACCATATATGGGTGGCGCAAAATCAGCAGTTCCAGAAGCTCCAGCTCCACCGAATAACATTTTATTTGTTCAGAATCTTCCACATCAGACCATTCCAATGATGCTGCAAGTGCTCTTCTGCCAATACCCGGGCTTTAAGGAAGTAAGGATGGTGGAAGCAAAACCAGGAATTGCCTTTGTTGAATACGAGAATGAGATGCAATCCCATTATGCCATGCAGGGACTCCAGGGTTTCAAGATATCACCTGAGAATCCAATGTTGATTACCTATGCGAAGAAATAGAGTAGACGAGCTTTTGAAACCACCATTTTTCTGGGTAAAATGGACTTGTGGAGGATTAGCTCTGGATTGTCGTTAATCTGGAAAAATGTTGTGTACCTATTTCCCCTTTTCTTGGGCTTTAGTGTACTTATTATTGGACCTTGTTTTAGTTGTATGTCTTTACGTTTGATTATCATTTTAGCATATCTTGAACGGTCCTGCTATCGGGTGCCTATTAGGTCAAGGTTAAGAGCAATATTTTATTACTCCTAGTTTATTTCAATCCAAGGACAGCTCCTTAATAGGACACAACCCGTCTGAAATTGAATTCTTCTACTATCTCGAATTCAGATTAGGTTAGTCCCAAGCACAAACGTCACATGGGGTGGTGATCTTGTGGTACAGTAACCTTTTGCCCTTGGTGCTTTTTGCCTGGTATCTTCGATAGAAATTTTAACTTTGGAGCCCAGATCATGCATGGATCTTCTTGTGGGCAGGGGCGACTCTAGCCTTTGTCTAGTGATGTATCGCTGGGTTAAAAAATTGCACTAAAAATTAAATTCTTTGTTGACTAATTAATTTTTTTTTAGTATTGTCAGCGTTAGGCTACTTATGCAAAGTTAAAATAAATAAAAGTTTAACTAAATGTTACAGGACAACAAAAATAAAATAAGTCTAGCCCAATAAATTTATTGTTTACTCAATTAGAACCCAATATAATATTAAGAAAAGTTCAATATAATATTAGCAAAAGTTTAAAAATTTGACGCAAGATTAACAAACACAATATTTTTAAATAAATTAAGACAAAAATAATCCAAATAAATTATTTTACCAAGACACCCCTTAATTGTCTTAACAAGCGAGAGCTTGCAAGGAAGTTTGTCCCACAGAAATTTGGGCAACTTTTCAAAAAGACAGAAGAATCAGCATGATGCTTCACAGGGGCGTACCTACATAGAGGAAGGGGGTCAACTGACCCACTGGATTAAAATCTCTATAGACATGTACATATATATTTGGACGTTTTGGAAATTTTGCCCTAAGATCCTATACTCTATTTTCTAGATCATGCCCTATGAACATGAAATATTTGCAACCATGGTTCACTGAATTTCTCTTGATCTTTTTCTTGAGCTCTCATATTTTTTAACTCCCCTCTTTCTCTCTCACTCTATCTCTTTGCCCCAAATGACATGGCATACCACTTTTTGCTTGTATATTCTCCATCCGTCAGGATTTGTTTGTCTATTTTTAAAATTCGTGCTATTTTTTTGAATATATCTTTGAATGTGGATATTAAAAAATATGCAATATGGATCTCGTTTGGTAGATCTCGGTTAGTTATAAATATAAAGTTTGCATAATCACGAAAAGTAAGATCGTGCAGTACACAAATCTGCCATGTCTAACGTCATTCCTCTTGTTTTCTTGCTGTTCAATCTTTCCTCAGACCAAGTCAAAATAGTGAATCAAGTAGAGTGGAACTTGGGGGCTTGAGGCCATAATTGGGGGTGTTGACAGTGTAGGAACTGAGTCATGAGTGTGTGACCAAATAAGGCATTTACTCTCGCAAAATCCTATGGTACAACACCGGATTGGGATTGGGGATGGTGCATGTAGTGCATCGTCCGACCATTTATTTCGATAATGAACGGCTTAAATTTAATCCGAATAATGAATTTAATATGACTGTCTATTGTTTAGATTAAATTCAAGTTGTGCATTGTCGAAATAGATGGCCGAATGTAGTGCACTGCACTGTGTAGTGTGTTTTGCGCACTACAGGGGGTCCGGTACACACCATTCAAAATTTTTGATATGGTGCTCATGACTCACAATTACAAAATTCGTAACCAAAAAGATATGTAGTTATTTTGGGGTGTACTGTAAACCCATATTCATAAATTTAATGAAAAAAAAATACATAACTGAAACCATAAAAATGCGTGACGACTAACGAATGAGCAAAATATATGTATCATACACACAAAAAAAACTCGTTAAACTACTAGCTAGTATCAATAATTACTCTTAACAAAAACATATCTTTTCAAGATACACTCCTTTCCTAACCAACAAAAACATGTGTAACATACTCTAAAGTTATGCATAAAATACACACACACACAAAAAAAAAATACTCATTGTATAGTCCATAGGCTATGGTCCTTTAGCTTTCTCCTTTACTCTAACCTGACCGAAGTGTAGCTTCACACGTTATGCATTTATGTCTATAGATTTTGTTTCATGACTTCATCCCAAATCTATGTTCTTCTCCCACAAGACAAAACAGAGTGATTCAAGAGTGACACCACCTCCATCCCATTTTCAATATGGGACTTGTGTTCTATAATTGCTCTATTCTAGCAATGCCAAAATGTTCCAACTAAATTATGTGACAATTCGGGTGTCCGAGTCAATTTACATTCACCTCAACTGCTTTTTGAATTCCTGAAGTTTATGACCGAACAATTGCTAACATTTATTTGTTGTGTTGAGTTCTATGAGCTCCGGTGACCCTTTGACGGATGTTCTTGAAGGACTAGCTGTATAATTAAATCTATATATGGCGAACCAAATGGTTGACACAATGGTCAAGACCTCGGACTTAGGGATTCGCTTACTCCTAAAATTCTAATTAATAACTACTTTTGGACCAGACCATAAGAACTTTGCTTTGGCTTTACTTGAGCTCCCGCAAGTGCACGGTAGAATTGGACCCCCAAAATTAGTTGAGTTTAGCATAAGTTGATCTGCACAACTGAGTTATCAAAAAATCCTTATCTTGGCTTTCCAAGTATTAGCAGAAAGGTAATCCTTAACTCTTGATTTGCAGATTTGTAATTGAACATATATAGATGTGGGAGGAAAAGCTGGTGCCTATAGCTTAACATAAAAAAGGGAATTATGTGTACCCATGACAGAAGCTAGCTCCCAGCAGCTCCATACTTTTGGACAAAGAAGAAAAAAACAACCAATCAACCATCAAAAACTTGCGCACAACACGCAAAGCTAAACCCCCTGCGCTATTATTTCCCTGCTCTTTTCTGCACCCCATCTGTTCGATCTAATAATTAAAGCCTACTCCCCGATAGGATGCACCATCTGTTCGATCTTGCTTTCTTCATTTATTGGTTAATTGTTTTTCGTGTGTTGTGTGTCTTTGTTGGTTTGAACGATTGCTCAACAACGGCTAAAATTTTTGATTTTCCCTATTGTAATGCTCTCCGATATACACTTGTTAGAATAAAGTTGCTTGCGTATCAATCAGTTCTAGATATTCCGTGTTACTTTTTGACACATTTGCAGTTTGACGCGGTCTATTCAACTTCACAAATCTTTTTTATCGTGTGGATTATTTTGAAAGATTCACAAGAATCACCATGGATGCCCATTGTATGTCTGATTCAATAATCTTGATATTGATAAAGTACACTTGTTACCAATTAAGAAGCACTAACATAGACATGGCCACGCGGACAAGTCTTTTCCTTATACTAATAGGAATACGAACTCGTGAAATATAACATGCATTTAAATTATCGACATATCTTAGGAATTCATATACAAAAGTAGAAAAAATTAATTCTGCCAACTTAACATGAAAAACACCAATAGTATTATTGGCATTATGAGTACAAGTGAAAGGTCACTACTCACTACTAAGTAGATATTCATGAACTCATAATCCATGGAAGTTTTACCTCCGAACCAACTTTAAAAAAAAAAAATTTGTATTTTAACCTCTTAACGTGTCTTCAAAGTTTTCCCAACATGTCTTAGACTGTCCACAAGTATTTAGATGTGTTCGACATTACCCAAAGAGCGTTGTGCCTCCACACCGAATAATGTAACAACCCGCCCCGGCTGACCTGCTAACTTTTAGCCTAATTACGTGACTCAAAAGGTTAATCTCAAGTTATACAATAGCTGTTTGGGTTTCTTTATATATCGAATTTCCTTTCAATATACAGCCGATGTGGTATATTATAATCTCCCCCGCTTAATATCGCAACGTCCTCGTTGCACCCCATGGTCAATCACTTCCACCCACCAAGTGATGTGAGACAAGCACCTGGTCTAAGCACGTCAAGCTCGTCTCATGTGGGACCTACCCAAACACGACAAGCACCCAAGAAAGTCTCCTCACGGAACCGCCTCACACTTCCGGTTGGTGCAAAAGCTCTGATATCTCCTGTAACGACCTGCCCCAACTAGCATGCTGACTTTTAGCCTAACCTCATAGCTCAAAAGATTAAGCTTAAGTTATATGTCGAATTTCCTTTTGATATATAGCCTATGTGGGATCTTACAAGTAGATGTGTTTGTGCTTCATAGGTTATCATTATATGTCATAATTTTTTTTTTGGATAAATATGTGTCCGAGTCAACTTGCGAACACGGCACACCTTGACTAATCCTTCCCGGGTCCTAGAGTTAACAACAGGGTATTATTGCATTTTTAATCAGTGGGTATTTTGAACCAATTAAGGCTTGCCTCCAATATGGGTGACTTGCTCTCTGCTTCTCTATGTGCATTGATGAAAACCCAACAGGCAAGCAGGGGTTTGGTGAGTTTTAATGAAGCTGGGCCTAACTTACTAAACTAATTAAGACCGACAAAAGCCCTTATTTATCTTTTATCTCTCTCTTCTCTGAATATCTTAGCGTGTGTCCAATGAAGATGATCATTGCATGGAATGGCAGTCTGTAATCTATATTTTTTTCCTCCACTCCTGCACTAGTTTTGTACCGCTACTACTACAGCTGCTACTGAAACTCACTCAATTGCTCTTCCCCATCCCTCCAATGGCCTTTAAACCAAACCCCTCTCTCTCTCCTCTCTCTCTCTCTCTCTCTCCACATTGCTCTCCTATAAATATGGAGATATCTCAGGATGACTAAAGTACCAAGAAGTGCTGGCTATATAGCAAACATTATTGGGTGAGTAGCTCCTTGATGGAGAAGCAGGGCACGTGCAAAGGCCTTGCATTGGGGGCTTAGCCTGCCAGTGAAAATCTTGTGCACGTGCTCCCCTTCTCCAACATGGGTTTCTCACCTCTTTCTCTCTCGTCACTCTGCCCAACTCAGCTGGATATCGAGGTGCATCCAAATGTAGGTATATATAGGAGTTCAACTCAACTCCTAAGATCACCTTTAAGGGTGCAAATTAGCCAATCTTTTTATTATTTGAGTTCTGTTCGTTTATTAAATAAGTCTAAAGCCCGGTTTGTTTGCACCGATCTTCATTTATCCTCCCCTAGTTTTAGAACTACTGCTACAAGTGTCTTTTTTTTTTTGGCTAATTGTTTCTCTTGCATTTCCAGAATAAAATTGTATTTTCGTTTTTGAGAGAGTTTCTTTTCTCAGGTAGATTGGGGAGGGCCAGTGGTGGATGCAAGATCGCCATTTTTTCCAAATTTGCGGGGGTCACTCTTCAGTATTTTTACAAAAGAATCTAAAAGTGTACTAAAAATATGTTGAAAATTGGGGGGGGAGTGCAGGGGCCGAACACCTTGCAACAGCCTCTACAAAAATTGAGAAAAAAACACTTAATGAATAGTGCGCATTTTTTTACTTTGACTATTCACACTTTTTTTAACAGTACTATCTCTTTTACTTATCATTTATTATAATAATAATAATAATAAAGAGAGAGAAAAATAATCAAAGATTAGTGAATAGTATCTTAACAAAAGTGGAGAGAATTTGTTGATATACTGTAGCAACATGTAAATTATATATATTGAGGTGCTCATCGAGGCTGTTGTGGGAGGTTTTTGGAGTTTTGACCAGGTACGTATAATGTCTAAATGCTGAGTTTAGCTAGGCTTGTTGAGATGCCATAATAATGCAGTTTATCATCGTTACAGACCTATGACATGTGATTTAAGGTCAAAAAATTGTCAAAAGCTTTAAGAAAATTTCAATGTTTCGATTTTGTTTGTTTCTACTTAGTGATGCAACTCATAAGTCTCTTTGTCTCCCAAATTGTCACAAACTTAATTAACCTTAGACCTAAAGAGTCAAAAGCTTTTTCAAGGAGGAGCTAAAAATAGCCAATTTCCTTTGATCCTTTTTAAAACTTACATGATCGAGCGCTGTTACACACTCAAAATAAGTACATAGAAACTACTCAGAATTTGAAATTCAATGGTCAAGATGTATTTGAAGTAAATCTGAACCGTTAAATTTCAAATTTTGAATACTTTTTGGGTACCCATTTTGGTACCTAAACTTTCTATATAGTCAAATACAATCATTAACGATAGTGATACTGTAATGAACTTGTCAATTAAAATGCATTCCAAAGAGTGATCTTACATGGCAATTACCATGTCACTTTTCGGGGGTGTTTGGGAGCCCCTTTTCTGTTGGAATTTC
Organism: Vaccinium myrtillus; assembly: GCA_016920895.1. Taxonomy (NCBI): domain Eukaryota; kingdom Viridiplantae; phylum Streptophyta; class Magnoliopsida; order Ericales; family Ericaceae; genus Vaccinium; species Vaccinium myrtillus. The sequence continues at coordinate 34,486,709 of CM029281.1, read as the reverse complement.
GGTGTGAATGAAACGGGGCATTCGGAGGGTCTTACGAGGCAACCGAAGGGATCCCACGAAGTAAGAGATGCGCGTGATCAAAATCACTGGTTAATGCGATATTTACTCCCCTCCATGATGAGACATGATGGCAATCAAATTCTGTATCAGTTTTATTCCAGAATTCAAATGCTACATGAATTCGTGGGAGTTTTTGTTTTCCAGCATTTGATCCCGTATTCAATGGGGAGGCTCCCCATTGATTCCCGAATTCAATTCGCCAGCTCCTCCTGCAGCTATATAATGGCAGCCTAGCCATTTGGTTTAAGATCAGAAATTCGAGCAATACTATACATTACAGAAGGTTATTTTTTTAGAGAGAGAGGCAGACAAGAGTTTCAGTTCGACAAGGCTTCCAACGGCGGTGTTCCGGTGGTCGTGGTTCTAGCCGTTGTATCCTGGGACGAAGACGTCGGTTCAACCTACAACACCCACGGTAGGCGGCGAATCTTTGTTAAGGAGAGTGTGCTTACACACGACTCGGCTCCCGATTACTGTTTGTATCTCTGTATTTCATATTCTGTCGATTTCTGTTATTGTAATTTCTCTTGTATTCTGTTATGATTATATCAATGAAATTTGTTATTTGGAATCGATGATTGCCACTGTATTTTTTCCAACAAGCTACTTCTCATTTTCACATTTTTGGGTTTTGGATATTTGGGAGACTTGGGCCAAAATGATTTCTAATAATGCAGTTTATCATCGTTACAGACCTATGACATGTGATTTAAGGTCAAAAAATTGTCAAAAGCTTTAAGAAAATTTCAATGTTTCGATTTTGCTTTAAGAAAATTACATGTAGTCTTTGAGAATAAGTTTCCGCTGCGCTCATAGGTATTATCCATTTTTTGGGGCTTTTTCCTCCAAAGAATATTACTCTTTTGAATATCATGAACCTTTTGCCACGCTTGGCCCGATTCTGTGCGGCGACCCGTGCAGTGGATTAACCAGCTCCAACCACTCAGAATTTATTAACTTAAATTAACTGGACTTTTGTTCTCAAAATGCAGTGGCCATAATGAATTTACAAGACACACATCAAGAGCGGAAACAGGGGGGTGCGTGCTGTGCGGGCCCTTTTCGGCACCGCGCCGGTACCGTTCCGACGATTGGAGTCGTCCACCACGTAGAGCTCGTTGAGTACTATAAGTATACTAAAAATCAACTCAATCTGATATCGTTAAGTGCCTTATCGGAACACAAATATGTTGAAAAAAAATGGTTTCAATGGTTTTCATTTAATGTTTCAAAACATGTGTGTTCCAATTTTTTACAACTTATTTGTGTTCCGATGAGGCACTTAACGATATCCGATCGACTTGATTTTTGAAACATTTGTAGCACTCGACGAGCTCTACACGGTGGACGTCTCCGATCGTCGAAACAGTGCCGGAACGGCGCCGAAATGGACCGTACAGCACGGGGCTGCGCAGCACCTCCCCGGTTCCATCAAGAGCATATGTTGGTGATTATAGCCACTGATTCACGTCAAGTTCACCAACAAAATCAGTATAAATACAAATTCATGATTAGCACCAAGGATAGAAATCAAGAATTTTATAAACCAGCAACAAGTTTATAAAATGTTATCTTATATATCTTTGTAGGGGCTTAGATCAGTGCCACGGAAGAACGGAGCAAGTCAATCAAAAATTGTATTATCAAAGACCATTGTTGCCCCAACCAAAATGCATTAAATTGTCGTGAGATAATGGCAAGTGTGTGGCGTGTCCAAAATAATTGTAAAGATTATGCAAACAACTTTAGTAAGTATAGTTTATTCTCATTGATCATCTGTTTAAAATATGAGAATGTAAGCCATCGAATTTCTCAAACAATGGATTGTGTGTATGGGCAAATATAATTTCAAATTCATGAAACAACCAAATCATTTGCCAAACTCATGAATTGTGTAACCCGATATATACAAAAGAAAATAAATGAAACCATGAATCGGTGCATGTCAACTACGGTCTCGAATCGTGCAAGTGCTTAAACAAATGATTTCTTTAGTACTTGGCGCCGTGTGATACCAAAAGTCACTTAACATATATGTCTATTCAGAGACAAAGGTGTGAACAAATGCTTCATGAACAAATCTTGTTCAAGCTCCATTGACTTTATTGGCGAACCCACAAGGGTCCAGATCAAAACTAGCACGCGAATTTATAAATGTTTTAACTCTAAAAACATGTGAAATTCACCAGGATCGGTGTCAACAATATTGGGTTTGATAGTGGATTAATCAATATTAAACAAAATGGCATGAAGGAGGCTCTGATACCAATTGAAAGAAATTGATAATACCTGTGAGCGCAGCGGAAACTTGAAATCATACCGTTGATAGTGGGTTAATCAATATTAAACAATTGTTCATGCTCCATTGACTTTATTCTCGTTTTCCCGTTTTTGCTGTTTGGACGCCAGTTTCTGAGAACTCATTTTCAAAATGGTTTCTATCAAAATGGGTTTTCCATTTTTGACTTTAGAGTGGAAAAGTGAAAAAGAGGTGGGGAGGAGCTTTTTGATTTCTCATTTTCATTAACAAAAAGCCACAAAAAATGGATTTTGTACATATCTCCCAAACATTACTCCTATTGTAAAAGGCATTCTGCATATTTCTCCCAAACACTCCTACCAAATTCAAAATACATTCTGACCATAATCCAAAACGTTGAAAAGCCAAAAATTTAAAAATGAAAAGCTGAAAATGAGGTTCCCGAACACCCCCTTCATATGCAAAAACAGATTATGGAATGTTCAATCTACTCAATTTTACGTTGTCATTCAAAAGGATTACTCATGGTGAGTTTCCATGATATTTTTTGTTGTCAAATTAACAAGTGTGATTTGACAATTTGTAGTCCAAGAATACAAAAAATACAGTAGTGAAAACTCAACCTTAGCCCTAAAACATCATATAAACAAACTAGGGCACTAAATTTCCATGCCATTGTAACCCAATCCTTAATTTTTGGATCCATGGAAAGAAGTAAAAGTTTATCTTTAAAAACATCACTAAACACATCAGTTTATATTTTCCCAAAAATTACTTGAAAAACTGCTTATCAAAAAAGTGAAAGTACATATACAACCCTAACAGAAAGAGAAAGTATTAAGTACCCTTGAAACAGCCACGTGGTGCTTCAGATCTTTTCAACACCACAAATTTATGTAGGGTCTATACACTTATAATCATGGATTCCGTGAGAATGGAGTAGCACGTGACCATGTTCCGGGAGCATTAAATAATTGCACTCATTTTCTTGTCTTCTAGTCTAGTGAAAAAAGTTGCCCCTAAAAGTGCATTACAATACAAGAAAGGTTATGCAATTATCAAAAAAGGGGTGTGAAAATTATTTTCCATTCTGAAAGGATCGGGAAAATTTGCCCTTGCGCTTATAACAGCTCATTAACCGATTAGGGTTTTTTTTATAATAATTTATTAATAAATCAAAAAAATGCAACTAACGGTCCGAATTAATCCACGTGGGAAAAAATATCGTTTAGCAATTGGGAAAAAAATGCCGAGCGGGTACCACCTGGTGCCTATTTGCGTATGTCTTGCTGTCCAAAAAATGCAACTAACGGTCCGAATTAATCCGAGCCGTCTGTTGCATTTTTGGATGACCGGATATGCTCGAAAGGGTGGCACGTCAGCGATTTTTGGATGACCGGATATGCGCGAAAGGGTGGCACGTCAGCGATACCCGCTCGGCACTGAAAAATTAGAAACGAAACTCTCCTAGTCATAATCAATCTAGGAATAGTTTTCCAACAACGCTTCTAGTGTAAACGTAATCGTCTGGAAAAACCTACGAATAAGAGAAAAACGACATACGTACAACATAGAAGCCATGAATAATGACAGCAAGCTTTCGTTTTTCGAAACCCTAAGCAAGATCAATGAAGGCGATAGCATCGAAAGTCCTGGCCCTCATGTGTTGCAGAAGGACTTTGATCTGAACCATGCTGTTCTTTCTGATAGCGAAGAGGCCGACGAGGCCGACGACTCCAACGATGTGTTCCAAGAATTGAGAAAGAGATGTCGGTTGGACCCTGTTTACAACTCCGAGAACGAGTTTTCGGAGCAATTCGAGGTCGGTATATATATATATATCTTTTTGTCTTGCTCTTTACTTCTGTTTGATTGTTGAGCAATAACAAACGGAAAATAATAACTTGCATACTCTCATGGTGTTTGTGGGAAAGCAACAGACTTTAGGTTTTGATTGGAAGAAATCCCAAATACGTCTTTAAGCAGAACAGCAGTATTTTATGTCCAGTGATCTTAGTATCTAAAGAAAAGCCGAATTCGTTTCAGTAACAAATATCATAAGCACATCAAAAAAAAAAAAAAAAACGAAGAAGAGAAAAAATATATCAATCCACAATGAAAGGAGAGGACGCGAAAAACTAGGCAATGGATATCTCGGTGAAGCAACAACCGAACAGGTCCATGTCAAAATTGTCTCTTCATTGGGAAACCTTGTTTGTGTTAAGTCACAAAAACAATCAATATTTTGTATATATAGCCCTTGAATTCCTCACCCAAAGCATCCCTTTTGTCAAAAAGAAGAAGAAGAGAGGCTTTGATGTTGTCTGGTGGATTATTATCTCTGTTTATTAGTCTGCTTATTTATATGGAACAGACTAACACAAGTAGTACTGATGAGCTGCATTGTGCAGTATCGATCCCCCATATTGTTGGAATGCCATATATCCACTCATCGTGTTTTTAATGTTAATCTGTGTTATTTCCTGTAGGATGAAAATGTAGGATCATATCGTGACGAAGATGATGATGATGCCAATAGTAGCAGGGAAAACAAAGAAGGAGATGAGTTTGAAGACGAAGATGAAGCCTTGCATGCAAGGATGTCGCATGAGGCATTTAACGGTAAGATTAGTTGTCAAAGTTTCGCGAACATGTTAAACTTGGATTGCGTTTGGCCTGCAGTACATGATCTGCGGCCTGTAAGGGCAAATGTGGTCATGCAATGCACTTTGACTTTGGTAATGGCACACCAGCGTAGGGCTTAATATGAATAGGCATCCCTGTTAAACTGATCCCTACCTGCCTCTAGGAAGCCAATTAAAGGATCTAATATAGACCTCCTGAGAGATTTTTATTGTATATATAACAGGCTATATCTACTTTACTTTTTCATTTGACTTGGTTTATGCCTTTGATAAGGAAGTTTGTGAAAAGCCGGGGCAATATACCAATCAATTGTCTCCCTGTACGGTGTTTACAATTATGAACTAAGCGCTGTACTTTTAATTAGATTGCCGTGGAGTTCTTTTGGTTAAAACTTATAATTAAACAGTTGTGAGGTGACTGGTTTTGATCGTCTATTGATCGCATTGCAGAAAATCTTATTCTCGAGCACATGTGGCTTGTGTAGGCTTTATTTTGTGTTTGGAAGCCATCCTTCTATTGCTTTTGAGGCATTAAATAACATAACGGGCCTTGATTCTATTTTTTCCAGGCAAAAAGAGGAAACATGATGTTATCATAACTGAGGCTTCCCCTGTGTCCGTATATGATCCTGGTCGCGATGTTCTTGATCGAAGTGGAGGCATTAACATTCTGAACCATCTACATGGAAAGTCTGGTTTCAGCAAAAGAATGCACCCGGTGGAGAAGTGCATGTCCATTCAAGCTCCGCTTCGAAGAACAGATTGGGAGAAAGAGAGGAATGATCTGGCACCAACTCATCTCCTGGGATCATCCATTGTAGGTCCTATAGCTTCTGAATTTGAAACTAGAAGGGAATTTGAGAAAGAATTTTCTCCTTCGATTTATGATAATAGAGTTGTGAGAACTCAAGAGCAAGATGACGCAAGGCTTTCAGAACCGAAAGAGGTATGGCAGTCTTACACTTGTGTTAATGGTCAAATTTGCTTTAGTATCCGGGGCGCGATGTATCGAGTCTATAGACTAGTGTGCCCATGGTAAGAGCATCTCCAACCCTTTAAATTTTCCTTTTTTAATTCAAACTCAGTATTTGAGTAAAAACTATGAAAACTTCCAGTTCCAGACTCACGTTTATACCGTTTTAACTCAAACTCATACTGAAAGCTAGGACGACCCTAAATTTTACCTGATTTTCAGAAGGTATTTTGTCTTTTAAATTTAGAAGTATTCCATTATTAAATCTTCTACTCAAAATTTATGCCTAGAATTGAGTTTGCTCATTGGGTGCTACATATCACAACAAGCTTTTACTCATGTTTGGGCAAGGGTTGGAGATGGGTAAGGGTTGGAGATGGCCTTAAGTTCTAATGTTTCTCTTAACAAAGTGAAAAAATTGAGGAGTGAGTATATGTTTGACAACATTAATTTTGTATTTGCTTTGTGTGTGTGGCAGCCGTTAAAAGTGAAAAAACCGAGACATCCAGGCAAGGGCCGTAGAAAAATCGAAATGAAAAGATTAGAGGACAAATCCAAGCGTTTGGTCACTTTCGTCAAGCGCCGTGACGGGCTCTTCAAAAAGACGCAAGCGCTCTGCACAATGTGTGGCGTCCAGGCCACTGTTCTCACCTTCAGTGAGGCCCAAAACGCCTATGTCTTTGGAAACCCCTCTGTCAACTCCGTCGTTGAACGTTACTTAACTGAAACCTCAGTTGCGGACACTGCAGTTAATAAGTGTTACAACAATGAACAGGTGAAAGAGATTAAGGACAAGTATGTGGAGGCTCTGGTTAGGTTAGAAGAAGAGAAAAAGCGCGGCCTGATCTTGGACAAGTTGTTGGCAGCGGCTGAAGGGGGTGAGCCTACCGAAGATTTAGGATCAGATGAAGTTGAACTGATTCGGGCTTTGATGAAGGAGGTGGTGCACAAAGAATCTAGTTGGGTCAGAGGCTTCAACAACTAAAAGACTCTCTCCCTTTGTAAAGTTGGAATAGATTTAGCAGAATGTTTTACCAGTTTTTTTCTTTTCTTTTTTGTTTGTAAAGTTGAACATTATATTCTTTTTTCACTTAGGCGATTAAAAAGCCTACTTTCTGATATAATGCGAAGGGTGCAAGTTTGCCAGTTAGCTTGATAAGAAATAGCAAAAGTATGCTTATAAGTGTGGTCATTATCCACATTGCTTTAAACCTTGTCTGCAAGGCTTGCTAATTTATGTTATTGTGCTGATTATTACTAGTATGCTTCAACGTGGTCATAGCAGTACACTAAATATTTCAATTCTCTCTTCCATTTTGAAACTACGACTATAACCTACATATAGTCTTGAACTCTTTGCTTGTCTCTCCTCTGTGGGAGTTTCTCTCTCCTCTGTCAGAGTTACTAGGGTTTTATCCTTACCTCCAGCCGCCCCAACATTTTCGGCCGCCTCCTCCACAAATTCCTACACTTTTCCTCCTCCCCACTCCTCCCTCGCCTCTAGTGTCGTTATCCTTAGGGGAGGTGGGGCTGCCGCCCTTTCACCTCATCTCCCCCTCCCGGTCCTAATTGCCCCGCCACCATGCTTCACCACCGCCGCCTCTACCCCACAAATCAGCTCCACCATCACCTCTTCCTTTCACCCATTTCCCCTCTACATAGCGCCCCCTCTCCTCTGCCTCCTAGCCGCCTGCTTTTCCACCCATCTGACTTGTTGGGCTTGTGTCAAGGCGGGATGGTGACGTTATGGCGGCATGGGCACCCTCCGGTGAATAAGTTTTCAGATCCCGATGACAGCGTCGAGTTTTAGAGCACAGTTCTTTACTCGGAGCAGCGACTCATCTCAACTCAGCCAAGTTCGGAGTCAACTCGGGACTCAATGATGGGTTTTATGTTGTTTTCAGCTTTTATGAGTTTGATTAGTCCTTTTTAGTTTGGAATTTCTTGGTTTTTTGGTAGCCTTTATTTAGATCTGCAGTAAATGTTCTTGGTTTTTTTCTTGTTTTTGCTTGCTTGATCTGGGGCTAGAATTCATGGCCGTCGTGTACGTGTGGGGCCGCCTATGTCCGATGAGGCATACCCGTGTCCAGAGCCTCGCGTGACAGCGGAGGTTCTTGTACAATTTTTGTCCACTCACGGCGGCGTTGGGAATGGCTGTACGGTGGAGGTTCTCTCCACCATCTGTTGATTGACGGCGTTAAGCATTTTGTGAATTTCTAATCCCTAGATTTAAGCTTGCCCTCTTTTGGATTATATCTGCGCTTTGTTGTGTAATGGTTTGAGCTGGGTATCCGTCGGGATGCTCTACCGCTATTCCTTGATACGATTCATCATTCCGTCCCCTAGGTGTCGGGTCTGCTTCGACAGGTATGTCTGCAAGCCGGTGGTCCTGTTTACCTTTTGCCGGTCTCATTTCAATTGTTAGTGGTTTTGGCTACATTCCTTTTTTTTCGATGTAATCAGTGCCGGATGGCGTTTTGATATGATATGATGACATGTTCAATAAATAAATAAATAAATAAATGAGACGACATTGAATTTTTCTGATGGAATGCTTTGCCCCAGTATGATTCAGAGTGGGTAATATTATTGTGGTATTGTCCAAATAACCTATGCTATCGACACTAGGATTGGTTCCCAGAAGGTACTACGAGATGTGCATGAGCTTGTCCGTATAGAGTTACAAAAGAAATGGATGTTTAGGTGAGTTTCCACTGTAGTATTTTTTTTTTATTCTTTGTGAGGAGAAGAATAACAAGGAATATTAAAAATACAAAAAATATCGAAAATTGGTATTGGAAACTCAACCTCCTTTCCTTCTTGTAAAGTGTGGAAGACATGGAGCACGGGTACCAGTATGGGTACGGTACGGGATACGATAACAACCCAAAAAAGTAGGTTACAGGTACGGCGGGGGTACGTTAATTTTTATTTTATTTTACACTTCTTATATTTTAAGCAATACTTCATTATTAATTATTAAAGGTAAAAGGTAGTATATGTAAAAGACAAACAAGTCAGGGGGCTTCAGAGTAATAAACTAAACAAGAGGTGTGAATCTGTATTTTAGCCATCTATAAACACAAAAGAACGCAGAATACCCTTTTTAGGTCACGATCTGTTCGGTTCCACTCTCCCAAACGCCGACTGCTACACGCCTGGAACTCCGGCGTCTGCTTCCTCTTCTTCCTCTTCCTCCGGCGACTGATTCCTCTTCCTCCGGCGACTGCTTCCCACACTCCGGTAGTTAGTTTCTCTCTCTCTCGCTCGCTCTCTCTCTCTCTCCCGCTCGCTCTCTCAAACGTACCCAAGGAGTACCCATGGCGTACCCAAAACATACGGACGTACCTGGTACGTTTTTGCCGTACCCGGTACGTATTTTTCCGTACCCGTACCCGTACCCGTACCCGGTACGTATTTTGCCGTACCCGTACCCGATACGCGTACGGCGAGTTTTCCGGCGTACCGGTGCTTCATAACTGGAAGTGGAACCCCTTTTTTTTTTTTTTTCCTGTGGGTTAAAAAGAAAAAAGGGTGACAATAATTTCCAGCAAAACAAGAAAAGAATTGAAGTTCTGATTGCATAGCCATTAGGAGCTCCCTACAGAGTATTGACCAATCAACTTGTTTTCACTCGTTCCAATTTGATCAACCTTCTTTATCAATAGATGTCACCATGTTAGCACATAATACTATTTTAGTTCGCGTATGGCGAGGTGGACTATTTGCAATGCTTCATCCAAAGCAAAAGAAAATACAGTAAATTTTATTCTGATTGAATTAAACGCTTATTCAAGTATATGAATTGACATACATGGATAATTTTATTACTCATAAAAAAAGTATTCTTGTGTGCCATAATGATTATATGGACCCTATAGTGTCTTAATTTTGATGTCTCCATCCATTGCAAGGTTAAAATTATCCCTAAAGTTCAAATATTTTCAAGGAAAATAATGGAATTACATTTAATAGAACAAAAAAATTGAGTCTTTAACGCCTGTTAAAACTTGAAATTATTTTTGTGCAATTTTTTTTTTGATACGTGTATTTTGTAATTTCTTTAAAAAAATACAGTAATAACCGTTCAAGGATCCAAACCCGGTCTTAAAAATTGAGTCTTTCTGGTCTGCTTTAGGCTTTGTTTGGAAGTTAGGGAAAGAAAGAGAAAATAATTAAAAAGGAAATTGGAAAGAAAATTGAAGAGAAAATGGGAGGAAAGTTAGATAGGAATTTGATTATTTTTCTTTCTCTTCTGTAATAAGTAATAACCAAACAAAGAAAGAGAATTTTTTTTAATTTTTCATTCATTTTCATTTCTTTTCCCAACAACCAAACAAAGCCTTAGAAGGTCGGATACCCAAATTGTGGGCTATTTCGGCCTAAGCCCTTTAGACCTAACATTTGCGGAAAACTGAGTAGCGCTCCAAAAAAAACCGACACACACACACAGCGAGCTTGAATAGCCGCCTGCTCTCAATCCCTTCCTTGACAGAGATGGCGGAGGACAAGAAGAGAAAGACCAGAAACAACAACGACAGGCAAGTCATGAAGAAGAGAAAGCCTTCGACTTCCAAAACCCTAAATCACTCAAACAAGAAGAAGAAGAACATGGATGGCCGAGAGAGTAGGAAAAGGACTGGCCCTCACTTGCCGAACTCCTTGAGGAAGGAGATCGAGCTCATGAACAAAGCTAAACCTAGAAACAGTGACGACGACGACGAAGAAGAGATCGATTCTGATGACGCCAACGACGTGTATGAATATGAAGAAGCGATTCCAGAGGAAGAATCTGGAAAGAATCGTCGGTATGATCCTGTTGAGAATTTCGAGTACGAGCTCCCAGAGCAATTTCAGGTTCGGCTTCTTGTTTAATTTGGAACTTCTTTGAATCTGTTTGGTCGTCGAGATAGATGATAAATAAAGGAACCAAATGAATAGTTTTTACCTCTAACCTACTTGATTGCTTCGTTTTATTTGGTCTAGAGTAATTACAATTTGGCGTTTTATGTTTTCATTTCTTTAGTTTATCATGCTTCTTTTAGCATAGGATATGATCACACTGACATCAATTGCCGGTTATCCCATTGATACGCCCAATCAGAGCGCGCGCACACAACACCGAATCTTTCTGTCTTCATATGTGATCTGAAATTTTGATGGATAAGACTTGTTTACAGAAGATTGTGTTCAACATTGTGTTGTACCAAATTGCGGCACTTATGAGCTGCGTCATACGGCCTCGATCCTGCTCTTGCATGCTGGAGTACCATATGTATAAATTGCATTTCCTGTTACTGTGTCTTTATTGTTCTTGCTTGTGTTCCTTTGTGTAGGATGAGAATGTAGCATCCGATGATGATGATGAAGATGGTAGTGATGCCAATGGTAGTAGGGAAGACCAGGAAGGAGATGAGATTGAGGAAGACGAAGGTAGGCATTCAAGGATGTTGCAACAAATCACTGGGCTTCCAGTTGAGGCTTTTGAAGGTAATATTTCTCTTATTCAAGAACCTTAGGTTGCGTTTGACTGTGTTTACATGAATTTTTTAATGGCCACTGAGGTGAGCGTGGGCCGTGGAGTATGTTTCATTATTGTTGCCAACTTGCCATTGATTAAGTTGAAATACGATTAGGCATTACTGCTGAGGTAGTCTTTTGACTCTTACCTGCTTTTGGGAAGAATAAACTAGTTCAGACCTTGGCAGATGTTTATAATACAAGTCTACAAGGTATTTATTCAAATCCACCTTGTTTTTGACTTGGTTATTGCGAGGAGGGATGCGAACGGCAGTGGCTTTAGCATCAATGTAAGAGTTTTCTGTGCGGTCTTTGCAATTATAACATAAGCAATGTATTTGAACTTAGTTTCCATGGAATCACTATGAGAAAAATTAAATAGTGGTGACACGACTTCTTATGATTGGCAATCAATAACGTCAGAGTATCCTACTTTGATTGAATGTGTCTCTTGGAGGTTTTATCTGGTGTCTGGAAGTCATCCTTATATTGCTCGGATTGCAATGAATAACCTAACTGCCTAAGTTTTTATAACTTTTCAGGTAAAAGGAGGAAAAATGATCTTGTCATATCTGAGGCATACCCGGAGTCTGAATACAATCCCAGTCGCGGTGTTCTTGACGGTGATGGCCGCATTAGCATTCAGGACCTCCTGGGTCCTCTCCAGGGAAAGGTTGGCTTCAGCAAACTTAGAAAGAGCCTTCACCGGAAGGAAAAGAAGCCCATGCCCATTCAAGCACCTCTTCCAAAAGTAGATCGGGAGAAGGTGGAGAGGATAGTAGCTCGTGAACAATCAGAGAAGGATATTTCAAAGTGGGAACCTCTGGTCAAGAAGAATAGGGAGGCGCCAACTCGTTATTTTGATGAAGACAGAAACCTGGGTTATTCCACTGTGGGTGCAATAGCTGCTGAATTTGAACCTAGAAGTGAGTTTGAGAAGAAAATTGCTTCCTTGGTTAATAATAATGGAGTCGTGGAAGCTCACAGCAAAGATGGTGCAAGGCTTTTGGAACTGAACAAGGTATGGAGGTTCTACTCCTGATTTTTCATACAAATTTGGTGCAGTATCTTTTGTAGATTTGTTTTTTCCGAGTACTGACATACCATTCCTTAGAAGTTTATTGAGATAATTCAACATTTTCCCTGAAGTAAAAGGACCTTTCAGAATGTATTAGAGCATCTCCGTCTCTAACCCTGTTTTAAACCAAAATTTGGGTCAAAGGCTCAAAACTCCATTTAGGTATGCCTTCTCCAATGCTGAACACTCTTTTAACCAATATCTATTGTTTTTATGTTTTCCCTCCAAAGTTAGGGTCAAAATAGCACTTTTGTTTGTAATAAGAATGTGAAAAGAGGTGTTAAGAGAAAGGGTTTGGATTTGAGTTTCCCCTCATTTGGGTAAGAGAGGGTACGCAAAAGGGTATGCCACGGGAGATGTGTTTTTAGTGTTTTTACTCAAATTTTTGAGTTTGGGTTGAAAATAAGTGTAAGGATCGGAGATGCTCAAGGGTATGTGTATTACATATCTATACAAAAGTTAAAAGTTTGTTTTTTTTCTTTTTTTCTAACACCATTCAGCTTCACTCGATGAGTTGAAATCCTGTTGGTGCATGATTTCTAGAACTTGTTCATCCAGTTTTTTTAGCTTGAGTAGTGTGTTTGAGAGTTTTTGAATCAAACTTTTTCAGAGGAGAATTGGCATTTAGTATCTATTACACAGTATTCAGCATTTTGGACGTTACTGGTGTTCGACAACGGTAGTTGGCCGTTTTTATTTTTCCTCAGAATCGCCATTTAGTTTTCATTTTCACCGATTGTGATCCTTCTAGAACCTTTCTCAGACCTGACTTTTTAGTAGAAGTTGTAGGATTAATTGCTCAAAAGTATGCTACTCCTTCCTGTGTTGAAAAAAAACTGCTCATAAGAAATTAAGCTATGGTTCTTTTGCTCAGACAGTATTTGAAATAGCTTGTAAGCTGTAATAAAGGGTAAAAATGCTAGATTTGTTGCTAGAGGAGATGGGGATTGGTTTCCTGCCCAAACAAATGATCCACGAGAGTCAGAGACCATACCCAGTTCCTCACATGGTTTCTAGAGGATTTCCTTCCCAGACTGGTATCATTACTGTTCACATAGAATTTGCAAAGCCCTATAGATTTCTTTTATTTTGAAGAGGCTCCAAGTGGGATGGTTTCCTCTTTCGTATTATTGGGGAACATGTCTGTGTCAGTACATTCCTTTCTTGGTTTTGATACCCCTGAGAGGTTGGACTCAGCTGCCTCCCACTTCTTATCTCTGCTATTTACCTATGACAAAAGTCTTTCTCTTTGCTATCTTGAGAAATTCTTGGCCATCGGTAGCTGGGCCATTCCCTTCCTACTGCCATTTACCGTAGCAGCACTTGTTTAAGCACCACTAGGGACATACCAAAATTTGGTAGACCCCGCTACTAGGAAAGGAAATCCTTTTGAACCCCACACTAAGAGGGGAACGTAGAAAACTTGCTTTGGAGTCCTGCATAACAAAATTCTATTTAGATTAATAAGAACTACATGCGAGGGAGAACTTATGCAGGCAGATTCATTGCCTTTCTTAGGGGCCATAAATTGACCAGACATCTTCTAGATCTTGCACTTGTTATATTGTAGTTCTAATTTTGATGCTTCTTTCATGATACCATTGCATGTGATGATTGGCAGCTGTCTGTTGAAGATGTGAAGGACCGTCAGGACCATCTCGCTAAAATGCGTAGCCTTCTTTTCCGTCATGAATTGAAGGCCAAACGCATAAAGAAGATAAAGTCCAAAACATTTCATCGTGTATTGAAGAAGGATAGATTGAAAGCTGCAGCTACTGAAATGGAAATGAACCCAGAAGCCGCTAAAGAACTTGCCATGAAGCAAGAGTTCAAAAGGGCTGAGGTACTTATCACCAATTGTGTTGAAATTGTTTGGGACCAGTCACCAGTGTGAACAATTTGTTTCTCTTTGGTGTTAAAAGACTAGCTGCTAAATGTTAGTTCGTTTTTCCTTATGACATTTATGCAGGAACGTATGACACAGAAGCACAGAAATAGCTCCAAATGGGCAAAGCGGATTTTGAAGCGTGGATTGGATATCCAAGATGAAGGAACCCGGGCTGCTATTTCGGATCAGCTCAATCAACATGCTCTCTTGACTAGAAAGATGAACTCTATGAAGGAAAGCACCAGTAGTGATGACAGCAGTGACGAGGAGGATGATATTGACATCTCGGATATATCAGACCAGGATCGTGCACCAAAATTGTTGGAGAAAGCTAAAGAGAAGACGCTTAAAGTAATAGAAGAGGATGATGAAGTGCCTAAATCTGGAGTGCTTTCATTGCCTTTCATGGTACTCCTAATTGTTTTCTAAACACTACATACACTTATTCTCCCTTAGTTCTTTTCACATCTATTAGAAAAGAAATCCATGTGCGAAAAGAAATCGACATGAATGTTTTCTCTGGTCGAGTATAAAGGATAGGATGTTTTCTCTGGGCATTAAGCTGTTTATCTTTCGTCCATTCGTGTCAAGTTTTCCGCTTGTTGATTGGCTCAGGTCCGTGGGTTGAAAAAGAGAAAAGAGGCAGCTGATGAAGAAGCTAAGCTTGCTCTTGAAGAGTATGAATCATCGTTGAAGCAGCAGTTGGGGGATAAGATGGTTCAAGAAAAGGAGAAATCTGGAAGTACAAGTGGCAAACGGGTTTTTGGTGCTCCTAAAAAGAAGGTTGAAGAGTCAAGTAAGAAAGTCAAAGTAGATAATTATTACGGGAGCAGTGATAGTGAAGACAACTTGGAGGCCAAAGAAGATAATGATGCTGGACAAGATGCCAGTAATAATTTTCAGAAGGTTGTCAATGTTGATCCTGATTTACTTCGTGAAGAGTCTGAGATCGGACATGATCCTTTGTTTAAGGTGATTGAATTAGTCGTTTGTTAACCTTGACTCTGATTGATTTCTTTCTCCCTCTTGGATGTGACAAGAATAACATTGTTGCTGTTTGTAGAATTTTGATGATATTGTCAAAGACCCAGGGTCCAAGACGACATATGAAGTGGCTATTTTCGCATCAGACACATGGAAGAAGGCTAGTTTCTTTAAAAAGCATTTGTTCCTATATTATCAAACGGAGAAATTGATATATTTTGTATGACTCTTGGTCATTTAATTAACAGATGGGAAAAAGTTCGGAAAAGGATAATAAGCAGATCAAATGTGACAAAAAAGTAGATGCCAATATCAAGAACTCTTCAAAGGTTGTGGATCCTACTTTGCACGATCAAGATTTACAGGTATAATAACTCTCTGACGCTATTGATTGGTACCATTAATGTGCTTGATTGGCTCCATGACTTAAGCTTTCTGTCTCTAATCACATCCATGAAGGAAGTAGGGTATGGAAATGATTCAGATAGCGAGGGGCAGATGGTAGATGGAATTTTGTCTTCTGGCACAGTGGCTACGTATGAACTTCCATCTCAAGAAGACTTAATACGGAGTGCTTTTGCTGGAGATGATGTGGAAGATGATTTTGAGAAGAATAAGCAGGAGGTGTTGAATGAAGAAAATCCTGAACCTGAAAAGCCTATTTTGCTCCCTGGCTGGGGCCAGTGGACGCATATACAGCAAAAGAAAGGCTTACCCTCTTGGATGTTGGAAGAGCATGAGAATGCCAAAAAGAAGAGGGAAGAAGTTCTTAAGAAGAGGAAGGATGCAAATCTTAAGCATGTGATCATCTCTGAGAAAGTGGATAAGAAGGTGAGGAATCTTGAAATTAGTTTCATAACACATCTTGAATTTGCAATTTTGTGCAATAAAGGGAAATTTTTTATTTCGCCCCCTGAACTTTCATCCCAAATGTCCCATAAGCACCTATTCTGCACTTTATTTCAATTAAACACTAGAACTTACAAAATCCACAAAATCCCCAATAATAGGCACCCACGTCTAAATCCGTCAAGTTGGTAATGGAAAAAGAAAACCTAAAGCGCCTCGTACTCTACCCTTCCCCATTTCCATGCCCACCGACTCCCATCTCCGGCGAGCCTCTCCCCCTCTGGTAGCACTCTCTCTCTCTCTCTGGTAGCACTCTGGTAGCTCTCTCGGCACCCCCTCCACGTTTTGAAGTAGGAAAAAAAAGAAAGAAAGAAAACTTCAGCGCCAGCCATGGCCACTGGCTGGTATCCCTACCAGCCTCAGTCTCTCCTCCTTTCCTCTTCTCTCTCTCTCTCCCCCTCCAGTATGTCTCTCTCTCCTTCCCCCTCTCTCTCGGCTCCCCCTCCTTTGTTTTAAAGCTTGCAACTGCAGCCATGGCCGCCGTTATGTCTGCCTGCTGCCAGAACC
Source organism: Vaccinium myrtillus (assembly GCA_016920895.1). NCBI lineage: Eukaryota > Viridiplantae > Streptophyta > Magnoliopsida > Ericales > Ericaceae > Vaccinium > Vaccinium myrtillus. The sequence goes on along the minus strand of CM029281.1, from coordinate 34,469,885 downwards.
ACCCACCTCTCTCTTCTTTTTCTCTTCTCCCTTTCCTGTCTTATTCCTCTTTCCCTCATCTCCTTCTCTTCTTCTGCAACTTGATGGATTTAGACGGCGCGTGTCTATTTTGGGGGATTTTTTAAAGTGAGGTGTTCAATTGAAATAAAATGAAGTATAGGTGCTTATGGGACATTTGGGTGAAAGTTCAGGGGGTGAAATGAAATTTTCCCTGCAATAAATATAGGATGGAGTTTTTTACTCTGGAATATTACACGGTAGAAGCCTAAGGGAAGAAAATTCTTGCATGGTATGTCCCTGTTGCTAAGTAGGGAGATAAAAGGAAACTTGACCAACAGGGTAAGACGAGCAGTTAAAAATTCACCAATTTTTACTCAAAAAGTCAATAGGAAAGTAATAAGATGAATGTATATCATTTTTTACAGTTTGCATGTTTTTGTAAAAAGTGTAATGTGTTGCGTATGCTCGGGTAAACATATTGGATTAAGAATGTTGTATCCTACTCTTTTATAGAAGCTCTTTATTATGGTTTCATCGAATAATGGGTCTATCTTTCCATGTTTTTGGATTTGGCAGGCTGAAAAATTACATACAAAGACATTGCCCTACCCATATACATCACAGGAGGTGTTTGAACAGAGCATCAGAATGCCTATTGGACCTGAATTCCACCCGATGTCGACAATTGGAGCTCTTAATCGGCCAGAAGTATGTTGTTTACAACACTCTTAAGTGAAGCATTCATTATTGGCAAAATGACATCCCATTCTGTCCTTTTTTTAGAAGTGAATGGGAAAAGAACAGTGGATCCCCAATCAGCAGTTCTAAGTTGTGTCTCCATTGTTTCATTTGTTGCAGGTGGTTAAGAAACCTGGCGTGATCATCAAACCAATTAAATTTGAAGATGTGAAGCCCCATGAAAGAACAGAGCAGCATAAGAAGAGTGGACAGAAACAGAAGAAGGAAAGTAGTGGCAGGTCTATAAAAAGCATGACCGCCAAGGGGATTAAAGTTAGATGAAACCGGTTTTGTGGAGACCCTAGTTTTGTTGTACAAGGAAGTTGAAAGAATCAAAATGGAAGCTTTGCTTAAGATGTTTCCACTTTGGACCATTTTCTTGTACTCAAATTTTTGTTGTGTCTGAGGCTTTATGGAGTTGAAATTAGGAAAATTTTGCAAGATAGAGACAATACAACAGCCTTCAAGTATTAGCTTATGTCTGTAACCATATTTGCTTTTCGTTACAGTGAGCCTATCTATTTATGTTTTATTACCCTGGGATCAGCTCATTGTACTAGGTGGAATTATCTTGGTACACAGATCATAGCAATGTCAGAAACAAGTTGCTGAAGGAAGACCAGAATTCCAACAGAATCAGCATCAACTACTGAAGATGCTCGGGCCTTCATAAAGACAACAGGTAACAATCTAAAATGTATTGGAAGATTACTCACAATGTTTTTCTTTCATTTAGTAACTCAGAGGGGAGATTTACAAACTTTTATCTTGTATTTATGGACGAAAAAGAAAAAGGGCTGAAAACCTAAAGAGGCCAATGAAATAAAAGAAGGTAAAGGTACCTTTTTCTGAAAGAGTTAGAAGAATTAAGAGATGTGTGTTATTTTGTTTGGATGTTTCCTTCACAAATCCCATATTGAACATAGCAGCGATATTTCATCGACAAAAAACAAAAAAACATAGCATTGTTGTGTGACACAAATGGTCTGGTCCCCTTTCTACTCCAACTCCTAGCTGATCTGATGTGTAGAATTCATTCTCAATCTTGTACTATAACGCTTTTGAACCTAGGTTCTTTGAAATCTCTTCTTCGGCACAACTTTTTCCCCATGTCCTTTATTGTGCTATCTGCTTTATGAAATATCAAGAAAGAAGGGCATGATAGGGCTCATGATAGACCATTGTCTGCGCCGTGGCTCAGTTTATGAAGGATCTGTTCTTGTTTCTGAAATACTGAGCGTGCTGGCCTTTGAACTAATTTGGGATGCCTCATTTTACTTAATACACAGAGCAGTGCCATGGACCCATTTGTGTCCTAATTCCTTCATTGCACGTTTGGGACCCACACACATTAAACAGCTTCGAAGACGTACATATTTGTCTGAATTATTTCGCATCGGTTGTAGAATCAGTCAAAGAAATGGAAGTCCAGAATTTCAGATGTAGATTCTCGCGTGGCTGTTGAAATTTAGTTGACTCATGGAGGGTGGATTCTTCTTCGTTTTTTTTTTTTTTTTTTGGTCATTCGTCATTCATAATCTATTATGTGCTCAATACCTTGCTTTCTTCATTCAAAATCTAGAGCATCTGTAATGCAAAAATAGTCTTTTGAGTTATGTCAAAAGACTATTTTTTTTTCCCACCAACCTTCAAACTCTCAACAGCGATTATTTTTTATTTTATTATTATTATTTTTTGTGTGGTGCTCATATGGCTTCTTGGTTTTAGAGGCAGAGGATAAAATTACTATTGTGTGGACAGCAAGTGAATGGTAGCCAAGTTGACAAGCCACGTTACATCCTACGTAGTAGATTAATAGTTAATTCTTACTAACATCACTAACCACTAACACTTCTTGCATATATACTTAAAAAAAACTTTTGTGTGGGCCATTTAACAAGTGCATCATGCCATTTGATCAGATCCACTCGACAATATTGTGCAGTCGTCACGCTCGTATGCCGAGCGGGTATCACGTAGTGCCCGCTCGGCATAAAAAAGGTCATGCCTAGAGTTATGACGGCATCAGAAAGGTCATGCCTAGAGTCCCATCATTTATGTGCTCAGTACCTTGCTTTCTTCATTCAAAATCTAGAGCATCTGTAATGCAAAAATAGTCTTTTGAGTTATGTCATCCCTTGTTCTACTAGTTTATTTGTCTTGTTTAATTTTATTTATTTGGTAGGTAATCCAAAATTTATTGAAAGAACAAAACATTACCGAATACAGATCAAAACCAGGAAGGCATACCTTTCAATTACAAAGAGAACTACAAACAGTCATAGTTTCAGATATTTGACTTAGTTGTTGTTATTGGGTTCTTGGATTTAGTTGTTCTGTAGTAGTTTCCATAAGAGCACTTCTAGTATGTTGTCTTTAAGCTGTTGTTGTGGTACGGGAAAATAAGACAAGTAATCAACATTTATGTGGCTCAGTGGCTGGGTGTTACTCCGAATGTGTTTGTATGTTTTGACCAATCATATGACTGGCATAAGAGCGTTTATATGTATTTGAATTTTCAGCTTTTAAGTACAGTAATTGTTTTCATCTTACCTTTTTTCTTTGACATTGGAAATGCGTTTGCATGAGAAATTAAATCGTTTGACCATGTTTGATTAGGAGAACACAGTTATAAACAAATCTATATTCATGAAGTCCTACAAGGGAGTGGTGAAACTTATTAAGAGGATGATTTGAAGTGAACTAACTACGTGTGAGTCTATTCCATTTGTATCTCTTTCTTTGCCTTCGTTCTTTTTCCTCGAGTTGAATTATGCCGATCACTTGCAGTCATTTCCTTATTCCAAGCCTTTGTTGCATTACTTGAACATATGGAAAGAAAATGGAATTGCTTAGCTGCCTTGACTGAAACATGGTATAAAGTGTCTTTATGTTGCAGTAGTATGGCTCATTGGGTGCAGCTTCTTCCAATTGTCCATCCATTGGTATCCATTTATGCTGCTTTATTCCTTGTAGGCATAGCCCTTAAGTACCTCTTTAGTATCTCCTTTCCTTGTTGACTGTGTATCCTCTCGACGTGTCCACCAGTTTCCTTCTTGATGGCTGTGAACCTGCCTGATGAATGATAGATTGTGCAGGTTTCGTGAATACCCTAGTGATTCAGCTTTTGTTAGAAGGACAGTTTGTCAGTCTGGGATGTTATGCATATTCGTTTTGCAATATTGAGCATTTATCTTGGGTTACATTCTTTTCTTGTACTGCTCAATCCTGGACTTCTTAGTTTTACTTGATTTTAAGTCCATTGCCAATTGATTTTAAGTTGGATGCCTAAGCCCAAAATTTCAGATGTAGATTCTCGCGTGGCTGTTGAAATTTAGTTGACTCATGGAGGGTGGATTCATTTTTTTTTTTTTTTTGGGTCCTTCGTCATTCCTAATCTGTTACATGGGGAGGGGGGATGAGACTCGATCCCGGGATGCAGTGTGGGGCATCCGAGAGCTCTACCGCATGAGCTAGCCACCACTTGCGAGGGTGGATTCTTGGCTTGGTGATTTTCTGTTACCATCCCTTTGGCAGTTGGGTGGTACTCCACTTTAGGTGCCACCTTGTTGACCTTCCTGTCATTCTCTCTGGTAAAAATGCTGCTGTATTTTTATTGGCATTTGGGTCTTTCTGCTTCTTGTTTGTTGACTATCCCCTGGCAGTTTGGTTGTGCTTCTTGTTAACTGTTTGAATTGTGAGCCCCATCTCATATGGCTCGAGCGGATTTTGTTTGGAAGCGTTGGAACCATCGTTCCGCCGGGCTGGCAAGTTGAGGATGTTGTGGTAGTACCAGGCTGTTACCAATTATTGGTCACCATGATTGGCATTTTAATTACTCCCACTCTAAGATGGTGTGATATGATTCAGTCCTTCAACATGGGGATGTTAGTTTTTAATTCTATTGGAATATAGACTGCAAACAGATGTTTAGTCCCATCGATTCAGGGGGTGTTCCGCTAATGATGTTTTTAGAGTAAACTGGTTTTCACAGTTTTTTACGTGAGAGAATGACCTGTCTTGATTTTTCAAAAAAAACTTTTTGTAAGTAGAACACTCCCTCAGTTATGCGACAATGTTTTTGATGAACTAAGAATAAAATTTATGTGCCAACTAACCTGTCCGAGAAAATGATTCAGAGAGAGTATAAAAAATTTCATGAGCATGGTTTAAGTCATAGATTAGGAGTGAGAAAGTGGGAGAAGTTGAGTTTTTAGTTGGCATTTTCACCTTGCAGTAGTAGCTAGGTTAGTGCGTGAGTTAACTTTAGCAAAAGTTAATGTCATGGCTAAATTTAAATACCTTTCTAGTTATTCAAGAATAGGCCTCCAACTTGAGTTAAAAAAAGAAAAAAGAAAAAGAATAGGCCTCCAACAAATCAAATTTATTGATTTGTTAATCTTTTCACGTTGGAATTCAAATAAAAGATCTTTCAATGTTTAACTATTTATAATTTTTTCATTATCAATATTTGACTTATTGACTATTTTCATCTTTGGGTTTAATTTATTATTAATTTTTTTCTTTTTCAAACAAAAAACCAATCAGTAAAAATAAAATATTTATTTGAATTTTTTAAACAAGAATTACAAACTAGTATTTTAAATTAAACCCTACTCCCAATTGAGCCATCTTCATTGCCTACTCGCACAACATGAGCCCAAATTGCATTTTGTTGTACAATGACCCATGCCTTTCCTTCTTCAGTGAGGACTGAATTTAGATCCGTCAGCAATATAAAAACTTTATTATATTGCCGCTAATTTTATTTTTTTTTAAACTTTATCACTTCTATCAGGATATACCAATTGTGTGGGAGGTCAATCCGGAGTTTTAGTTGGTTTCTAATTAAACAAAGTCAAGCCCTTACAAAAGTTGTTTTTTTAATCGTTTTTTTTCTTACTAAACAAAATTAAGCTTAAACGAAAGGATAAGCATCTACCTCTCTTTTGACTAAATTAAAAATCCGAAAAAATTAAAATCCGGATCATTGATTGTGAAATAGACGGTTCAGATGTCGTACTACAATTCTGTAATGCACTCAAATTCAGGAAACCGAAGTCCTTCTATTAAGCTTGAAGGCTATTGATGAGGAGTTTTTCGGGGCCGAGCGGGCATCATTCTACGTGGTGCCTGAGCACACATCTCAGCCGTCCAAAACACTTTTGAACCGCCCAGATTTAGAGAGAGAGAGAGAATGGGATAAATCTGGGCAGTTCAAAACACTTTTGGACGCCCGGATGTGCGTACACAGGCAATACGTTATACCCGCTCGGCATACAAAAGGCTTGATCGTGACGACTGCACAATAGGGTCGAGTGGACCTGATCAAATGGCATGACGCAGTTGTAAATGGCCCACACAATAGTTTTTTTTTTTTTTTATATGCAAAAAGTGTTCGTAAGAATTAGAGTATTTCTTCGATCAGGACATAATATAGGAGACAATCATGCAAATAAGACACAAACTAATTCATCAATGTCAAGAAGACAAATCACCTCCACATTCCACAAATGACCCCCCCATAAAAGTGTCTAAACCCCCAACATCCTATGAAAATGCATAAATCTCAAAATCCTATGAAAGTGCATAAAACACAAACCCCTATGAAAGTGCCTAAACCCCAAAACCGTATGAAAGTGCCTAAACCTCCAAAACCCAATGAAAATGCCTAAACTTCTAAAACCCTATGAAACCGTATGATACCCTAAGTGCCTAAACCTAAAGAGCTTAAACCCACTATACCCTACCCTAAAGAGCCTAAACCTCCTAAAATTGAACCCTAAAATTGAAGAGAGAGAATTCAATTTTGTCTCACGCCATCAATTAATACCTATGCATAAGAGAGGAGAGGGAAAAAAAAAGGGTATTGATGTCCCATCAAAATACCCACCCATCCCGTTTCTCTCTCATCAAGAAATTCTTGAAACGCAAAGTCTAGTATTGTCGGGTTTTATCGGTTTTCTTTTTTTTCCCACGCAAAGTCAAGTCTTGATGCCGCATCAAAGTCTTGATGTCAGGTTTTTTTTTTACTCGAAAGAGTGAACTAAAAAGGTTCATTAAGGGTATTTTTGTCTAGTATTGTCCTTAAACCCTCAAAAAATTCTAATTTATGTATTAGAAGCCTTAAAATTAGTTAGACCGGACAAAAACCCATTAAAGGCCCCAAACTTGTCCTCTTGACCAATTGTCCGTAAGAATTAACCATTAATCTAATACATAAGGCCTCGTTTGATTCGCGGATTGGAATATGTGGGATTAATAATCCTGGGATTGGTAGTCCCAGATTATTTATCCTAGTATTAATTTCATCCCTAAGCTACCCAATCCCATGTTTGATTCGCGTGAGATTATTCATGGGATAAATTTTTTTAATCAAAAACTTTTTTTTTTTAAATGAAAAATATCTTTTTTTTTAAAAAGCACTTTTTAAAAAATATTTGTGGAAAACAGTTTTTGAAAAAAATTAATAAAATCATTTTTTAAAACAAATAATTTATTTTTAAATATTATTATTTCCAAAATAATTTATTAAAAAAAGTTTTTTTTTATAAAATATTATTTCCAAATAATTTTTTAGATATATTTATTTTTTTGGAGAACTTTTTTTGAAAACAATTTTTTTATGAATAGAGTTTTTTTAGATAAATAATTATTTCCCAAAAAAACTTGAAAAACATTTTTTGAACAATTTTTTTTAAAATAATTTTTTTATAGAAAATATTATTTCGAATTTTGAAAATACATTATAAAATTTTTGATTTTTTTTTGTAAAACATTTTTTTAAAAAAACAATTTTGAAAATACTTTTTGAGAACTATTCGAATATCGTCCTGGATATTTTCATAAACAATCTCATCTTTGTCAATCTCACTCAATCCCACCTCCCCCCTGGGATTATTTAGTACCCCGCATATAGGGATAAAAATAATACCGGGATTAACAATCCCAAGCGTCATTAGGGAACCAAACATGGAATAAGCCAAGAAGTGATACAGTTAGTTCTATCTCAGACAGTTAATTCACGAATCAAACGAGACTGCTAGCGTGTATAACGTGGCTTTTCAACTTGGCTACCACTCGCTGCCCACACGATAGTTATTTTATCCTCTGCCTCCAAAACCAAGAAGCCATCTGAGCACCACAAATAAATAAATAAATTCGCTGTTGATTCAATTTGAAGGTTGGTGGGAAAAAGGGTTTGGTGAAGGGAGAGGGAAAGTGGGCCATCATGACTGCTACAGACAACGGCTTTTTAATATTTCTGTGCATTTGCCACCAAACTTGCCTTCACAACAAACACACACGCACACGAAGATAGAGAGAGAGAGAGAGAGAGAGAGAGAGCGCAAACGCAAAGCAGGGGAGGAGAAGATACAAGAGCTTATCTTCAACCTGAGGAAATGGATTCCAGGAGCCAAACCAGAGAAAACCCAGAAACCCAAACACCATCAGAAGACCCAAACGATCTTCCAATTCTACCCTTCAACTCACTCTCACTTTCTCTCTCTACTGCAACTACCACCACCCTCCTACCGACACCCATCTTCCTCGCCCCTCCCAAAATCATCTCCCTTCTCTTCATCAACCGCAAAAGGGTCAAAATTTCCCCAACCCATATTTCCTCTTTCTCCTCCGTATCTCTCTCCTCCCGCACCTTCGCCCCCCCTCCCAAACCCTCCCACAAATCTACAATCTCCTCAAACCCTCTCCAAACCCCTCTCTCTCTAAACCCCCGCCGCCCCTCCGACCCCACCTACCCCGCTGGCATTCGTCGATCTTCCATCGTCTGGTTCCGGAACGACCTCCGTGTACACGACAACGAAACCCTAACCGCCGCCAACAATGAATCCGGGTCAGTCCTGCCCGTCTACTGCTTCGACCCGAGGGACTACGGTAAGTCCTCAACTGGGTTCGATAAGACTGGGCCCTATAGGGCCACGTTCTTGCTCGAATCCGTTTCGGACCTTAGGAAGAACCTTAGAGAACGTGGATCTGACCTAATTGTTAGGATAGGGAAGCCTGAGACTGTATTGGTTGAGTTGGTTAAGGAAACCGGGGCGGATGCGGTGTATGCGCATAGAGAGGTTACGAAAGAGGAGGTTAAGAGTGAGGATAAGATTGAGGCGGCGTTGAAGGACGAAGGAGTTGAGGTGAAGTACTTTTGGGGGAGTACTTTGTACCATGTGGATGATTTGCCGTTTAAGTTGGAGGAAATGCCGACCAGTTATAGTGGGTTTAAGGAGAAAGTGAGTGGGTTGGAGATTAGGAAGACGATAGAGGCGTTGGATCAGTTGAAGGGGTTGCCGTCTATGGGAGATGTTGAGGTTGGGGAGATTCCGTCTTTGGTCGATTTGGGTCTCAACCCAAGTGCTACATTGGGTCAGGTGTGCCCTTTCTTTCGTTATTTATTTGTATGTCCTTGGTTTGGTTCATATGTGAATGCTGTACCGTCTTTTTGAGTTATACAACAATAAAAACACCTACCCTGCCACCCATGGAAACCCAATGGGGTAGAGCAGGGAGGATTATAATTTGTAAGCACTAACCTTTGAAAGTATATACCAAACTCTTAAAAAGTTTTACCACTGAATAGCAGCCCCCTATGCCAAGAGACATTATCCATGGAATCATACCTCCAAATCAAACTATGAAGGCATCAGAAAGTTCATGCCTAGAGTCTCATTTCAATTTATGTGCTAATTACCTTGCTTTCTTCATTCAAAATCTAGAGCACTGCAATGCAAAAATAGTCTTTTGTGTTATGTCATCCCTTATTCTACTATACTTTATTTGTCTTGTTTAATTATATTTATTTGGTTGGTTATCCAAAATTTCATTGAAAGAACACAACATTACTGAATACAGATCAAACCAGGAAGGCATACCTTTCAATTACAAAGAATACTAATTGGGTTCTTGAATTTAGTTGTTCTGTAGTAGTTTCCATAAGACACTTCTAGTATGTTGTCTTTAAGCTGTTGTTGTGGCACGGGAAAATAAGACAAGTAATCAACATTTATGTAGCTCAGTGGCTGGGTGTCACTCCTAATGTGTTTGTGTTTGTTTGTTTGTTTGTTTGTTTTGACCAATCATATGATCTGGCATGAGAGCGTTTATATCTGTTCGAATTTTCAGCTTTTAAGTAAAGTAATTGTTTTCATCCTACCTTTTCTCTTTGACATTGGAAATGTGTTTGCATGAGAATTGACCACGTTTGATTAGGAGAACACAGTAATAAACAAATCTATATGCATGAAGTCCTACAAGGGAGTGGTGAAACTTATTAAGAGGATGATTTGAAGTGAACTAACTATGTCAAGTCTATTTCATTTGTATCTCTTTCTTTGCCTTCGTTCTTTTCCTCGAGTTGAATTATGCCGATCACTTGCAGTCATTTCCTTATTCCAAGCCTTTGTTGCATTACTTGAACATATGGATAGAAAATGGAATTGCTAAGCTGCCTTGACTGAAACATGGTATAAAGTGTCTTTATGTTGCAGTAGTATGGCTCATTGGGTGCAGCTTCTTCCAATTGTCCATCCGTTGGTATCCATTTATGCTGCTGTATACCTTGTAGGCATAGCCCTTAGGTACCTCTTTAGTATCTCCTTTCCTTGTTGACTGTGTATCCTCTTGACGTCGTCCACCAGTTTCCTTCTTGATGGCTGTGAACCTGCCTGATGAATGATAGATTGTGCAGGTTTCGTGAATACCCTAGTGATTCAGCTTTTGTTAGAAGGACAGTTTGTCAATCTGGGATGTAATGCATATTCGTTTTGCAATATTGGGCATTTATCTTGGGTTACATTCTTTTCTTGTACTGCTCAATTCTAGACTTCCTAGTTTTACTAATGTTTGAGATGGTGTAAGAATTGTTGAAGATTGAGTAGTAGATATTCTAGCATTCCTCTGAATTGATATTGTTGGACTTGTCCCTCGCATCTCTAAGTCAACCCAAACTTGATGGTCTATATAGTCTTAGACTCTGGAGGCTAGCTACTCCACCCATTGCCAATTGATTTTAAGTTGGATGCCTCCAAAATTCTAACAAATCTCTTGCAGTGAGTCACCAATTTCAACATTGGCTGCAGAGTTTACCCCATTTTCTTTATGACAAAATTTGACCAATATTTCTTTGTTAATTGGTAAAACTAAGAAAACTAAGAGACTTTGTTTTTCTGCTTTCAGAAAAAGTGACATTGCGGTCATTTTCTTGATGTAGGACGGAAAACCAGCTGCCAATGCTTCTATGGTGGGAGGAGAAACTGAAGCATTGCAGAGGCTTGCAAAATTTGCTGCTGAATGCCAAGCACAACCAAACAATGGAGCCAAGAATGGTAACAATGACAGCATTTATGGTGCAAACTTTTCCTGCAAAATCTCTCCATGGCTCTATATGGGATGTCTCTCCCCCCGCTCAATGTTTGATGAATTGAAGAAATCTGTGTCCAGGTATGGCTAATTTTAATGTGCTCAGGTCTACCAGTTGAGAATATTTGTGCTGGTTAACAATATTGTCCAATATTTTCTGAGATTCGGCTGATTTGGTGTCATCAGCAGGACAATTTCTGCTGCCTCAAACCAGAAAGATGGTGGCAGTGGCCCATCTGATACTGGAATGCACTGGTTGATGTATGAGCTGTTATGGAGGGATTTTTTCAGGTATCTCCACATACCATTTGGAAGTTGAAACTCATATCCCACAATAACTAGGGTTTCACATACTCTGTATCATCAGATGAACCTTGCCTACTTCCTGTCCGCATTACTTTGGTGACTCTTGATTTTTCTAATTTTGAATGAAGAATCCAAGAATACTTGACAAGTGAATACTTGACAAGTGAACACTTGGGCTTAGTTGATACTGCCGGTTCTTATGATTCTTTTGTTGACCTTTTCAGATTCATCACCAAGAAATGCAGTACTGCTACACAACAGAGTACCACTCCAGTCACGGCTTATGCAGGCGCCACTGCTTAAGCAGAAGCTTATTGAAAACGAAAATCTATTCTTGTTGCGGGGGGTGTATTCTGGTCGAGCCTGTAGCTATTTGGTTTCTGAATTAGGTTTCTTTCTTATAAAGTGATCTGTTCCTTGTTGGACTTGTATCATCACTGCCAAATAATTGTGGCATATGGAAGGAAGTTTTTGTATGCTTGAGAAGGTCCTTATGGCCGCTTTGTCCTTAAATATTTTGTTTTAATCTACGTCCTTGTGAATAACAGATCCGCTTGGCTCTGCTTTCCATTGCTTTGTTAAGGTACGATTTTTCAATATATTTTCCCATGTTATTGGCTTCAGTTGTGGTAATGCCGATGACGTGCATATTAGCTTGAATTGGTTAAGATGAATGTGAAACACTTTCTCAACCTTTACATGACTCATGCGTCTTAATTTGAAACTCAATCAGATGTAAAATAGAAGAAAACAGAGTGAACATGAAATTCTCTCTAGCATCGGGCACGTCTCGATCCATATCGTCTGTGTTTGAACCCATGTTACATCAGGCGTTCAAGGCTTTTCTATCAGCTCACGTTTGCTAACCTAGGCCCTGTGTTTTCGTTTGCAGAGTTCGAATTTAAACCCTTTCCTTTACCTTAGCATAGAGTACAAGTGTAAGTAGGTATATATGCCTATCTCTAGGTCGATCTCTCTTAGAATCTCTATAGATTCTTTAGAATCTTTTCAGATGGTTTTGGAGATTGAGATCCGTGTCCACAAAATACACAAGAGAATGAACATCGGCCAGCCCGCAGTTAAGAAGCCGCAATTTGAGTGGGTACCACCCACCCTACCCTACAAAAATAAAATACACAAGAGAATGAACATCGGCCAGCCCGCAATTAGGAAGCCGCAATCTAAGCGGTACCACCCACCCACCACCCACCCTACCCTACAAAAATAAAATACACAAGAGAATGAACATCAAAAATAAAATACACAAGAGAATGAACATCGGCAAGCCCGCAATTAGGAAGCCGCAATCTAAGCGGTACCACCCACCCACCACCCACCCTGCCCTAAAAAAATAAAATACACAAGAGAATGAACATAGGCCAACCCACAGTTAGGAAACCGCAATTTGAGTTGTACCACCCACCCAACCCTACAAAAACAAAATACTATAAGAGAAGAAAAGCTTACGTTTGTTAACCTACTAGGCCTTGTGGATACATTACAAGAACTGTTAGTCCTATGGTCACTCGAAATCAAAATAACAGAATTCCCTTAGAACGGGTAGGGAAAGTGAAGCCTAAAAATATGCCGAACGAGTCAATACCCAATAATAAATTTTATATATTTGAGAGCAAGAACATGAACAAGGACCGTTGTATTACTTACTTGCACCATCATTTAGTCATTTACTAAAGAAGCTTGGTCTTGAAATAAATACTACTTGAATAACATGAATCCAGTCACAAGCTCTTCATCAAGATGAGATAAAGTTTTCTTTTTCTATTCATTTTTTTATTTCTATCACAATGAATGACAAAAACCCTTACAAGGATTTTATATTTGAATCCTAGAAAGCTTTACAGTACAATACTATCAATGAAAAGTAGGGGAAGTGAACAAACAATATATCAGGGGAAAATTGAACTCCTCAGATGATGCCTGAAACTTTGAGGGAGGACAGCACAACGAAAATCATCCAAAGCAACATAAAGTACACAAAAGTTACCCACGCCCATAGCCTTGGCCCTCCAAGCTCAGCACCCAATGTTATTCGCCTAAATACCAGAACGCCAATGCACCCAACAGAAGTAGCAAAGAAAACAAGCAAAGAGAAGCTGAGCCCTTCGGCATTCTTGATCCTCAATGGTTCCCTATAGACTATATAGTTGTATGCTGTATCAATGAGCCACGGAATGCCGATGCCCACATAAATGTTCACAGAATTGCTACAACAGTGAAAAATAAGACAACAATATCAATTCAAAATTTCTTAACAACATCCTCACTTAAGAAGGATCCAAAAAAAAGGGGAGGGGGGAGAAGGTCTCAATGATGGAGTATTTGTTTTTTCTGATTTTGTGACTATGGCGGCATTCAATGATTAGAAACTTTTGCTTCTTAACCTTATGTTTTGACTTTCGAGTTAACTGGGACTTGAACCCTGCATCACACCCAGGTAGGTGATGCTCTATGTTATGCTGAGTCTTGTACTAGTATAAAGTACCCGTGTCGGACACTCGGATAAGGGTGTGGGATATGTGTCCGATAAGTTTAGTAAGACACTTCTATAGAAAACCTAATTGTAATTCGAGTTTATCATGGAAGTATGCATAAACCTCTGTTATTAACCATGAAATGCGCTATAGAACCTTAAATCACCAATTTACATAAAAAAAAAATAGAAACAAATTTGAATATTTTGCCGTGTCCCCGTGTCCTTGAAATGAGAAATAGTTGAATCCGACACCTAGATACATACCCACACCCAACACCCGTACCCGAGTCCAAGTAACATAGGTGATGCTACTCAAGCTAGTAGCTGGTTGTAATAGATTTAGTAATGAAAACAATTTTCTCTTGGTGAAGTCCAATATCAATTCCACTTCATGTGTTTTTCAGAATGAATACTACGCTCTAATGAGTATAAGAAGTGGATTTTAAAGTGGACCTAAGTTTTTACAAGTTTAGTAAGGATAATTGCAATGGAAAGTAACAAATGAACCTGCAAGTGATGTTTGCTATAGCAGAGTCCGCTGTTGTCTGCCGTTCAGCAGCAATCTTGCTTGCCACTAAATCTGGCCACGAGGTTCCACTAGCCAATGCAGTGAATGCTATCACGTAGGCATTTATTCCTGAAAGAAAAAAAAAATGCAAATGCAGCACTTAAGTGTAATAGCTAGACATGATGCAGGTATTGTTCACGGTAAACAAAGAAAGCTTGGGATTTATTTCCATTTAGGAGCAACCTGTGACACAGCTAATTAGGTCTGTGAGCTGGGTGACAATGTATGCTATCCCACTGATGAAAATTAGCGAGCAAATGAAGGCAATCCACCCATGAGCTATTTGATGTGGAGGTACAAAAGCAAACAAAATTCTCCATGGTACAGAGAGTATCTGCCAGAAAATTCTTGCAAGCCGCAGGTAGATATTGTTCAACTTTCTCGCTTCCGTGCTATCCACCTGTTAAAGAAAGAAGAAATTATGACTACATACAATAACCAGAGAAGTTTGGTAAGTCATCTACAAACTTAGTTCCATGATAAGGTGGATAAACATAAACATGATGTTAATTATAGAGTTGCCCTTGATTTGCAACCCCATGCAATTCTTTTATTCTTAATCTAAACGTTCCTGTACAATTCCAAATCGTCATCAATTTATCATATATGGCAATCAGGGTTTATCAAAATAATCTTGGCAAATAAAACCACCATACAGGATAATTGAAGATGAGACATCTAATTGAAGTTTATAGGGTTCAATGAAGACTTCAAAAACAACTGTATGCAATAAGGTACCCTGAACGAATCAACAAATTGCAGCTTCCAAATTGAGAGCACATTGGATTCTTCAATATCAGTCTTTCTGTTCAAAGGTTCATCGGGGGCTTCACCTAGATCATTACCAGACACGTTTTGATACACAGGTCCTGAAAGTTGTAATTCGAAAAGGGCTATTTAGATTTGACTGTATCATGATAAACAAGAGCAATACAGAGGGATATTTATATTTGACTGTATCATGGAAAAAAAGAGCAAAACAGGGAACAGATTTTAGTGTATCGCATTAGAACCTAACTCATGACATCTCTTTGATGGCCACTATAAACATGAATCTGGTTTTCAACCTCATCTTGACTCCCTCACATGTTTTTCACAGCATAGAAGCATAAAATATCATGACTTAACGTTGGACATAGCTTAGAGATTGTTTTGAGTTTTTCAACATTCCTAGGACTTCTTAAAAATCAAGAATTGTGTCATCATTGTCGAACGGAAGGCATAAGATTTGTTTCTCGATACTTCTGCTACATGTGCAATCCAAATGGAGCGATTTCTAGGGTTATGGCAATTTACTGTCTGTCTGATAAGAAAATGAAGGATTTTCCCCCCTTAAACGCCCTGGTTCTTCTACCGGGGTCTGGGAAGAGCTAACTTTCTGCTACCTCCAGGATCCAAACCCTTTTTCCCTTCAGAGAATAACCGTATCCAAATAGACAGCTTTCAATAACTGATTACCTTCTCCAGAATGGATAGAAAAAATATCAACAAGGGCTTTACGTTCATCGTCACCAACTTCTAGTATGTCAGAGTACTCATTGGATACGCTTTTTTCATGTTTGCATGAAGCAACCTCTTCTGGCACCCAGTCTTCCAGCCTCTCAGTTCTTGCACTGAATACAAAACAGATTAAAAGTTGCACATCAATTCTTTTACTAAATAATTTCGCCAATAATGCAGGAACATATGCATGCACACTTAAAGAAAAAATAACACAAGCAATTAAAAACATACATAGGAAAAGACAAATAGGGCCAACGCTTATCCTGCGCATAAGCATGCGTCAGCAATAACCCAAACTGGAGCACTGTCAATAAGGCTTCCCACAAGGTAACAACGTTTGGAGTCCACGTCTGCAAAACAAGGATAACCTTGTCATCCATAATTTTAATTTCTTGACAGCGCAGCTACAGTAAGTACAATTAGGGTGTCCACATTTTGTGTTGAAATTTGTTGGGCTTACAATGGCAAATGTAAGGGAATGCAAAGATCAATAGAAGATGAGTACATAAAAGAACTGATTAACTTGTTTCTATTAGGTAGTTCATGCAACACTTGTAGAAGATAAAAACATTTGCAGTTATACAATATACCAACAGGTTGAGTGCAGAAAAAAAAACCAGACGGGAAACTACAAATTGACTTGTGGTAACGATTTAAGAAGTGTTTAAATGAAGACATCAGCAAGCCATATCATGTCGAGTTCATTGCTGAAAAATGTATAAAGCGACAAGTGAGCTGATGTCACAGAAACCTTTGGTTATTTGTGACCCTGTGTTCTCTCAATGTGACTGGTGACTGCACTCCATTATCAATATATTTTTCTAAGGAGAGCTCCCCAAGTCAGGACTTGATTACTACCTAGCGAACATATCCAAACACTCAAGAAAACAATGCATAGGAATCATGAACTAGTAGACGAGCAACATAAGAGCATCACCTTAGTTCATCCCATAAAATTCCGAGAGAGAGAGAGAGAGCAATTAAGTGTTCGTTAGAAACTGTAATCCATATTCTCCAACCCAAATGAGAAATTAAGTCGTCACGTCACATGACATTATTGAATGGATATGTAGTTGTTAGATAGCTTGACCAATGTATTACTTGTAAAGTGGCTTTGGTTCAGTCTCAAGATTGGTTCTACATTTCTGTGGTTTATGGTTTTAATAAGCCTGTTGAGAGAAGATTGCTATGGAATGATCTTAGAACTTTATATGGCCTACTTGGTAGTGATGCTTGGCTGTTGTTAGGAGACTTTAACTCTGTTCGAACTCTGTCTGATCGAGTCGGGAGTGTTTCTTTTGATGGTATTGCTGCTCATGAGTTCAATTCTTGTCTTGAGGATATTGATATGGAGGATATGGCATCCAAAGGGTTTTTGTTTACCTGGACAAATAGAAGGGGTGGCTTGGGTTTTGTTAAGAGCCGTATCGATAGGGCCTTGATTAATTCCAGATGGCAAGTCCAATATCCAGAATCTGAGGCTGTTTTTCAGGCTCCGGGTATGTCTGATCACTGCCCTATTGTTGTTACCATCTTACGTCAACAAAGTAGGAGGATTCCTTTCAAATTCTTCAATTTTTGGATGTCCCGTGATAAATTTTCTTCACTTCTTGATAATACCTGGGCTGGTGTTGTGCATGGTAATCCTATGGTAGCTTTATCTCACAAAATGAGGAACCTTAAATTCTTGTTGAAAGATTTTAATAAGGAATTTTATAGTGATATTCAAAAAAGGGTTTCTCTGGCAAAGGAAGAGCTGGATACTTTGCAATGTCAGTGCTTCTCTTTGCCTTTTGATCCTGCTCTCCATGAGATGGAGAAGGCTTCCTTGCTTAGATATACTACATTGGTTAGTGCTGAGGAGGAATTTTATAAGCAAAAATCTCGGGTGAAGTGGTTGGCATTGGGTGATCAGAACTCTAGATTTTTCCATAAGAAGATGCAGAGCCATGTTGTAAGGGGTAAGATTCTGTCTATTATGAATGATTCTGGTACTAGATTGGATGAGCCTGGAGCAATCAAGCAAGAGATTCTGGGTTTTTATAAAAAGCTGCTAAGGGAAAAGTTTGCTTTGAAGAGCCGATTGAGATCCCATGTCGAAGGATTGCGCGAAAGTCCCACGGGCTAGTAGTGCTTTCGGTCGGCCTTGGATCTCTTTTGGCTGTGGCGCTGTCCCTCCCCTGAAAAAGTGCTTGTCACCTGGACACTGCTGGTGTCTTAGTGTCCTTGATTACCTCAAAAGTTCCGGACACTTTGAAAGAAGGCCTTGTTCAAGCTGTAACCGTGGAAGAAATTAGGAGGGCTATGTTTTCGATTGGAGGGGAGAAAGCTCCTGGGCCTGATGGTTTCAGTGCTAGTTTCTTTCATAAGAACTGGTCCATAGTTGGCATGGATGTGGTAACTGCTATTCAATATTTCTTTACACATCGATGTTTGCCTAAAGGTTGGAATGCAACTGCATTGACTTTAGTGCCTCAAGTTAGCTGCCCTCTTACTATGAAGGGTTATAGGCCTATTGTTTGTTGCAATGTGGTACATGAGTGCATCACAAAGATTTTGGCCCTTAGATTGCAACCAATCCTTCCTTCCATCATTACTAAGTCCCAAGTTGCCTTTGTTAAAGGAAGATCCATCTCCGATAATATTCTACTTATGCAGGAGTTGGTAAGGAATTATCATAGGGATGTTGTACCTGCTAGATGTGCCATTAAAATTGATCTCATGAAGGCCTTTGACTCAGTGGACTGGGATTTCTTGTTTTATGTGATGTGTGCCATGGAGTTTCGTCAGCTCTTTATAAGATGGATTAAGATTTGTGTTTCCTCTGCCATGTTTTATGTTACTATTAACGGTGAATTGGAAGGCTTCTTCAAAGGAGAGAGGGGACTCCGCCAAGGGGACCCTATTTCTCCATATCTCTTTTTGTTTGTCATGGAGGGTTTCTATGCTATTCTCAAGCAGAAGATTGAGTGTGGGCAGTTTACCTATCACCCAAAATGTAGTGCTCTTTCTCTTGCTCACGTGGCGTTTGCAGATGATTTGTTTCTGTTATCCGGAGCTGACAGTGGGTCTCTTTCTGTGTTCAAAGATGCTTTGGATGAGTTTTACTTGTTTTCTGGTCTTAGGCCTAATCTACAGAAGAGTCAGATGTTCCTTTCTGGAGTTGCAACTAATATTAGGCAATCTTTGCTTGATATTCTCCTTATTCCATTGGGTTCCTTCCCTGTTAGATATCTCGGTGTCCCTCTTATATCCTCTAGACTGCGATATGAGGACTGCTCTGTGCTTAAAGAGAGGATCCAGCAAAGAATTATGAGTTGGTCCAACAGATCGTTAACTTTTGGAGGTCGAGCTCAGTTAATTCACTCAGTTCTGTTCAACATTCAAATGTATTGGTGTTCTTTGTTCATCCTTCCACAAAGAATTTTAAAGGAAATTGAAGGTCTATTAAGGGCTTTTCTGTGGTTTGGCGTGGATCTTAAGTCCTCAGGTGCTAAAGTGCGATGGCAGGATGTGTGTCTTCCCAAATGTGAAGGTGGTCTTGGTTTTAAACCTCTCATAGAACGGAATAAAGCCACTATGCTCAGACATTTATGGGCAATTAGCAAGAAGGCAGATTCTCTATGGGTTAAATGGGTTCATGCGTATGTTATCAAACACCATAACTTGTGGCATATGGATGTTCCTACCGATTCCTCCTGGACCATCAGAAAATTATTCAAGTTAAGATCCTTGGGTCAGTCTTTAGTCAAACATATAATAGGGAATGGGAAGAGTACCTTTGTATAGCTTGACAATTGGCATCCCCTTGGACCACTCTATCAGAAGTTTGGTGAGGCTGTGGTGTATAATTTGGGCAGGTCTCTAACCTCCAAGGTTGACTCTATCATCCAACATGGCTCTTGGGTTTGGCCTAGGCCACGAAACAGAACCAAGTTTTCTTCCAAATACTCAGCTTGATGATGAGGTTATTTGGCTTCCCTCTCCTACTGGCCAATATTCTACAAAATCTACATGGAATGCTATTACAAATACTGGGCAACAAGTTCCCTGGTATTCTACTGTGTGGTTTCATCAGAATGTGCCTAAATGGGCTTTTTTGGTTTGGTTAGCTTGTTCCAAGAAGTTAGCTACGAAGGACCGTTTAAGAGGTTGGGGTATGGATGTCCACCCTAATTGTGTCTTGTGCAATCAAGTGGTGGAAACTCATAACCATCTCTTTTTTTACTGTTGTTTTTCTTGAAATCATATGGGCTGAAGGGTTGAGGAGGAATTTGCTATCTCGAAGCCCAGGTGATTGGCATTTTGAGCTTGCTTGGGTTGTTCAGAATTGCAAGGGGAAGGGTTTCAAATCTACGCTCTATAAATTGTCCCTAGCAGCTACTCATCATATTTGGTTGGAAAGAGATGCAAGAATTTTTCAACAGCAAGCTAGCATTGTTGGGGATTTATTGACTGCAATTGTTGCTGGTGTTCGAAGTAGAGTTCGTTCCCGGGATAAGAGTCCCAATAGTAGTGAAAATCTGGCCCTACGTAATAATTGGAATATCCCTTCATTTGTGCTCAGTAGAGATAGGATTAGGCTATCTTGTTAGTATTTTGTAATTCCTAAGGTTTGGCCCTGGGATAGAGGGTTGCTTTGTGGTTTGTTTTAAAATTTTAACTTACCTAAAAATAAAAAAAATTTGCAAGAGGTCTTCGGTTCAAGTCTCTCTGTTTGCATTCTGTTTCGTCCTATCTATGAAAATTTACATGTCCACGCACAAGACGGGGTTGCACGTGGGAGAGAGTTTTAGATAGCTTGATATACATTGTTGGACCCATTTACTAACAGCTAAAGCTTTTGGGAGAGTTGGTAACTTAATAGTAATGTCAAGCATCATGTCAATATCAAATGGATATGTAGTGTTAAGCATCGTGTTGCTAATGAATGAATATATAGTGTTGAGCACCATGAATGTTCTACAATTGTCCAAAATAAAAATAAACAATGGGTGAACCAAGATGGCTTACTCAGGAGAACAGATTTGAAATATCACCTCTAGAATTATGTATAACCATATATAAGCCCAAAAGGACCAAAAAAGTTCCACTAGCCAAACTCCTAAATCTGATATCTTTTTCAACTCTCCAGCTTTTGGTACCACCACACAAACAGCATGGATGGGAAATAGGTCGAATGCAGCAGAACCCACAAGTGTTCCAGGACCCAAACCTGTAAATCAAGAAGATACAGACAGCAAGAAGATTAAGTATACAGCACAATAGTAGGAGTTATAATTGGATTCACATAATTAACTAAAACTCGAAAACTTTTCAGGTAAAAACCTTGTGTTTTAGTTATATGAATACTAACAAAAAATGTAGGCTGCTTTGGTATGTGTTTCTACATAATGCATAAAAATTAATGTAGCCTGACTAGTGTCTCCGGAAGTTTTTCCACCTTTCTTCCAATATGTTTAAGACCTTAACAGCATTTTGTGTTTCCTTCAAATTCTCAGCAAGTGAATTGGCAGTCCACTTTGACAATTGTGAGGTAACACAAATCTGCCATGTTGTTGTAGTTTCCAAATTACATAATAGTATGTGAATTGCCCGAGGCCCTGAGCCTTCTTCAGAATAAGATATGCTAATAACTGCACTCAGTGATAAACACTTAAACTCACGAGTTCACCGCAATCCATGCGTTAACTTCCTTTCACAAGATTGTGGTACACTCCACCCATTATTTACTCAAAAAAAGGATCCGTGTTACATAGGTCTAGAACTCCAATTAATCGATTACAGTTTTAACATCTTGCAGTCACATCTTTCATAAGAGGCACGCATGCACTAAAATCCACTTTGAAATTGTAATGAGTAAAAAGTCAGGGATAGTTACACTAAGATGCCTGAACAATCAGACAAACATGGAGTGCTGTTCAGAGATTCGCACGTATTAACTAACATTACATCATGACCATGCTGTGTAGACAAGTAGGTTTGCATCAATAAAGGACAGTAAGCAGACTTATGCTTAATCACTTCAAGTCTTCACTCACTATGCTTCAATTTTAGACATAAAGAAACAAAAACACTTAGAGAGAGTTAAAGATCATTTCTATGGCAGAAGCAAGGTATAGAGTAATATCATTATTATACTAGCGCTATATGACTTTGAGGAAAATAGAAAAGCCAACTGTCATAGAGATTAACATAAGTCGTGAAGATTAATTTTTAGAAGTACAATGGCAATCCCAAGTAGTTCAACAACATAAGCACCGATCTTACATATTGCAGTTTGCACATAAGCAAATTTCATCTCTATGTTTGAATATCCAATCAATAAGGGGAGAGCAAGAATGAAAAGAAACAAACCTCCAGCATACAATTGCCCAAGGTTTTGTATGGCATCAATGGTAGCCAAAGAGATTTGGGGGAAGCTAGTCCCAAATGCCAATAGAGTGATATCAGCAATTGTGTAATTCCACACCTTTTCATGTCTAACAACTTCACAATTTGTCAAAGGGTCAATCTCCACCACAGTCCGGCTATGCTTAACAACAGTTTCCATAGACCGGAAGAACCGCGCAGTTATAGCTGATAATCCGATGAAACAATAAGCAAGACCGAGACAATACAGAAAAGCCCGGAATCCATCCCCAAGTGCAATTTCACCCTGAAAAACTAAGTACTCTTCGCATTTTTCGCTCCCTAAGATATTTCCAATAGGTATGCTCTCAGCAGAATGGTTGCGGATGGACACCATCGTATTCGTATGCATTTCGAATTTTACTGCTCAAAGCATGTACTCCTTCTGAAGTAATTCCATATCTGGTAAGAAAAAAGGCAGTCAACAAACTAAAACACAAGCCCTTATCAAACAAAAAAACTAAAACTAAAACATAAGCCGAAAAAGTAGAATATACAGGTCGATCCCAAGAAATGTACGTATATACAGGAAATATTTTCTCTCTCTATTTGCATTGTTAATTTAACAGTGCAATGCTTCATTTGAAGTCCATTGGGTACGTACGAATTAGACAATTGACTACATTTGCGAGATGAATATGCAACACTAATATAGAATACATTTACAAGCCCTACAAAATAATCCAGTGAACATAGAATACAGTATTCTCATTTCTTAGAACAGAAGCTCACTTGAACCATAATTTAATTGGCCACGCTATTAGACGTGCTACCCGTAAACTGATCCGAACACCGAACACTGTGCATAAATAAATAAATAAAAAACAGTGATCGCCCGCAGAAAATAATAGGATTAATGGAGCGACATACCCTGAGGCAGGGGACGCCGGCATATTAACATGAGCGACTTCGATTAAAATTACTCTACTGTAATACTTAATGGAATAAGAGCATCCAGCCCTTACTCAATTTTTTCCACAAAATTTGAGTAAAAGCTCTCTTTGATATCCTCCACTCCAATGGCAGAAGGAATTGTTAACCCAAATTTTACCGCCGTCCCCACCAGAGCACAACCAGATCCCGATGACACTCACAAATCTTAGATCGACATAAAACCAAGTCGACTTCTAATCTGCCGACTTAAATCGCAGATCTGAAACGCAGAACCACCTAAAGGCGGCTCATTACTCCACGACGACCTTCACCGCTGCTCGCCGAACCTCCGACGGCCCTGGCGGTTTGCCAACACTGCCCGACAGACCTCTCAGACGCTGGAAAATTCTTGGACAGCCCTCGCTGCTCTTTACTACCACCAATGCTTATTGCAACCGCCGTCGCTCACCACCACCAGCTGCCACGACCGACCACCCAACACTAACCGTTAGGTGTTTGGGTAAGGGTTTGGTTCTTTCTCGATTTGGGTAAAGATTTGACTAAAACTCAATGTATGAGTTTGATTCAAGGATTGGGGGCGGATTTTGTTTTTTACCTATATTTTGACTTTGCGTTTGAGTTTGAGTTTGAGTTTGAGTTTGAGTTTGAGTAATGCATGCAGGGTGAGGGAGGCAGGCAGGCAGCGGTCCTCGAATTTGGACTGCTATTTTTATTTTATTTTTTTGTGGATAATTGGACTGCTATTTTTTGGGAACCTGTTGGGTCCCAGACTCCCGGTAGATATTTTGTACTTCCTTTCTTTTCGGGGAAGAAAAAGGTCTGGTCGAAATTTTAGTGGAGTATTTATTTACTACTATTATTGTTTTCCCAAATAGTAAAAATCTATGGTGATTATGACCGCACGATGTTTACATGACTGATTAGTAACGGAAAGTGCTACAGGTACATAAGTTTATGTACAGAAAATGCACAAATCATGCTCGGGGACCTACTTTTGGGTCACACATTAGTGATCCGAACCGTTCATTATTCTTAAAACATTTTTTCGAGGGGCCCACAAAATTTCAGCTCAATCGGACGGTTATAAGTGCTCGAATCAAAGTCTAACCGTTTCAATAAAAAAAAATTGATTGAAACGATGGGACTCAAAAGTGGGTCCCCGAGTATGATCTGTGCATTTTCTATACATCGTGGACAGGTTCCTAGCCCAGCCTTGTTGTTGGTCTGCCTCGGGCAGGGGTGCCACCGTCTAGATTTTGATAGTTTTGGTTCATTCCTATTGTTTCTGATGAAATCTGTACTGCCCTCGGGCATATTCCTGAATGGAATTGACTTGACATTTTCAAAAAAAAAAAAAAAACCTCTGTACCCTTAGGTTTATCGATTAGTAACCGCCCTGTTTGTTTGTTTGTTTGTTTGTTTGTTTGAAGAATTTGACGCCTGTTACCCAAAATTCTCTCTGATATAAGGGTGGGATATAAGAATTGACTATAATAACCCGCCTCAGCTGACCTCTTAACTTTTAGCTTAACCACGTGACTCAAAAGACTAACCTCAAATATTTGTACTTTAATTGGAGGGTATTTTTCTTTTTCTTTTTTAATATCGCAAGATGTCACAAGCTTATGTGTGTGTAGTCTGGTATTAATTATTTGGAAGTCTTACTGTCTTATTAAAATGATGCTAGTAAATTCAAACAAGGGTATTTAATGCTTGAAGTGTCAACATCTTCATAGGAGATTTTAAACTTTTCTTCTTTTTTTTTTTTTTTTTTGGGTAAAAATGAAGTTAATTCATAAACTCACTATTAAGAGCATCTCAACTCATCACCTTATCCTTTTTTTACTCAAACTCAGAATTTGAGTAAAACCCCTCAAAACCCTACATCACTCATTTACTAAAACGTATACCAAATTCGGTTTTATCCAAATTTTCACTCAAATTCGGCAAACCTATTTCTCCCATACAACAATGACACTAATGAAACTTTTACTCAAATTTGTACTTGGATTTGGATTTGAGGCTTGCAGATTGGAGTTACTTTAATTTAGGTAAAAATATGAGTATGGATGTGTTACAACTTGCAAATTGCAAGGTTTCAAAAGGGGCATTCCTCTATGACTAACTGAGAACAGAACAACTCAGCTATGACAGCCTGAGAATCACCATCTACACTCTGTGTTCCCAGAAGTGTTTTTAATCTCTTCCTTCAAGTACAAAGCCTACCCCTCCAATGGGGTATTCAAATGTGAGAAGAAACAATATTTATCAACCAAAAGGCAAAATACAAAAAAGCTAGCTAGTGATCGATCACATTTCACAGAGGAATCGTTAGATTTCATTTCCGTTGATCCAAAGCGTTGATTTTGATGATTGATGATCATGAGCCGGAAGTCGAGATAAGGTGCTCCTCCAAACGATCATCGTCACCTCCTGATATTGTGGTTATCTTGTGGGAGGCCTTCGGTTTCCAGTAAATTGCATATAGCACCAGCTGAGACGTTCCAAGAACAAATCCACTCCCATTTGGTATCTACATATTTTGAGTCCTCAAATTTATCAGTACTTTTAAATCAGCTTCAGCTATTGATAATTTACAAACTCGAATGACACTTTTTATTCGGTTCCAAACTGTTCGAAGTTCAAACAACACCATCGTTGAGGATGAAAAACATATATATTCTACTTCGGACCAGCAGCACAATCGAGCACTCACATACACCGTCAAGCAAACCAAAGGGCAGACCATTTAGCCCACCTAGGAGCAGAACAAGAACAGGACCTCATTGTATGCATTGAGTCTACCCAGTCTGTGCGACACTTTGTTTTTGAAGATGCAATGGGGCAGAGTTGGTAAAGGAATTAGCCCTCGCAGTTGTTTTTTAGCATGTATTGTCTGAGCTCTAATCTTTGTTCTGTTATTCCGAAGCACAAAAAAAAAAAAAAAACCATCAACATGATGGTTCCGTGTGTCCCTGGCCCATGAGACACAGCGATCGAAAAGAAGGTCTAGGCGGTGCTAGAAGGCCCCTCGCCGAATAGCCCGACTAGTCGCCTGACTAGGTGCCGAGTACTCGGCTTGGAAGCTAGAAAGTGCCTGGTTGCCTTGGGAGCACGTAGCGAGTTTTAGGACCTTGATGAGACATGATACTTCCACTTTCGTCAATTTAAAGTGCTTGTGTATATGCATTTCAATATAAATCGAAGCATACCCCGATGAACCAGTCACTTGTAAGCACTGCATAGACCGTCCAAACTCCTCCATTGATGAAAAGCATAAAGGAGAGAAGAAAAGGCATGTACTCCACGCTCTTTGTCATCACCACCGTTTTCTGCAAGTTCCAGTAAATTGATCCAATCCAATTAAATGATTATGAAACTCTGTTGTTGCAGTCTCGTCAACTGATTCAACATATATGTACAGTACAGACCAAGTGCAAGCACAAAAATTCAAACACAAACATCCGAATGTTTGGTCCGTGCTTGTACAAACCGGAGTAGATTGGGAGGGAAAAGGGTTCTTACCATGGCTGAAAGAGGTGAAGCATAAGCGACCATGCTAAATAAAAGGGACAATATCCCTGCAGCTGTTATTTGCTTCTCAGTATCCAACATCAGCTGAGTAATCAACACTACTGCTGCTGGAAACGCCACGTCCGCTATGCCAAACATTATGGCAGTTCTAACCTAAGGGGTAAAAAATATAGCATCAAATACATGAGTACTCTCCAAAATTTCCAAATTATGCAGGTTACACGTACACTGATGTGCCATTATACATCGTGTCACATACTCGCGTGGCTTGACGTATGAGTACAACAATGCTAAAGCATCAAGACGCGTACAATAGTTCGTGCTAGATGGCTCAAGAGAAAAGGACCGAAGCATAGGATTGTCTCAAGGAAAACTGTTTCATTTTTTATTTCCTTTTTATTGGCTAGAGCAATAGGCCAATAAAAAGGAAATAGTTCAATAAAAGCTCCCTTTTTTTTCATTTTACTTTTAGACTTTGTATACTAAAAACTTGTGACCTTCAAATATTTTAGGCCTTAAGCAAAGGCCTAAATGGCCTATTGGTTGGACGGCCTGGAATCACAATTCACCCAAAATTTAATCTAATAATGTTGGCCTACTGTATCACATCTTGTCGGACCGCTTTTCCACCAACTCTCCTAAAACCAATTGGTATTAGGAAGGGCTTCAATTAAGTCTTTTATAGCATTCGACATCGCACCCGCAAGTCTGTTTTTAGAGCGGTCGCAGGGAGTGGCATTGTGTAACCAAATCCATGGGGGCACTCCGGGCCCAACATCACACAACAAACTGTTGTTTATGACCGGATCAAATGGTCCTTTGCATCTTGGGCCATAGGGCTTTCCAGTTACAACGAAACTATTTGTATTAGGCAAAAATTTTGATATATTTGACCACCGTTTTTGGTCCTATTTGAAAGACAAATGCCCCCTCCGACCCAAATTAGTAGTATTTGTTTTTTGGGGGAACGGTGCATTCTGCATGCAATAAATAATGTATTTATGATCTTGTGTAAAAACAAAATTACACCAATTTTTTCTTGATGAGATTTTTAAATTGGTGGAATTTTTTTTTAAAAAAAAAATCATGTTCATACAATATTTTTTTCATGCAAAATACACGGTTTCCAAAAAATACGTGTAATTTGAGACCACGGGAGCACTGTAAATTAGGGACACAACACACTACAATAACCGAATGGAAAATGCGATAGGTACACCATTCACACATACCAAATGAACACAATGTTTTAGGCTATGATTTTCAAATGGTGAAAGAGGGGCGTCTTGTTCGTTATGAGTTTCAAGACCGGTTTTCTCTATTATTCTCCAATCATTACTCACATTTCTCTCGGATCATTACTCTTATTTTTAATTATTATTCTTATTTCTTTCTATCTTTGTCCAATCATTACCCATATTTCTAATTATTATCCCAATTTATTCCTTCAATCATTAGTCAAATACCAAATCCAAAAACCAAACCAAACAAAATCGCATGGAGAGCACATCGCCCAGACAATCCTGCACTTGGGGAGGTGGGAGTATTAATTATTGTAGACAACCCTGCACTAGAGAGGTGGGTGTATTAATTGTTGTTTACAGTACTCTATTTGACTTCCTCTTTTGGGGGAATAGGATAGTACATGACTTTGATGCAAAAATTATTTGATGGTCTTGAGTCACGTGGTGCTCTAACACTCCTTCTTACTACATATTTTTGCAATGTATGGAAACAATGTGTAGCGAAGAGGGGTGTTAGAGCACAACGTAACGGTGCCCCAAAACCACTGAATAATTACTACCTTGATGTAGATGTTTTTGTGCTTGCAATTTGCAAAGCCAGTTTTCAACTCCATTAGATTGAATCACATTTAAAAACTATATAAAATGTTAGAATTCAAACAGTATCTTTTTTTAAGACGAAAATAACCCTTGCCCAATTTTAACTAACGGAAAACCTAAGGGTACAGACCCGGGGTACAGATTTTGCACAGATTTATTCAAGGACCCACTTTTGGGTCCCACACGAAAAATCCGAGTTTTGAATGAAATGGGTGAGTGTTGGATCAACCACTTACGCACGTCGGATCAACGTGATTTCTCTCGGGGCCCCTTGAAAAATTATTCTGAGATGAATCAACGTTTCGGATTCCCTGTGGGACACATAAGTGGGTCCCCAAACAGATCTGTGCAAAATCTGTACCATTATTTTTGTACCCCTAGCACGCTCCTTTAACTAATTGATAAACATAGAGGTACCGAAGGGAAGTGTACAGAAATTGTACTAATCGGCTTGCGGGCCCCACTTTTGGGTCCCGCACGAATGATCTGAATCGTTCAATAATTTTAAAATAATTGTTTGAGTGTTCTTGCAAAAAATCAGCTCAATTGAATATGCGCTTCGTCCAAATTTCCAGTTTTTCATTCAGAACTTAGGATCCTGAATTCTGAATGAAAAACTTGAAGTTTGGATGAAGCACTTACGCATATCCAATTGAGCTGATTTTTTGTAGGAACACTCGAAAAATTATTTTAAAATTATTGAACGATTCGAATCATTCGTGCGGGACTCAAAAGTGGACCCCGCAAGCCGATTAGTACAATTTATGTACACTTCCGTTCGGTACCCGTAGCATCCTCCTTAACTAATGCTACTTGACACATCGTAAGCAGCTGCGGCCGGATCCATGAAATGGACCCTTTAGTACAGATCATTGGATGAATCAAAAGTTAAGGAGCAAAACATACCTTCATCCCAGGAGGAGAAAACAATAGGAAAATGAAGATGTAAACAATCTCGAGAACACCACCAAAACCATTAACAGTGGCAACCAGCACGCTATCAGGCTTCACTACTCCATAGTAAACCCACATGTATGCATTCACCAGCTTGCATATGTATGGTATGCTCTCATACTCCCCTGTTGATTTTCTCTTCACTATTTCCCAAAACGTTTTCCTGAGACCCAAAAAAACAAAACCCAAAATCCACATTCATACATATCACTCAAGCGGGCTCGGGACTCCCTGCATTATAAAAAAAAAAAACTTGGGTTTGTTGAGAATGTGGGGAATAATCCCTGCAATATTTTTATGCTTAACGTGAAGTGAGCTGACCCTAAAAATTGCTCGATCGTAAGGTGAATCGAACCTGAGATTCTGAGAACTTAGGATGAAGTGAAATCCGTATGTAGTCTCAGGCCAAAACCACCGGACCAACTTCTTGGGGTTTAAAAAATTTGGACACTAATTTTGGTACGTATGAGTGAGTTGAATTACTTACGCCGGAGAAAGATAGACTAGTCCGGTGGTAAGGTTGCCTGAAATTATCAGATAGATACATATAAAAGCAGAAAAGAGAGATGGATTTATCAGTCAACAGTGTGAAGATTTTGTACAAATAAGAACAAATGGATTAAATGAAAAAGTTGATAGTATTACCTAGCAAACCAAAAAGAAAAATTAAGCTCTCCATGGTCAGAGGTCTGCGTAAGATCAGATCTGGGAAGCAACTCTTCTCTTTTGGGTTTGAGGAGGGAAAGCTCTTGGAAGTCAATTCTATATTTATTAAGCTACCCCGACAGAGAAGTTGTGGTTCCGTCTCTATTTGAATGACCCAGTGGAAAACGTGGATGCTGCTAGCAACAGGGGCCGCAAATAGCCAGCCGCCTTGGAAATTTTTTCTCTTTTAATTATTCCCTCCGTCCGAATTTGTTGGTCCACGAACATACGTTAGGATCATAGCTAACAGGAGTCCAATGGGTGAATAACCGTTCTATCCGTACCGACCGTTTGGTACCGACCACGCACCGACGGCGCCGGGGACCCCGTGTGGGTCCCAGACGGTTGATCCGAGCCGTCCATTCACTCCAGAATCAAATTCCGAGGAAATGGGGTGATTCTGGATCGAGTACTTAGGAGCGTCCGATTGAGGTGATTTCCACGAGACCCCCCTCAGAATTCGATTCTGGAGTGAATGGACGGCTCAGATCAACCGTGTGGGACCCACAAGGGGGTCCCCAACACCGGTCGATGCGTGGTCGGTACCAGGGGTTCGGTACCCCTGGATTTTTCGATAGGTGAATGTTAAGATGCCCTTTTTCGTTTACCAACGAAAAATTTACTTTCGATTTCCATGCATACACCAGCTCGAATCATTTGTGTAGAACCCCAAAGTTAGCCTCACACAGGGCTGCACAAACAGCGGGCCGGACCGGGTTTGAGTCAGACTTTTATTAGATAATAACAAGATTTGTCCATCCCCAAACCCGACCCATTATTAATCGGGCTTCATTTTATATGCCCAAGCCCGGCCCAATTAAAGTTTTAATTTTCCAAGTCCATCCATCAAGCCCATTTATTTTTCTTAAACATGGTATCACAAATATAAATTAATCAACCATAATTATAATTCACAACCGTAATAATATGCTTAAAGTTCTAAGTTCTCCCAAAAATATGAAAATAGACCCATAAATTAAAGTGCTATAAAAGTTGGAACTCTAACATGTAAAAACTTCTCTCAATTATCTATCATTTAAAATCACACTCCTTTACAACAAATCTTGTAAAGTACAACAAAAATAAAAGGAAGAAAAAACTATGAGTAATTACTACAAGACAATAGTTCAACAGGGGAAGAAAAAAAAACTTCAAAGTTTTCTTAACAAAATGTTATTACTTCAAAAGTATTCTCTATATAGGTAATACCTGGAATTCAACTTCATCAATGTCACTTTCATCAGTGATCAAAAAAAAAATGTCACTTTCATCAAGATAAACAACCCTAAGTAGCTAGGTTCCAGTGAGAACATGCACGGGCCTTAGAGAAATCTTCCAAACACGGACCAATTAGTAAACAAACTTAAAATTTCTACCCAGTCCAGCCTTATGGGCCTAAATATTTTTCCTAAATCCTAAGGCTCTGTTTGGAAGTTGGGGGAATAAGTGGAAAAGAAGAGAAAGTTTACATTTTTCTCTCTCATTCGTTTGGTTTGAGAGGGAAAAAAAAGAGAAAATGAGTAAATAAAGTGTCAGGATTAGTGAATTTCCTTCTTATTTTACTCACAATTTTTTTCTTCTTCATTTTCCTTTCATTTCCCTCAATTTCCTCAACTTCCAAACAAAGCCTAAAAAATTCAGGCCGGACTACCGGGCCAATGTGCACCCCTAGCCTCACACACCATCAGTACACATATCATTTGGGGAGAAATTTTATTGTGAAAGCAGGATTTTGAACATGACTCATGCTGATAAGTACTTGATAAAGCTGAAAGCTAAAAACTGAAAATTAAGTACTGAATGTTGAATTTATTAAGCTGATAAGCTGTTTGATATGTACTGAATTTTAAGTACTCAATTAAATAAACTGTTTGATATGTACAATGAGTTGAATTATTAATTTCACTATTTTTTTTACTTTACCTTTCATATATTCATACTTGAATGCAAAAATCAAACAATAAAAAAAAATATTGGAAAAATGGCTCGAGGATGAAGTTGTCGTTCATTAATGGTCACCATGTATTTGTAATAGTGGTGAAGTGGTGATTATGGTGGTTCGAGAATGAAGCGGTGGAATTGTTTACCTTTTAGCTAAGTAAATTCTTTTAACACTACCAAAATCCATTTTACCTATTTCTATGGATATACTGTTTTAGCTTCTCCCTTTCTTCTTTTCTTCTACCTTCCGATTCCATTTTTGGTTTCAACTTTGAAGCCCTATATTTTCAGACTCCTCTTTTTTATAGCCACACTTTCCTTTTTGTCAACCAGTGATGTAAATTTATAAATTTAACCTTTCATTTG
Source organism: Vaccinium myrtillus (assembly GCA_016920895.1). NCBI lineage: Eukaryota > Viridiplantae > Streptophyta > Magnoliopsida > Ericales > Ericaceae > Vaccinium > Vaccinium myrtillus. The sequence goes on along the minus strand of CM029281.1, from coordinate 34,437,253 downwards.
CATCCTCTTTCACAAGTGGAAGGACCAAGTTATAAATTCACCTCACAAAATGACAAAAACATCACAAAATAACAAAAAAAGGAGTGTGGTTATAAAAAAGGGAGTGTGAAAACAGGGCCGGCTCTGAGATTTAGGGGGCTTAAAACGATTTTTTTTAAAATTGGGCCCTCAACTCTTAATATATCGTAGTTAAAACTTAAAACTACTTAGGAAAACAATTTTTTTTGATAAATAAGTCATTTGAAAGCATAACTACTACACAGACATATAAAATTGGAGGCCACAAAATTTAGTTCAAATTTGGGGGCCTAAAGCGGTGGCTTTACAAGCTTTAGCCCAAAGCCGGCTCTGTGTGAAAATCACTACTTTTTTTCATTATACCGACTATTTTGTTTATATTGAGGTCTATTTGCAAGCTGGGGTGGACCTGGCTTGAGCCGACCAAGGCTACAGCCTTCCTCCATTCTCTCTAATTTGCCTCATGTATTGATTACTATTCTATTTGTCCCAATTTGTTTGTTCCTTCTTTATGTTTGTACCAGTTTTCCATTTTTTTTATATCTTTCAATATGAATGTTAAAAAATATGCAACATACATATCGTTTAGTAGTTCTCGATTAATTTTATTATTTAAATGTTTTAAACTCATGAAAAAATTATAGATTGAAAGATATAAATAATTGAAAAAGTGCACGAATGGAAAAACAAATTAGGACAAAGTAAGTATAGTATTTTACACATTTTTTTTTTCATTGATAAATTTTACGCATTCTGTGAAGTACATAATTTTAGGGGTTGGTACATACCAATTACCAACTGGCTATTCAATTTTTTGATTTTGTCTTTATATAAAAAAAATCGCGTTTATTAGTTTTATATCAAACTTTTCACGTATTTTGATGAGTCTCGAGTCTCGATGTGAGGGAAAAAAAAGTAAAAAATTACTCCGTATTAGAATTACTCAACTTACAGCCCGTTTGGATGGCGTTTTTAGAAGAGGGATGACGAGGGTTGGGCTAAATAGTCATGGTTCTCCTTCAGATCCACCGTTTGGCAGCCAAAAACTCTACCCTGATGTCTCATCCGGCTTCTCCAATAGTCAGGGCAAAGCCTGACTATTTATAAGTAGGGGGAGGGGTGCTTATAAATAGTCAGGGAAGATGATCCAAGCATTTTTACATCTCTACCCCCACCCCACACCACCCCAGATCCCCACCTCTTCCAACTGAACCAAAAAATTACCAAAACAAACAAAGAGGGGAGATCGTCACAATTGCAGTGCAGTAATAAAAAAATAGAACTCAGAGCATACCAAGTTCAATAAATCCAGCCACCATTGCCGATCCAAACAAATATCACCGCATTAATTACAAACCTAATTCAAACTAATCAAACCAAAAAAATACCATATCATCGTGGGAATCGTTGTCTTTCCGATCATCGTCGCCTGCAAGGGAGAGAGGAGATCGTCAGAGCTCCGATCGCCGGAGAAGGATCGCCGTCGTCGGCGAGTGGGAGAGGATGTCGGATCATTGTAGTTCTGTGTTCGTTAAAAACGAAGCAGAAAGAAGAAGGAGAAAAAAAACAGAAGAAAAAAGAGAGAGAGTAATGGGACGGTCGGTGTGGGTTTGGTGGTGTAAATGAGAGACTTTCTTTTTTTTTTTTGTTTTTAATAGGAACAATGATAGGTACACACCCTCTCAACCACTCCCCACCGCACCCTCTCTCACATGTGTGATGGGGTCCACTGAGACCCACCGGGTGAGCCCCACCACACATGTGAGAGAGGGTGCGGTGGGGAGTGGTTGAGAGGGTGCGTATCTATCATTTTTGTTTTAATAGGGTGGTGTAATGGATTGGAACGAATTTTTTTCTTTTTCTTTTTTCTTTTTTTTTTCCCTCATTGTTAATGCTTTTATTTGATTAACAAATAATAATTTTTGACACCAGTCCACACTGCATAATTTATTTGATTAATTTTAGTATTTATATAATTATTTAAATGCATAATCTACTATATGCATTACGAAGGGTAAAAGAGTCTTTTGCCGTGATTTTACATTATCCACCCTCCTTATCCTCCCTTTTTTATCCCTCATCCAAATCATGTGCTATTTAATCCCCCCTTCTTAAATGTGGGTCCACCTTTCTTATTTAATCACCCCGACTATTTTATCATCCCTTGCTATTTAATCCCTCTCAAACTAATACCTCATCCAAACGGGCCGTTAAAGTCAAGCCGGTTGAATTGAACCCAAAACTGATAGCTTGAACCCAAAAACTTAGGGACCTCGCCGCCATCTATTCCGTTCTGGACAAATTGATTTTTATATGTCTGGTTTTATAAATAATTAAGAAATGAAAGCTAGGGTATCGTAGATGTGCTTTGGCAAAAAATCTGCGGATCGGTTTTTTCATTTTTTCGTTTTGTCTTTATTAAAAAATAAAAATTGCATTTGTTAGTTTTTCATCAAATTTTTGTGATTTTTGGATTCGTCTCGAATCCAAAAAGTATAAAATTATGGTCCAAACTAATATTTTTTTAATAAAACTGAAAATAAACCAGTTTATTGGTTTAAGTTGGGTTCGGAGTGGGTGTTGTGCACCCGTGCACAGCATGCGTGCTGTGCACAATCCTCGCCGTCCGTTCGGCGATCCAATGGTCCAGATGAAATCTTGCAATGAACGGCTCGGATGTCGCAAGACTTGGATTCCATTTGGACTATTGGATCGCCGAACGTACGACGAGGATTGTGCACATCATGGGTGCTATGCACGGTGCACAGCACCAACACCAAATCCGTTTAAGTTTGGCTTTATTAAAAAAAAAATAGTTTCGACCATAATTTTATACTTTTTGAAGACGAATCCATAAACCACGAAAACTTGACGCAAAACTAACAAATGCAAAAAAAATTAAATAAAGACAAAATGAAAAACCAAAAAACCGTTTTTTGCTTTTTTGCCAAATCACCCTCCCATCCTTCAACCCAGGGCAATAGAGTTTCGCTAAAGCTCCATCAGCCGAATATTACTCTGTACACTTGCAAGAGCAGCTCCCAGCGCAAATCAGGACGGGCTAGCCTGCGCTATTTTTGCTGAATTTTCAAAAGAATTTCAAACTTAACCCATGATGATGAGAGGGAAGGAATGAAGAGAGAGAAAGATGGATGGCAATATCGGCGGCGAGGTCCCCTGCTCTTCTATCGCCGTCGATTCCGTTCTACGTATTGGAACGGTAAAACCCTAAACCTTTTTCTTTTTTGTTTTCCTTCTTTAGGGGAATTTCAAAAGAATGACTTCTCTTGCAGGCCGGTGTAATCTGGGGACTGTGTGCAGGCCCCCACAATGCTAGTAAGCTAGGTAATGAAATTGAAACCCTAATTTCGTATTTCATTTTGTGCTCTATTGTGTAGGTTATTCCTAACAGAATCTGAGCAATGATCCATGTTAAGCTATTCTTTTTTGTTGTGTTTTCTTTCAACTACAGGCCTCAGTGGCATTGCTCGTGCTTCTTTCGTGGTAATTTGACCCTTTGACCCTTGCTTATCAAAAAAAAAAAAAAAAGAGTTCAAGTCTAATTCCCTACTCTAATGGCTTCTTATGGTGTTTTTATATGAATTATCATGTAATTCTTTTTTTGACACATTTTGCAGGCGAAGTCGGTTGGAAAATTCGGCTTTCAGTCTGGTAATTGAAAGCAAATCTTTAAATGAGTTTTGCACAGTACGCGATGTTCTTGATTGCATTAATTTTGCGACTTATCATTCCTCTTGCGACTAGTATTTTAGTTTATGTAGTTGCGGACACATGGATCTGAGGCATATGGCTGGAGCCTTGAACTGTCTTCTACACGTCGACCTGCTTAAATGTTCTCCTTGATACAATCTTTTTGATGGATGATCAGGAGTAATGGCATAGATGTTTGATGTTGGAATTCTGGTTTAGTTTCATTGAGATGAAAAGATCGTGCATGCTTAGCTCAAGGATGATTCTTTTCATTTTTAATGTCCCAAGATTCAAGGATCATTTTGACGACTACCCATTTTATGCTAGTTTGATTAACACAATTTATACAGATGGTTTGCCAATGCCAAACATCAATGATCTAGAGAACTCATTACTATGAGCCCCCTGACTAATTTTGAGATTCTTACGCTAGATAAAGCAATAGCCGTATCACAGTTACTGTTCACATGGAATCCTGTGTCTTTGCAGGTTGTCTTGAAGTTTTAAATGACGAACTTAATGAAACCTTTTTATTCTGTTGCGTAAAAGAGAGTTTACCTTTTAACATTTTACATGGTCATTTGTTTCTAGTTATTACTTCCAATCTAATGGTAGAGCACGAAGAGTATTACCAAATCTGTTTAGGGGGTGTTCCACTAACAAAAAACTGTTTTTTCCAAACACCAAGACAAGTCATTCTCTCACAACACATCACATCACATAAAAAACCGTGAAAAATCAGTTTTTTCAAAAAAACTGGGTTAGTGGAACACCCCCTAAGATTGTTTCGTTGGTCTGGCAGTAAAGTCGAGCATTTACGGCCAAGTAGGTTGCACTAATGTCAGAATTGTTCCCTACTACTGCTAAGACATCCAAAAAATACATCGTGTCGATTCATTCAATGCATTCCTTTAGTGTTTTGTTCGCTAATCTTAGAAGTGTTTAAGATGTCATTCTGTGGAGTTCGGCAATAAATGAACATATTGAACAGAGGAATAGCGCTCAATCGCTTTGATAGTTTGGAGGGTTATGATATTTGAAATTTGTCATCCATTGCACGCACAACAGGAAGTGTCATTTGTATTTTCTGTCAAAAAAGCATGCTTAACACAGTCTATAGTGTAAAAGCATTCGAGCCGTGTCTAAACTAAATTAAGGGTAAGGGCCTGTACTCTCGGCCTCTGAAAATTGCAAGGTTTTTGATAAACTGCTTGGGAAGATCACAGTAGCTTTGCATTGCACTTGAGTTGGTGTCATTGTCATTTGCATTTTCAAAACATCACATGGGTTTTGATATACTGCTTGACAAAATCACCTTAACTTTGCATTGCACCTCGTGTCTGCACCTCATCTGTCAAATTGATGGGGATCTCCTATTTTCATTAGAAAAATCAGGACTGTTACTGTAATTCATACCTATGATAATGTGCTATTGTAGCCTAGAATTTGCTTATGCTTTTGTCGATTGATTCTGGAGTCAGAAACTAATAAGGTAATGGAACTCAACAGCGTTTCGTGCTTTCAAACCAATTCTTGATTTTTAGCACAGATCAGAAGCATTCTAGAGTTTGTTACACCACTCATCATTTTCAAGTGCCTTACATTCCTCGTTTCCTTTTGACTCAATCGCGCATCTTCCATTTCCTTGTTTCTTGTTTACTGTTATTGACTCTCTCTTATGTTTCTATTTATCTATTTAGGTGGTTTCAGAATTTTTTTTTATCCAACTTAATTGTAACTTTCATGTCCTTATTCTTTTAGGTGTATTTGCTGGAGTGTTTACTTTTACTCGTTGTGGGATTCAGAGATATCGAAATAAGAATGATTGGGTTAGTGGTATTCTTTCCTTTCTTGTCGATATAGTCTTATACTGTTGACGAATGATGGAAATTTCAATAAGAATGATTGGGTTAGTGGTATTCTTTCCTTTCTTGTCGATATAGTCTTATACTGTTGACGAATGATGGAAATTTCATGATTGGAGTTGTATCTGAATTGCCTTACATGGTCCTATATGAAACAGAAAGTTGTATCCTTCCTCTTTTAAGAATAGGGGATATCCATGTGAGAAATAATGATGCAGGGCCGGCCAACGTTAGGGATGTATAGGTGGCTGAATATACAAGCACATAGGTATGCTGTATGCCCATTTCTATACTTTTGCAAGGCTTTCTTGGCAATACTTCCATTATTAAACCAGTCATCTGCGTGATCAAAAAAAAAAACCCAGCCATCTGGGTTGTCTTTCTCATAGAGTTTGGAGTCAAGAGTCAGATCTTTCTCCTTTACTTATGAAGGATTTTCCTGATTTCCTCGCGTGCCAAAGATCAAAACACTTAGCCGAGAGTGTGTTTCATTTCTGTAGGCAAATAACAACTTATAGATTTGGCAAGTAACTTTTGTTAAGCAAATTAAGGAGGACTTAATCAGTTTGAGCTTTGAAGCATGAGAACATGGATTTAACCTATGGTGTGAGTATCAAGCGCAACTTCTACGTAAACCATGAAATGATCGTTTCAGTCCCATGTGTACCTGTGAATAAATAATATAGGTTATCAGCACCCTACTTGGTTCGCACCCAAATGTTACCCATCATTCTGGGTTGAATGGATGGTTCCTTGTCTGGAAAAATTAGACTACGAAAAACGGATTGCTCACCTGTTGACTAAGGTCCCAAGATTTTTTTCTTTACGCAGTTAAATGCTTTGGTAGCCGGTGCTGTAGCAGGGGCAGCTGTTGGTGCTGGGACCCGAAACTGGAAACAGGTTGCTGGGATGGCTGGTATTATATCAGCCTTTTGTGCTATTGCTGATAGCTCCAGAACGAATTGAAACAGTACCTCTTTTCGGGAAAACTGGTAATTTGTGTGCACTCTATTGCCTTTGTGAAGCTTTTTCCTTCCCCGGGAACACTATTAGTACAAAATTATTTCAATTTTATTCTTTTTAATTTTTTTTGCTTCAGAATGGGGTGACTCAGGTTCTCCTAGTTCAACTGAAACTAGACTTGTAATGAAGAAAGATGCTTGATTCAATTCAATGAAGAGGAAAAATGTTGAATTTCTGTACTTCAACTGTTACGCACATTTGGTTTTCTTCCTGGGAAAATTTGTTTCAAGTCTAGTTTTCTCTATTTTTTGCCCTTCAAGTCTACCGTAGAATTTTAATTCCCTCCAAGTCTAGTTATCAGAGAACCCAATCAACCACCATCACTTTATCATCACATCTCCACAACCACCATCGTCATTACACCACCACTGCCGCCATCACCACCTTACCACAGTCACCATCACCAATTTCTCCATCACTACCACCATTATTTCACTACACCATTCCCGCCACTATCAACGCCATGAAAATTATGAAAAATTCTCAATATTTTTGGAGTGAGAACATTCTCAATGCTACAATGTATCAGTCACCATCTCACAACCATTTTGACACCAAATACATTGAGAATAATCACAATTCATAAAATTGAGAACTTTCTCTTAGGTTGAATTGAGAATAATCTCATTGTTAAAATTCATCGCCACCATTTGGGAAGCACCACCTCCACTGAAACCAGGGACGGATCCAAGGGGGGGGCAAGCGGGGGCACGTGCCCCCGCTGACCCCCCACTTGTCAATGTACAAAAAAAAAAATTTAAAAAAATTAGGAAAATAAGTTTTGTATATATAATTATTTGTGTCAAAATATAATAACATAGCCTGGGTGTTGCTTGGTGGTAAGGTGTGCTACCTCTATGTTGAAGGTTGTGTGTTCAACTCCTACCTCCCTCTTTTTTAAGCCACAAAATTGAAAGATTTATCAAACAAGAGTGATTGTTGAGGTTTGAATCCTGGACCTGTGGTTCCAAAACCAACAACACTCATTGTACAACAAACCAGTGCTTTTATTATATATTTTGATCTTATAATAGTAGTAATAATTCCCCTAGTATTTTTTTTCTTGAATTTTAATTTTCTCCCTTCTTTTTAAGAAACTGATACAAAATGATGAGAAAATTGTGTAACTTACATATTTTTTAATTTAGAAATCTTTTACAATTGTCCGTAGCCTTCGATAACTTCTTGTCTGGTATTAGGTTTAGAATCAATCTTACATGATTTCTTATCCCTAGCAAAATCGTTGACTAGGAAAAAAATTCACGATTACAATTAATAAAATGTCCCCACTGGGATGAATTTCTGGATCCGTCCCTGACTGAAACACATTGAGAATATTTTCAATCCATACAATTAAGAATTTTCTCGCTACTTTGGATTGAGAACATTCTTAATGTTTTTTTTGATACAAAGGAAATAAAGAGAACATTCTTAATGTTAATATCCATCGCCACCACTTCAAAACCACCACCTCTCCCATAAATACATTGAGAATAATAACGATCCATAGATTTAAGAATTTTTGCAATATTTTGGATTGAGGACACTCTCAATGTTAAAAATTCATCGTGAGCACTTCAAAACCACCACCTCCATTGTCACCAAAACACATTAATAATCTCGTCGTGAGCCACACTCTACCACACCCTCACTCACATGTGAGTGAGGGTGTGATAGAGTGTGGCTGAAAGGGTGTGTCTGTATCATTATTCTTAAGAATATTTTCAAGCCTAAATAGTGCGAAAGTTCTCAATCCTAAGGATTTATAATATTCTCAATGTTAAAATTCATGGCCACCACTTCAAAACCACCTGAAGGTATCTATAGAATTCTATGCAACTTACCTGACGGTCCAGAACCCGTACCATAGAATTGATATGCAGAGACTCAACCATAGGAATGTGCTTCTGGTCAGTGAACTTTACAAAACCACATTCCTATGGTACAACCAATCAACTATGCTACCAGTCAACATTCCTATGGCGAAAGATACGATTTTGTTTTGTAACCAATTCTTGTACCAGCAACACTTGCACAAAATTGAAGTTTCAAAAACCAAGTCTAAGTTAGACATTTAATCGAGCACATTGTAGGTGTTGAGTGATTATTGTAGGCCCCAGGAGCAATGTAAATGTTCAAGGGTTCTGCACCACACATTTGTGTGGAGCACTATACACGTGTGGTTCAAAGGCCTTGTAGAGCAATGCTCCATCGATTTGAAGGCGTCTATGGAAGCTCCCCCTTATCTATAAGAGAATGCAGAAAAATCTTAAGACATTAATCTCCATTGATTTGAAGGCGTGTATGGAAGATCCCCCTGAACGGCTGCGACTTGCGACGATTGAAAAGAAGGGTGAATTTATCAAAAGATTTTGGCTAAAACTTACGCGTAGAGTCCCTGATTGGGCTCGGCCGCTAGGGTTATGAGGAATCAAGTCTCCAAAACTAGACCACCCCATGTATTATCTTTGGTGGCTTTTTCCCCTCCATACCTTCAATATTTTTTATAACCAGGTGTCTAGATTAGTTTTAGCGCACCTGGATTAATTTTGGGAGAACATCCCATTGTCCACTAACGGGGGCCCCATTTAAAGTCAGACCAAAGCTCTGTATGGATTGGACTCAAAAGAGTTGATAACACCTACGAGGTTTCAAACACGAGACCTTAGGACTAGGACCTCGACTAATTCTGGGAGACCAATCCCACCGTCTACTAGTGGGGGCCCCATTTTAAAGGCAGAGCAAAAGCTCTGTATAAACTGGACCCAAAGGAATTGATAGCACCTACGAGATTTCAAACCCGAGACCTTAGAACTAGGCCGACCCTTGGGGTTTCCATACCTTCAATACTCCCTCCGTCCCTTTTATAGTGTTTAACTTTTTCATTTTGGGTTTTCCCTTAATAAATGTTTGTTTTAAAAAGTTAATGGGTAAAAGTTTGTGCAATTATTGTTTTGTCCTTTTAAAAGTTAGTGGGTAAAGAGTTAATGGGTAAAAGTGGATGATAATTTTGGAAAGTAGACGTAAAAGTTGATGTGAAAGGTGTAAAGTGGAGGTAAAAGTTGATGTAAATGTGTAATGATGATTTTTTTTAATAAGTTAGATTTATGAAGCAACGCACTTAAAAAAAACGGATGGTGTGTTAATTTTATTTTTCTGTCATTTACTTTGTTGAGGTAAATTTTGGTAGGGATACTTAAATGTTAATACAATTGCCACTTTACATAATTGGTGCATATGTTCTGCACATAAGTATGCTGATAGGATGTGGTCCCTTTTTTGGAGCCGGACATCCGATTATCAAAAAAAAAAAAAAATGTATCCCTTTTTAGAGCTTAGTGTTGTCCCATCTCTATAAGTTGGTTGGGAAAAATATATACACCCCCCATCTTTTTTCCTTTTTTTATGCAATGGAAATTAAACATTCAAAACAAAGAAGAAAGATTATCAAAAAAGTACAAATATTAAAGTTGGATGGTTCTTGGAGGGACTCATTGATTCGGGTTGGTGAGCTAATATTATAGTTGGATCAAGGGTTTGCTTAGCTACAAATCGTTTCTTCTTTCAAAGCTGCTGTTTTGACTTATGAGACATGCTCAAAACTTCCGTGGAGTTACACTAATCTCAGTTTGATTACAATTTAGGATACCATAAATCCAACTCTAATACGGAATAGATTATGGAGTATAATTTATCTAATATCGGTAAGGGCTTGATCAGTTCATTTAGTTGATTCCTGTCAGATTTTACAGGATAAATTTGAATGAACCGATCAAGCCTTTACCGATATCCAAATGAGTTGATTTTTTACAAGTAATTTTAAATAACTTGAACCGGTCCGATTGTAAGCGTGGAGCTTCGATTATTGTTGTGTCAAATGTTGTGTTATTCGTTGTGTCCATGGAACTGCCCCGATTTATAAAACATCCAAACCAAATCAAAAGTTATCCCCCAGTTTAATCTCTCATCTAAACCATCTACATTTTTATCTCCCTTCCATAAGTATCACATCTTTGCGGGCCAACCCTTACCTCTTATCTTATCCCCTCCATAACTTAGGGAATGTTCCGCTAAGGGTGTTTTTAGAAAAAATTGAATTTTCACATTTTTTATGTGATTTATTGTGAGAGAATGACTTGACTCAATTTTTGAAAAAAAAACTATATTTTCTATTAGTGGAACACCTCTTTATGTGGTTTAGGGTTTAGGCACTTTGTATTTTTTATCACCGACTAAAACTGTCCAATCACTCCCTAGTAGTCATAGTGTGAAAGCAATAATCACATTGTGGAAGGAACTATTCCCGTACGCGTTTCACAACATTTGGTAGGTGTCAACAATAAATACTTAATTAGTGGTCGTTTGGCTAAATAAGTTGGCTTGACTTTTTTTTTCGTCTTTATTTGATTTTTTTTTGCGTTTGTTAGTTTTGCATCGATTTTTTGAGTATTATTGGTTCGTCTCGACGAGAGGAATCCAAAAAAGTAAGAGATTATGATTAAAACCCTCAATTTTTTGAATAAGATCGAAAAAAGTGTAAAAAAAACTGAATTTTTGGCTTATTTTTGTCTTTATTCATAAAAATTTAAGCTTTGGTCATAATTTTTTACTTTTTTGATTCATCTCGCCGAGATGAACCAATAATACACAAAAAGTTAATGCAATACTAAAAAATGCGAAAAAAAATCAAATAAAGACGAAAAAATAAGCCAATCAACTTAAATAGAGTGACTATTGTCCTCGCAGAGCAGAAACCAGTCCAGCAGCGCCCAAGAGGTAAAATATTACAGGAGAATGCTAACGTGTTAAGATTGGAAAAATGTATTGAAATATGTGAAAAGTGTATAAAAATATGTAAAAATGTATTGAAAAACGTAAAAAATGTGTTAGAGTGTGCATTGTTTTTTATCGTGCATTTACACATATACATATACACGTATATACAATTTGCACATCTTCATCGTGCATTTACACATATACATATACGTATATACACATTTGTCTCTCCCTCTGCATATTCGCTTCCTCAGTTACATTCAATTTTTTGTTTTGTTCTGCCGAAGGATCACTATTATCTCCATTTATATACTATATGTTTGTAAGCTTCTTTGATTCGTTAAACTTGAATTGCGTTGATGTGGTTATGCATATACTGATATACACTTTGCACATATATTACGTGCATAAGAGCATCCTCATTTGGTGTTGTAAAACACTATTTTTGACAAATTGTTGAGCCAAACCCCCCAAAATCCCCAAAAATCAGCCTCTCTACTTTCACTCAACAAATTGTTTTTGCTACAGTAACACTACATCCTCAGCGAGTTACTGTTCACGGGTTATCCTTTTTTTTATTGTTTCTTCCTTTCCCGAGTTTTGTGCTGGCAAGTGGGGGGAGAGAGAGGAGTACGTGACAAACGATTTTTTAATACAAATGACTCTCTCTCTTACAGTGGATGGCTGACGCGTGGAGCACCTCCTCCCGAGTTTTAATACAAACGATTTGTTTAATCCAAAAGGTGCACCTCCTCTGACAGTGGTTTAGTTTTTTAGGAGAAGAGAATTTTTTTTATTAGATTTGAGGGGAGTAGTTTAATATAGTAAAGTTTGGATAAAGAGTCTGATTTTTTGAGTTTTTGATAAAGTGACTTGCTAAATTGTAAAAGGTGTTTTTGTGGTTAAATTTGGCTCAATTTTTGTTGAACCTGATGAGGATGCTCTAATACATACTACGCATATTACAATGTGTGGTGTATAAGTTAAGCTAATGATCTAGATTATTTTATTTAAAAAGTATGAATTTTACAAGTAGGGTTGAAATCTGAACCATGAAAATGGCTGGACACTACAGAGACCCGTTTCTGAAACGGTTTGGTGAAGGAGCCGGATACTTGGTGGTAGAGCCCACGCATTGTGGAGAAGGTTTCCACTACGTGTTTTTGGTATTTGTAACTTTGATGATTTCACCTGCGCTTTATTTAGTTTGAGTTGAGGTTTCCCCGCGTCAATCTCTATTGCCTAAACCCAGGACGGGCCCAATGCTTACCAGAATGGTTCGCCTGCTTCGGCAAAATGTGCCTCTAGTTCAGTTATGTCTTGACAGGTTATGCTGCGCTTTCAGTTGAAATTTAGGTAGTTGTAGCTCATTCTGTATTTGTTTTGTGGAATCATTGTTTTGCCTTCGAGAGTTGTTTAGCCTCTGAGGCTCCGTCCGAGCTCTTGTTTAATGAGATTGACGTCTATTCAAAAAAACAAAAGGAAAAAGAAAACTACAAGTTGTCAAATTAATTAATAAATGTATGTGAGGAGAATGCCTTTTTGATTTGACAATTTGTAGTTCAAGAATATCGAAATACCAAAAATACTTGTGTGGAATCCCGTAGTGCGGCTCCGCACTGCAAGGTTGTAGGGCGGCAAAAACTACATCGTTTTGTGTGTGCAAAGAGAACACTACTACTTAATCCTTTAAAACTACGTCATTTTAACCTAGTTTTATTTGTTGAATTCCAAAATGTGAGCATTTTTAAGTGCGTGTTTATTTTCTTCAAAATCAAATTTGATTTTTTGATTTATTCTATATGTGAACATAAAAGTCACTTATTTTAGATTGTGGTTGGTTTGTTTTTTTATTTTACGTGTAGAAGTTTTTCCACTAAAACCTGGTTCTCAAAACAAAAAGTCTACAATTAAACACATTTTTTAACTTCCTAATTTTTGGGCTTCCTTCGTTTTGTAAAACTAATGTCTGTTTGAGATGAGAAGGGTTACAGTGTATAAGAATAAGTCAAGATGTGTAAATTGCCAATTGTGTTTAGAATTCTAAATTGGGTCCGGCTAACTAGCGCTATATAGCATCCCTTACAATAGTGATAGGTACACACATTCTCAACCACTCCCCACCACACCCTCTCTCCCCTCCGTCCCTTCTAATCTCTCTCTCTCTCTCTCATCACTTTCTTTCTCTCTCCTCTGCTCAACCCATTTTTTTTCTCACAATTTGTTTTTTACAAATTAAAATATTTATAACTTTTATTTTATTTATCCAAAAATAAAAAAGTTATATATTTAAAATCTACTCGAGAACATCTATCAAACAAGACCAATATTGAATATTATGTATAGCAAAAATAATCTTTTGGGTATAGGCTCATTTTTCGCGCGAAAAAAATAAAAATACGAATGTTAAACTTGACATAATTCCAAGAGAGAGAAAATGCTCTGTGATTCACATAGTTTTAGCCGCCCTATAACTCCGTAGTGCGGAAGTGCACTACGGGATCCCCAAATCCTTAAAGTTGATCACAGTAGTCTCTTTCAATAAAGAAAGAAGGCATTGTTACGACGTGGCTTAATCAGTTTGGAGCATGATGCGGTGATGGACCTGATGGTGATGGTGATGGTGATGGTGATGGACAAGGCATTGTTACGTCGCACTGCTCACAGGAGTGGGTCTACATACTCCCTGGCCAAATAACCAGCGGCGAACATAAATATGGTGTACTTGCATTGCATGCATCTCTCTCCCTCTCTCTCTCTCTCTGTCTCTCACAGTCTGTCTCTCTGTCCTCCATGTCTACATGTGTAGACATATATAGACATACTATAGGATCTCAATCTCTTTCTTCTGGAATCTGAGGAGGATGGGATGGTGGGCCTCATGTGCACGTAGTTAGTACTAAACCTCACATACTTTTGGAGCCTTTTCCACATTCATCAATGTCGACCCAACCAAATCAAAATCAATATCGAACCCCCATCCTCTCTCTCTCTCTCTCTAACCTGATGATGGAAGCCTATTTTTAGCAAATTGTTTTTCAGTTTCGTCTTTATCCGCAGCGTTTCAGGAGACTTTCCCATTGCAGATCTACCCATTGCCCCATGAGCTTATCGGCTTCGTAACACTTATTGCTTAGTTTGCTGTTCTCTCTCTCTTCTTCTTTTTTTCCCACTCAATTTCATAAGATGGATGTTGAATATCAAGAGGTGGGTCTCTCTCTCTCTCTCTTCGCTTCGAGGAATGTTTGCATAATTTCTGCTGTTTTTTTTTTGTGGGTGTTTTCTCTGTTTTGCGATGGAATTGGTTGTTGTTTAATGGGCGTGTTTTAATCTGTAATCATTGTGCTTGTTGGAATTGCACTAGGAGTACATCAGGAATTCCAGAGGAGTGGAGCTCTTTACTTGTAAATGGTTGCCCTTTCTTTCTCCAAAGGCCCTTGTTTTCCTTTGCCATGGTCTCTCTCTCTCTCTCTCTCTCTCTCTCTCTCTCTCTCTCTCTGTGTATGTGTGTGTGTTGTTTTTTTAGACTGATAGTTAATGAACTTGCAGGGTATGGAATGGAGTGCAGCGATTTCATGAAAGGTAATTAATGGCCTTCAACTGGTTCTTCTTTTCTTATTCTCAATTTTCACAGCTGTATAAGTGCTGGGGATTACCTGAATCTGCTCTTCACAAGCTTTCCTACCAATTACTCAATTACTGATTTTGTTTACTGTCATTGATTGTCCAACAATAAATTGCCCCACGGAAAAAAACATCCCACTTGAAAATCCAAAATTGTGCATGTTGTCTGTCTGGCTTTCAAAAATTTCCGAAGGGAGTCATTTTTTCGACGGTCGGACTCATAATTAAGATGTAATCTTGGAAGATTACTACTTCCACCGGAGTAAAATTCGATAGGTTAATAAATTTGCAATTTAGAAAATTTCTAATCCCCTCAAAATAAGCAGATGGGAATGTTTAGAATGTTATATATAAAAAAAAAAGTGTATTGCTTTTACAGTGTGCCCATACCCTGTGGGTGGGAGTGATTCAATGAGCACCTCCACGTTGTCTTCGAGGGGCTTTTACCACCACACATTCACGTCGGGTCCGTACACTTAGTCACGGGTACGCGAGAATGTGTGGTGGTAAAGGCTCTTGGAGCACCACGTGGCGGTGCTCCAAGAGCAAGTAATATTTTTTTGACAATAATATCTTTTTCTTATCTCTATTGTATTGTCGGTGATGTTCTCCAGTATGGGCCTTGAGTCCTTGACAGTTGGATCATCACCTTCTGTTTGTTTCTTTCTCTTGAATCCACCTTCCCCCTCTTAATTCATTACATTAACAGGACCACCATTTTTCCTGCTTACAACAGGACCTTTTTGTACTAGAAGTCTAGAAGTTTCACTATTCCATAAATCAATGTAATTAATTCTGGTCACAAGATAGTGAAGTATACTTGCTAATGGCTTTTGAGCCTTTGGTGTTTTTTCTGTATTTGGTATCTATTAAACACGTAACCGTGAATGGCTATTGGTTGCTGTTTATTTCGGTAATTAGGAAAGGCGGTGCTAGTAAAATAGCCGTTTTCTTTATTCCTAGATGCGCTTCAGCAACTAAATAATGCTCACTATTGTTCTTCTTTGAAGCAGGGTTATATTTATTTTGAACTGATTGTTACCACCCCTGATTGGGTAAATAAAATTTTACCTTTTGTGCAGTAAAGTTAGAAAAATGAGAACCATTTGATGAGGGAAAAGAGATTTCTGTCTAAGACAGGATACTAACCCTTTGATTCTTTGAAACACACAAGTACCTAATTCTGGTCATTTTCAACCTCTTGTTTGGTTACCAACTTATAATTGTTTGGTCAGGACAAGCCACTGGTCCTACCTAAACTTTCTTAAGCTGATCAAATGAGTGATGCACATGTCTTCATTATTTTAGGATGTGGGACCAGGTTAGCTAGCTACGGGTACGCCGTGTTCGGGATCGATTATGAAGGGCACGGGCGATCCAAGGGTTCACGTTGTTACATTCAGAAGTTTGACAATATTATAAATGACTGCAGCAACTTCTTTAAATCGGTCTGTGGTAAGCATCCACCTCGTCCTCTTCTTCAGTTGTGTCTATGACATATTTTGTATGTTTTGTTGGTGGACCACAAATTCCAGATGGAACCGTATTTTCAACCATATTGGAGATTACTTTTTACACCAAAAATGAAAAAAGAAAAGCAATATATTTATAAAAAAAAAGGGCAGGATATAAGTAAAATATTAGGGTGGCAAATGTTGTTTGGTTGAATTTGTACGACTAGACAAGCACTGAGTTGTTTTCAATGGATATATCAGCGAGGGAAGAGTATAGGGATAAGAAAAGGTTCATGTACGGAGAGTCAATGGGAGGAGCGGTGGCTCTACTAATCCACAAAAAGGACCCTGCTTTTTGGCACGGTGCTGTTCTCGTTGCACCCATGTGTAAGGTAAGGGAATACTTTAGGATAGCTTATACGGTTTTAATTTTAACGTATCTGGTGAGAATTATGATAAATAAGGTCGAATGACTCGAATCTTTATTCTGATGTTGGTTATTTCTTAAATTGATTCTAGATATCGGAGAAGGTGAAACCACACCCGGTGGTTGTGAATATTCTTACCAAGATAGAAGAGATCATACCTAAATGGAAGATAGTCCCCACGAAGGATGTGATTGATTCAGCCTTCAAGGACCCTGTTAAGCGAGAAGAGGTGAGATTATCATTTTATTTACGAATTCATGAATTTTTTGGGACTGGTAGTAGTACGCTACTAATTTAACAGTCTTGGTGTCTTCTCTTTATCTGTGTGGAATAATGTGCAGATTCGTAACAACAAGTTGATATACCAAGACAAGCCAAGGCTTAAAACAGCGCTGGAAATGCTCAGAACTAGCATGAACCTAGAGGACAGTTTAGGCGAGGTTTGTAGTTTTATTTGACTTTCCAATCTTTCTATTTCCACTCATATTAGTATGCAACCGAATCTCTACCACAATATATACGCAAGTCCATTAATATGCAGAATGCTGTTTCATAATCATTATCCTCTTCGTTTTCATTTAACGGAACCGGACATGTCTACCTCAACTTGCTTTTTAAATTTGTTCACATTTCCTCAACTTTATTGTTTTTGTGACTTCATCTTTGAATTTAACCATCGGTTTGCTGTAGTAACAGTGTCTGACTCCGTTACATGAATTCTTCATACGCATGAATGGGCTGTTGATTGCGTGTTGGACATTTTTAGTTAGTCGCACACAATCTAAGGAAGCATAGTTCGTATTCAAGTGTACTACAGAAGTATGCGTAAAACGCTCATAGTAGGCATAGAATGATGTGACACATAGTATTAGCGTACTTGACGTAAGAGTTTAGATCATGCTGACAGACATCTAACAGTACGGCAGTACCCAATATTCGTACTCAACTCCATGCAACTCGGGTCATAGTTTTGTTCCTTTTCTTGAACAGACACGGGTGATAGTTTGGCTTGCTTGTTTTTGCCCTGCAGGTGACACTACCATTCTTCGTGTTGCATGGAGAGGCAGATATAGTAACAGACCCAGAAGTGAGCAAGGCACTATATGAAAGGGCCAGCACCGAGGACAAGACCATAAAGCTGTACCCAGGAATGTGGCACGGCTTGACCTCAGGCGAGCCGGACGACAACATTGAGATTGTCTTCTCAGACATCATTGCTTGGCTTGACAACAGATGTGGGCACGGGAAACCGATTTCTGATCCACCAATTCGCTATTCAGATGCCAGGCCTCCCGCGGCTGCCATTAAAAATTTTGTGCCAGTGTCATTGCCCGAGACAAGGAATCAGCGACAGAAGCCCAGGCGAAGCAACTATTTGTGTGGGTTGAAGGGACGCCGGATGCACCATCACTCTGCCATGTAGCGTGTGTGCTCTCTCATTTTATGGCAATGGTTTGTTCTTCAGTTTCTTTGGTTGTGGAGTAAATTATGAGAAGGGAATGATAATGCAAATAAGTCTCTATTGATGAACTTTTGCAATGGCCATTGTATCGTTTGAAGGTTTTTTTAATAACCGGATGTCTAGGCCAACTTGTGTGTACCTCATTGTATCGTTGAAGTTACTTGGTGTATTGAAGGAACAAGCGTGACAATCGTGGTTGCTCCATCTGGGAAACTTGAGCACGTATAATTAGGCTTTGTTCTGCTTGTTTTGAAACGTTAATTTTGCCGTTACTCGTCTATTCAACTATGGCACAAACAAGAAAACACCAAGAAATAATTCAAAACGGCTTTAGCAAAAAATCACCTAAAAGTAGTAGGTCAAAATGGCCGTATGCTTGACGGAAGACATCTAGAAATGTTTTGGACTTTCGATTGACTTAAAAAAACATACTATCTTAGTAGGTAAAAAACATTAAATTCTTCACATCTGGAACAAAACCCTCACTTCACGGTGTAATTAGAGATGACAATTTAATGGATTTATACTGAAACCGTAACGGTCCTGAGCCGATCTCCAATTTGTGGTGTTTTTTATTTATTCGAAATTCGGGACGTTTTATCCACTTTCTTGTCGCTTCGATTCAGAGACGTTAGGGGCTGTGGTGCAGAGATCACGGTGATATTTGTGGCATTGTGGTGGGGGGAGGGGAGGAACAAGTTCAAGATGGGTCACTTGACCCCACTCACTTCACTTCAACATTTTCCCATTAAATTGGTTAGATTTTTATGTCATTTTGTGAAATTGACCCCACAATTTTAATTAAATTGCCCCTAGTAAAATTATGAATTTGCCTTATTTTCAACACTAAAATTTTCCTAATCATTGGACAATAAACGTTGATATACTCATTGCATGCTAAAGAAATTAGAATACATAATATAATTGAGATTACACATTTGCAAACTTCATATCGAGATAACTTTTCATAATAATATCGCTTCCATAAGAGCAGATAATCACTAATCGTAATTTTTTTTCATAGTAATACATATTATTAGCAAATATGAAGAAAGATCAAATTTGTTTCTAAATATCAACCCCACCGTCAGAGATTCTTGACTCTGCCGCTAGGTGGGGCTGGAAGTTTATTTATCCCCTTCCAAATTAACAATAATGCTATTAATTAAGCTTCTACTCAAATTTTTACTTAGATTTGGGTTTGTGTCTATAGGAGTCTTTCATATCAAATGAAATTTATACCCGATATTTTACTCAAATTCAAATAAAAGTATAAGTAAGGGTTGGGATGTTCTAATGTAGTACTAAATGGTGCCAATCGGAGAACACCCAATAGATTACGAGCCACAATGGCAAATTTTCGAGTTTTGGGGACCAAGTGGGAAAAGAGTATCCACAAGGGGCAAAGTGTATTTTATCCCAAAATGTTTCAGTCGGCCCCCGAGACTTTATAAACCTCCCCAGTCCCCATTGTAGTAAGAATCGAAGCACGAAGCCCTAACCACCGTAAGTAATCTCTCTCCTGATTTCTTGATTTCAATCGCTTATGTTCGTTTTACCTATATCATAATGCACAAATGTGATGGAACCCGATCACTTTCTCAATCTCTCTGTCTCTCAAAACCCTAACTTCTTGTTTCCTAGGGTTTTTGCTTGATATAGTGGGCTAACCCCATGTTCTTCCATTTTGTTTTGTTTGCAGGTTTACTGCTTGCTGTTTCTTGTTCTTAATTCAGTTTGAGGTATGTTCAACCTCTCTATTCGTTTTCTTATACCTTGATTCAGTTGATTGTTATGGTTTTGATGATTGTGTATACATATCCAAATGAATGGAACTGGGAACTTTTTTGTCTGGCTTGAACTACATATTAATTATTAGTTGAAAATAATCCTAACACCTTTGTTTTACTATGTAATACTCTGGACACCAAATGAGTTTTGTGACAATTTGGGGTTTATGTGCCAATTTAGGGTTTAGGTTGCTGAGTTCAAATGCTGTCTATCTAATATAGTTCTGTATCACTGGAATGGTTCATTTTAACTGAACTGTCGTTATCTGTATTCTTAAGCATTATTGTTACCCTAATTTTGTGGCGAAGCTGTAATTCCCATCCTAATTGATTGACTGGTTGTTTGTCTATGCTGTATCACCCTGTTTTACTAAGATAATATTGGGTCTATTCGCGTATGTACTAATTGAATTTTGTGTTTATCTTTTGCAGTCGTCCAATGGAAGTGGATACCCCTGTAAGTAACCCTGCTTATTACTATTAGCTTACTTGCACCACTCAGATAATTGGTCCTCTTATGTGATACTTGCACCACTCAGATATTATTTTTGCGGTTTTAGGAGAGACTAATTATATGTTTTCTATATGTAGTTTAATTGGGTGGGTAAGGATCCACCAAGAACGATGTCTTTCCAACTTTCTCTTTGTTTTAATGACTGATCAAGTAGCCTGTTATGACATGAGCTGGGTTCCAGTTAAAGGATAAAGGTTAAATTTGACCTAACCTGGTATAACCAGGGTGCCGCATGCTTTGGCAATTTATCCAAAGTTTATGATTAGTCATCACCGAACCCAACTGAACTGTTGCCTATATAATGGAACATAGTCATTTAAGAACTTAGGGGAGGGAAGTTGAAAGTAGACCTGTACCATTATTCCTACATCGCTTTGTGATTTCCTCTTAAAAACAGGCTTTCAACTTTTTACTTCTGTTCAATTTTTTTGTGAGCAATATTACCCTGTCCTTTCTCTTCTTATTCTTATTAGATATGAAATTGACAGTCCTGATTGGACATGTTTATGACAGGCCAAGAATGAAGAGGAGGAATTCAGCACTGGGCCTCTTTCTGTTTTGATGATGAGTGTGAAAAACAACACTCAGGTAATAAATATTTACATTATTGTAAATTGGAGTCATGTTTTGTTGGAGGGCCATATGAATCTTCAAGTTGTTAGCAAGGGGTGGTTCTTGCATGTTGATTGTAGATATGTTATCCCCCTATTCCTGGCCTTGGAGCTTTAGTTCCCATTTGTTTAGACGATTGTGACCCTTGGGGGGGTATTGGTTTGGGGATTTTAATTTGCTTGCTTTCCATTAAGTGATTGGTAGTTGATTACACCTCTTTTGCACCAATCAGGTGCTTATCAATTGCAGGAACAACAAGAAGCTTCTGGGTCGCGTGAGAGCATTTGATCGTCATTGCAACATGGTGCTGGAAAATGTTCGAGAGATGTGGACAGAGGTTAGTTATATCCATCATACGAGTGTTCCTCGTTTACTTATACAGATACTTTTACTGTGTAGAATACAATGCAAGGTCCACATGTAAACTTTCTTTTTTCTTTTTGGCTCAGGTACCAAAGACTGGGAAAGGTAAGAAGAAAGCTCAGCCAGTTAACAAAGATCGGTTCATTAGCAAGATGTTTCTCCGAGGCGATTCTGTGATCATTGTCCTTAGAAACCCTAAGTGAGAGGTATTTATTCTCTATGGTTTTAATTGAGTATGTGGAACATTTGTAGGATTGAAAACACATTGAGTTGATTTTTTTTGGAACTCATGTTCTCTTTTGCACTTGTTTGAGTAAGAAGTCAGTAACTGGCAAGTATTTCCGGGTCATCCATATTCGAAACATCATTAATTTCTGTATGAGTGGTTACTTAAATGGTGATAAGAATATTGACCTTACTCTTGTTTTGGTGAAAGCGCACGAGGCATTTAGGAATATATGTTTTCTCCACTTATTCCAGGTGGTATTTTTACCACTGACCTCTATCTGATTGGAAGCCATAATTGGGTTGATGTCGCCGTATTCATAGAAAATACAAAGTAATATGATGTTTTACAGATACATTTAGGATGTAACTTTTTGACTTATTTATTTGTCACTTTTGTCCTTGGTAATTAAAGCCTCAGTATCAAGTTTATGATTAGCTGTAGAATGAACTTTATTTATGTAACGATGATACCTACATCAGTTGCACTAAGCTTGGCTGCTTGGGCCTTGAACTCTTGAAGCCACCTATCATGCTTGGAAATGTTGCTTATGACATTGCACTTGTGGCATGTTTCTTGCCCTACCCCTCGTTCCATGACTTGCTGCACAAAATTGAATTAGTTTTAGGAAGTGGAGGTTGTATTTCAATTTTTGACAGATTGGTTATTCTAATATGATCTGTTTGATGTGTAGGTATGCAGAGTCGGCGTAGGACTGGATTTTGGAGTAAAGCTTTGCGGAGAGGATTTAGTACTTTGGAGTTCCAGTTTTCTGGCCGCTGTAGAACTGGTTGTACTTAAACTCGCAGTTGTTGTAGGATTTAATGGAACTAATTCCTATTTTTGTTTTCCTACCATCATGTTTCTACCATGCCGCTTACTATTGGATTTCTTATGCAAACATCTTGACTTTGTTGTTCTTGGCGTGCTTGTTTTCAAAATTTCCTATAAGTTGGATAATTATAAGGTCGTGATATTTTGTTCCCAGAAGGCAGATATACACATGCTCCATTATAAATTTATATTTACTAAATATAGTAGTTGGTTGAAATCTTGTTCCGGAATTGATGCAGAATGCTGTTGTAGCGATAAAACCTCAGATTCAACAGCTGATTTGCAGTAAGATTTTTAGCAGATTGTTGTATGCAAATTAGTGCATGGAAAAACTATCAAAAACGCAGAAAGATTGTTGGATTGCATATATAAACTTGAAAACTGGGAAGCTAGCTGAAAAGTATTTCACAAGAAAATTATGCCACTTTGTTTTGATGGGGGAAACTTGTTTACTGTGTTATGGAATCCTATTTCATATATCTTCTACTTTCCTTTAATAACCTCAAAAATTTTGCCAATTCGTCAATACTTTCCACATAAAAATGTTGATAGGGTAGGTGATGAAAAAGACAGATCAAGCATGGCAAATTCTCCAATATTACCATGTTTAAATTTGAAAAATGTAGACAGAGTAGGTGATGAAAAATGTGATCTATCTTTGAAAGCATGGTTAAATTTATAAATTTATAGTGTCAGATGTATTCTGCATTATAAATTTATAATGTCTAAATATGATTGTTAGTGGAATTCTTGTTCCAGAATTGATGCGGAATGCTGTTCATCAATAATTGATCAACTTTGCATGAGTTCACTGATTTGTAGTAAGATTTTTGAAAAATATTTGCAAGCGAACGAGGCAATGGCACAAATTGGTACGAGTAAAAACTAGCAGAACAGCACAAAACTGGGAAGGTGGTATTAATATTATTGCAACACTGAGAAATATATCTTTGCTATTCTGGTTCTCTGAATGACAAGTAAAAAAATTACACATAAAATAAATGGTGGCGGAACAGCACAAAACTCTTCAATAGACACCAATGTTGGCTAATCCCACCGCAGCTATGGCCCCTTTTGGATCAGCGGGGAGGAGTCGGGAACTGTATTCGCCTGAAACACTCCTCCGTGAAAAGGACACAGTCACTCAAATGGATACTCCAACATCTTGCGTTTAATCTGAGGACATGGTGGTAGAGGCACCATCTTCTTTATGGTCACCAAAGATCCGTTGCCTGAAATCGAAGACCATTAGAGGAAGACCCTTGCGAAGGGACACCTTGGGCTCCCAACCCAGGAGTTCTTTCGCCCTCGTGATATCGGGCTTTCTCTTGTGCGGATCATCCTCTGTGTTAGGCCTGTATTCTATCTTTGCATTCGGGTCTATTGTTTCTTGCACCACCTTCATGCAAAAGCAACATAAACAGAGGGTAAGTTTCAATTTAACATCTTTATGTAAAGAAATTTCGAGTCCCAAACAAATCATAACAGGAATATGATGACTTAAACATTGTAACGAGCCCCATAAAGAAGCAACTTTTTTTTTTTTTTTTCATTTCCACTGGATCGAATTTTGAAGTATGCTGGAGAAGTGTCGGGAGTTATAGAGTGAAAGTACAAAGTGACGGAGGAAACATGTTTATTGTGTTATGGAACCCTAGCATATTACAATTATATGTATCTTTCATTTCATTTGTCTTTTTCTTTCTTCTAATAACATGAAAAGTTCCGCCAATTTGTCAATACGCTCAAGTTATTATTCCCACATAAAAATGAAAATGGGTGGGTGATGAAAAAGACAGGTAGATCGATAAATGTTAACTACAAAAGCAAAGTTAAATTTGATAGTACCTAACTATATCAAATATAGCAAACTTGATACCTGAGCAAGTTCAAGCATGGTAAATTCTCCGGGATTTCCAAGATTGAAAGGTCCTACATGTTCTCCCTCCATCAGCCGCATCAGACCCTCCACCTTGCGAATGAAATGGACAAATCCATCAGCTTTTTTCACTTTATAAAAACAGGCCACAACAGAATTAAGTGCACATTTATCTTTATTTCAAAACTAGGATATGGTTGGCTTTACTTTCAAAAAACTGGATACATCTACAAAATGCTAAGGCTTGTTTGGGAATGCCCAAAACAGGCCCAGTCTAGTCGAGTACAGAATTGATGGGGACAGATTTTCATTGGCACCTTTTTTGGCGATGTCTGTAGAAAACAAACTTCTAACTACTGTACATACAAAAGTTACAACAAAAGAAAGAGAGTAGTGAATGATGAGAGTAATTGGTATCAGTCTCAAATCAACATTAGAATTCGGCAGGAATGTTCCAGTCTAGAATTATACAAGTACATATCATAAAGAGGGAGTTAGAGACGAGACCTGCACGCAGTATATGAAATGCAGGAAAAGTTTGACAAAATAAATACTTGTATGTAACTCCAATTGGATGCCAAAACCCACAGCAATAAAGCCATAGATCCCCGATTCTAGGTGAACTATGACCGAAGAATAGGTCATCCAAGAAGAATAGGTCAGAAGACCGCTTGAAATATACATATATGAAAGTGAGGCCTCTCAAAATTGGAGGCCTTATGCACTAGCCTTAATGGCCCAGTGCTTGGGCCTCCACTCAGTTAACCCACCTCTTGCAGCCGTAGAAGTACAGATATCGGAGCCATGCACATGGAATTTAAGAGTTGGGAAAGCCCACATGCTTAATTGCATCTTCACAAGTAGAACATGGCAAATGCTATATTCAGTCTTTTGAAATTGTTCTCAGCTATGCCCTTATTATGCATTTGATTAGGAGGTACCGTATCTATGACAAATGAAGTACCCTTTAGGCTTTAAGACACATCGACTTTCTGTCACGTGGTAGGCTATTATTGGGCGGGCATCATGTCATGTGAAATGCTAGAACTATCAGATAACTTCTCCTGAGTATACAACGATTAAATAAAAATCGTAATTTGGTACTGCATCACCACACACTCTCGTTTTATGCTACAATTCGCCGTGTAAAACAGCCCCTCCTTATATGTCTTGCTTAAAACAAGAAATTCTTGCACACAAAACTGCGATCACCATTCTTCAGCCAAATGGAGAGGAATCGTTTACAAGCTTAAAAACAAAAGGCAAGAAAGCACCAAAAGTAAAAGCATTCAACACATCTACTCTTGGAGAAGTTGGAATTCAAATGGAGAGAAAAAGATGCCAAATAGATAAAATGTATCTTACCAAGTCGGAAACATACTGGAAACTCCTTGTCTGCTTGCCGTCACCATATACTGTCAATGGCTCCTTCCTCAGGGCCTGATTTGTCAAGATCATTATTAATAACCATAAACATACAAATTGAATCTCAAATTACAAAAGTAGCATATCAATTCATGTAGCAAAATGGTAAAACTAGGATTCCAAGATACGTACCTGAGCAACAAAGTTACTAACCACACGGCCATCATCAATGCACATCCGAGGCCCATACGTGTTGAAAATCCTAGCGATTCTCACCTATATAGAATGACGCGGAGATGGTAATACAATAAATGAATAAATGATAGTAAGAATCTTAATCAGCCGTAGGGGTTGTATTCCAATCGGGCATCTTTCCATTCACCCAAACCATTCTCTATAGATCTTTAAAACGGTTTCCAATATCAAACGCACATAACATAATTAAGAAAAAGTATACGCAAAAGGAACGTTTATGCAGAAAATCTGATTCGAAATGATGAGAATTCTTCACATTATGAACTTAGGATCTGTTACAAAATGAACCCAGTGTTGCATCCTCCATGAAAAAACATGTTTGAGAACACAATAACTAATTACATAACAGACCACTTAAAATACCACCACATATGATGAACAAGATTTATACGCTAAAGTGAGGCTCACAGACCAAATCCTTGAAAAAACAAATTACCCCTCCTATTTTTGCCGGTGATGGAGTTTAATTTTGCGTGTTACTACTAAATTCTAAAGAAAAAAACACCGAACAGTTGTGCTCAGGCCTACTGTTTGGTATGGGGCCGGGGCCACAATGACTGCGACATTTAAATTTTTTTTTTTGTTTTTTTGGAGAGGCAATGACTGCAACATTACTCCAAGAATAATTTATTACAACCCATGTAACACATCACATTGCTGTTGTTTAACGGAATAATAATTATTTAATATTTTAGAGTTAGTAATAAGGTAACTAATATTTACCAAAAATAAATAAATAAGGTAACTAACCTCAACGCCAGCACCACGGTGATAGTCCATTGTCAACGTTTCTGCCGTACGCTTTCCCTCATCGTAGCAACTTCGGACACCTGTCATCATCATATCACCCACCCCACACGCACCGTCACTTTAAAATAACCTCACTTTAAAATAACAGTTGTCAGATCTAAAAAGACTAATTTACCAAACAATTTTCACATTTTACCATTCCATCCCAAAGCATTGTAAACAACGAAAAAACTCAAGGGTGGGAAATTATTTTTGCACTCATTTTTTTTTCCCTATAAATGCAGTCCAATTATTGTCTTTTAATACAGTAATTATAAATTTATTAAAAAAAACCCATATAGTTTTCAATGTACACTAAAAGACAGGTTTTAAATTACACTTATACAAAAAGAAAATGCAGAAATTATTTGTCCAAAAAAAGGAAAAAGCGATCCCACTTCCAAAAAATCTACTAATAAATGTGTTGGTTTGACTCTTCCAATCTCGGCAGCCTTTGGTCAAAAAAATCCAATTACTACAATCATGTCTCTACACGTGGTGGCTCTGCTAGACGTCGCCCGGCGCATGTTAGCGCTACTCCGGCCACCAAGCAACCAACCAGTCGGAGAGAGAGAGAGAGAGAGAGAAATTGGACTCACCGATGGGATTGACGTTGCCCCAATAAGTCTCGACCTGAGGGTGTTGCAGAGGATCACCATACACCTCGCTGGTGCTCGTTAGCAAGAACCGCGCACCTACCCTCTTCGCCAGCCCTAACATGTTCAGCGTCCCCACCACATTCGTCTTGTGCAACCACCAACCAAATATCAGAATCAAGGAAAAACACACAACACAATCTCAAAATTCCCAGAAAAAAAAAATACTACAAAATTTACTCCAAAATTCGAAAAATAGTAGAAAAAAAAGAGGATATAATAGTCTTGACAGGGTTGAATTTGTAATGAACAGGGGAAGCTGGGCAAGCGAGGTGATAGATCTGATCAACTTCCAACAGGATAGGCTCAACGACGTCGTGTCGGATCAGCTCAAACCTAGGGTTCCCAAAATGGTGCATCAAGTTCTCTTTCCTCCCCGTGAAGAAATTATCCACCACAATCACGCTGTCCCCTCTCCCAATCAACCGATCAACCAGGTGGCTCCCGACGAACCCAGCCCCACCCGTCACCACGATCCGAAGCCCCTTCCGTTTCAGCCCCAACGGGATCTTCCCGCCCGAGTTTAACGGCCCCCCGAACCCCCCCGAGTTGGATTGGTAGAAGACCCGGTGGGATAGCTGAGTCGAATCGGGTTCAAAGTAAAGCGAGTTGGTGTTCTGGGGAGAAGAAGAAGGGGGGAGAAGGGTGAAGAAGAGGGTGGCGATAACAATGCCGATGAGGACGAAGAGGAGGCGCTGTTCACGGAGGAGGTAACGAATCGGACGGATCACGGTGAGCCATGGCTTGGGCTGTTTGGGCGAGTAGGCGTCGGATTGGGATTGGGTCTCGTGACCCCTGTAGATCAACTCGGACCCCATCTTCTCTCTCTCTCTCTAGAAACAAAGATATATATATATATATGTGTGTGTATGTAAGAGTGTATCTATGGGTGATGGGTTATAAGGAGGTGGTGGTGGGTTTCAAATCGAATGCCTTTTAGCCGGGAATTCGGCCACTTTTTCTTCTTCTTCGAGTTCTTCTTCTCGTGAGGGAGACTGAGGGGGTGATTTATTGTTCCTAGGTTAGGCTCGTATTTACCAAATTGTCCATTGTTAGTCTTTTTTTTTTTTCTTTTTTTTCATACGACATACATCAGCGGTTAGTGAAAAAATATACTCCGTAGTACTCCCTCCGTCCCAATTTAATTGCTCCCTACGGTTATGCGTGTTTTTTTTAAAACTCTTATAGTTTTCATTCTATAATGTATTTTATATGCAATATGGATCTTATTTGATAGATCTCAATTAGTTCTATTAGACAAAATTTTTAAAAACTTTGAAAATATTACCAATAAAAAGATATAGACGTTTGAAAATGGCACGAATATTCGTAGGGAGCATTTAAAATGGGACGGAGGGAGTATTAGTTAGTAGGTGAAACGACAAAAGGGGTTCGATTTCTCTCTAGAGACTCGAACCGTACATCTCCCCCTTGACAAGTAAAGAGTACAATCAAATACGCTATAAGCCACATCTAACCATAGTTGTTGTTTTATTTTTATTTTTATTTTTATTTTGGAAAATACTCCTATTAAACTCTGCCCGAATAATAATGTGTAAAAGATGTATCGATTCGGAAAAAATATACTGTATTAATATTTGTGAAATGTATTATTATTCGTGAGATGTGTATTGAAATTTAAACTCGTTTGTCTTTATATTTATATTGTTTTTCACATGGTGAACGAAAGTTAGTAAGACCCCTTTTTTTTTTATTCGAAACAGAGAAAAAAAAAATTCTCCTCTTTTGCCTGTCGGTGTTTTGAGAAGTAAACGGTTGATAGGCGATAATGGACAGACTATAAGGATTTTTTTTATACATATTTGGCTACGTACAAATATCTCGAACACACTTTTTATTTTTTATACATACAACCTAATGGTGTGAGATCACACAACATATTTTAACAATTCGATAAGTTTATTTTGCAACTTTAGAAGTCTAAATCAGACATTAAAAAAATTAAATTAATTGAGTTTCGATAAGTGTTTGATTTAAATCAAATGAATAATGAGAAGAATTTTAACGGTCCATTTTTCTTGCTAAAAATATAATATATATTTTTTTTTATTATTTTTTTTTTTTGGTCTAAACCACCGGTATCCGGAAGCCCACTGGACCCCGACTAAATCCGGTTCGAGCCGGGTCGGCCCACGAAGGGGTAAAGCTCTCCCAGCGCAAGTTTCTTTCATTCACAAGACTCGAACTCGAGACCTTGCTTAAGGGGAACAAGTGTCGAACCACTTGAACCAACCTGCGTTGGTAAAATTTAAAATTTTATGATTGCTACGTACCAATGTCCAATCAATCTAATTTTTTGCATGAATAATTTTTTTTTATTTTTATAATCGGATGTGCGGGCAAACTTCCACGCATCTCGACTAATTCCGGTGCCCTGAAAGTAACAATTGGGTATAACTCCGGTGGTCCCAAGGTTATTGAAATCCCACATGATTTCTTTTACAATCCTTTTAAGTTTGTTGTTGTATTTATTTGGGAAAAATTTAAAAACTATTGTTTCAGAATTTTTGGAATATTTTCTATAAAATTCAAAAGAACATGCAAATATATACATGTATCAAATAGTTCCGGACGAACACAAATATGTCCAAATTTTATTCTGGGAATTGTATTCCCAGACTTTCCATAATACTAATAAC
This sequence comes from Vaccinium myrtillus, assembly GCA_016920895.1. Lineage (NCBI taxonomy): Eukaryota > Viridiplantae > Streptophyta > Magnoliopsida > Ericales > Ericaceae > Vaccinium > Vaccinium myrtillus. The sequence continues at coordinate 34,406,949 of CM029281.1, read as the reverse complement.
GAACACACACTTGACTTTCATTTTATACACTCTCTTGGTATGGGAATGGGTCTTTCATAGCAAAGATAATAATGGCCTAATGGGATTTGTCTAAAAAAGTGAGCCATAAAGAACCCATATCAAGCCATTCTTGGCATTTTCCCTAGACTTTCCACATTCGTCCCATTTTATGTTATTACAATTCTATAATTTGGAATAGAACTTGCAAATGCAATAGAAAAAAGCTAAGAGGTTTATGTTTGGGAGCGTATTTTCAATTTTTTGGCTTTTTGAATTACGGTCACAATGTGTTTTAAATTTGAGAGGAGTGTTTGAGAGAAATGTGCAAAATGCATTTTGCTAGTGGAGAATGTGAAAAGTAGCTTAGCACCTTTTTTTAACTTCGATTCTCTAAAGTGAAAAACAGAGAACTCATTCTCCGCGAATGTGTTTTGAGGGACAACACCCAAACACCCAAAAAGTGATAAGTAGAATTGTAAAATGCAAAAAATGGGCGGCCAAATAGCCTCTAAGGGTTTTTGTTTTGGCTTATTGGCTTTTTTGTTGATGTATTTTGAGAGAATGACCTGTCTTAGGCATCGGAAAAAAAATGATTTTTTTTGCTTTTTGAGGGGAATTAATAACCTTTTGTTGCTTATAGTCTTCACCCAATTAATTTATGCATTGAAGAGAAAACATTTGCCTCATTCCACTAGCTCAAAAAGGGACTTTGGGGAGGTGTTGTGCACAGCCGTGCTGTGCACCCCTCGGCCGTTGGATCGTGTTTTGGACGGCTCGGATGTGTTTTGATTTTTTACTGTAAAAAAAAATTAAAATTAAAGGATAATTGCCGAACGCATCTGAGCCGTCCAAAACACGATCCAACGGCCGAGGGGTGCTGTGCACAACACCTCCCCAAAATCCCTTTTTGAGCTAGTGGAATGAGGCAAATGTTTTCTCTTCAATGCATAAATTAATTGGGTGAAGACTATAAGCAACAAAAGGTTATTAATTGCTGATAGATTCATCACTTAGTATATGCATAAAGAATGGGCATTGTATTGAATTTGGAAAATTCTTATTCTTTTTACGAGACGTATCACATTAACATGCAATTAACAAAATTAAATTAAAATCCCCAGGGGGTCTTTCTAAGCTTCCGTATGAAAATGGTACAGTACCTAGCAAGTACAAAAAAACATATCCGATCAACTAAAGATAAAGAAAAAGAGAGTGCGTAGACTTGTAAAATTGTAACGCAAGCATATTTTGCTGACTTTTTATTTCTATACTATTGTTAGATTAAGAGCTAAATAAGACCAGTGGGTTGGCATTTTCGTTGACTACACTGCTAGTTTACTCCAGCCCACATCAGACCTCATTTCCACCCATTCATTTCCAAGATTCAATTTGAATTATTAAAATTTAGAAGATTCAACAAAATTCCCCGTTTCGAAGTTCTGTTTTTCTGGATTTTCCGCTCGGGTGGTTTTGGCAGAGTCGGATTTTTTTGCCGCATTTCTGGCTTTTCCGCCCGGACGGTTTTCAAACCCGACCGAGCAGTTTTACGAGAGACAGACGCGTATTTAAGAAGATTTTAGGGTTTTTTGTTTACTGTATTGCAAATATAGCATCTTTTCGAAGAGAGAAAATAGAGAAACTCTTTGAGATATTATCTGTAGCCTTCGGGCATCTGATTAATGAACTTCTCGATCATCTGACTGCCTGTGAAGTAGGTTGTCATTGCCGAACCACGTAAAATCTTTTTTTGTATTTGTTAATGCTTCCGCACAACACGGAGAACATTCAATGGCTCATGAGTACTTCTGCGAAACAGGAGATGGCTTTTTGGTCCAAATAAAGAATAGCAAAGTCTCAACCGCCTTCGTGGGAAGGTCAAGAGGAAGCCCAAAAGCCACTTAAAGACAATTTGGTGGCCAGCTTTGAGTGATTTGGACGCTCTCATTTTTTTATTTGAATATTCGAAAATCTTACATAACATGATGCAAACACCCTAAAAAAACAAATAATAATAAATTGGCCACATGCAATGCTGATGCAACCGTAGAAAACTGGACAGTCATTGCATCACAAATAATACACTATTGTTGGGAAGATTTTTAAAGTATAGTACTACTTTGCATACATCATTCATTTCATTTTTGTTAATTTGAAATTTGCCACTTGGGAGTTGGGATAACAAATTACAGGAAAACAAATCAGGAGGGACAGACAGAACCCTTAAAAACACAGTTCCAATCACAGATCGTTTAGAAGGCTTGAGATTCAGATTTGTTGATATTGGTATTTTAAATACAATACTTTTTTCTTTTTTTTAAATCAGGTGTCTGGATCAGTTTACGCGTATCTTGACAAATCTTTGACTAACATGTATTTCTAATATAACAATCTTTATGGAACATTCCTTCGTAATTTTTCAAACAAAATCTAAACTATAGTACTAATAATCGGATAATTGGAAGGTGTGCAGGGACTCGGGCTATCGCATGCACCACTTTGTCCGCCCCTGCACAGGTATATAAAATTTTTGGCTATCTTTTTTTGTTGGCTAAGTACTATAAAATTGTGGCCACTAAACAGGATCATTCTTGAAAAAATACCAAGACTGAAGTGAAATAGAAACCTTAGAATGGGTATAATAGAAGTTATTTTTTCTACTATGTACAATTTTTTGCTAAGCATGAGCCTCTAAAAAAGTTGTATACCATCCTAGGTCCTTATAAAGCTGTTTTTTCAAGAAATGATCCTCACCAATCATCACATTTTATATTCAGCCAAGTACTTCTATTATTCTCGTTTCCCACCTTGTCTTCGTTGGGCCAAAAAGTATTGGAGAAGAGAAGCCAAAATTCACTTATTTTTTCAAACGTGGATTTCACGAGATGCAAATAAAAAAACTTGTTTTAGTTTAGGCCCAAGATCATCTCCAATGGATTACTAGTTAGTCTCCTAGGTGACAGGGAAAAAGTTAGTAAATGTTCCTTCATTTTAGTATTCCAATGAACTCTCCATATTGACTTTTAAAAGAGGCTCCCAAGGTTGGCTCCTAACTGGTGTGCTGAGTCTAGAGAGGTAATTGTGTGAAGAGAGAGAATGAGAAGAGAGAGAGGGGAGAATGGAGGACCCACCTACATTAGCTTGTGTATAAATAAACTCTATGAATCGCTTTAGGAGCAAATTTTAGGGCTTATTTGGTAACACAGATTCAACACTTAAAACTGAATCAATTAAGTAGGTTTGATAGCCATATTTTATATTACTTAACAGATTAAGTGTCACTTAAAATATAGGCTAAAAGTTGATAAAAATTAAGTAGCTTTGGCTGAATTTTTATGTGCTTATAATCAACTATCACACCACTACTGTCGTCGTCGCAGCTGTCACCACCACCACTACCAAACCACCACTGCCACGCCGTTGCCACCACCACCACTGCCAAGCCACCACTCCACCACCACCACCACCGCCACGCAGTTGCCGCCGCCACGCTGCTAACACCACTACTACCACCACCACTCCCACACCACCATCACAATTACCCATATACCACCACCACAATTGCCATGACACCGCCATCACTCCACCACCACTAGCACTCTACCCAACCCACTACCACCACTTCCACGCCACAACCATCACACTACCACCATTACAGACCACAATTGCACCACTATTACTTCACTGCCATCACAACTCACGATCATTCCACCACCACCATTACTCCACTGCCACCGTTACACCACCAATGCCACCCCGCCACCACCCCCACCACCTCCAAATCACCACTCCACCACTACCACAAATACATGATGAACATTAGTAAAATTAAGAGACAATTAGAACAAAAAAAGTTATTTTTTTAATTCAGAGCTTAATATGTTTTATAAAACAGTTTTCAGCTTAAAAAATTCAGCATTCAATTTGCAGTACTTAATTTTTCAGCTTTCAGCTTTTAGTTGTCAATTTATCAAACAGCCCCTTAGATAATCCATTGGAATATTCTCTCACTCCCAATGGTATAGTTGCTATTTGGATAGCTAGTGCTATAGTATAGTAACTTGCTCCAATTGTGCAAATGTTATTTCTTTTATTTTTCAAAAAGATTAATTTGAATTACTATTTGCGGGTCTCATGGTGAGAGTGATAGACATAATGGGGCATGCTAAATTATAATCATAGCTATATTTTGTGCTATATGTAGCACAACATATAGCTATAGGTAAATATAGTGCTTTTACCTCACCATTGAATAATGAAATTTGGAGCATCATGCTATAACATAGGTATAGAATATATACAACATGCCATTGGAGATGCTCTTATTGCTCCCAAATTAGCAATTCCTTAGCACATAAAATTGAACTACACTTTCGCTTATGTGTCTATTTTAGGAGTCAATTTTAGGAAGTGCACTGGACATGCTCTGACAAATTTTATTTTATTATTTTTTTGACAATAAAAGTATACTACTTTGGGACCAAGCATTATGGACGAAGGGAGTACTAATTATGAATGATTAATTTATGTTTAGAATCCTTTGCTTCAAAAAATAAACAAGCTAGTTGGACAGGCTTGGGAAACGTGAAACTTTAATATTATTGTGTTTGAGAATATTATATAAAACCTATTATTAATTTGATGGACTTTAGCATACACAAGTCTCCTTATTATTTAAATATATGCATGTCCCTAACCCAACCCAAGCCTTTGTATTATGTGCAGCCCTATTGGCAAAAAATTATTTTGACAAAGTAATTTATAAACAGAAAAGATAGAGGCGCTAACACTCATATCAACAATTGCACAAATTATCTTGTACGAGATATGTGTAACTCACATATCTTATGTGAAAGTGTTTATGCAATTGTTGGTATAAGTGTTAGTGCATATGGCAAACCTCATTTCTAAAACATGTATTTAGATTTCGCTATTTTGGTTTAGACTCTAATTCAAATTTTGTCCTCTATTTTTTTCATATAACTAAGTGTCTGAACCAGCCTACTCTCACCGATTCACTCTAATAAATTTTAGGACTCAATTAAAACTAGAGTAAAGCTTCATATGAACGCAAGTGGAGTGGAGTGCAGTTGGTGTCTCCCTTATACTCCCATCAGGGCCGGCCCAAGGTATTTGGGTGCCCTAGGCCTAATTAAAAAAATTGTGCCCTAAAAATTTTCGTGTTCCTCAACCAAACTTTTTACGTTTTTGTTACTACAATATCCCCGTAAAAAAGGTATTAATACAAGCTAAATTTAACAACGATGTAGAGCATCTAGAGATCTTGTGCCTTTTTTGAAACAAAATTTGGGTCAAAACTCCTTTGCCATGCAAATGCCAAACCCTAGTTTTACCCAAATCTGTTGTTTTTCAAGTTTCCTCTAAAAAGTTTGGGTCAAAATGGCTCATTTAACTACTTATGATAAGTAAAAAATTTGATCCGTTGGAATTAATATTATGACTTTATTTGTTGGAAAAACAATGAAATTTGATCAACTTTTTGGTTACTTGGGAAAACTCAAGAACTTGTGTCAATTTAGAAATCTCAAATACAAACCCACTCGAAACTCTAACAAGAAGATTAAAAAATTACTACCGAATTACTTTTTCTTTAAGCAAATAATAAACTAAACTTAATCATTTCGTTTAGAACTGTCTTGATTTTTTACAAAACCAGAAATAAAAATTGTAACAAGCAGAAAATGATTTTCTTTTAAATCAGTTTTAGCTTTGGGCCTTTTTTAAATTTTGGGCCACAATAGTTTTTGGGCCTTTTTTAAATATTGGGCCACAATGTTGGGCTCTTTTGTTACTTCTAATGGATTTTTTTCTTCTATTTTGGTACAAAAAGTGTTCTAGTCAAGCCCATTGGTATAAAATGGTAGGGTGCCCCAAAAAGTGGTCATTTTTGGGGTGCCCTAGGCCCAGGCCGGCCCTGACTCACATGCACATGGGCAGGGTTCGATTCTCGTAAGCACTCATCCCCCTTCTCAAGTCCCCTCGGATAGAGTAGATTATGATAGAGTAGATTAGGGCTCACCAAAAAAAAGCTTCCTGTGAACTGATTTTTAAAGTATTAATAGCACTAAGAGATTTCAAACTTGATACCATAAGAAAGAGTAATTTTTCTTTTTCTTTTTGTTGGCGTATTACTATTAAAGTTAATTATTTAACTAAAACAAACAAGCATAACACAGAAGCGTGTTACGGTGGGCTTTGGTTCAATTCTTGAAAATGATGGACCCCGTACCTTCTTATCTGAGAGTGAGACTGAGATGGAGACCTTTGGAAAAGGAATGCTGACGCGGGGTCCATCAGGGTGGGCCCAGCCGAGGGGACGCGAGACAAGATTTCGTTCGTTAGGACATCGCAGACGGACTCGCGCAATGGATGTTGGTTCACTCAAGCAACAGTGACGCAATGCCGTACACGTGGCTGCTTATCATTGCCCACGTTTGATTCTCACCCCATCGAATGGGCAATCAAAAAATACAAAGAACTGGGGTAGTGATATTGCGGTAAACATATGGGTACAAAGGTATTTGTCCAGAAAATGTATCGACCGGGTTCAAGGATTCATTTTTGAGTCTCACACGAGTGATCCGAACCGTTCATTATTCTTAAAATATTTTTCCGAGGAGCCCTAAAAAATTTCAGCTCAATCGGACGGTTAGAAGTGTTTGAACCAAACTCCCACAGTTTCAATGATTTTTTTTTTATTGAAACGGTTGGAGTTTGGTTAGAGCACTTCTAACTGTCCGATTGAGCTAAAATTTTGAGAGGCCCCTCGGAAAAATGTTTTAAGAATAATGAACGGTTTGGATCACTCTTGTGGGACCTAAAAGTGGGTCCCCAAACCCAATCGGTACATTTTCTGGACAAATGCCTCTGTACCGGTAGCATCTTCCGTGATATTGTACTCAAATGTTTTAATAAATGCACTTAATATTTGTCCCTAAAGTTTAAAATTACAAAAAACAAGTTCTAAAAAGCAAATTTTGAAGTACATTTGCAAAATGATTTTCTCAACGAGAGAATGGTAAAGAAAATGAACTGCTCCTACTATATGTGAGAGAAAAAGTTTATCACAGCCCAGATCAGGTTTTGATTCGGTTGGCTTGTGAATTCGATTTGTTTCCGCCCTGCAATATGTGTTGAAAAGCTTGAAACTCAAGTCGAGAGATTCGGTGGTACTGTAGTGAACTGTCACAGCCGTCTGTTCGGCCAATTTACGATTCAGATGATCTTACATAGTAAAAGATAAGTCTCTTATATGTAGGACAATTTCATTTACTTCGGACCGTTAATTGCCAAACGAACGGCTCCAATTGCTCACTACATACCTGCAGTGCCATTGAGGAGACGATGGAGGTACTTTGTTGTTCATCCTCTGTTGTCTGGGTTGTTGTATTAGATTTTTATCATTGTATTTTGGGTGGAGTCTTCTGTAAGTACCGCTTGGCTTTATTGAAGTGAACATTTTCGCCTTATAAAAAAAAGGTGTAAGAAAAATGAATAGAAATATGACCCAATAAAAAAGTCTTATTAGATTCTGTTTTCTAAATCATTATTTCTTCCTCAATAATTTTCCATTGAGTTTTAGTTAGGAGGACCCAATTATATATCTATCGTTTTCTTTGTTTGTCTCTCTCCCATGCCACTTTGCGATATTCTTCCTTTTCTAGAGCCCACTGATTTGATTCACCAGATTTTATTTTTTATTCGCCAGATATCCAGGGACGGAGCCAGAAGTTTCACTACGCAGGGGTGATTTTTTTTTCTCAATATATTTTGCAGGGGTGAGCCTATATAGTTCATAGGAAAATTTCTTTTTTCTATATAATACTAGAGGGTTTTTTTTTTTCCTTGCAGGGGCGATCGTCCCTACTGGCCCCCCTTTAACTCCATCCCTGCAGATATCTTCATACTCCAGTACTCTTTATCTCTCTATAACCGTTTTTTCACCGTATCATAAGTATAAACTAGCAATGACCCGTGCAAATGCACATGAAGAAGAACGCTGCTATGGGTACCCCAATTGCACCCCACCTCATCTGGGCCGTCCAAACACTTTTTTGAGCATGTTCAGATTTAAAGTGCTTTATGACCGGTCATAAAGCACTTTAAATCTGGACTGCCCAAAAAAGTATTGGACGGCCCCGATAAAGTGGGGTGCACTACACCCACTACTATTTCACGTGCAATTTTTTTAAAAAAAAATTCCTTGTGCATTTATAGAACCTATTCAATGATTATAAAAAACTCCCGAGTTTAGTAAAATTAAAGATAAAGAAAAAAAAAATTGGCTTGCTCTTGAAAGTTGAAATGATATTTGGAGCAATTAAATAAATTAAAACGCAATTGGCTTTTATTTAAACCAATCAATTTGTATTAGGTACGTATTCACGGAAAAATTATAATCACGAGCACATGGACAAAATATGAAATTAGAAAAGGGGAAACCCAAGTTGACAATTGGGCCTTGTTTGTTACGTGGGATTTGGAGGGTGGGATAGGAGATAGAATGACGCGGGACCCAAAATTCTGTGTTTGTTTCGTTTAATTTGGATGGGATTTCAAATCCCCACCCATTTTTTATCCCGATCCGTACGGGATATAAAATCCCATGGGGGGGGGGGATTTCCCCATTTTAGAGCAAAAAACTGGATATCCTGAGTAATATCCCGTCGAACAAAAGCACCGGATATGAATTTTTCCCATCCATTGATATCCTGAGCAATATCCCAAGGATTTCATATCCCACCCATATCCCATGGGATTTCATATCTCATCCATTTATCTCCGGCCAAACAAACGAGGCCGGGGTCTAAGTGAAAAAACTAACTCGATTTTTCTATCTAAACTCGAGCTGTAATTATAAAAGGGTACAATCAAGATACAATTCCTCTATGATATAATCCATTTTTTTGTAACTGGACATGCCGGACGTAAAATTTGTTCTAAATGCGGGCCCAAGCCATTATATTTTTACATCAATAATACAAATAATAGTCCATAATAGAAATTGCTAGTTGCCATGTCCAACAATGAGATAGGATTGTGGGTAAGGTGTGGAAAGTGTATCGATATCTGAGAAAAGTGTATTGATATTCGTCAAAGTATATTGTATCAGTGAAATGTGTATTGATATTTAAACTTGTTTGTCATTGTATACATATTATCTTCCGCCTAATAGGCAGAGATTAGCAAGACCCATATAAATAACCGCTGACCAAAAAATAGTTGGTAACTTCAAATTTTACAGGTTTTTCTCTACACACATTAAAAAGGAACTCTATTTTTATTTTATTTTTTGACCGAAGAAACTTGCAGGGTCAAACTCACTGAACAATTTCAAATTAGCAAGAAAAAGTAGTATAATTAATGGAGACATTTGGAGTTGTGCATGGGCTAGGGCAACTCCCGACACCCCCTCGTGACAATCCATTAGTGTCTAGGTTAAGTTGCGCACATCTATACAAATCTTGTGGCCTGAAGTCAGGGACGGATACAAGGGGGGGCCTGGGGAGTCACGTGCCCCCGCTGACCCCGTTCCCCCCGCCGCTGATCCCGCTCAAAACTTATAAAAAAAAAAGGTTATATATACATTTAGCTTAATTATGTAATATAATGCTATGTTTAGCAACACACTCATATATATCTCAAAATTAAAAATGTAGAGTTAATTTTGTGCTTCAACTTTCGTTGGCTGGTTCATTTATAATTATTTGTTTATTTGAAGATATCTTTTTTTTTTTTTTTTAAACCGTCGTGAGGAATTTTTTAAAAAAATTTATCAGTCAACCATCTCGATCATTCTACAGATTTGTTAATGTCAAGATAAACCATACTTTAAAAGTTTTGTCTAAGATTGTGTGCTCATTTTTTGATATTTTTTTTTAATAAAAAGTATGCATTGTAAACTGTAACCCATAATGAATGTCTTAATTTAGCAAAATCATTTACTAGAAAAAAAATTCACGATTTATAATTAATAAGGTGTCCCACTGTGGTGAATTTCTGGATCCGTCCCTGCCGAAGTTGACGACCGACAAATCTTCAATGACCACAAATTTTGAAAGATTTGGATTTCCTTGGATAAAATAAAAGCCAACATTACATAGGCTCTATACAATGCATTCACCATTCATTTCAATTTTTGATTTGCCAAATCAAAGCATCGATTCTCTTGAAGGCACAATCAGTCACGAAAGGCTGAAAAAACCTCGTCGCACAAAAAAAATATTATTGAGGTTCATACTTTTTCTTGAACCTTACACATATATTATTAAATAAAAAAGACACCATCAATTAGTATTGGCGAGTGGAAAGAGTAGTTATTGTGTGGTGGGTCAAGAGATGAAGGTAAGAAAAAAGCTTTGAAATTTGAGCATAGAAATTTTTTGGCAGATGGATGGTTGGCGGAATAATGATTTGGAAAATGAGGGCTATATATAGGTCAATAGGTAGGTAGGTAGATTTAACAGACCCCAAACAAAAATGATAGCCGTACAATAACTCAGCTCCAACACATTCACATGGTGTGTGGAACTCACACACACTTGTGTGTAGGCTCCACATACCATGTGAATATATTGGAGTCATGTTGGAGACTTTTATTATACATGTATCATTGTTGACCCCAAAAATCATGGGATCTGGTTTAGTTTGGGTTTTGATTTTAGGTTTTAGATTTTGAGTGGAGAGAAAAATAAGAGTAATGATTGAAATTTGAAAATAAGGGGTAATGATTGGAGATTGATAGAGAGACAAATGATTGAAAATAGGATAAAGATTAGAAATAGGGATAATGATTAGAGAGAAATAATGGTAAAAATTTAAATTTGGATCTCAAGAACTAAACCAAACAAGGCTTGGATGTGCTTTTAATGAAGAGCTTTCAAATACTGCTCAAATTCTTAATTATCCTATTGTTTCTGGGTACGCTACACATATGAATACCCATGCACATCACCAAATCCCGATCGTCCAAACGCTTTTTTCGATGTTTTGGATTTGAAATGCACTTTTACCAGTCAGAGTTATTTGATCAGTAAGAGTGCATTTTAAATCGAAATTTGGTGGTGTACATTTGGGGTACACTTGATGGTGTACCCAAATCATTTTCGTATTGTGTAGGGCCAATAGGATAACAATTAATGTTTATTCTTCTCAAAAGTTAATTTCCATATCTCAATTAGAGAGAGAAAAAAAAGGATATACACATCAAGCGCTAGGGTGTACAACAAAACCGAAAAATTCGTAAAATCGGACCGAAACAGTCTATTTGGATTGCTTCTATGGTTTAATGGATTGGTTCTGGTTCTAAAAAAAATGAGAACCGGATATTTTGGTTCGGTCCCTGGTTTCATAATTAGGAACCGTGGTTTGAACCGAATCGGTCCGTGTATATATATATATATACCCACACACACATACTTGATAATTTTGTTAGTTTTATGTTTTAACGTTGCATCTGCCATCTGTCATCTGTTTTAGTCATTGTTGGAGTTCTTAATCTATTAATTTGTGGGTTGGTTTAATAGTAGTAGTAGTTTTACGAAGAAATTGCAACAATTTTGCGGACAATTTTTGAATGCTAACAATCTAACATGGTTTAGAACTAGAAATCGAGCTAAACTAGACTAGTCTAATGGTTTGGTGTGATTTGATTCCATATGTGTGATGGTCTTGTTACGGTTCTCAATTCTTTGAAACCATTAGATATAGTTTGGTCTCTGAATTTCTATAAAACCGGTCCAAACTGGACCATGTACATCCCTAGCAAGCGCAGGGAATTCTCACGAAAAAACCCCTATACTACCATATAGTATAGATTTCAGTATTTTAGGGATTGCTGTTTAGCTCTCAGAATTAGCTTAAGTTTCAACAAAACATAGTTTGTTTGTTTGTTTTTTGTTTACTCTCATGATCATCTTGGGACATGGATAATGACTTTAGATTACGTTTTCACATCTTATGATCATTAGATAGCTTTTTGTCCACCTCATTGTGGTGCTCCAAAGTAATATAGTGCTCGATTTGTTTAGGCCATAAGGCCCATAACCAAGACAATGGTTACTGCCCCAAAAAAACCACTTCGACATTGATAGATTCGAAAGGACTTACATTATTATCTACTAATGTCTAGAAGTTATCTTTCTTGGATTTTACTGCCTCTTCATAATTCTAGAAGTTATATTGCTTTTCTTTTTACATCGTGCACCATCTTGTTTCGAACATATTTCGGAGTCCATGCAAATGATCAGAACCACTTAATTTGTTTTAAATATGTTTCTAAGAATGGCTGCAAACGGATATCAGTAAGGATCTAAACAATTTTCATCCCTGAATTTTTGCCAGGAAAAAAATAATTGCATCAATCAAGTTTTTACCGATATCCAAATGAGCTAATTATTGTCACGGGTCCGTAAATAATATTCTAAATAAATAAAATGGCTCCGATAATTAGCGTGAGATCCATAGCAAATTAGCCCTTTTCTAGACATTCTAATCCAAATTAATATGTTTTCGACGAATCAGTGGGAGCCCTTTCTTTTCTACCGAACGCTTCGATCATTATCAACCCCGTCTGACCTGAAGGGGTATCGGACGATTTCGAACTTCCGTTGAGTCGGTTTACGGGTTGGCTTTTAAGTAATTGTGGGTTTCGGGTCGGTTCACAGGTTAACATTAAGTGGGCTTGTCAAAACTGTCTGGACCTCAATATATGATATATGAAAAAAATGAAAAATACTATGGAGTGCTTATCATATTATATGCGCCACACCTCTCCCTCTCTCATCTCTCTCCTCTCACCCTACCAAACCACAGATGTGCTTCTAGCTCCACCACAACGATGATTCGACCATCATCTACCGCACCTCCCCTCTCTCTCTCTCTCCAATGTCCATCGCAGCTCCACCACGCTTAATAGCCACCACCGTCGATTTGATTTTGAAGAAAACACGTAAGTTGGTTCCTAATATGTAAACTTTTGATGTTTTTAAGGCTATGGAGTTTATTTATACGGTATTTGATTTTTTATTTTAGAGAAATCACACTCTAGGTTTGATTATTTTTGGATTTTAGAGACAGGCATACTAACTCTGTAAACCAGACCAGACCGAACCGCTAACGGATTTGACTAGTCGGGTCGGGTGGCAGGTAAAAGTCAAACCCGACCCTACCCGACCAGTACTAATGGTTTCCGATCGTTTATACTGGTACATCAGTCGGTTTCGGGCCCATAAAAATCCCAACCTGACTGGTCGGGTCGGGTGACGGGTAAAAGTAAAAGAGCTGTTAAAAAAAGGTTTTATTACCAGCCGCTCCACTAATGTGCTTGGTAATTACCATTAAGGTTAAACATAAGATTTTAATACCACTAACTCCATTTCGGTTGGCAAGTTTACGTTAATACCCTTAATTATAGTTAACTTATGTTCCGTATTCTTCCTTCTCTGCAAAACACAAAATCGTAGATGACGAGCGTCTGAGACTCTACACCAATCGCGGCGTTGGAATCCAGACTGAATTCGTTCCTCTCAAAACGTGACAGCAGCTGCGATTTCTCCACTGCCGAGATTTGCAAACTTTACGATCGGTCTCTCTCTCTCTCTCTCTCTCTCTCTCTCTCTCTCTCTCTCTCTCTCTCTCTCTCTCTCTCTCACACACACACACACACACACATAATCAATTTTAGAATGTACATTTTATCAACCTATTTTGAGTGGAAGGTTGGAGCAGTGCGAAGCCATTTGAGAGAAATGAGCGACGATTTGGAGAGGATGGAACGCAAATTGCGTGAGTCCCAGCAAATTAGAAATAGGTTGACAGCGCTTGAAGACAATCTAGCGTCACTCCGAGAGTCACATGTGCGTTATCAAGCGAGAATTGCGAAGCTTGAAGCGAAAGTTGCTCAACAGGAGACGGATATCGCAAGGTTCAAAGATTGGTGCGACTTTTCGGGCCATGCCCAATTGCAGGTTTCGGATGAGCAGCATGTTGACAGTGACGCCCGGTTGTCTAGTTTTTGGCAAAATTAATTTGTGGTGTTATGTAGATGTTTTTAACTGTTGTTTTTGGGAAAAAGTGTGTAGCTTTTTGAAGTTAGTTTTTGGTTTTTGTCCACAGTGGGGATACAGAAGTGGGGGTTTGTTGAGACTGTTGTTTTTTGGAGTTTGTTGAAACAGTTGAAAAAAACATGTTGAAATGCTGAATGTATATATTGTTGAAATCTAATGCACTCACTCTTTTCGTTCCTTATGAAGAAATATTTTGTTATTTTGCATTTATTCCTTTCATTTTTTGGTTAAGACTATACATTAAGACTCTTTTGGAATGTAGAATTAGAATTTAGATATCCACTTAGAAGTTAGACTATACATTTAGAATTTAGATCGTACATCTAGGCAGTTCTCAGTGTACATTTTTGCACTTTGGACCATACATTTACAATTTAGATATGCACTTAGAACTTTGAACAAGTAGTAGACATTCCCTGGCTTAATATTTACAATTTTCTCAAAATGACAAAGTCTCTAAGAAGTTTACTGTATACATGTCTTGGCTTCAATGGATTGTCGAAAATATTTTGAGGAAGTTGCTACTAAAATTTGTGATGTGAGAAAATCTTGTGCTTCATTTTGATCGGTGTGATGAATCTGTATTGGTAGAAGATAGTTTTGGGCTGAGTATATCATTCTTTGGAGTTATGGTATTAGTTGAAATGTCAAATGAACTTCTATGGTAATTTAGGTATCTTAGGATGAGACTGATGTCAACAATTCCAGTCTATATAAGAAAGGGCATCAGCCAAGCGTGAAGGACTTTGATCTACCCCCTCTTGCTCTATTATTGTTTCTGGAGTTGTTACTAGAATTCTGTGAAACATACTGTCGTTGTGTATTTCCAGAGCCAACAATGCTATATGAACTAGGAGGTTGTTGTGAAGGTTGAACATACTGTTGTTTGATAGACAATACAATTCATCATATACTTCTATAGTTGATGTTTTTGATAGACAATACAATTCATCCTTAAGTTCTTGAACCTGAATTTCAGAAAGAGAGTTATATCGTTTTGCCAACGAATCCCAAACCTGATATGCATGCTTTAACTCTAGAACATACGGAAGAGAACTTTGTGACAGAAATGAATTCAAACAGGACTTGAGTTGAGACTCAATTAATTTCCATTGAGTATAAGCAGAATTCACAGAGATAGCCATAGAATTGTACATTTAGATTTTAGAAGTTAGATCATACATCTCAAAACGTACATTCTAAAACTCAAATGTACATTCTAATTAAATCTCCAGTTTTAAGTGAAAACGTACAGTATACAGTGTAAATGAAATTGAAATATACACTGTACATTTAGGATTTACATATGCACTTAGAATTTAGACCATACATATAGATTTTAAGCAATACATTTAACATTTACATATCCACTTAGACTTTATACCATACATTTAGACATTTTGGACTATGGACTGTCCATTTAGACCATACATTTTTTGAATTTTGATCATATGCAATTAGACCATGGATTTTAGAATTTCCCGCATTTACATACTTTGAAATGAGTCACTTTGAATTAAACTTCAAACCATACATATACACATTGGACCGTATATTTAGACATATTGGATTGTACATTTATATTGTAAGACACCTATAATTCTTACAAGTTAGACGATACATTTAATAATTTAGATTGTAGACTTAGAAATTAGATCATAGATTTTAGAATTTGCAATGTACACACTTTCGAATGAGTCACTTTGGTTTTAAGATCAGACCATACATTTAGGCACTTTGGGAGTTTTGACTGTAGATTTAGAATTTTCACATGAGGATGCACTTAAAAGTTAAACCATACACTTAGATTTTAGAAGTTACATCATACATTCATATATGCACTGTCACTTTGTTTAATTGAAAATGTACAGTGTACACTGTAAATGAAAATCAAAATATACACTGTACACTGAAATTAGACTATAGATTTTAGATTTTGCAATGTACACACTTTCGAATGAGTCACTTTGCAATGAAGATCATACCATACATTTAAGCACTTCGGGAGTTTAGACCGTAGATTTAGAATTTTCACATGAGTATGCACTTAAAAGTTAAATCATACACTTAGATTATAGAAGTTAGATCATAGATTTATATATGCAGTGTAAATGAAAATCAAAATATACACTGTACATTGAAAATCAACATCTACACTTGCAAATCAACGACTGTAATTCTAAGAACTACTCTATTAAAATATGTGCAATTACATGTATATAATATGCAACTAATGGTTCATAATCGAGCAAGATAATTAGGATCATTTATTACGTACCTTCAATTGCTCTGTCTGTTTTGTTGAGTGATGGAGTTGAGGTTACGTCATCAGTTTTTTTTTGCTGTGAATCTTCTCCTAAACTTTGATTGAAGCCGTATGTCGGTGCATTTGCAGTAGCTAGAAGTCCATGAATTAGATTATTTATATTAGCGAAGTTTATTAACAATGAATTAACAATAAGGATAAATAACGATTTGCAAACTTTACCTTTTTTCTTCATTGCTGATTTAGGGTTTTAATGAAGTACACCGATACTAGAACTGTTAAGAAGGAATCGATGTACTGACAACGTATCGATCGATTTCGAATGTATCGATGAATTCAGAATGTATCAGATTGAGATTGAGTGCAGAGTTCTTCGAAGTGGAGCAATGATCGTAGCGATAGAGTGTAGGTTGGCGAGGGTGAGAAGTGATTCTAGAGATAGAGTGTATTGTTCGTCGACTTTGAATAAGATGCAGCGGTTCTAGATTTTCCGTTTTGGCTGGGGCGATGGGTAGTTTCGGTAGGAAAACGGGTCATGGAGTTGCCGGAGCCTTTTTAGATTTGGACTGGAGTGGGATGTTCATGGGCTTCTATTTTGGACCGGCCTGTAAAAACCTCTTAAAAAAAGAAGGTTTTTATTACGGGCCAATACAAAAAACAAATATTTATTACCACTAACTCCAATCATTCTTTTTAATTACCACTAACTCCATTAAGGTCAATCACTCTTTTTTGGGGCTTAGACACTTAGGGGGCACTTTTCTATTACAGAGTTTTTAGTAGTTTATGCACTTTCATAGAGTACCTTAGGATGTTAGGCACTTTCATAGGGTACCCTAAGGTTTAGGTTTAGGCACTTTCATAGGGTACCCTAAATTTAGAATGTACATTTTAAAATTTAGACCTTAATGTACATTTTAGAATTTAGACCGTACATTTAGAATGTACATTTTAGAATTTAGACTGTACATTTAGAATTTAGAC
Source organism: Vaccinium myrtillus (assembly GCA_016920895.1). Classification (NCBI taxonomy): domain Eukaryota; kingdom Viridiplantae; phylum Streptophyta; class Magnoliopsida; order Ericales; family Ericaceae; genus Vaccinium; species Vaccinium myrtillus. The sequence goes on along the minus strand of CM029281.1, from coordinate 34,389,615 downwards.
TGTATATTTAGAATTTAGATCGTACATTTAGAATGTACATTTTAGAATTTAGACCGTACATTTTAAATTTAGACTGTACATTTAGAATTTAGATCGTAAATTTAAAGAATAAAAACCGATCCAAAGAAGACCTATGACAGTGTTAATGAGTCCGTCTATATCTGCCAATAATAAACCCATTGGGCCCAGGCCCATCAATTTGTTTTACGCGGTAAACCCTGAACCAAAACCCCTTCTGCCCTAAACGCTTCTCCGTCGTCGATTTTCTCTGGTACAGTTTCGACTCTCTCTCTCTCTCTCTCTCTCTCTCCACGCATCTCCATCAATTCTCAGGTCCTTCTTTCGTTCTCGTTTACAATTCTAACCCTAGTTTTGGCCTGTATCTATATATGCTGCATGTATTGAACCCTGTATTACTGCGTATATTTGATTTCTAAGCCGGTAAATTTTTTATGCAGCTTGATTGAAATTACAATTAGGGCACCAGAATACGCAGCGAAGAGATGGCTCGTTTCCGAAATGTAAGCCATGGATGATTTATGTTGTCCGATTTTGCATTCTGTTTTGCTTTGTTGCTATCGTTTTGGTGCCATGTATTCGGTTAATTTTTACTGTGCGAAATGAAATTGAATCAGAATAAGAAGAAGGCATTCGTGAAGCCAATTATGAAGAAGCAGCCGAGTGTGGATCATATCACGGGCGACAAGATCCCAAAGAGCTTTGTATTTTCGAGAGGGAAGATGCCCGGTTCTCTTAGACAATTGCAGATGGACTTGAGAAAGTTGATGCTTCCTTATACTGCCCTTAAGCTTAAGGTAATTACTTTTTGTAGCTTGAGTCAGCTATATTGTTTTTACAAAGGAAAATGCTAACCACAGCTCCGATAATGTGCAAAAGGTGCAGTAATATTCGAAAAAAGTGTTTGAGATCCATATCCAGGGATAGAACTATCCAGTTAGAACAATTCATGAAGGCGTATTGATATCCGTGGGATATGTATTTACATTCTAATTACTTGTTTGGCAGTATATGCATATTAGGTGGTGGTGGTTAACCAGACCCTTTTGTAGATGCACCATTCATTCATTTCAAACAAGAGTGGCTCAAAGAATTTTCAAATGATTGCTCAGAAGAAGTATTACATCTAGACATCAGAGTGAAAATAGTACAAGTTTTATAGGGAGTATCTACGTCTCATAATCCTTCAGTAGCACCTTGAGCTCTTGCTCTTGATCCTTGCTCTCGCAATATTTTAGTACCATGGGATGTTTCCAAAAGATGCTTTCCTGCCCCCGCTTCCACTCAGGCACGCATTATGTGACTTGGAACAATTAATTGCTGTGTAGAGGTAGACAGTATTGACCATTCAGCCAGTTTGTTAAGGGATATTAAGTTCTGGTAAATGCATTCAGGAGATTCGTATTTTGGCAGGCTCTTTTTAATTTCACAGTCACTGAGTCAGTGTTCTGTTGATTGTTTGTGAATCTATGATTTGCAGTGACTAGTAAGTAGTATCAAAGATAGTTTCATCGTTAAAGTACCGTGTTAAAGTAAAACACTAGCTGAACGTTGTAGAAGGAATGGTATATGGCGTTGATACATAAGCCCGAGAACGAAATGGCTTCCTTTGCAGCTTAGGGTCTTCCTTTTATTGGTGAAATACTCTGTATGTAATGGATGTCCCCTTTTATATAGGATCTTCTATAAGCTTATAATTTATCATATTTTGTTCTGCTTACTGTGTGAAGTTTGGTAAAAGTAAGCATGCTCGTGGCTTAACTTGGTACTTTATCACTGTCTTATAATTGCAGGAAAAGAGGCGTAATAACATCAAAGACTTCTTGAACATTGCAGGACCGATGGGCGTTACGCATTTCCTCATATTATCAAAAACTGAAACTGCACCGTATTTGAGGGTTGCCAGAACTCCGCAAGGCCCGACTCTAACATTTAAAATACAAGAGTATTCATTGGCAGTTGATGTTGCTCATTCTCAAGTGCGCCCGAGATGTCCTAAAGATCTCTTCAAAAACCCTCCCTTGGTAATGATCTTATTCTATACATCTGTGCACCTGTTTGTCCATATTGTTGCAACTGATTTCATCTAGAAACTTGGCAAACCTTGGGTACATAGCACAGCTATTTAGTTGGCAGTGACCAGAGAGAGATCACAAATTGGTAACTCTGATATGAATGTTATCATGAACCAGCCATTAAAATAAAGTTTAGATGTCTCTCTGGAACCTGTCATTTCCTTTTTCTGCCGTATGATAATGCTATTATGCTGTAATCATGGATACGAGTCAGTGCAAAAGAGCCTATGGTCTAGCTCTCCGAAGTAGATTCTTTTTCTCTTCATGTATAACACCATGGGCTAGACCATAGGCTCTTTTGTATGTAAAGATAACATTTATGGTCAAGAAAACATACAGTTACCAATTTGTGATATCCATGACAAACAGTAAAGAAAACCTACAGTTACCATAGGCTAGACATAAAAGGTTGGTACAAGTGTTGACATACAGTTTTCCCGCATTAACAAATTGGTGAACTTCCTTGTATGTAAAGAAAAACATTTATACTTCTTCTGTCAACACTAGTACCAACCTTTTTTATTTTCAAGCTGTATAACTTGCAGCTTTCTATATTTCCATATTTTGTATAAAATTTGTAGTTGGTTTCAAGTGTCAACCAATGGTTGGAAATGATATATTTCCTTGTTACTTGTTTTTTGATTACTTGTTCAGATTTTGAATCCTCTTTTTATCCTAGATTGTTCTTTCTGGTTTTGGGACGGGGGAGCAACACCTGAAGCTTACAACTATTATGTTTCAGAACATCTTTCCAGCCATTGATATTAACACTGTGAGTGCTATGACAATGTCACCCAAATTCTTGCATCAGCTTGAGTACTGCTTTCCCTCTTATGTTGCTTTTATTTCAGGTGAAACTCTCTTCTTGCGAGAGAATTGTGCTACTAAATTATAATAAGGAGACAAAACTGATTGATTTTCGGCATTACTCCATCAGACTACAACCTGTTGGAGTCTCACGCAGAATCAGAAAGTTTGTGCAGAACCATCAAGTTCCTGATTTAAGAAGTCTTCAAGACGTGAGTGACTTTGTCACCAAGTATGCTCTCTCTCTCTCTCTCTCTCTCTCTCATGATTGTATTTGTGGTAATGAAATAGCTGTTAAAAGGAACTTTCAACTTGACTTTGTGTATGCATTTATGTTTAATTTTGTGAGCATTAGAGCCTAGAGGCATAGAAGGAAATCTGTAGTTTGGATAGTCTAGCCAAGGTTTTGAATCCTGTACCCTACCAGCCAGTACGTACCAGATTTGAGTGAAACCAGTATCTTCCAACTCAAATACCATCCCGGCTCCAATACTGGTTCTTACCGGAAATTCCGGTTGATCTCAGGCGGGATTGTGGTAATTTTGATTCCGTACAGTACTGTTTTTTGCACTGTCGGTCACTGGTTCTACACACGCAGGTCTGATCGAAATCAGAGAGTTGTTCAATTCTATAATGATGAATTAGATGGTATGGAGAAAATTCTAAAATGGAATAGAGATTATGCATAATGAGAGTGTAGTTTTCGATGTTGTCTAATGGAAGTTTATGTAATGATAAATTGAGCGGTATGAGAAAAATTATTGATTTATAACTATATATAATGGTAGTAGCGGTATCCGAAACGGTACCCGGTATCTTACTGGTACTATACTAGTTGGAAAATTGGTATCCAAGCCAGTACGGTATTCAGAACTTTGAGTCTAGCAGCTCTAGCTTTAGCTACAAATTGGTCGATCAGTGTCTCTGTTGCATTATCGTTTGGAAAGGACCTCTATCGTCTATAGTATATCCAACATTGCTTGATGAAGAAAAGGAAATTTAAGTATGTATATTACTATATCAGCATAAAATCTCACGAAAAGAAGCTCTTTTGATACCTCATGATGATGTGTTCGGCATGTTTCCTATTTTTGGTTCAACTTTGTAAAGTTCTGTTTTCTCTCCCTTGGTTTTTGCCCTGTAGGGCTGGTTATGGATCAGAAAGCGAAGCAGATGATGAAGCAGCAACTGTAACTCTGCCAAGCGATCTTGGTAGGGTTAACCGAGCTTCCACAAAAAGTGCTGTCAAGCTTCAAGAGATTGGGCCTCGAATGACTCTTCAACTGATGAAAGTTGAGGAAGGATTGTGTTCTGGTGGCGTCATATTCAGTGAATCTGGTAAGTTCCAACTGATATATACAACCCATATTTTACCTCGTCTCTTTTGGTGGTGAAAACCCATATTTATGCAATGTCTTTACAATTAGCTCCATTTGTGCATGTCAGGAGTGGTCTGGGGCTTTTCCTTGGTTTCAGTCTAACTCTCACATTCCTGTCCCTTTCAGATCATGGCAAACAGAAAACGCAGGAAACTGAGGTAGAGGAAAAGGAAGAAGAGGAGGAAGTTATGGCGGAAGATTAGCTGTAAACCATTTTCGAACAGAAATACGAGGAAGTACTTATTTTGTATTTTCAGGATACTTCTGTGTGAGAGTTGACAACTGAGTTTTGTAATTCTAGAAATGAGATTTGTTTCCAATATTTTCATGACGAGCTTCAGTTTTGTAATTCAAGAAATGGAAACAAATAATAGTGCGATTTTGTTTTTCAAGTAGTTGATTCAAAGAACAAGGAAAGTGCAGAGTCTTAAGCTGGGCGAAAACCATCTATTCTGCACATGCGATTTAGCATGTTCAAACTTCAGCCATCAGATATGACGTCCCAAGATAAATTTGAAAAATGCATCCCCAAGCCATCAAGAAAATATTGGAAACAAATTCCGCAATTACTAAAGTATAATATACTGAAATCTCCATTCCCTGAAATTCTAACTTTAGACAAATTGACACTGAAACCAGATGAATTCAGAGCTTTTGACAACCTTTGATAAGTAAAATAGTTTCTCAGTCATCAGCCAAACAAAGTCAGAGACAGGATCCCATTGATATACTTTTGCAACATTTGGGTTTAGTACATAAAGTGCTCAATGAGCATCCAATAAAGCACAAAACTAAATTGCCGCCCTGGCCTAGCGGTATCAAATCAAAAAACTGCTTTACATGAATGGTGGCAAATCCAGCAACCTGCAAACACTTGACATTGAAAAACTGTCAATAGCCTTTTTCACCGAATCGGGTCGACCATTCTCACATCATTTTTCTTACGCCGGCATCTATGATGGGTTTTTTGCAGTGTGTTCTCACCAACTATCTCCATATTAGAATCTGTACCTGGTGCATGAAAGAGAAAGGAAACACATGAAGATTTACTGCCTTCTCAATCACATAAAGCAAAAACGATTTGACTATCAGCGTGTAACTAAGCATTCCACGTTGCAGAATGAAACTAGAAATTATTTCACAAGCAGAGCTAGAACGGAGGTGGCAAGCACCGCCTCTCATGTCTGAAGCAACAGGAGATAAAATTAGGCCCAACAAGATGTCATCATCGCTAGTTGATGAAGATTGCTCATCATTCCATCATTAATGGTACTTAGTTTATTGGGCCTTTTGTGACAGCTGGGATGACATTAAAGAGAAGTTAAAAATCCAAAACTATAATCCCACCTCGATTTCCATTTTCCTATCACAGCCTACTTCGGATTACTATGTTGAAATTGCTATGTATGAGTTCTGCATCATAGAACATATGCATCTTATGTGACTCTGTATCAACAGGAACAACCCTTGTCATCCTGAGAAACAAACATACTATGTCAATTACCATCATACTGCATGATGACATTTTATGTCTATCTTTCCATACATTACCGGAGAAAGGAAACGATTCTTCAAGAGTCTAGGGCCCCAGAAGTGCATGATAAGTACTGCCAAAAGCCCAATACTACAGAGGAAAATAAGTGACAGATACAAAGTACCGAAAGGTGTCCATAACTTCTCCACCAGAACCTACCCACCACCCTAGAGTAGCTAGGTGGGAAAGTAAAGACGGACGGCACTGCTTTTCCAATAACACACTTCCGTAGGCATGCAGTGTCTTCACTCAAGCTACATCATAATCATCTCATACTCTGTAGCCGAGGTTTCCTACGCATCTCCAAGAGCTTTGGGACTGCAGAATCCATGCCATTGGGGGTTCTTCACCGTCTTCTCTCTTTCTGACTGCAATCTTTCAACTATGGCTCATGAGATACTTTCTTTCCCCTTGAACAACAATCCAAAACAAGACGTAAAATATCAACTTTACCTACCATCGCCATATCCCAAGTCCTAACAACCACCAACCGGCTTCATGAAACCGATTAGTATCCTTCGCTATTAAGATATAGCATTCCAAACCAATTGGTAACCTCCTCGACATGTTCCCTCCATCACTTAACAGTCACATGGCGCTACAAAACCATCCTAACCTCAAACATTTGGACTGAAGCCAAATTCCAGTTTATCAGTTGACAAACCATCTTCATTTCAGTTGATAGAGAGCTCACTTCCCAAACAATTACACATTACCTATCAAACCAATACCTAACCCAGTCAGCGTGATCACTCTTGACTTTCTTAGTGCTTCTGACAAGGTGATCTTCTTCCTCCGTAGTTACGAGATTGAGCGTAGAAGATGAGGTTGGGGGGGAAGAGGGTGGGTTGGACATTCTAGAGAGAGAGTCGTCGCTCTAAAAAAAAATACACGTACACATGGAAGAGAGAGACAATTCTGAATTCACTAAATTGTTTGTTTATGAAATTGCTGAAGTGCAGAAGTAATTTAATTCTCATGTTTCCACTCATCTAGGGGCGAATGCAATTGATTCAAAACAATGTGACACAACGACTCCAACCTAAATCTTTCCAACAAGAAACAAAGCTAACTCTAAGCATAAGAACCAATAGTGTTCTTTTATTCCAGTAGAAAAAATCAACATATAACAAAATTTGAACCAGTTTGAAAGCAATACAAATTCCAAATTTGAAGAGACTGCCAAGACAGAACCGCAGAACATCAGGGCAAGGGGATACCGCTCAAGTTTAACATCCCATGGTAAATACACAAACTTAAGTTCGATTCAAACCCGTCTCAAAGGAGGTACTGTTTTCACAGTAAACGGCACAGGTCAGGTTCTTTCACCAGCAAAGTGGAACATAAAAGACACAGTTGGGCAATCATCCCAATGTAATCAACTGAAGCAGGCATCGTCTTCAAAACAGTATAGTTTCAAAAAAATGCTTCTTACATTTTTTACAGTATTTCTTCTCTTATCCATTTTCAAGGCAACCAAATAGAAGTAACAATATGAAGAGATTACCCAGTACCCAAGGGCAGCATTGCTCTTAAAACTATGTTGGAGAGACAGTTCCAATATGTCTGGAGAGATAGTTCCATAATTTAGCCGAAAAGCACTTTTTGATGTCAAATTATGGAAATGAATATACTCATTTTGCAACTACCATTGAAGTTAGCTCTAATCTACTACCTATAATAAAAGAGCCAGTTATGTTTTCTCATGCAGCTGAAGTGAAAAGACAAACATGCCCTTGGTTTCTGAAGTTATGTCCTACGAATCCTTAAGCCAAAAAACCCAAGTACGACAGAAAAAAGAACACCACCTCAACTTTGCTGTCCGTTTCACTTTCTCCCGTTCACCGCCTCCATGCAAGCATGCACAGCCACCGACACACCATGTCCCATACAACCAACGCCACAATCTCAGTGCCCACATTTCTGGCGACTCAAACTATATGGCATCCAATCGGCCACAACCAACTGTTGCCACCTCCCGATCAGGGGAACAAGCTCCAACACAGTCACTTAGATATGTTGGTCTTGTATGCCTTCTACGTTAAGAGTTATCAAATCCAAGTTAGTAGTTACCCACCTCTTTCTACTCCGGTAGAGACACACGTGAATATCGGTGCCCGTTCGAACTCGAGGTATTACCTTTATTTCTGCAACAAATTCGCCCTTGTTTCTCTGCTACATTTCCCCTCTTTTCCCCAACCAGTTTTTTAATTAACATAACTCTTGCGCTGTTAAATGCGTCGCGTGGAACGTAAGGTACTAAGGTGTTTGATTTATTGCCCAAGTGAATAACTATGCTTACATGCTACTATGTGCGTGTATTGGGTTCACAGCCCAACTCTACCAATGCATCTTCCTTTGCTTCTAATGGAGCTGAAATAATTGGTCGGGTTGTTGGTTCCCTTTTTTGACATTATCGCTTTTCGGTATTATTAGCTCTCCCCGAGTAAAGTCCAACTGAAGTCATGAGACATTACCAAACCATGTCTGCATAAAACAGATGGAATGGAAATATGCACAGTACTATTTCATACTAGGTACTTAATGACGCTCATTATGTCGCATTTTGACGCTGCTAGCTATGCACGTTATGCATACCCACATTAACGTACTTAATTACGTTGCATTATGGCACACTTAGAGGCTGCTAGCTATTCACATTATGCGTACCCATATTAACAAGTAAGCCCAATTAGTCATGCTATCTTCTCCGCGTGCATGTGAGAATAAAGCACTCGTCAACCTTGATATAGATTGAGATTTGTAATATTTCAAATGTATATAGTTCGGTCTAGAACATGTGTTGCACTGTAAGTAATCCACTCCTTTGGTCACTCTTCCCGCGATGAGTTTGGCCCAAATGATTGTCTGGACTTTGGAAGCGGTCATTTCCTCACCTACTTTGCTGCAAAAATGAATAATCTGTGCGCTACAAACTTTAGACTCTGATATGAATTATTCCACTTCAACATAAGAAAGAGTTGACTTCATCGCGTTTGCCAAATGAATTCCATTGTCTCATTTGTTCTTTACTAAATGAATTCCATTGTCTCATTTGTTCTTTACTGACATTTCATGAGGAAACTAATCGACCCACTACGCTTTGTTACACAAGTTTTGATTGCAAGTTAACCATCTACTTCGAAAATAGCAGTAGCTAACTTTCTAAAACTTTAAGCAACTGATTGATTATGCTATAATATAGTTTCATTCTCTTCTTTAACTACAGGGACAACTTGATCTACTAGAGAGATGGTCAGGTGAACGGACAACCACGAAATTCGTCTTCTATGTGAAAGTGGCGCAGCTGAGAAATTCCCTCCAACTTAACGTCATGAATGTTGATGACGACAAGTGATCTGGAGCTTTTGTTTTTCCAATTTCGTATAACAAAAAACGTGGCTAGGGTGAATGCTTGGAATTTTATAAGAATACTGTTTGGTTTATTTTTATAACGAGAATATAAGCACCATTAGACATCTATAGCATATGTTGGCCGATTTCGAGCACGTGTCTGATGCTAGTATAATAAAAGCAGCAAATTCATTTTCTTAAGAAACCCCTAAATCCTGATCTATGCAAGTAATTGCACGCAAGACAGGTAGCCACTAGCCTTGGATCCAATAAGTAAGATCAATCATGCTTAGCACAATAAGTAAAATGTACTCCAAAATTTACAAGCTAGTATGTAACAAACAAAAAAACAGAAAAACAAAGGCTAAAAGAAGCAAGAATTCCGGCGTACCTCCAATATTTTGACCCCAAAACAAGATCCGCTGATCCTCCTCTTCCTCATCCACTTCATCACCATCTCCCAACTCCGCATCCCCTCTATACCCCGGTTCACTGCCATACCCTGATGACTCATTCCCCACACATTCAAAATTACCAATTTGCCCCATCCCACCACCACCCACACTCTCTCTCTCCCCACCCCCACCACCACCACCCTCCCTCTCTCTCCTCAAACCCTTGCCAACCGCCGCCGCCTCGCTCACATCCGACCCCCAATTCCCCTCCCCACCGCCGTTCAAAAACAACTCCCCGCTCGAATCCGTCCCGCCCACCGCCACCGGGATGTCCGAACACGTGCCGTAAGCCCCAACCGAGCAGCTCCGACCCGAGACCGATCTCGACCCCCGCCGCCTCCGCCTCTTGCGGTCGATTAATCGGAGACCGGAGGATACGGATCGGTCGTCGTCGAGCAAGCTGAGCCTGGAAATGTCGATGGAGAAAGAGGTGGCGCGATCGGAGAGGCAGGGTCTCTTGCTGTGGGCCCCGTTAGTGGGGTATTGGGGTTTTGGAGTGGTGGTGGTCTTGGAATCTGAGTGGTGGTGGTGGGGAGAGGTTGGGAGGTGAAAGGGTCTCCAACTGTGGAGCTGGAATGTGCACGAGTCTATGGCGCGACGGGAATCTAGTCTTCTGTTGGTCATTTGTTGACGCAAGCCCTGATTCTGGGTTTTTTTGTAGGGGTTTCGAAGAAGAAGGGAAGAAGACAGAAAGTGATTTTGACTCGCGGAGGAGAGTTGGAGTATATTACTAGTTTGCGGCCGGCACGTGGACACCTCGACATAAACCCACTAGTTCAGGCCACACAGACACAGACTGACAATAGGAAATTTACTAGAGAAACTGAGAAACTCTTACCACCTAGAAATTGACAAATTTTGAACTCATGATGTTTGCATTTACAATTCAATTCTTATTGCCAAACTTCTTTCTAACTGATCTATTCTTTTTGTCCGGATTTGTTTGTCTCTCGTTTTATACTTCTTTTGCAACCAGATAAAAAACTAGTGATATATGTAAATTGGTAAGTAATTATATGTCTAATATAGATCTTGTTTGATAAATCTCGATTAGTTTTATAAGACAATGAAGCAGCTAGAAAACGTAAACAAGAACAAAGATCACCTCCACGAATAAGAAACAACTCTTCTACAATCTAATAACCCGCAGATTAATAGAATTATAGGAAAAAGAGATACTCTCTCTTGTGAAAAAACTCAACATATTAATCAACTCCCTTGCCCTAAGGCTTACATCAATTATTTATACGTCGCAACCCTAAAACTAAAAAGGAAATAAAATTACTACAACCCTAATTCTTGTAAAACAAGGAAACATAAAATAGGAAACCTCAATCAGAAGAAACTAGGAAACAAAATACTTCTAGAATATTTTGACTAAATTATAACATATTAAATAAAAATACTAAATGTAAATCAATATAAATAAAATATGACTTCTCTTGAAATCCACCCTGCATTAGACAAAAATTTTAAAATTATATAAAACATTAGTAAGATATAATCATTTAAAAAGTGGCACGAACCCCTAAAATAGACTAACAAAGCCGGACGGAGGAAGTATGATTTTATTTTGAGTAAATGTTTTTTTATTTTATTTAAACTCATCAGTAGTCAACAATGCTATTTGACTTTGTAGTCTGTGAGCTTAGAATACATGATGTCTATCACTGGGCTACCACTCAACTTGTTAAATGATGTACGAGTTTACAGATAAAAAAATACAAATTTAGATACAGATATGTCTGTAACCGTATTTGTATGTTAGTCTCGCAAGGTAAATATAGCCTAATCGGTTTTAGACACATTTGTCTATGGATATATATACGCTCTTGTTTGCGTATGTGATTGGTATTTAAGAATAGTAATGCCACTTTTTAAAAAGTAGGAGTAAATAAAAAGTATAGATTCTCACAAAATAATCTTTCTTAATAAGGAAAAATAATTTTTGTAAAAGTATAGTAGGACCAACAACAATAAATTCAGCCTCCTTTTTTTTTTTGGGGTACAGCGGAATGTCCCATGCCTTAGTTTTTGCTTCCAACATACACAAACTTTTAGATGCGGAAGAGAAAGAGAAGATTGGAGAAGAATAATGATAGTGACACAAACTTTGTGCCACAACCCCACTCACATGGGGTGTGGGGCCCGCACGTGGGGCCCATGTGGGACCCACACCCCATGTGAATGGGGTTGTGGTTGGTTTTTTTGATTGGAGAAACACCGCTTGAATTAGCAATGTTAATTCCCCCCTTTATTTTCCTCCATATCCGTACAACAGAAAAGAAAAGGGTAGAACAAAAAACCCAGCAAAAGCAAGATCACAAAAGTTGGTTGGGTAGAATATTTTGCTCCTTAAGTTGATTTTCCATTCCCAGAAAGATAAGTTGATTTTCCATTCCCAAAAAGATGAAACAGTAACCAATGTTCTAAAAATCGCTAGGCCGGCGAAAAATGGGCAACCAAGCACCGACTATTGGGCCGCCCAGCGCTTAGGCAGGGACTAGGCACCAACTAATCGACTGCCTAAGTCCAACTGCTAAAATAATAAGGAATAGAATTGCTGGAAGGCCAGTAATTCTCTTGGAAGGAGGGCCTTGCTGAAATTATGGCCGAGATCCTAGCCTTTGACCTTCATCTTCTGTTTAGTGAGTGACTCAGTCCACTAATTCGTATTCGAAAAGGCTACTGCATTTAGTATCAGAAACTGAAGTACCAACAGAGAGTTCAATCTGGGTTCATGTCAACCGCGAGCTTCAGTAGATTAGTTTTCTTGTAACTCTAGTTTTATTGAGCATGAGTCAAACTCATAATTTAGTTCGTTTTACAGTCTTACCTTAATACTGCGGGACGCAGACGCCTTTCAACTGGCCAAAAGCAGCAGTTGAGGCCGCGTTCGGGTGTTCATCTTCAAGCGGCCACCAATTTTCATATCAACACAAGGTTCTAGCTTCTAATGGCCAATCCAAAATCCATTACCTGGAAAGATAAGACGACCAAAAATTAAAACTACAAACCTTCGTCTATGACGTAAAGTACGGCGACAAACCTTCCATCATTCCATAATACATACAAAACAGAACAACTAAACTTCATATGGTGATTCCTAGATCAAATAATCACCATGTCCCTGAAAAAATTAAGCACAGCTGAAGCAGTTCTAATCCATCTTACGGCTTAATTTAAATAATCCAAGCAAAAGACTAAATGTACACACTGTACTGCAAAATGGTTTTTTCCATGTTTTATTGGACTCTACGTCAGAGTGAAAGCTGATGAAATGCAGTTGTGTAGTCATCTGAGGGGTTGACGAGAGGAAGATTCATGTAGAAAACATAGGATATGGGCTTTGACACCACCATCGGCTTTTTAATGTTCACTTTATCCGACAACCTCCCGAAGCTTGATTCATCAAATGGGAATGACTCTCCGAGGAAAAAGAAGCTCTCTCTCCCCAACTTTTCCACCTGAAACAACAATTAGACAAGGGTCATATCAACAACATTAGGTTTCATCGCTATCCCGATTATGTTCTGTTCATTAAATTGCTTGTATGAATTTTTGGCATCATATAGTTTGTTTACATTGAAGTCTTGTAGTTTCCGTTCTCCTTAGAATAATATCCTCGCCTACGAGTCTACGACAAAAACCATTTAGCAATCAGTGGAGTAGCTGTTTCCTTATGTGGACTCTAGGATACCTGTACCCTTGCGCCATCACAAACTATGAGGATAAAATTTCTAAGGTAGAGTAGAGTCTGTAGAGACGGTAGAGTGAATGTTACCCGCATAAGTTTTGCCATTCGGAAATCAGAAGTGACCTAACAAACTCGCCATTTTATAAGCAAATCATGTATTAAAGAAAGAGTAAAAAGTGGATAAACTATCCTTCAGTTAATACTATTCCAGATATCCCTAATGCTATTTTGGAAGTTTGGAACCTAAGGAAGGGAGCTCCCATGTAAAGGAAAGAAAAGTAAGTGTTACGTAAATTCGGAATTAAAGTCTGATATTTTTCCTTCTTCGGTTTTCACAAAGAAAATGAAAACTTTTTCTACACTCTTCATAGAGGAAAGAGTAACCAGAAGGATAGATTAACTTAACTACATAGGAAAAAGAGGAAAGAAAGGGCAAAGAAAAAAGGGAAAGAAAGGGTAAAGAAAAAGAGAGAAAGTTGAAAGGATAGTAATTTTCTATTTGATTTTTTTGTTTTTTTTGAAAGGTGAAAAAGAAACGATTTTTTGAGGTCGTGTAATTTTCTACTTGATTACCGGTTTATGTATTCCTGTTCCTACCTAAACTAGGAACCGAAAGAGGAGTTGGAATTTATACTTTTGTTTCCTTCCACTTTATTTCTACAGTTACAAACACACACAAAGCAAACGCATGCAAGAGGGGTATGTCTCTGATTATTATGTCTGAGCATGGAAAGGTAACTCTTTCTTCTTTTCATTAAAAAAAATAAAAAATAGAGCAACTAATACCTGTAATTGAGAAAACCGAATGTTGTTCATAGTAAGTATAACTTGCACTTCAAGCAAGGCCTCCTCCGTCATACGAATGGCAAGACACTCGAAGAAACTTCTGACAACACTTTTCTGTTCTTCCCAATTTTCACTGCTGCCATCAAAGTTAGGAAACCACAAGACACACTTGACATCATTCCAAGGGATTGGGTTGTTCGCTGCTTTGGAGATGATTGTCTCGTTGGGGTGAGAAAGGCCCCAAAGAATTTGGGCATTGGCGAGAGATGGCTCAAGTATGGAGCCCTCTGGTAGACTTGTTGTGCATATTATTTGGGATGGATCGTAGTGGTTAGCAAGATGTAAAGAGAAATGCAAACCAGTGTCATCCAATAACAGAATACATCCATAAGAAGATGTGGGAAATAATCTCAGAAGTAATGCAGCATCAACATTTTCATCTTCTGGAAAGCATAAACTTGGTCGGTTAAAAGATGAAGTTGATTGACCCAAGTCATGATAAAAGAAACAACTCTCTCCATTTTTACAACCCTGCGGATACATTTCTACAGCCATTAGAAACACGGGAAATTGAACCGCATAGACAATATTAAAGTAAGAAGCCCAGAGAAAGAGAGCAATAGAGGCGCCAAACTAAGAAGTGAAGTGTGAATCAAAAGCCTTCTAATTTCACTTCTTCCACAAACTGTGCTTACAATGGCACAGACAAGCATTAAATCAACCTTTATCGCGAATCCAAGCACCATATCAAGATCGGAAAAAAGGAATAAGCAGGCAAAAATTGGGACTCAATAGTCTATACAAGCATATCAACAAAATGAAATCCTTTAAACGATCAAATAGTTTGCAACTGGTAAATATTGTCAAACAGAAGAAACACGTAACAACAATGAACTCCACCATGACTTGACCAAAGCTAAATTGAAATCCATGGAAGTTTTTTTGAATAGTTATTTTTTTCAAGAAATAATAGGAAAATACCGAATTTAAATCTTAGTGTGTGCTCGATCAAAAGGAGATATGATAGCCAAAAGGTTAAAGCCTTGTGGGCTTTCTGAGTATAACCTCAAAAGGCCGGCAGCAGACAAGTTTCTCTCCAAGTTGGGCAAGCCAGCCTACGCTAAAATGCGATTTACCCTATCCTCAAGCCTGGGCACTTAGAAGCACTCAAAGGCATCTCCTAGAATGTTAACATAAGCAAGGTAAAGCACCCCCAAGCTCAGGTGAGAAACTCGAGAAGCTGCGATCATAATCTTAGCTTGTCCTTGAGTTCCGCCATCTGAGTGTGTCGCTTCTATGCTTAGCTCCTCATCATGGACGGTTCTAAAATGGCACCGTGAGGCTTCTACAGCCACCTAGAGGCCACCTCCAGTTGGCCCCTCCTCAAAGAGGGGACTAGTTGCACAATACGTTGTCCAAGTAAAGACTGATGTGGCGCCACATACACAATGAGTGTGTCGGACTATCTCCATAGGCCTCGAGGCCTCTGCAGATTTCAACACCACACCAGTAGCAGCCTTTGTCTCAGCTTTGGACACATGAACCTGGTGTCACCAGTTGAGCTAGCCTCCAACGCTTGACCGTAAAAGGGCATTCTCCACCTTAACGTTCATTCATACAAGTGAGAAACTATTCACCTCCACCAATTTTTGAGGATCCTGCACTGCCACTCTCCCAACAAAATCTGCCTCAGTCTCATACCGTCCACCTGCGGTGGTCTCTAGCCACCTTAGGGTCCACAGAACTGTTGTAGGATTCACAATTAGTAAGTCATGAAAAACTTTAAAGTAGACCATGAACAAGCATTTGGATGCCCACAAAAGCCTCCTACATTGGTAATTGGGAACAATTAGGGTCAGTACTACCCTTGTTTAAAGGCTTATAAAACTGACTCATCAAACTCCATTAGGCGGGAAAGTACAAATTCAGCATTTCTGAACAAGTGCAAAAATCAGTCCCCAGAATGTTGATTCTTAACATATAAAGGACCATGGAAAAACTACTTTAGCATTCTTAAAGACGGCATAGTAACAATCAGAGCCAGAGAAGTAAATACCTTCAAAGAAAGGAAGAACTTGCATACAGGCCTGTGAGATTGAAGGGAATGAGAAAACGGGCATTGGTTTCCCCTGTTGCACAGCCCTTTCACAAAATATCTACATAGAGAAGCTTCCCCAGGGATATAAGGACCATCACCACTCGCATATTTGTTCTCATCACCCGAAATGTCTTGTGTGTCTTGAACTCTTATCTATTTAGCATGATGAGCAAATGCAAAGGTCAATCTCAATATCAAGGACAATTTTTACAGAAGGCCAACAAAATGTAATACCTCTTTGATTACAGTGGCAAACTTTTCAGCCACCTCATAGGACTTGAAGTAGTTGGAAGGAACAAATGGCACAGAAATGCATGTGGTTGTTTCGCTAAGCTCCAGATCCTCATTATCTGTAGCAAGTGCGTCTGTATAACCATTTTGCTGACATGTGAGAAGGCATGTATGTTGAAACCCGTACGGCTCATAATATGATGGTAGACCATCAGATTCCGACAGAAATTTGGGCCGAAACCGATGAATAGAATTTAGTATATCTTCATCTGCAAAAGAACTTCCATAAGATACAAACTCTTCAAGATCTCATACATGAGAGAGAGAGAGAGAGTTAAAACCATACATATTTCTGAGACATGATGTAATGATGGCGGAACAAGATTGTGGAAAGAGCACCAGTCTTCTTCTGAAACTTTTGTCTCATCAAAGTTTAAATGCTGCTTCAGCCGTTTAAGGCGAAGCTTATCCTTTAAGGAATAGAGAAATCATAAATTGAATATGTTATACACCATACATTCGAATTCCAAAGAGAGAAGACAAACTTCCAGATATTCAAGTGGAACCAACTACCTTACCTTGTAAACGCGTTGCCAAAATTGAAATGCACAAAGGTTTGCCATAAATGCCACTTCCTTTCTACCATTTACCGCAGTATTCGTATTCTCTCCAGAATAGTAGCTGTCGGTGTACATTCCAAACTGAGAATAAATGTAATTAATCAGAAAAGAGGAACTGCTAGAGCAATGATATGAAATAACGAATCAATGAAATTTTAACACACATACCAAAATGTCCTGCCCGAAAGGACGAAGAATAGGTAGAGGCTGTGTATCCATCAATATACCGAGCAGAATGCCTTCACGCAGCATTCCCATGTCTCCAAACTTGAGTATAAGCATGGAAGCATCGAATGACAATGAGAAAGTGGAAAGCAATCGTCCATAGAATGTAGGCTCATACCGCCCCCTAGGAGATGTTTTCTCCAATGCATGGATGTGAACGAGCAAATTCAATGCATCTTCAACAACTTCTGGATCTGGAGGATCCAGAGCTTTCTGAAACAAGACTAAAATGACCAAAAAGCTCCATAATTAGGACCCTTGCAGGCAAACACGAGATATAGGGCAGTTAGCCAGCAAAGAAGACACCATTTAAAACTCTCAAATTCTCTTAATACACTGCCAAGTAGGTTAACTCCCCATTTCTCCCAATCTAGAAACAAGGAGGTCATCTTTAGCATAACAACTTTCTTCAAGGCCAGAGTACTTTAGTCAGATTACACATCTTCTCACTTGATTTTAAACATCATTTTCACCTAACGTCACTATTGACTTCTGAGAAAAAGGCCTGCCAAGAATCCTAAAAGATGGAGATTAAAATCAAGTGATCAAGGTAATTACCAAATAAATATACCACAGCAAATTATAACCATTAAAACAATCAATTTGTGACACATGCTGATTCAAAACTATAATTCGAGCTGGGGCACAACTCTTCCTGGAGTGAACTGGGCTAAAAACCAATGCATATCAACTTAAGGCTTGCGCAGGTTGGCAATAGCGCAACCAAAAACTATCTCAGGTGCAAGATGCAATTTGAAAAAAAGTTTAACTTGGTCCAGGGAGACAGGAAGCGGTTGGCTGCATTGCAATAAATGATAACCTTTTCTAGAGCATCCTTCATGAATTCCTCCATCACGTAGCATGCCTACCCATACGTTTGGCAGAAAAAGACATGAGGAAAGATAACTTGACTAGAGGATAAACTAGAATAAACTAAAAAGGGGTCTCTTTTGTTAGCCACAACAAAAGTTAGTGTTAACAATGTCCTAGAATGGAATAGTGTAGCATTAGGCTAACGTCCTACAGAGGTACTCGAGTAATTTTGAATCTAGATGGAGAAATAAGAGCGAATATTTGCATACTTGGAAGGGGTCTTTCATCCGATGTACATATTTAATGCACAGATATAATTACGTCAGATGCAACATGCAGATTTAGAAACAGGAGCTTGGCCGCTTGGATTGACTTAGGTTGGCAGATGCTTCATCTCAGGTCCTCAACTTGCTTCAATAAGTTGTGCTATAGAGAAATATTCATTTGTAAAATTTCCAGGCCATGCTGACTAATGGATCATATTGAGCTAAGCTTATTTAATGCACAGAGATAATTATGTAATATGCTATATATCATGGAGATTTAGAAAAAGAAGCTTGGCCGCATGGGTTGACTTAGGTTGCCAGATGATCTCAAGTCCACAACTAGCTTCCAGAAGTTGTGGTCGAGAGAAATTTCATTTGTAAAATTTCCAGGCCATGCTGATTAACTGATCACATTCAGGCTTCAGCTAAGCTTGAATTTGCTTCAACCTCCAAAAACGAATTGGATATTTTACTATCAGATTCTAACAAGGAGATTATCAGTCATCCTCCGCTTCTTACTGTGACTTTGCAAAAGAGAGAGAAAAGTAAAGGACAATATTATTGCATTGGAAAAGCTTGAACAATTACAAGAATAATGAATGGTTTATATAGGCTAACTGTGAGAGCCCACCTTGGGGGTGGGATTAGTCCCACATCGGCAATTCAAGGGAAAGTGAATTGAACTATAAGGAAACGCCCACCAGCCACTGTATCACTTGAGGTTAACCTTTTGAGCCACGTGGTTAGGCTAAGAGTTAGCAGGTCAGCTGGGGCGGGTCGTTACACTAACCCTAATAACCTTAGCAAAACCCTAATAACACAAAAAGATTAAAATACCCTAAACATAAAAGATAAATAACGATAACCTTACCAAAACCCTAATAACACAAAAGGAAACTACCATTAACATAAACAATAAACTGAAACCCTAAAATTATAATTCAACAATTGCGAATCAATTACTGCGAATCAACTACTGTGAATCCACTACTGCAGTAGTGTTGAACAATGCTAAGCGGGGCAAAACTAGAACATGCGAATAGGAAGAAGAACTAATGCCGAACAGATGCAAATAGGAGGAAGAACCGATGCCGAACAGATGCCAACCAAATGCCAAATTACCGATGCAAATAGGAGGAAGAACCTATGCCGAATAGATTTCGGTTGCGGATTTTTTAGAGAATGACATACGGGAGAGAGGAGAGATGCAGCTAAGAGAGGGAGAGAGAGAGAGAGATGCGAAATCTTTGCACAAAAATCTGATGAGAAATTGATGCTACGTAGGAGGAAGTAGAGAGAAACTTTGCAAATGAACAATACCCATGAACAGTAACCTTTGATAAACAATGCCTTCGATGAACAGTGCTCCATGAACAGATGCGATGAACCATTGCGATGAGTGCCTGGCAGACAACGGCGAGGCATAGCCGCCCGCTGGGGAGCAAACACCCCACAGGCCTAGATCTTATGCTCTAATATAATATCCAAGAAAAGGAGGAAGAAACGTCCAACTATTCCCATAACCAGCAACAATGAAGTGTTAGGAAGCAGGCCTTGGCAGCAAAGGTTTATTACATCTGGCAGGAATCTAATCCATAAACTTTAGAATTGGATCCTCATACTGCCAGCTTTTCTTGTGCAGCAAATTGTTATCACTGTTAATTCCTCACCGATTAAAAAAAAAACTGTGTTAAGTACTCTCAATTTCATGCAAATCAAGCCTTCAGCTCCAAAATCATTTCAACGATGGAAATAGGAATAGAAGTAGCCGATTTCTGCTTTTGAGCGTCATCAGCTTCTTAGATTGATTTTTTCCTTTTCCAGCAGTTGAGAGTTGAGACATCTCTTCTTGTAATGGAAAGATCACCTTCCTTGTTCATGTTCCTTTCTGTTTCTGGTAAGCGAAATTCATACTTGCCAAAAGAATGAGCAAAAATAAAGCCTGGCAAATTACCAAAACAAACATACCTTTGGGATCATTAATTGGTCTAGATTCAGCACAGCAAATTAGAAGAACTTGTTGTCTCAATGACAATCTTGTTATTGCTGGTGGCTCAAATTCCCGTAGCTGATTGAAGAACGGTCCTTCGACCAATCGATAAATATGACCGTCACAAGTTCGACCTGTTCGACCCTTTCGCTGCTCAGCCTACAGCATATGGCTTCAAGTTATTACCATGCACTGAGAAACTTAAAAATCAATCAAGTTGACACACTACCTGAGATCTAGAAACCCAAGAGAGCTCTGCAGACTCCATCTTCCTATTACTATCCCAGAAAACTTGTAAGGATCGGCATGAGTCAATGACAAAAGCTACTTTGGGAATCGTAACTGAAGATTCCGCAATATTAGTGGCCAATATCACCTGTTCCAGTAAGAACTTTCAGAGACAACCCAAACGATGGAAAGGGGTATAACTAAGATTGAACTTGGCAATCATGTCATCCTTCACAAGAAGCCACTGATTCAAGAAGTTAAATGAATACGAAGATTGGACAAAGAACAAGATCTGCAAAGTCATACTCTATAGGAACAACCACTATGAAGGTTGAAAGAACAATAACAGACAGTCAATCTCTTCCTTTAGGTATTTTACTGGGTATACTACCTGAAACCCCTTCCTAACTCAAACACACTTATCTATCGCGTTCGTTTGATTACCAAAGCCAAGGAGGATGGGAAGTGAAATGGTAGAATGAAGTAAAGAGAGGAAAATATATGAAAGCTTTGCAAGAAAATTGTATAGGATAAAAGTTGTAAAATCACATTTTTTACCTAAATTGCTCTTACCCATTTTATAAGCAAATAATTACAACAGCTTAGAGGCTTAATGAAAACATGGTAAAACAGGAACTTCGTGTAGCAACCTTATTTCCAAGAAGAATTTGGAACAACTCCACCGAAAATCTACTACCAATAAGATTTATGGCCTGCTCTTCGCTGGTTCATGCATTAGCCTTTGATAATGCATTGTGGGGAAGTACAAAAGAAGTGAATAATCCATGTCCAAATCCTACCCCAAGGTTTAGCTATCCAGTTAGCCAGAGTCCACAAACTATATCTTTATGAACCCATCTGCTCATTACTCCTATTCACCTAGAAAAGAAAAGAAAAGAAAAAAAGAAAAAGAAAGCAATCATATCACTGCAGTGCAGAACCATGAATTCTGAGCGATAATCACCAGATGTTCAGAAATTAGTTGCAGGGAGTTCCTAAAGTGGTGCCACTCCCACCTTAAGAGTGTGATTTTGCACTCCCAACTTAGGAGCTTGACCGGAGCCCGCTCCTTACCAAGATGGGAGCTTTTGTACGATGATGATATAGAAAAACAATAATTTATTATTAGCTTATAAATTGGTCTTTGATTTAGCTCATATATATAGCCCGAGTCATGATATCTTGAAACCAAAACCATGCATTGTTACACTATTCCATTTCTTATACTTAAGGTACACTTGACCCGTACTTTTCTACGCCCTAAAATGATTGTAGTCTTAAAGTGTCTTTCCTACGCAATATTATTTTCGTAATATATGTACATGTTTCTTTTACTGGTTGGGAGCTTCTATTCTCGTGCTCCCATGCTTCTGCTCTTGCACCCGCTCCCGCTTCGTGCAACTAAGGTTCGTAATGCAATACCTTCTGCAGCAGCTTCTTCTGGACCTATGACAGTTCAAGTCACTGCCGGATCGCATGTAGAACCCAAGTGGATTTTGTGGGAAATCAGAAAAGAAGATAAGAATATAAGTCTTTGGTAATGCATATGTGTATGATGGAAACCACACTAGGATAAAAAGCAATGTCTGTGGAACACGGGCAAAAGTATCATAACTAGTTACCCAGTTTGAAGCCAAAAAAAACTGTCTATGTTGCGGGGAACCAAAAGCAGTGATAAAATTAATGCTAAAGAGGGTTATATTCGAAGTTTCACTTTCCAAAAATTCTAGGAATCGCTACAGAAACTCCAAACGAATGAAATATATTATTTTCTCACACATATTGTCACAGTCTCACTAATCAAACCGGCATTTCATAGAAAAATATAGAATTACCTTTCACAAAACAGGCGAAACATGTAACTATATCCTAGTCAAACAAAAAAATCTGTCAAGTCAGTTGATCACAAACGATATAAACACATATGCTTTTCATTGCACAATTTATGAAAATGCAGAAGCAGTAGAAGCTAAAAATGAGACTGAAGAAAAGTGGTAAAATATAAAATAACTCACAAGAAATAATATCAGAAGGCTTACTTTACGATGGGATCTCCATATTTTCATGGCCATGAGAGCTTTCTCAATGTCAATACTGCTATGCAAAATGTGAACTTTAAACCAAAAGCTCAAAGGCTTCAGAAGGGACCATTGCTGCTCAAGTGACTGGTATGTTGGAAGGAAAACCAAAATGCTCTTTTCCATATCTGGCTCAGTTTTATGAATGTGCAACACCAAGTCATGAATAATTTTGTGAACTTCAGGCTTGATATCAGCATCAGCAATGGAAGGGGTTGTCCCGGAACAATATTTCAAAGACAAATTTTCAGAACTTATTCCAAGAAGTCCAGTTACCTGTTCGAAAACGTATGTAGTGCAAGAACAATACTGTGAGGGAAGTTCATAATTCAATTACCAACAATCATACAAGATGTGCAGATAAAAAACAAAAAAATACAAGATGCAAACCACATATCCTTTTCCTGGATGCTAAAAGCCGAACAGTGGGCAACCAAACATTCACATAATATAAGCAGTTGACAAATTAACATTAAGTACAGCCCAAAATCATAGTTATTATCCACTAGATAGCTAGTGAAAGTCAAGGTAACAGTAAGGCAGCAATGATGGACAATTTCACACAACCGAGCCACCGGCACAAGCCACTCGGAAGACCAACAAAATGGCAAGATTGTTTTCACTCAGAATGATGGATCCACAAGACCCAGAAACCAACATAAGTAGAGCTAATAGATTGCTGGTGTGGCCTCAATTACCCTTATCACGCAGAAAGAGCCCAAATATATGACCTTGGAAGATGAATTTACCAATACACATGGTCAAGGCTCAAAACCAATAAAAAGAAGTCAAAATAGTTTAGAGTTCCAACCATTAGTGTTAAAACATCTTTGTTAGAGTTTGTCCCACATTAGTTAATTATAACCTCCAAAGCTAGTATATGAGCTTGGACAGGCTCTCCACCCATTTCCAATTGGTTTTGAGTTGGATGCTTAAACATGGTATCAAAGCTAGGTTTTCGGAGGCTTTTCCCCTTTTGTTTGTGCCATAGTTGCACTTTGTTCTGTTGTGATCCGTATGTTCCGGATCCTTTGTTGACCTCTCCACGTGCGAGTCAGGGGTCGCACGTGCGGGAGAGTGTTGGAATTTATCCCACATCAGTTTATTATCACCTCGAAAACCAGTATATGAGCCTGGGCAGCCTCTCCACTCATTACCAATTCGTTTTGAGTTGGATGCTTTAACATGTTGGAACTTGTCTCACATTGGTTAATTATCTCCTCAAAAACTAGTATATGAGCCTGGGCGGCCTCTCTACTCATTACCAATTGGTTTTGAGTTGGATGCTTAAACATGGTATTAGAGCAAGACTTCGCAAGATTTTAGACAAGACTTTCTTGGTTATTTCCCTCTGTGGTTTGTGCCATATGTGCACCATGTTTCGTTATGATCCCAATGTCGTGGAATCTTCTCCATGTGCGGGTCAGGGGTCACACGTGCGGGGGAGTGCTAGAGTTTGTCCCACATTAGTTAATTATAACCTCTGAAGCTAGTATATGAGCCTGGGCGGCCTTTCCACTTATTGACAATTGATTTAGAGTTGGATGTTTTAACAATCTTCAGTCTCAGAAAATTGTTCGTCAACATGGGGAAGCAAGAATGCCACATTGTCAACGATATTAAAATTTTATGATCAATACAATGATAACTAGGTCTAAGATGCATCCAAATCAGCATAAAAGGTTGTACCACAACCGGCCAGTGATAGGCACACAACATTGCATATTTGAGTGCTTACATCCCTCGTTTTGTCACACTTGCATGTGTTTAATTTTCGTGTACATTTGATATTGCTCGCAAGGTGTGTTTTTGTTGGACTTTAGGTAAAATGGAGCAAGTAGCGTATCCCAAGGCTCCCAATAATCCCCGAAAGTACCCGGAGGTACCCAAGCACGCTAAAGGACGAGATTAATCCTCCCCAAGTCCAATTTGAAATGTTCAAGTTATTGGAGGAAGGCCGAGAGAAGGTCAAAAGAAGCAACCCAGAATCCAGAGCCTCTCGGTATCGATACCATGAAATGGAAGTATCGATCCCAAGTAGCCTAGCAGCCCCAGATGCCCAGAAAAATCTAGAAGCTCTGGGTATCGCTACCATCAATTGTTTGTATCGATGCCCAGCCCTTTCAGGCAACTTTTTGGCAGATTTTCTGCACTTTCTTGTAACTTTTTGGGGGTC
Organism: Vaccinium myrtillus; assembly: GCA_016920895.1. Taxonomy (NCBI): domain Eukaryota; kingdom Viridiplantae; phylum Streptophyta; class Magnoliopsida; order Ericales; family Ericaceae; genus Vaccinium; species Vaccinium myrtillus. The sequence continues at coordinate 34,364,785 of CM029281.1, read as the reverse complement.
CTATAAATACCCCATTTGACAGATTTTTAGGTTATTGGCTCTCTCTCTCTCTCTCTCTCTCTCTCACTTAGTTTAGCTCTCCCTTCTCTCTACATTTTGGGTTTATTTACTTAGATTCAAGGTAATTTCTCTTCATTAATGTTGTAGCACTCATCTTAATCTATATAGATCTTGTGTTTATTTTCATTTTCGTCGTGTTTTCCGTTTCCTTATTATTTCCTTTAATGTTTTCTCCTACCATGTGTTAGTAGTTTCATAGGCTCGGGATGAGGTGATTTCCACTCCATGGCTTAGGTTATTTGATTACTTCTCATATTGTGCATTATTGTGGGTTTGTGAATGGATATAAATCTCATGTTTTCGATCTTAACTTAGGGTTGTTTATCTCTTTGATTGGGTGTAGACAAATCACTTGGCACACACAATGCTTAGAACCATGGCATTCTAGTGTTTGATAAAATGTCTAAATGAGTTTGTTTTCGTTTCCAAACCCCATTTGTTTGGTAAACTTGATTGTAACGGTTAAATCTTCCGAGTGCGAGCAAGGTATATTGACTCTCACTTGAGTTATCTTTGAGAAGCATCGGATATTCTAAGTTATGGGTGGATTGGACCCCTAGCTGAGCCTTAGTTAAATTTCTTGTTTAAATCTATTTTCAGTAATTTAGGAGGTAGAAAGAGGTAGAAAGAGATCTCAAATCAAAACTCAAACCAAAAAGGTTAGTGGTCCTAAATGCTAAAACACCTACAAGCAAAACAAACTTCAACTTAGCGCTTTTTCGGTGGATTTGACTTTGGATTTCCGAGTTATTATGCTACAATCGACCTAGCCCAACGCTTCGGGCTACCACTTCTACAATAAAAAGTCGGTGCGTAAGCAGCCACCCTCAAAGGTGTAAAACCAATAAATGGCATCGCCGTTGAACAATGTGCTTCGCATTATAAAGTGACTTGATTTTTAGATCATGTGCACAGAACTGTAAAGTAATTGTTACCTTAGCCACCCAATTGCAAAGTTACACATCACTCCCATCTTTTGTACAAAAAACAAAAAACAAACAAACCATCTTTTGTACAAAGAATATTCCCATCACGTTGCTAAATACAAAAACCATGATACCTGTTCAAGGTATGACACTCTTCGTTGATAGAGTGTATTCTGACCGGAGCTGGGGATCGCAAGCACCTCTACTCTCTCACCTCTACCAAGATCCTTGAAGTAATCTCTGTATCTAGCAATATCAGCAGTCGCAGACATCAATACCACCCTGGAAAACAATACAACCTATAAGGTCCCCTGGCAATAATAAACTCTATCAGATCATCAAGGTGCGCAAGTATAACATGCAAGAGGTTGAGTAGTTGCTTATGAGTAGACAAAATAGGAAGTCCAATGACAAATATGCAACACTACGAATGGTCAAATTGAGAAGAAATTGTAAAGATTGTTCACCGCAAGTCATTGTTTTTCATCAAAAACTGCTTCACACAAACAAGAACAAGATCAGACTCTACAGATCGTTCATGTACTTCGTCAAGAATGATGGCCTTGTACTTCAGGGCATTCAATCCTTTCTCCCGCATTTCATCCAGTAAAACTCCAGCGGTTTTGAAGACAATCTTGGATCTGGGATGTTGTTATAACATAAAGTGCATAAAACCGTTAGCAATTTGATGAAAAGGAAAGTGAAACGATAAGAGCAAAGGATATAGTGTATAATATAAATATAAAGAGATCAATTATGAGTTACAACGGAACTTGGAGGCAAATGACCATGCTGCAAGTCATCATTTTGTTTGGAAGTAAATGTGTAAAATCGACAACGCTAAGAACTAATAAGCATCCTGGAAACATGCAATAGCATGATTGTCTTCAAAAGTTTCGTTCATTGCGTTCCATGAATATAGATTGTTTTGCTAGTGCGTGCATTACTCCTTATGACTATTTACCTCTACCAAATAAGCGTAAAGTATCTACAATCTATTCTTACATCAATTAAGGTTTGACAGCCTTATCATTGTGAGAGTTACTATCCAATTCTATCATATACTCCATCACGTAGTCCCGTCCCTTATTGTTTGTCCATTTTCAATAGTCGTATCTTCGATCATATAACAAATGATGTCTATACGTGACTAATTTTTCAATTCTTCTGACCATTAGAAAGATCCAAATGAGATCTTTTGATTTGGTAAGTTAACAAATAAAAATTAATCACAAAAATGTAATATTTGCTGATCCGATAAAGGCTCGACCAAAAAAATAGACAAACAAAATGGGCAGGTCTGCAGGGCGAGTATCTTTTAATGGTGTGGACATGTGGTATATATCACATATCACAGGTCTTAGAAACTTAACCAGAACTTGATATACAGAACCAAACGAAAGCAATATTCATCTGATCAAGCTGTTGGAAAAGAATTCGTGCTCAATAAAAAAATAAATTGCTGCATATCCTGAATGTCGTCGCAAATCATCAGATATTGGCTACATATACATATACACATTGTTATAAAATAATGAAACTCTAAGAGCATGTGATAGACAACTCAATTGACATCTAGCAACCAGTATCCATCCACCATGCTGAAAAGAAGAAAGATCTCATTTAACTGACAAGTGACAATAAGAAGCTTAAACTGAAAAAATAAATAATAAATAATAAAAAGAGAGCCTAGGAACGCAACAACATTCTGCACAACATTCCTATGAGGCACTGTTCCATTGGAAATTGGATGGATAGTTAGTTCAACAACCAATGAGACAGTGCCACATATGTATGTTGTGCAAAATGTTGTGTTCGTAGACCTCTTGAAAAAAAATACCCAAATTATGATGAGAATCGGTAGATTGACTAGAATTTACCTTGCTGATACGACCCTCGAATGACCGATATGGTAACCAACCTCGCTACCTATTTCGCAATTACGAGATTTGGCCACCATTCTAGCAACTGCAACAACAGCGAATCTCCTTGGTTGTGTACATAATATGGGCTGTATGTTTTCTTCTAGAAGAAATTGCGGCACTTGCGAACTCTTCCCTAATAAACAAGCAAGTGTCTTTTAAAACCAAAAAAATCTAGGTTTTTTAAAACCTATGGCGTGACAGGTCTTATAAACCAGAAAAATATTTACTGCTTACATGTCGATGAAATGACGCAGTAACAAGCAGATAGGGTTAGTAATTGAAGTACACACAATTAGGCAACAAACTAAATTAAAAAACGTCAATCAAGGAAAGTCAAGTAAATTGACAAATAAATTGTTAATTAATTCATTACCATGCATCATTGCACCCAATATATTGGGCAATGGGGATGGCAATCTCATCAGAACCGCCGAACACCCGAACTGATCAGTCCCAGCCGGGGCAGTTTTTACCAGGTTTCCAATCACAGGTTTGGTTTTAGTTTTAAAATTTGAAACAACTAGACGGTTTGAGTACGGATTCAGTTTCATACGATACCAGCACCGGAAAACCGACCCATACCCTAACCGGAACCGCAATATATTAAAAAAATAACCTAATATACGCATCTACATTGTACATACATGTACGTTATATATACACATTTGATTTGGGTCAGTTTCAGGTCGGGCTCGGGATTTAAGCAGGTTAACAACTTACAACTACGTTCAGGGAAAACTGAAACCAAACAAGTCGAGCAAATTGGATTCAAATAGGATGAGGTTCAAAGACCTATGTATGAATTGTTCTCAGAAATTTTTTTAACTTACCAAAAAAAAAAAAAAAAACTGGGATGGTTTAAGCAGTATAAAATCAAACTAAAGCGATAGGATTCCGAAGCAAACAATGAATCAGCACAACTAAGTCTTCGGAGAGCCATCCGAGCGATCTAAACCACGTCTTTGTTACAGGAAACTCATCCTCGACTTTACTTAACTACTCTGTTCAGTTGTTGCTCTTCCACTTCATCATCGGAACCAAAACGGAGACATGCAACGTTTACTTAGAACTTAGAAAGTGAGAATAAAATTACCACAGCCAGTTTCGCCGACGATCAGAGTGACGCGATTTTCCTGAATCTTTTCGACAATCTTATCTCTGAGTGCCGCTACAGGAAGATCAGAGAATTTCCACGACGATGAGAATGGAGACGAGAACGCAGAGTACGAGGACGACGTCGGTGAAGACGCCATTGTCGAAACTCCAAACCCTCTCTACTCTCTCTCTACACACACGCACTCTCTTTCTCTCTTCCTATATAAATGCTTATCGTACTTTGCTATTTTCCGAAACACAGGCTCGAAGGTCTAGGTTTCTACTCTCTCCTCCCGCCTTTCCCTTTTTCGGTCGTTCAGTAGTGGAGTACAGTAATAAATTTGCTTGAATTTATTTTGACTTGGAAAGTTGGAATGGAGCGAGACAAGAGGGAGTGGGAAATCTACACTCGCGGGTGAATTGACGCGCCCTTTTTTCCTTCCTTTGTGAGCACGTCATGAAGAGTGGGTCTCACACTGTCGCAATTGTGCTTTTCTGGTTGGTCATGTTGTTTGGTACTGTGAATACCGTCGCATTCATTCACTCGGTCTCATTTATTAGAGGTTGTTTGGAGAGATCCACAATTTTTAAATTTTTCCCATTTTAATTTTCATATGTTTGACTTTTTAAATTATGATCAGAATATATTATGTATTTATAGAATGATTAGGAGATGTATGCATAATGCATTGTTCAACAAGAGTAATATTTGATAGATGTGTGCATAATACGTTCTGCAGCTTTTTTATGCTTACAAAATGAAAAAATTTGAAAAATGAGACGTCAAAAAACTCATCACTCCTTAGGGGTGATTTGGCTAAAAAGAAAAAAAATGGGATTTTTTTTCGTTTTGTCTTTATTCAAAAAAAAATTTGCATTTGTCAGTTTTGAGTCAAAATTTTGTGGTTTCTGGATTTATCTCGCCGAGACGAATTCAAAGAGTATAAAATTATGGTCAAAAGTAATAGATTTTTTAATAAAGCCAAAAATAAACCAAAATAAACCAGTTTTTTAGATTATTTTTCGTCTTCATTCACGAAACTTTAAATTTGACTAATAATTTTTACTTTTTAGATTCCTCTCGTCGAGACAAGCCAAAAAATCACAAAAAATCGACCGAAAACTAACAAATGCAAAAAAAAATTGAATAAAAACAAAACAAAAAAAACCAAAAAACCAGTTTTTGGTTTTTAGTTTTAGCTCTTGGCCTCTATCATCAAAACTTGTTAGTGCATTTTGAGAGGATGCCCGAAAATAAGAATCAGAAAATACACAAATGAAGAATCCAAGTTCAATAAAACGGAAATACAAGGTGGAATACAAAACATAATAATGCATGCTGTGTATCCTGAGGTTGGTATCATTTGCTAGGAAAAGGCTACAATACACACCCTTTACTTGGGTGTGTATCATACACACTCCTATAAAAGTTACGAATTCTTTGTAAAAGTTACGAATTCTTTGTAAAAGTTACGAATTTTATATAAAAGTTACGAATTTTTTGTAAATGTTACGAACTTTTTTGTATAAAAGTTACGAAACACACTAAAATATTACGAAGCATAAAAAATGTTATGAATCATATTGCTGAAAAGTTACGAAAAATAAAAAAATATTACGATTGCTGATGAGGTGGCACAATCTGAACCGTACATTAGGTGCATATGGTACACACCCAAATAAGGGGTGTGTATTATAGCCATTCCCCATTTGCTAATGCATCAACAAACTTGTTTGCTTCCTGAAACATGTGCTTCAGTTTAATCTTTGTAGAGGAGCTGATTATGTTCCTGCAATCGCTCATGAAAGCGCTCAAATGGTGTTTATTATTATGTTTTTCATTGCAATAGATTAATAACGCAATGTATACGATTCAGTTTACAGGTTTCATTGTTATCTCAAGCTATTAGAATAAAAAACTCGTGAAAAAAAAATTTTTTGCACGAACGGAGGATTAGGGCTCCTTTCACCTAGTCGTCGCCCAATAGTTCCGCCACCAAGCTGCTATTTACATAAATGTTTTATGAAACACATAAAAGGATTGGATAAGAGTGTAGAGGGTGTAAAGGCATTGCGATAGTATCTTATGATCAATGAATAATAATTATTCCACATTTGGAGTATTAAAGAGTGCCTATAAAAGAGTAATGAGTTTCGTGTTATAGTAAGTTACTTGCGTGCTTAATTCGACAATTAATCATCAGTCATTATAGCAATAGATCAAGAAGTCCATTAGAAAAGATGGAATGGTAGGAGTTGGGTGGGCTTGCCTACCTGTCGTTGTCGTCGAGACTAGCCTTTCATATTTTCAGTGTCGGCCCCGAGGTTTGGGTTGCCCAAGTCCGACCTCATGCTTGGTTGCCCACTTACTTTTATAAGTCATAAAAAAAAAAGGCATAACAGAAAAAGAAAAAAAAAATATCAATGTCACATATTGTTTTTAGCTTGAATTACATCAAAAAAGTCAAATTCAAAATAAAACTCCACTTACAGTGCTTCTGATTTAAAGAAAATAACTTTTTCTTACATTTTTGAAGTAAATTCTTCTTGGTTTGGTGCAAAATACAAGTGTAGTATAAGCTGTAATGGGGTTGCTACAATATATAAACAGGAAGACTACCATGGAAATGTTAAGTAATTTTTGTTGTATATTGTGCGTAATTTTGGTTTGTGATTTTATGTTATCTATGGAGAGATGTACGTTGAAAGTACTCCTATGTGGTACAAATAGTTTTGGAGGATGATACACATATTTTTTTTTGTGTTTTTTATGCTTTTTTTTTTTTGGCAATACAAATTTTTAGGGTATTAATTATCAAAAAAATACATTGAAATTACGTATAGGGGTGTACCAAAAGAAATCTTTTTCGTACTCAAAGATGAAATGGGAGTAACCTAGGCGTTTGTGTGTGAGGTGCAATATGATCTAATTAGTTAAAGTGATATGGAGGACATTGTCATTTAAAACATTTGAAGGGAAGTTCTTGTTGTAGTTAGAAAACCCAGGGGAGGTGAGTGTAATTTACCCAAAACAAAGATATCGTATAGGGGTGTACCAAAAGAAATCTTTTTCGTACTCAAAGATGAAATGGGAGTAACCTAGGCGTTTGTGTGTGAGAGCCAATATGATCTAATTAGTTAAAGTGATACGGAAGACATTGTCATTTAAAACATTTGAAGGGAAGCTCTTGTTGTAGTTAGAAAACCTAGGGGAGGTGAGTGTAATTTACTCAAAACAAAGATATCAAGAATACAGATGGGTTTGGAAGGACTCGAACCTGCCCCATTCGGGAATGATAGCATTACAATGACCAACTGCACTGTAGCACTTCCTCAAATAATACGCCCCTCATTAAAATTAAATACTATAACGCACAACTCAATATATATATATTTTTTTGGTTGCCCTAGCCCGGGGGTTGCCCAAGCCCACGGGCTTGCGGGGCTTACTGATAGGCGCGCAATATTTCAAGATATAAGCGCCTAAGTAGGGCAAATTAGCGCATTAGAGGCGCGTTTTATTTCATTTTCCATTTGATTCGGTGTTTGTCTTGTTTTTGGTGTTTTGTGTTTATTTTGTAGGAAACGGGCCAAAAGGAGCACGGGAAGAAGACACAAGGCATCGGGCATGTGGGGAACCGGTGGGACCCAAAGCAAGGACGACCAAAAGCTGAAAAAGTCAACTTTGAGCACCGGTATCGATACAGGACTTCTCATGTATCGATACCCAAGCGTCATCTTGGAAACAGAACCTACGGGTATCGATACAGGACTTCTCCTGTATCGATACCGAGGCCTTTATTCTGCCCGTTTGACTTTGCCACGTGTTTTGACCGCGAGGGTTATAAATACCCGTTTTGAGGCAGAATTAGGGTTCCAACTTTACTTTGTTTTTCTTCCGTTTGAGGAGCCGACTTCTCCTTTGGAGATTTTCCTTTCAAGTTTTCAAGCTTTGTTCAATCACTCGCATTCCGGTAATTCGTTATTAATTCCCGTTCTTTAATAAAGTTATTCTTTTTTACTTGTTTAATTCGTATCTTTTGTTTATTTCGTATTCAGAAGCATGTTTCAATCTAGGGTTTTCTTCGCTTATTGCTTAAACATGAGTGAGTAGTTCATTAGGTATGGTCGCGGGGTGATGAACACGCCGTGGCCAGGGCTGGATTCGTTCTGCTCCTATTTTCAGAATTAATAAACGGACAAGCAATTTTAGGTTATTAAAGAACTTCCGTGGACGAATCCGGGCATTGTCGGAGCCCAGGTAACGTGGGGAACGGGGGACCAAAACTCGTTCTTCGTTGTATATGGGTAAACGGCGACCACGAGGATTCGCATCTTTCGGGGTACCTTTTTCTCTCTAAAATCAAACGTTTTTAGAACACCGAACGGAGCGAAACTGTCTGGACCTGGTCACCGTGTTATGAACCCTACGACCGTACTTTTCTTTTATATAATTTAATTAAAATCAGTTTTACTCTAGTTTAGTTAATTTTCCCATTAAATCACAAAGGGTGGCTACCTAAGAGCCGTTTCAAAGGTCACAACCCGAGTTTTTAGTTAAGCACTCTCCGCCGTCTCTGTGGATTCGATTCCGGTCTTACCGGGTATTATGCTACACCGGTCTCAGCCCTACGCTTGGGGCAACCCATTAATTTAGGTCTAGGATTTCGGTCAAGCACTTACCCCGGGCCGGCCCTGCATATTTTTATATGATATTCAAAGTAAATGAAATTAGAAATTTTGTAGTTGCCAAGAGAGAGGGAAATATATATATATTGTAAGATGTGGTACATGGGATACACACAACAAGTCAACAAACATTTCGCAGATATATTATATGGCAGTAAAAAGTACCCATGATCTTCTCTTTCGATAATTCAATCACAAATTGGTGTGCATGTTTAGATATAGTTATTTATCGTGTTAAGAGCACTCCCAATGTCATACTCAAAATAAATAAATAAAATACTCAAATTTTGGCATTTGGATACTCAGAAAGGTTTACAATGGCATTTGGATAAATACTCAAAGTTAGCAACATTTTTTATAAATACTTAAATTTTGGCTTTTGAATACTCAAAACTACCAACATTTTTCCAATAATCATACTTGTTTACTCAAAACTACCAACATTTTCTCTTCTTTTGATTACGGACAAAAATTGAATCATTGTAGAGCTTCACATTGCTAATTTTAGAAACTCATTAAATGAATACTCAAAAGGTGATGTGGCAAACATTTGAGCATTCACATTTGAGTATTTGTTAGGAGTCTGATCCGCCTGAGGTTCTTCCCGTGTGTGCGAAGGCCCAATCCGTTGGGGAGTATGCACAGAGTCCACCACATCACATGGACCCAACATACATTGAATGACCCATATCTACTTAAAAGGCTAAGCCTTGTAAGTGGTGAGACATCCAATTGTATATTAAGGTCCAACTCTTTTTTTTGTTTATCCAATGTGAGACTCAATCTCTTCACACATGTTTCCAACAATCTCCCCCTCATGTGTGAACCATGCATTAGGCCTAGCTCCCCCTCGATCTGATCCACTTGACTCCCCCTTAATTCTTGATCTATCTCTCCAACACCGTGTCCAAACCTGGGCTTATTTACCGCAATCACTCCATCATGAGCCACCATACTCCACGAGAGCCATATTTTCTTGCCAGCCAGGTGCCGCACGCACTAGGAATTTTTCCTGCTCCATCGAGAGTACCTACTCCACCGAGAGTCACCTTGCTGCTAGCCACCTGCTGCACGCACCAGTAATTTTCTTGCTCCATGGAGAGTTACAATGAATTTTTCCTGCTCCTTCGAGAGTCTCCATGCAAGCCCACAACCACCGATGCTTCTAGGAGAGTTCGCCCATAGATTGTCAGCCATCGGCTCTGAAACCACTTGTTATGCAAATCCGGGTCACACACGCACACAAACACGCACAATAAATTTGAGGAAAAACTCCGTCGATTCATATATATCCACAAAATATACAAAGACGTGAAAAAATCTCTCCGGGGAGCAATAACCGGCTCCCACTCCGGCGGGGAGGCCACAACCGGCTCCCCTTCTCACACTCTCAGCCTGTCTCGTTCGCATTGTGCTACCACACTCTAAAATAAAGGGACAACAAGAGTATGAATAACCCTAGGGCTATTCTACGGAAAACTTTAGACAACCTTGGGCCTAAGCCCATCTGGCCCACGCGGGGTGGATCCCAATAGTATTCCATTGGTGATGTTCTAAGAAACTAAAACTCACTACAATACCAAGATTTAGTGTCCAATAGTAACAAGTTTGATTTTATAGTCGTAATACTATATTTTTACGACAAGTTTATATTTTAGCTTTTCGATTTATTGACAGGCTGTTTTGCATAACTTCCCCAATACAAAGTCCTTTGTAAGAAATGACTTTGTAGGGAGGACTTCCAACAGGATTTTTATAAGTAATTGTCATAAGGTAAAAGCATTTTCTAGAAGTCCTTGTCCTTAAAAATAAAAGGTTATTTTACGCAAGAGAAAAATATTTTAGGGTGAGTTTCTACTTAAAAAACAGCTTCTCATTATAGTAAAAGATTAAGGGGGTGTTCCACTAACCCAGTTTTTTGAATAAACTAGTTTTTCACGGTTTTTTATGTAATGTGTTGTGAGAGAATGATCTATCTCGGTGTTTGGAATAAAATAATCTTTTGTTAGTGTAGTTTTCACTAAATGATGTGTTTATAATATATGTAAAGTGAATAACTTGTCTTAACAAATGACAAAAATATAAAAAATAAGCTTTAGATGATAGTGGAGAAACTCAAGCCTAAAACATCCCAACCTGATGCAGAGCGCCTTATGAACTACATAAAAGACGTGCAACAATCGAACACAGACAATAAAGTTTAGAGAAAATGCTCTCTAGACTCTTTTATCATTCAATAATACTAAAAGACTGCCGTGCCCTTATCTTACAACTTATTAAATAGGGAAAACTGAAACCCTAATTGGTTTAATAGTTACCAAAATTAAAAGATATGAGATATTCCTAAACTTGATTACTAGAAAATAAAAGAAACTTCCCTAAACATATGACACCTAAAAACGGAATCGCATAACAAAAATAATAAAAACTAAATATACCATTTCTTAATTTATTGATTAGTTCCATTCTGCATCATTCTCTCGGGCTTGAAAAAAACTCGTCCTCGAGTTTTTCGTAGTGTGGAAGAATTTGATTCGCCTTTCTTTGTCCGCATCAGTCTTGTACTTCAAATTAATTTTTCCGAACGTAAACTTTGAGGATTCTTCATAAAATAATTGAACGACTTTCTTCTAAATTCGTTCTATGTACCAAATCCACATATTATTGCTTACAGTGTCTTCAATGAATTTGCAAAGATAATCCACGTTTTTAAAGCTATCAAAATCGAATCGAACTCGGATGCATTCATGAAGACTTGAATAACACATTAACAATTGTTGTTTGGGAAACTCGACCACTACTGATTCAAAGGAAATTGATGAATGACTCAGCATCCATTAACACCAATATCCTTGTGATCAACTTGGAAAAATTGCACCCCACCAGATTTGTCGACTTCTAGTGTTGGAGTGAAGTTGGTTAGGTTTTCCTCAAGAATTGGGACACTGCCGGCTAACTTTAACTCATTATCCTTATAGATGCACTCAACAACTTTATGCTTAATGCCTTCTTGAAAAAGGTCATCATCGTAAATTGGTGGTTTATTCCAATCGACAATAGGATTCAAAATCATCTTTGACGTAGATGGCCACTCAATCGAAGTAGCTTCCACTGAATTAACCTCTTGGATTTTTCTGGTGTCACAACTCCTTGAAACTCAGGAAAGTTGATCTTCAAACCAGATTCCCATGGTCGAAAATCACGATTTTCGACCATGATCTCTTGGCCTTTGCCATTTTGTTGATAGTATCCATCGCCGCCAGCCCTGCCGACGCCGAATGCTGCCGCAGCAAAAGGATTTTTAGCCGCTTCACCCTCCTTATTTTCGTCCCCCTCATGAGGCAGCCGATTATACGGACGATGGCGAGGTGGATTCCCCCCAACAGCTAGGGCAACAACTTGGTTGGTTAAGGTCTTTATTACAAACAAGTGTTGTTTTAGTTGTTGGAACCGCGCCTCTGTTTGCGCCTCCTGCGGCACGTTGTCTCTTTCATAGATGTCCTCCAAATTAGCGGTACAATCACCTATTCCCCCTCGACCTCCAACCATAGGCAGAATTGGGATCAATGCTCTGATACCAACTGATGCAGGGAGAAGCCTCATTTTACGAAACTATTTGCAATGAAAATCACAAACAAACTTGAACTAGAGGTACTCCCTCATTGAACAAACTATAATGAGTAAAAACTCAGTTTTTCATTAATCATAAACAACCACATTTTAATGTCACCATACAACTTATTTTATACCAAAAACTAGGACCGAAAAGGAAACAATAAAACATGAAGCTGAATCCCGGTTAATAAATAAATAAAGAAAAAATGAAACTTTAAACTAGGAAACTAATTACTCTAAGATACCTAATTTCCTAATTCGAAGAATCCTAGCAAGATATAGAAATAGATATTCCTACTACATTAAAACAAGCTAGAAAAGTAAAATCTTAATTAAATAAAGCACACCTACTAAAATACTAATCTTAAATAATTAAATAAAATTCCTATATTTCTAAAATACTTCCAATATTGGTCTGCATCATTCTCCCCCGCCTGAAGAAACTCGTCCTCGAGTTTATATAGTTGAATTCGCCGAAACTTGTCCGCATCCATCCTGTGCTTCAAATTGATTTTTTCAACCCCAAACTGTAAGGAAAAGTCTCGAAGATATGAACGAATAATTTTCATCAGCAACACAAATTCATCATCCTTCCAGATTGAAAATACACTGACTATTGCATATAGTATATTTTAAAAAAATCCCAAAACGGATCAACAAATTCACTATTTTGATTAACCTTACCACCTTCATGCTTTTCAGAAAAATCAAATCTAATTGATTCTTCAATATCACCCTCCAACAACGCCACCATTGTAACACTTTTTTTTTTCAACTTTTTTTTTTGTTTTCTACTTTTATAATTTTATCCACCGGTTCTTCGTAAAAAACTGGTGGCTTACTCTAATCCACTACTGGATTTGGAATAATATTTGAAGTGAAAGGCCACTCAATGGTAGCCTCATCCACCAAATAAACCTTTAGGATTTTTTCTGTTGTCACACTTTCCTGGAACTCATAAAAGTTGATCTTTGAACCAGATTCCCAAAGTCGTTGATCATGATTTGAAACCTTGACCGCCATTGTCCTCTCCCTCGGCTGATAGTTACCCGTCAAAGGTTTGGTGATAGAAACGTCATCCAACACCTCCTCCTCTTTCGGAAACCGAGGTATAACAAGACGACGGCGAGACAGATTTCCACCAACAAACAAGACAACAATCTGATTGGTAAGCGCTCCTAACGCCTCTTCCAATCGCTACTCAAGTTGTTGAAACCTTCCATTTGTTCGCGTTTCTCGAGCAACCTCATCCCGTTCATAGACTTCCTCAACAAAAGCTGTGTGACTACCTCGTCCACCTCGACCTCCAGCACCTCCTAGGGCTATAGTCAGGAAAAGAACTTGCGCTCTGATACCACCTGATGCAGGGAGAAGCCTCATTTTACGAAACTATTTGCAACGAAAATCACAAACAAGTTTGAACTAGAGGTACTCTCTCCTTGAACAAACTATAATGAGTAAAAACTCAGTTTTTCATTAATCATAAACAACCACATTTTAATGTCACCATAAAACTTATTTTATACCAGAAACTAGGACCGAAAACGAAACAGCAAAACATGAAGCTGAATCCTGGTTAATAAATAAATAAAGAAAAAATGAAACTTTAAACTAGGAAACTAATTACTCGAAGATACATAATTTCTTAATTCGAAGAATCCTAGCAAGATATAGAAATAAATATTCCTACTACATTAAAACAAGCTAGAAAAGTAAAATCTTAATTAAATAAAACACACCTACTAAAATACTAATCTTAAATAATTAAATAAAATTCCTATATTTCTAAAATACTTTCAATATTGGTCTGCATCACAACCCATGACAACTTGAACTAGAAAAAAATAAATTAACCACGCAACATAGAACCGAGGCCCTGTAATGAGGGGGCTAACTACATGCGTGTAATGAACTCCCTTGGCCGTCAGATCATCGATCAACGGTCTAGATCATCTTACACTTTAAAAAACACTTTTACATTTACTTTAACCCATATCGTAGATGGCCGATTAGACGGCCGAGAGAGCTTACTACATGCAAATAGTGAGTCCCCTCACTACAAGCCCACCGGATCCACACAACATTTCCTTTATGGATCTCCGTATGCTATGTAAACCAGCCGCCCTTCCTCCTCTTCATCCTCTTCATTCCACCGCAGTCCGACATTTCGCTCCCCATCACTACAATACCCCTCCCTCCTCGCTGCCTCGCCACCACCTCCTCACCCCACCGATCTACCCCAACGCCGCCACCACCCCACTAACCTCTTCCTGCTTTGCCGCCTTCGTAACCACTTACTTACACAAACACTCTCTTCCTCCAATTTTTTTGATCTGCATCATCTCTACCAGTTTCTCTCCTTTCCGATCTCATCCTCCTCTGTCTGTGTGATGGGGTTTTGATGGCCTGGGGCCCCTCCGATAATAATAGCTCCCAGACTCCGTTCAGCGACAAACTTGGTGGTCGGATCTCAACCGAGGAAGGAACTTGTCTCTGCTCAGCATTCTTGGAGTTACTCGGTGACTAGGATGGGTGAATGCCAATGTTGGCCACTTTAAGGACCGCTCTAATGGATTGAGCTCTAGGTTGCTCCTCTACTGATTCTTAAATGGACTCTGCGCCGCATTGTGTCGGTCTGTTTTTTTTGCAGTAATGTGTCCTTGAGCCTACATGCCCTTTTGTGGTTTGCTCGTGTCCTAGTTGTTAGTAACGTTAGCTCTTTCCGAATTTTATGATTATTTCATGTAAGTGATGTTCGACTTTTTTGGAATGGAATTTGCTGTTGATAAAAAAATAAAAAATAAAAATTCAGATTGAGCGGAGATGCAATTTCAACCGCTAGATTTCCAGTCCGCCAATGACAAACATGCTACACGTTAAAACAAGACGAAGCATAACACGTGATCCGTCCCTTAGCCATTTACGGACTCTGCCCTCCCCACCCTCACTGACAACTGACAACTGACAACCCTAATCTTCGCAATCATTCATTCCAGGGCAACGAAGGGTAAATTGATTCGCCCCCCCCCCCCCGACACACCCCCCCGGCCCACCCACTGACACCACCTTAATTACTATTTTACCCCTCCTCCCATCCTATAATTACTTTAGATTATTTATGTTATTTACTGTATATTAATTCATTTATTTATATGAATTCATTTAGTTTTTGAATTTATTTCTTTAAATCAATTCATTTAAATATTTAATTCAGTTTTGAAATTATTTATTTATTTATTTCAATTTTTTATTTAATTATTGTTGATACCCACCATCTAATTTTATTTAATTCTCGTCGCTCCGGATAAATAAAAAAGGCCTATTATTTTTAAGTCCGACGAAGCGAGGTGCGTGAAAAAACATCAGCAACCTCGCATTTTAAAATACGCGTCACTACATAAAAAATGACATATTCTGGGATCCGATCGGACAACATCGACCGTGTGCCGGCAAGATATGCGTGCCATTGATATGTGTGCCATTGATATGTGTGCCCAATGATAACCCATTCACAGAAGTGAATTTTGTGTGCCCAATATCAATTGTCTGCCCATGAACAGAAGCAAAATTCAGGAAGTGATTGTAATATTTAGAGACATAAATAAGTGTGCCATTCAGAGACATAAAAAAGTGTGCCATTCACAGAAGCAAAATGCTAACTATTTATGTATTCTGGAAATATGATGATGATCCAACTAAAAACAACGCTACTAAAAACAACGATACAAATCAGTTTGGGGAGATTAAGAAGTCATTCGAGAAATCTCTCAACATCCCACGTCACTCGCAATTACGTGACGAATTGTTTGAGGAAATAAGGTGTCGCATTTCATTATATGCGCTGGGGTTAATCGAATTTCAGCTACAATCCGCCGCAGACGCCTACACCCTCCCAGTCGGATGTTGCGGCTGTTCGATCAAAACAACGCACGGATTGCCATGTCTACACGATCTTGCATGTTATCGTTCCCTGCGCATTCCAATTCCACTATCCAGTATCGACGTTCATTGGAGTAGGCTTTCTATGCACGCAGATGGGTTTAATGACGAGGGAGAACAAGCCGACGGGACATCCCATGTGGTTGACATATTAGAGGGGATGGATCCATGTATGCGAAAGCATATGATAAGCAATCACTTCGTGCAACTTTTTTTGCTCCCTCATCACCCTATACCACCCATCCCAATGTGGTGGTGGAAGCATTCGTCGGATGAAGCTAAATGATGGGCTTTAAGTTATGATCTTAATTTGTGGTTCCAAATATTGGGCGTCGTGCCGGGACGACATTTTGGAGGCAATATTGATTAGGACTGAACATTGTCAATGTGATTGTAATATTTATTCACTTTTAAACGTGATTGTAATATTTATTTACTCTTAAGCGTGATTGTAATATTATTCACTTTTAGAATTTTGTTAATTTATTATTCATTGTTAAGACAAATTAATTAACTAATTAAAATAATATAAAGTTTCTAAATATAAAGTCAAATTTAAATTTCAATGTAAAAAATTAATAGGTTGGTCATGCATCAAGGAAAGGAGGAGTTTGGGGAGGAAAAAGAAAAAAAAATCCCTACAGATCTAAGGCAGTCACGGAGTCCTCTCTAAGGAAGTGGATTTTGTTTGTTTAGGAATTTTTTGTTCTCAATCAGTGAAAGAAAGGATTCCCTGAGGTCAAAAGTGTTTGCTTGAAGTCTAGGAAGAGAGCTTTGTTTATTCATCAATTGTCATTTGTGGAGAGAGCTGAGTCCACAGGAAAAGGATTTCCCAAAAGCCTCATTCTTTGGTTTCGAAAAATATTTCTTTTTGTTCACTTTCAAAATAAAAAACAGAAAAAAAAAAAAGGGATTAATTGGGCTGGCGGGGAGGGTAGTTGGGGAAAGAGGGGTGGGGCCGGGGTGGGGGTGTGTCAGGCGGGGGGGGGACCTAACACCTCTCCAACGAAGGTCTGAAGGTGAAGGCATTTGTTCTTATAATTACTCCATACCTAACAATCTGTGCTTATTAATCAGGAATTTTCGTTCGAGGAAGAGTTTTCAAAGTTAAATCGTTCGATTTATTTTTCGAACCAAGGTTGGTCTGGTAAATAAACTGATGCTGCGGAGTATTTGTGTCGATCTGTTCATATCGGCCTCGTGTTTAGGGTTTTCTGTTGCTATTGCTTTTGTGTCGACCCTTTCTTACCCCTCCATACATTTTTGTTTTAGTTTGCCTTTCTCAATTCGAAATGATCAATTTGTTCTCTGTTTAACTAATTGGGTTATGATTTTTTTTGTCGTTCAGGCACAATGAGTCGCTCAAGCAGAACACTCTACGTGGGCAATCTTCCCGGCGACACTCGTGAGCGGGAAGTAGAAGATCTCTTTTACAAAGTAAATTGCATTTGTTCTTATAAACTTTGACTGGCTTCATTCATTTGTTCTTTGTCATAGTAAATGAAAGACCAATGTGCATTATCAAAAGATAGACTGTGCATTATGTCACAATCTAATGGTTCTGGTTATTGATTTATGGAAATCAGTCACGCTTAGTGAATGGAACAATATTTTACGACCTTCTAGGGAGACAAAAAGTTGTATTGTTGTGTTAAGGTAGGCAAGTGTGGTATTGACATGTGACAAATTGGATTCTTTTAGCAAAGTAAATTTTTTTTCAGGGTGCCGGACAACGGGACAAGTGTCCTTTTTTAGTTCTTTTTTCAATATCTAGTTTTTGTGTGTAATTGTGGACCTTACATATTTTCCCGATGTTCCTGTTGCAGTATGGACCGATAGCCCATATTGATTTGAAAATCCCGCCAAGACCCCCTGGTTATGCATTTGTTGAGGTGAGTTTATTTCAGCTGCTTTGATTGCACCTTCATTGGGTCGGTTATCGTATGCTCAACATTGTTTGCAACACTTTTTTTGAACAGTTCGAAGAGTCTCGTGATGCTGAAGATGCTATTCGTGGTCGTGATGGCTATGATTTCGATGGGAATCGGCTTAGGGTTTGTCACACATGACTCATTTTTGTACAAAGCACCAGACTACTTGTTGAGTGGTTATGAGAAAAGAATGCGCTCTTGATTTTTATACAGGTTGAGCTTGCACATGGAGGTCGTGGACATTCTTCATCAATTGATCGTTACAGTAGTCATAGTAGTGGCGGTGGTAGCCGAGGTGGAGTATCCAGGCGCTCTGAATATCGAGGTTTGTGTGATCTCGTTTTGTTTGCTGTGTGATTTGTTTGCATCTTTTGATAACTAAGCAAATTTATGCTATCTCGTTTTGCAGTGTTAGTCACTGGATTGCCTAGTTCTGCTTCATGGCAAGACCTTAAGGTGAAATCGCACAACCTGCCCATGACATATTTTGGATTTTCATGCTTCTTTTTTCTTTTCGATCGATCTCAGAGTTTCTAAGCTATGTCCAATTTGATGATTCCTATGTCGTCCATTTTCATTCAGGATCACATGCGTCGAGCTGGGGATGTATGTTTCTCCCAAGTTTTCCGTGATGGAAGAGGTATGATGACATGCAAAAGTTCTGGAGTTATTTGTTTAAGGTTGAAGAATATTTCCATATGCTAGCAAGAGGTTACGTGCTCTTGCAACGAGAGTTATAAATTGGAATTATTGTTAACTATCTTATGTGGGAAGAAAATCTGAAACAACCTGCGTAATGAATTCCTGGAAGTAACAATCGATTTCATCTTGTGAATGTATAGTTCGCGTGCTAACTGCTGTGATTCCCCTACATTGCCAGTTGCCTTGAAGATGTTTGATATCACTTTATGGATAAGACCACTGACCACCAATGAAAGCCCATTGCCCTAATAATTAAAAATCTAACACATGCCTCTTGAGTTCTTGGTATCATCCACAGTCAATGCATTTGTTTACGGCGGACATGACAGATACCTAATACGAAATGGCATGCAGATCATCCATATATGTCTGGACGGTGTAGAGATATGTTGTTTTGCTCCTTAAGCAGTTCCAGCCGCTCGGACGATTGGATTCCCTTTGTATTCCGGATCGAACATCAGTTTTACTGCAATCTGTTACTCCTATTTGACTATCCTGGGATTTGGTTTCCTCATACAAATTTACTTCAAGCTACATTAGTCTTGACCTATTATGTCTACGACAGGATCTTATGCGTTGGTTTGGAGTCTTTGGACTAGTACTATATATTGATAAAATCAGTCTTAGTGTTTGATTTTTTGTGCTGTTCTGATGGTTTTGTTTGCAACTGTTTGCATTGGGACTTCAGAGAACTTGATTTCTGGCTGTCATTCCTTGTATTTTTGTGATTTGATTCATGTGTGTTATATTTACGGCTGTCTTCCAGGCACAACGGGGATTGTGGATTACACAAACTATGATGACATGAAGTATGCAGTGAGTAATCCTTGGATTCAAGAACTGATTCTCCTGAGTGTTTTTTTAGAGACACTAATTAGTTACTTTATTGCATAACCGTACTTTCGTTTCGCTGCTTGCAGATCAGGAAACTCGATGATTCTGAGTTCCGGAATGCGTTTAGTGAAGGAATTGTCCGAGTACGAGTTTAACTTTTTTTTTTTCCCTCCACTTTAGTGCTTATAAGTTATATCCTGTAGCCTCTTGTTTAGCATTGAAATCTACCTGTAGGTAAGGGAATATAAATCAAGCCGAAGTCGGAGCCTGAGCAATTCCAGGAGCCCCAGTCGCAGTGGTTCTTATTCAAGAGGAAGGAGCTATAGTCGCAGCAGGAGTAGGAGCAGAAGGTTGGATCATGTCATTTTTTATATTTTGTTCTTTCTGCATTTTTTAGTTCTGTTTCTTTATTTTTATTTCGGTGACTGTTTTTCAGCAAGTCTCCGAAGGCCAAATCTTCCCGTCGGTCACCTGCTAGATCTCTTTCAAGATCCACTTCCTCTCGTTCTGGATCAAAGCCGCGTTCGCTGTCAAGGTATTTCTTCTTAGGTTTTTAGCTTGATCACAGAGGTCTTCATTAGAGTTCATGGTTACACATCTTTTTTCTGTACTTCTGTTAAGTATACTAATGTTGTTTGGTATCTCTTTCATATACATTTCAGTCCTCCATGTCTTCTGGAAATAATCTATTTTGTTTCATTTTACTTAGAGCCTAAGGTTATTTGTTTTATACAAGGAAGGAAAATAACGCTGAAAAAATAAGAGCAGTTAGATGAGAATTATAGGAGTTGTTCATGCCTGAGCAAGCCTATGATTATACTTTTTTCACCTTTTGAATCACATACTAAATGTGTTGATTTGTCTTATGCCTTATTTATCTTGAGGAAGTTAGACGAGGTGTTGTGTTCTGCGTCATCTTATTTGTGTATGAGTGGAGAAATCTATTTCGTGCTTAAGAAATAAAAGAGGTTGGAGGAATCTACGTACAGCCATGTATATCCATTACTCTTCCACTATACTAGTACAGTGGCTTCAATGAACTTCAACTAAAAGTGTTAGTTGCATACTATCCTTGCTTTTCACGGGGGGAAAAAAAAATTCACTTCATTGTTGGTAGCAGATGAGGTTGTAACAACATATACCAAACTGTCATTCTCAATCCTAATATTCAATCAGTTTGCTTTTGTCCAATTATATGAATGAATTACGTTGTTTATGTTATTAGATATGGATTATGCGGCGATCTGGGGATTGCATATTAGGATCTTTGTGGGATATGGTTCAAATCCAACTGCTGTTTTGGTTGTTGAGGTATGATGTTCTCTAGATGGGCGACTTTAGAAACGTTCATGGTGCATCTATTCTAACACATTAAGATCGTAAATGTCCATGGTTGCTAGATTGGGAACAATGAAGATCATGGATTGCGATGGTAAAGCTGGATTAGGAAACTAATTGCTATTGGAATTTGGGAACCAACAACCTATGCCGTAGAACAAAATTTCTATCAATTGTTTTTTGCACAGTATCTGGATTCTTTGTTGGTCTGTTGGCATCCTGTTGGCTGGTGTCTTGCTCTAAGGTTGGTTTGTTATTTTCTAAACCTATATTGAGGGATATGAGTCTTTATATTTCTCTGTTGTGCTGCTAAATCATTTTGTTGGCTTCCTTTTATCTGTTTTCTCTGTGGTAACTATGACGTGGAAGAGGCATCAAGGCTCTTGGATCACGGTTGTTACAAGGAACTTGTGGATATTAAACTTGGGTTGTTTCTGGAACTTTTGCAGATCTCCATCAAGATCCAGATCATCCGTTCCATCTGTAAGTGAAGCCTCGTATTGTTTTGACTTTTGAGCAATGTTTTGAATTTTTTGGGTGCAATTTTGAATTTTAATTGTTTGAAACTTGGAGGGACTGGTTAATTTAATTTTTTTTTGGTACGTTGGAAAGTCAAACCATTAAAACGGGAAGGAATACAGTATAGGTACAGACATCGTTCAAAACAGCAGAAATAAACTAGTCCCTAAGATGGGCAATGCCCAAGCCATTTGCAAGCACAAAATGGCGCACCAATAAGCAGATTCTTCGGTAACCACCAAATCTTCTGGTTGTTCTGCTCCCAGCCTTGCCATGTGATCTGCACTCCTATTAGCTTCTCTGTAGATGTGAGTAAGTGAGGATTGAGTATGCCTCAGGAGAACTTGAGTCAAAAGCCAAAGCATGGTAAGGGTGATCTTCTGTGGTTCCCTCATTGATCATTTGGACAGCCATGAGTGAGTCTGATTTAAGGTGCACATTACTGTAGCCTTTTTCAAGCATAATGGTGAGTTCTCTGTAAAGTGTAAATTCCGCAAATCTCTGTCTCCAAGCTAGAGTTGCAATTGAGTTTGCCATAATAGCCCAGCAGCCACATGCCCCTGTGGTCTCGGAAAAGGCCTCCAAATTCAGCTTTTCCCGTTGCTTTCGTACAAGCATCCGTCAGTATTAAGCTTGACGCCAGCTATTATTGGAAGGACCCAACTAGTTAGAATGGAATTAGAAGTGCCATTGAAGGGGGGAGATTTGAATGGTTCAGTAATTTCAGTGGAATAGGCTATGATGTTTCTGAAACTTAAGATGGTCTCATTCTCAAGATTTGCAAAACTTTTCTTGGTGCAGTCTTTCCAAATCTGCCAAATTATAACAATAAAAAGAACTTTCCAAGAAACATCATTTCCTTTACTTGATTTACCTTCAACTTCAAGTTGGATGAAATCCAATCTTTAGTTGAACATTCAGTAATACTCCTCCAATGGCGATTAGAGAAGCAATTCCAAATATCCGTAGCTTTAATACATTCCCTAAGGAGATGTGTTAAGTCCTCAGGACTGGGATTACATCTCGGGCAAATGTTAGCTGTTTTAATGCCTCTAAGGGCTCGCATTTGATTGGTGGGCAATCTGTGATGAAGAATTAACCACAAGAAAGTTTCGAGTTCTTGAGGAATTTTAATTTTCCAAAACCTTTTCCAGCCTGTGATGTCATTGTCCTCTTGGTTAACAAATCATAGGCAGCCACAACCGAAAATTTACCATTGGGAGCTCCAGCCCAGTGCATAGTGTCAGGAATATTAGTGTATCTAGGGATGTGATTTCCCCAGATTTCCTCCAGGGTCTGATTAGTAACAAGGGGAGTGAGGTACCTGAGATCCCAGTTGCCATTATCATCAATGATATCCTTAACTTTCAAGCCCGAATCTGTGGGGATACCAGGATATTGGTTCTGTGTCTGCCTGTATCTTATCATGTACTATGAAGTTTCTGTCTAATGAAGTTGGGCCTTTTATCGTCTCTAAGTACAATCAAATATCTTAAGGAGGGTTTTCCTGTTGAACACCTTGTTGTGTTCCGCAGGTAGACTACTTGTAGTGGCAACCTTGTTTTTGCTATTGTGTGTTGCCTTTTATTTTGGATTTCGTTTTCTATAGCGCAAGAAAATGAGCAGTAAAAGTCCGAAAAAGCACAGTTCTAGCCGGAGCAGGAGCAGGGGCAGGAGTGTATCCAGGTCCCATTCTTTTGCATATTGGTGTTGTCATCTTTTTATCTGGATTGTTGTGTTAAGTCTTAAATATGTCAAATCAGAATTCTGATTACATACGTTTTCAACAGGTAAATTGGGTTGCGGTTGAATCTATTCACTCCTGATGCTGTGAACGAGGGAATGGTTCTTTACCCGATAATTTGTGTTGGTGGATTCACTATTGCAATCAAATAAATTAATCTGGAGTATGGATGGATTTTTAATGGCGAATGTTTTATCGTTTTGGATCACTTCTGAAATACTTGTGGTTCTAGAACTCAGTATTTACCAAGTTTGCTGATTGTACTACTTACGAGGTTTGCCATATATTGCAAAAGCCTTCGGTACTTTGGGTTAATGGTGCTGCTTTTCCAAAGAGATCCGGGGTTTTGGTTATTAATGTGTTTTGTCTTTAAATAAACGGGGAACTTGGATTGGATTGTTGAACTTTGAAATGTTATTTTCATGTTAACTGGGAATACTAAATAAATGGTGTAATGGTCCATCATCTCTGGGTGATATCAATGGCTGATTATCAGTGGCGTGAAGAAGATAAAGTTGGCCATGATGAAGTTGGCCTCACTGGGATTGTGGGGATTGCCCGTATGTTGTCACCTGTTTTCCCGTGTTGATCTCCTTAAAGATTATGCTTGTGCACAAGGTACGCATTTAAGCTTATTGTGGTGGTTGATTTGATACACCCCAAAAGTAAGGGTTGATGGTTTGGCTGAAAGCAACTGATTTCTGATGAAGAGTTTTCGTTTAAAACTTTTCTTCTTGTAAATTGTTTGTATTATGCAGGGTGGTTTCATATACAATTAATGTTTGATGGGTTTCAAAATTTCAATTCAAATGAAAGCCTCATCTCTGCATCACCATGTTGAAATCTCAGGTTGCAAATGCCTTTTGAGTTGGTCTGACCCCATTTCTCTTATTGTAACTGCTCAATGAGCTGTGTATAAAACAAGTAACTTTTTGACGTAAAGATCATCCCACTATATGGATAAAACTCGTGTACATGCGTGTGATTCATGGACACCACCGGTTTGAAATACAAAAAACAGAAAACAACAAAACAAAACTAAACAGAAAAAGAAAGCCGCTTAGCATTGATGTGGGCCCAGACTTCGCTCGCGGCAGTGCTTGGCTCAAGGACATTTTAGGGTCTTATGCTCGATGGAATATCCCACTGGATCTGCACCTCTACGCCTTTATGGTGTCGTTAGAGAGCTTAGGAACCGCTGCTTGAATCAAACTGACGAGGGTTGCTGTGCAAGAGCTAGTACCCAGACCTAGAATTCCAAATCTAGGTCTCCCAAGGTCCAAAAATGTTGAGGAAATCGAAAAATCTTCCTTCCATAAGGAGAGTCTCAACCGTTTCTCAACCATGGAAGTATGAGAGAAGAGAAGAGTCTACAAGGTAGGGGACCGAAAAAGGGGGAAAAGGATGGAAGAGATTTAGGGGTAAAAAGAATTGGGAAAGAAGAAGGGAAAGGGAGGGGAGCCCCTGAACTCTCTCTCTCTCTCTCTAGAAGCCTGGTTTTTTGTTTTTTTGGTAATGCTTTACTTTGAGTACTTTTACTTTCACAACACTTTGAAACAAGTAACTTTAGAGGGAGCAAGTGTATTTGATCGTAAAAGTCTGGTATTGTTAGATTTGGCCAAGTTGGTATGAGAAAACAATAAGTATATGTTTTCAATGACGTCAAATGCTCGAATCCCACGGAATCTGAGCATTTCAAACCGGGTCATTGGAGATTTGTTTAGCCATTAATTTGAAGGCTCTAGAATTAATCGAGATGTGTATAAACTGGCTAGACATCCGTTAAAAAAAATGCTATTCATTGTCGATAAAGTATAATGCTCAAATTCTTTGCCTGCCATTCTACACCGTTGCCCTGTCACCACCGCCGCGGCCACCATGTCACCACTATTACCTTCTGAATTACCACAGCTGCTGCCACCACCAACCCCTCTTGTAGCAGTCTATTTCATGCCAACCCAGCAAAAGTAGAATTTCATGTGAATACGTTTGCTCAGACTAGCGGATAAAAGACTCAAAGGCATGTCCTTATCTATGGAGGGACAAAGGAGATAAGAGGCACGTGAAAATGCCAAACTCCAATGGCAATGGACGTTACACATAGGAGCACTAAAGTACAGTAGTAAGTAAATGGTGCGTACACGATTGGTTCTCTCAACCTGCTCATTATGTGGTCTACCTTCATTCTTGAAGAATCCCACTATTTTATATGATGACAACGAAATGTTATTGTTTTTGTTTTTTTCTCCAACATTGATGGGTCAGAAGGAAATTATTGGGTTAGGACCCAAAAGGGTATCGCCGGGTCTCCCATACACTCGAACCTAAGGGCTAAGTTGGATTAATTTCGGGTGGATAAAATTTAAAGGGAAAAGATAGTAGGGGGCATTATTTTTAGAGGATTGACCCACATTGATGTGACTTTTATGAAGTTGTGGATAAAAAAATAGTTAGTTTAGATGAGGTATTAAAAAGGGATAAAATAGTAGTACTACTTAGTTTGGATGACGGATAAAATGAAGGGATAAAGCTGTTTTGTAGTTGAAAAAGGAAGAAGGGGGATAAGACAAGTACCTGGCCGGATTATTTTGGATACCTCAAAACCCATCTAAATTTAATCCGCCTGTGCCCCTCTTTGGCAGGATTAAATCGGAAGGGGGAAAGCTTATCTGGGTGCATTTTGTGCTCCCAAACCACGCCAAACCTTTTACATCAAGCCCTTATTCAGGCGGATAAATTATCCGGCTCCTTTTTACAACATCCAATCGACCCTTAAATGAATACTACGAGATGGTCTAGGGCCTGTTTGGCTGACTCGTTTTCGCATTTTCGTATTCTCATTTTTGACGTTTGGATATTTGGCTGCCCAGACCCAAAACATAATAAATCAAAACTCATTCTCAAAATTTTACATTAGAGAGAAGAAGTCAAAAGTAGGCTGAGATGAGCTTTTTCACTTCTCATTTTTCACTTTTTCTATTTTTTGAACAACACTTTTTCCATTTTGATTAACAAAAGAACCAACAAAACATATTCTGCACACATCTCACAAACACTACTCCAACTGCAAAATTCATTCTGCACATTTCTCTCAAACACTCCTAGCAGATTCAAAATATATTACGACCATAAGTCAAAAAATCAAAAAGCCAAAAGATTGAAAATAAAAAGCTAAAAGGAGGCTCACAATCCGTCTGGTGCCATGTCTCATGAAATGTCATTGTTTGGGCACCCAGTTCCACTCTAATCTTATCCTACTACACTTAACACTCCCCAAGAATGGAAATGGAGTTCTGGACTGACTGTTTTCCCTAATTAGATTTGGTTAAATAAAAAAAACTGGTTTTTTTTTGGTTTTTTTGGTTTGTTCTTTATTCAAAATTTGCATTTTTTAGTTTTCGGTCGATTTTTTGTGGTTTCTTGGTTTGTCTCGACGAGAGAAATCTAAAAAGCATAAAATTATAAGCCAAGCTTAAAGTTTTGTGAATAAAGACGGAAAATTATTCAAAAAAAATAATCCAAAAAACCGGTTTTTTAAAATAATTTTTCGTCTTTATTCACAAAACTTTAAGTTTGGCTAACATTTTATACTTTTTAGATTCCTCTCGTCGAGACAAATCAAGAAACCACAAAAAATCGAATGAAAACTAACAAATGCAATTTTTTTTTTTTGATAAGGACAAAACAAAAAAAACCAAAAAGCCCGTTTTTTTGATTTAGCCAAATCACTCCTAAGAGTATCAATATCAACATCAAACTCCTCCAAAATCTCAAAAATCAGCCTCACTAAACGAACTCACCAATTTGAAGATTTCTTAACTTTGCTACAGTAACTTAACAAATTTGGTGACCTACTGTTCACTCACCAAAAGAGGAGGGAGGGAGGGGAGAGTAAAATTTTGAATAAAAAGTTGAGTTTTTGATAAAGTGACTTGCTAAAGTTTGAATAAAGAGTCTGATTTTATGAATTTTTTGAAAAGTGACTTGCTAAATTATAAAAAATGTTTTGATGTTTTTTTTTTTGTTGAGAAGTCCTTTTTTGAGTTCTCCACTTGCCCCCAGTATTTTTTATTTTTTTGAAAAACAAATGTGAACGTTATAAGACATGTTTTTATGTTGCCAATATAATATTGTTTGATCTCTGTCTATGATAATCACGCTTGAAGAGTGGCAACTCCTTTTAACCATTTTTTAAAATGTTTTTATAGGTATTTTTTTTTTTCTGTTTGTTAACAAATAACAAATAACAATGAAATGATAAAGTCAAACTTTTTAAAATAGGATTTCAAGAGATAATTGCAACCCGTGATATGGAAGCGGTAAAAATATACAGGTAATGATTGGAGACCCCGAAATTTGTATTGATAAGGACACTATACTTATATTACCATTGATTATAACGTTGGCTACTTCCTATTTTTCCTCCACAACTTTTTTTTTTTTTGTCAAAAGTTGAGAGATAGTATTCATCAAAGATTCCCATGGGGAAAGATTGGGAGTCCACATATCGGACACTCCAACGACAACAGGTCACAGAAATACAACGAGAAAGCGTATGACCAAACCAACGGAACACACCGGACAAAATCCGGACAAAAACCGGCCTAAAACCGGACATAACCGGCCTAAAGCTAGACAAAACACAAAATAAACGAGAAAAAAGATACACTCCCCTTCGTCGCTGAGGAGCCCATCTCTAACCAAACCTCCAACCGGTCACGCGCCTCTACCGGAGGCCTAAGAAGCCGTCGGAACCCGTAAAGTTACAAAGGAGGAGCAGACGAATCGTAACGCCCAACAGGGCTGCGGAACGTCAAGTTCCAACGATTGGCGAACGGAAGGCGGATATGGTGCAGAAGGGGAAGGGGAAACCAGATCTAGAAAGGGGATTAGTCCCTCCCCTCCCGCCGCCCAAAGGGTGTGCAACCCATGGAGGGGGAGAGGAAGGAGGGGCTGCAATGGTGGGGCTGTGAAGAGTTGAGATAGAGAGAGCGGCTCCTATGGTTTGACACATACATTTATATATTGTCTGGTAAAAACTATTTAGTATATATATAACTTCATTATATAATTAATAGAAAGAGGCGTGTTTGCACAAAAAGACGTGTAGAAATTTAAAATTCTAAGAATTATATCCGACAAATATCCGTATAAAAAGAATTTAGAGTAATTTAATTGGAATAAAATTATAAATTTAGGCCATATTTGATGTATATAATATCATGTCCAAACCGTTCGAGTCATATATTTAACAATCTAAAATTAGAATCGTCGATTTGGGTAGTAGACAGTTTCTCCCGAATCATGACCACGTTCAATGTATGTGTATTATGTGTGAATTCAATGAATGAATGGAAGACCTTTCGGTTGCTTGAAAAGACCTTCTGAATGCTTAATTTACTCGCCATGAATTATGAAAATCCAACATATCAGAGGGATGCAAGTCCATCATAAATATCCAAATATCTCCGCCTCATATACCTTTGTTTCTAATGTAGCATTACTAAGTTCAAATTAGCATATTTGCTACAGCCACACACAACCACCTTCACACAATCACTCACAAGACATGCGGTAGATCTTTTGGATATCTCACACTGCATCTCGGGAAGAAGTCTCTTTCCCCTCTCCCCATGTAATTTATTAAGAACGACGAATGACAAACAAAAAAAAAAAATCACTCACAAGACATGCGGTGTATGTGTTTTATGTAGATGTAGAATTTTTGTTAATTCATTAGCAAAATAAACAGCAATGATAGTTACTCCGAAAATTATTTGAAAGTGAAATTAGCGGTTAGATTCACTTAGATATTTATCTAAACCATTAATTTCACTTAGCATTTTCCAATTCCAAAATACACCCAAATACACACATACACTCACAAGGAGAGGTGGGGTGCGAGTGTGTATGTGTAAGAAGTGTATTTGGGTGAGGTGTTAAGCAAAGTTGATTCCTTATTTGAGAGATAACCACAACCACATTTGCACAAACAATTATACTGTGGGGGCCTACACCCGCTGTGAGTGTGTACACAATTGTTTGAGGCTTTGAGCAAACTTGTGTGGTGGGAGGTTTTTTTTTCCAACTATCAATGTTGTTCAGACCAGTTTACGTGCACCTTGACTATTTCCTTCCCCGATCCGATTAAAGGCAAGATCAGGAGATTCACATGAGATTTCTCTTAGGCCTCGTTTGTTTGGCCGGAGATAAATGGATGGGATATGAAATCCCATGGGAAATGGGTGGGATATGAAATCCTTGGGATATTGTTGGGATATTGCTCAGGATATCAATGGATGAGAAAAATTCATATCCGGTGTTTGTGTTCGACGGAATAATGCTCGGGATATCCGGTTTTTGCACTAAAAACTCCAAATCCCACCCCCCATGGGATTTTTTTATCCCGTACGGATGGGGATATAAAATCCCATCCCACCCCATATCCCATCCCAACTAATGTTACCAAACACAGGATTTTGGGACCCACGTCCAAATCCAAATCCCATCCCACCCCATATCCCCCTAACAAACAAGGCCTTATAACTTGATCCCAAAACTTTAACAATGTCAAGATCAAGGAAAACTTTCCTAAAATGTCCAGAAAAAAAGAATGAATGATCCAAATTCGCATGATTTTCAATCAGAATAATTCACTTCTCTTTCCTAGGCATTTTCCAAAAAAAATTTCATGCTCCTTTTACTCTGATCTTCTGTTTATTACTAGTAATAGTATTAATAATAATTGGCGTCTTGTTTGGTAGTAGTAATAAAGAAAGAGTCACATATATAAACTCCAAGGTAGCAACAGCCAACCGATTCCGAAAACCAGTGCGATCTTCAGCCATTTCCAAACCACCCCAAGGAGAAAAAAATAGGCCTCAAATTCTCATCCCCAACACAAATCTCTCTCTCTCTCTCTCTCTCTCTCTCTCTGTGCTGTCGACCCAATTCATCTCGAAAGTTCCACCCTGCATTTCCAACAAATCCAGCGGAAAAGAGACACAGATCACACTTACCCATTTCACAAACCCATTAGAAAATTACTTCAATCGGAAACTCCTCATCAATTTCCTGTCGTACCCAACACCCCGATCACCAAAAATGGCCAACGACACACCCTTCTCAACCCTCTCCGACGACGTCGTCCTCAACATCTTCTCCAAACTCGAAGACGACCCACGCTACTGGGCCCGCCTCGCCTGCGTCTCCACCAAATTCTCCTCCCTCATCCGCCACACCTGCTGCAAATCCAAGTGCTCCCTCACCATCCCCTCCGTCGTCTCCGATCTCCTCTCCCCTTCCTCCTCCGCCCCTCCCGGTGGCTGGTCCTCCCTCCACAAACTCGCCGTCTGCTGCCCCGGCCTCCTCCACGCCGGCATCCTCCTCGAGAACTCCGATTTCGGCCTCGAACGCGAGCTCGGCCCCAACGAGAATTACCATATTACCCAAGCGACGCCGTCTACTAGCCAAATCGACGCTAATTCCGAAACCGACGGTAAGAATAATTCTAATTCTGAGTCGGTTTCTTTTTCCGTTTCTGATAAATCTTGGACGTTGTTTGATGATCTGTATCACGATACGGTTTACGATACATCTGAAGCTCATGAACAAACTGAGGTTATTAACGTTGAAGAACACAAAACTGTCAAAACGGGTGGTTCTATTAAAAGGGGTTGTGAATTTCCTATTTGTAAGAGAAGGAAAATTTCTAGGTCACTTAGGTCGCATTTGGCGTCAGGGATTTGGAACCTGAGTCGAGAACAGGGGAATAAATTGCTGGCGAGTCGGTTTAGAGGGGACTGTTTGTATATCTGTGATTGGCCTGGTTGTGTTCACACGGAAGAGAAGAGGAATTACATGCTATTCAGGGGGGTTTTCAAGAATTTTAAGAAATCTAGGGTTTGGAGGACGATAAACGACGGGAATCGGAGTAAGGTTGATTTGAATTGCGCGTTTTGCTCGTGTAATCAGACTTGGGATTTGCATTCGGCGTTTTGTCTGAGGAGGGTGTTTGGCTACCATGATGATGGTGATCCGGTTGTTCGAGCTTATGTTTGTGAGAATGGGCATGTCTCTGGGGCATGGACGGATTGGCCTTTGTACACGTAAATTGGCTATTCCTGATTTGTATTAGGTAGAATTTGGATTGTTCTAAAGATTTGCTGTCTGATTTATTATTGTACTTGGTCTTATTTTGAAGGGTTTGTTGTTTCTTTAATGTTACTCTTAGTATTGTTTCCACCTTTCATTGATTTGTCATGGCCAATTTAGCTTTGAACTTCAACAAAGAATGGTGTGCTATTGATGTTCTTATTTTGTTGAAAGATTTGATTTTTTCTTGGTTTGGTGGAGTTATGTTGAATGCGGTGGGGCTTGACAATGAGGAAGGTTAGATTATTTGGGTGATGGTGGTTGTGTTACTGCAACGCTAATGTTGTTCTTTTTTGCTCATTTGTTCATCGAATTGTTTGCTTGATTCATGCTTTGTTGACGCTACTGTGAATGCGAGTGAACTAGTATTTTGCAAATTGCTTTTGTGTAGAATAAGAGGATTTATATCATCCAATAGAATGGAAATGGATCTGGACAGTAGTTTTTGCAGCTTTTATCTTCAAGAAGACCTGGAATGGGTTCACTTTGTTCACGAAAGCCTCTTCAATAGTCCACCTGCTGAATTAGAATCCAGATTTAAGTCTCTTCTTAATATAGAGTTATCCTCATCTACACTTGACTCATGAGATGAAATCACATTTCTCTCTACAAAACCCTTTTTCATGGGCGAGAAGATCCCCACTAACGTTTATTCCATCTAATTCCCCTGATCTTTTGCTGTGAATGGAACTTAAGCCCCCAAAATGTGTGGCTATAGTTTAAATTTTGCATGAGGAATTGAATATTTTAGAATCCATGTTTTCTTTGTAGATTTGGAAGAGATTTAGGATCTTTCTCTAGATCTGGTTAACATCTGACATCTTAGAACCCTGTTCCACGTGGTTTCAGTTTTAACTTTTGCGTGTAGTTTTACGTTAAATAGTATGTTTGAGAATCTAAATTTTGAGCTATCGAAGAGATTTATTATTTCCTATGGATTTGGTTAGCATTTGACATCTTAATACCGTCTTTTTGTAAAGGTGTTTAGGTCCTTTTGACCATTCCTTTCCAGTTGCAAAGTTTAGATTTGGACAACTTGCGGAGCTTGAGAATTGCTTGTTTTGTTTTTTTTTTTTTTTTTTCTTGTTTTTTTGCTACTTCCATCAGTTTAGATATTCTTGGGGTGTGAACGTCTTTTGGGCATTCAGGTTTGATGGAAATACCCAAGACATTCTAACTGCTCTTATCGCTCTTTACCTATTTCGTCCTGGAAATTCTTCACGTTAATTGCAGTGTCGTTAGAACACTAGCAACAGAATTGTATGCAACTATTGAGAGTTCAGATATTGGTAGGAAATTGCCCCTTCTTGAAATGCATTGTTTCTGGGCTCCTGTGTGAATTAGAGGCCAAAATCTGTGGTTGGCATATTTGTATGTTTGTTTGGCATGGGTTACGTTTATGAAACAACACAAGATTAAGGCATTAACACAGGTAAACCCATGTTTAATGCAGCTTTATATGCCTACTTGTTCCTGGCTATAGTTATCTGGAAGGCAATCAAGGAAAGCTAGACAAAGGAGTAAGGGACATAAGCTTGTTAATGAAGTATGACAACTGCTCATTGCTATCCTAGGTTCTTTGAATGTTGTAACATATTGCATGGTCATCTTTGCTTTGAATGTGCTGCTGTTACTCATGTTTCTATTGTGCGTCATGGTAGGATTGGCTTGAATGCGCGAGAGTATTTCCCATGATTGCCTTTCACATGGATCACTGCTTCCTGCATCTGCAGAATCAGCTCTAAAAACAAATCTCTTTCTGCAAAGGAATTCCATTTCTATGGAGTTCCAATTCAATTCGGTTGTTGTACATTGTCCTAAATACTAATCATTCACTATAGGCTGGGGCTATGGATGATGAATGCACTGCATTGTTCCACGGATCCGGGGATGCTTCTTTTCTCCCCCTCCTTTTCTCCCGCCTTTTTTTTCTTAAAAGACGTCGTTTTACTCGTTTTCTTGGTACACCTCCAAAGCTTCCAATGACCTTGTTTGGGAAGTTAATTTCCCAAAGTGCCTAAACCGTAAACCCAATGCCTAAACCCAAAACCCAAAGTGCCTAAATTCAAGTGCCTAAACCAACTATACCCTACCCCAAAGAGCCTAAATCCCCTAAAATTGGATCCCAAAATTGAATTTCCTAAAGTGCCTAAACCTTAAACCCAATGCCTAAACCCTAAACCCGAAGTGCCTAAATCCAAGTGCCTAAACCAACTATACCCTACCCCAAAGAGCCTAAATCCCTTAAAATTGAACCCCAAAATTAACTCTCCAAACAGGACCCTTGGAAGCTTTGGAGGTGTACCAAGAAAATGAGCAAAACCACGTCGTTTAGGGGAAAAGGAGGGAGAAAAGGAGGGGGAGAAAAGAAGCACCCCCATTTCCTTGTTCCACAGGCATCCCCAGTAGTCTTTGAAATTTTTTCTCTAAAAATAGTAGTAAACAATGCACATTTTTCATTTTACCAGCCCACGTGTCTTTCAAAACTCTTAACAATTCCTCTCTATTACCCTCCATATTTTAATTAAATAATGATTAACGGGTTTGGTGGAGCATTGTTTAGTGTGTGTGTGTGAGAGAGAGAGAGAGAGAGAGAGAGAGAGAGAGAGAGGAAAATGATTAAAAAATGGGAAAGGGAGTGAATAGTGACCAACCAAACAGGAAAGAATTTGGGGAGGCACTGTATTTTGGCAACCTGTTTGTGGAACAAATTTGATGCTTGCCTGGATAAAATAGAGATAGGAGGAGATTTGTGGAGGTTATTGTGGTTGCCCTAAGACTTATTGGCCTTATAGGCTGGGGCTAGGGATGATGAATGCACTAGATTGTTCCACTAACTTTGTCTTATTGGCCTTTTGATTTGATGTATACAAGGTGAATGACATATCTCATAAAGCGTGAAAAGTTAAAAAAAGTCAAAATATGCCTCAGTGGAACGGGGCAAAAGTTACCTCCGAAAATTCCATAATGCTAGCCAACCTTATAACTTTTTACCTCCGAAAATTCCATAATGCTAGACAACTTTATAACTTTTGATTATTCTGCCATGAAGAATATGCTCTCTGAGATTGCACATCACACAAATTGCCCACTACAGAACATTTTGACGGTAACATAGGCGACCTCTTTTCGTTGATTTGATGCTATGTCTAGTTCAGAAAAGAAAAGGGAAAAGGACAAAAATTGAAAATGTGTTAAAGAAGAGATGTTTTACTGGTTTGGACTTTGGCCTTGTCAAATCAAATGAAAAGGTAACAACTAAAGGAAATATCAAAAAAAAGGAAAAAAGTACTATTAGTAACCTTTTAGTGATAGTGAAGCATCACGATGTATTATTCTAGAGTTATTTCTAGTCACGTATTATTTACGGGTTTCTTCGCAAAATATGTGACTTCACCTTAGTGTCAAATAAAGGAGTCCGGAGTATTATGTGGCGTTTCTCCTAATACTGAATAACTTAATAATCACTCTCGTCTCTACACCACTCTGTGAGCTCGTTAGTAATATAAAAGAGAGGTAGAAATTTTAGCCCATTGTTACAAATATCTCCCATGGATAGAGGCAAGGAGTAAGTCCAATAATCTATGGCTCGTGTGGGTTTTGTCCTGCTATGAATAAGTGAACGGATGAAAACAGACAAGGCTGGAGTAGTTTTTTTCGTATGATACTAGAAAATATTGGAAAAGGTGTCCTGAGAATTACCCCGAAAGTTAAATCAACGGTTAGCCAAGTGAATCTGACAACCGATTTCACTTTCGGAATACGTAGCATTGTTGAAAGAGAATCCATGCTCAACTCATCTGCTTACTGGCTCCGCTGGTCTGGTGTCTAAGTGCTTGGCAAATATTTCATATATAGCTACCTATTGAATGTAAGGTTGAACCGAGAACTGAGGAGGAGAATATGGTGACTCTCTCCTCTTTCCCTCTATTATCTCTGTTGCTCATATACTTATCAGCCCCAGGGGCAGTACTAGTCTTGTGTGCTCAAGAATTCAGCAGAAATGACTTCCCACCTGATTTTGTCTTCGGCTCTGGGACCTCTGCATATCAGGTTATACGTACTTTCCTTCTTGATTTTCGTCCCTTCTCTTTTTCGCAAGTAGTCTCACGGCCTACCGTGAGAAACTTTATATCCAATTCAGAAGCTTAAAAGCTTCAAGCAATCTATAGTTGATAGTCAAGGCCGTGTTATTAATATTAGCTAGACGTAGTAGCCGTGCCCAATTTTGTCAGAACATGATAAGTATCTTGTATCGTTTTTCTTGTTAACCAGAGTGATCATTGAAAAAATTATCAGACCAAACGTAAAATACGAAAGAAACTTTAATGATGCAAAATTTTAGATTCTGCGTAAACCTCGTATTGAAAAGATTTTGAAAGTACTTGCAGTATCGAGCGTGTCTGCCACTTCCAGACTTTATCAGTTGAAAATAAACAAAAGAATGGCTGAAGAAATAATATATATAAAAAAAAAAACTAGATTTAAATGAACATTGTGTTGTTTGTGTGTACAAAAAAGGTTGAGGGAGCAGCATTCGAAGATGGAAGAACTCCAAGCATTTGGGACACCTTTGCTCATGATGGTCGGTTTCCTTTTCCTTCTTTCTTTTCTTTTTCTGTTCCCATTTAGATTCTTTCTTATTGAATTGTTATTCATCAGCACCAGTCTGTTTATGCATTTCCGCACCAAATTTCTATTCGCGACTCGCTAGTTGAATTTTTTTTCTAGATTCGCGACTCTTTAGCCTCTGGTTCTCTCCTGTACCATTACCAGAGTATTCAAAAAAGATTTTCTTCCTGCGCATCTCTATCTTTTTGTCATGCATCATTTTCTTCATTGCCTTTCAAATTTTTTAGTTTTTATAGAATGCAGTGCCTTTCATTACAAGATCAACAATTGCTATTTTGCTGAGACAAGTCTACAGTTCCTTAATATTATCTTGAAAAACTACAAATTTATAATTGTTCACCAACTCAAACTTCAGGGAATGTGCATGGAGACACCGGAGACGTAGCATGCGATGGGTACCACAAGTACAAGGTGTTTGCATTAATGTCTCTCTCTCTTTCGCGCTCTCTCTCTCTCTCTCTGATGTGATGGGGATTAATCAACTACAGGAAGACATACAACTGATGGTGGAAACAGGACTGGAGGCCTATAGATTCTCCATATCATGGTCAAGACTTATCCCTAGTAAGATCACCTAGTATGTCTCAGGTTAACTAAATAAGTAGTTGGCAAATTCTGCTTTGTTTCTTATCCCTGTGCACATTTTCTTAACCAGATGGAAGAGGACCAGTGAACCCTAAGGGTTTGGAATACTACAACAACTTCATTAATGAACTAATCAGACATGGTCAGCCTATTTCTTCACTATTGTTTGGTTAGCGTTTGAATATTCTTATAAATAGAGGAAATAGCAAAGCATCTATTTTTTCTGCTCTTCATAAGAAAGAAAACAACTCCGCCTAAGTCGTGTCTAAAGCCTTATTTTTTTTTCCAGCCGGTCCCAAGCCGGGATAAAGGAGGAGGTTGTGCGTTAGGTAGCTAACAACTAGCATGTAAAAAACCCCGTTAGATCTTTATGAGTACTCGAAATCTCAGTGAACAATGAACATGTAGCCTTTGATAGAGCTCAATATATAGCCGACCCCAATCAATTGGGACATAAGGCTCGGTTTGGTTTGGTCTCATAAGAAAGAAAACTTAATTTCATAGATTAACCAAACAACGCCTCAAAACTCTTGCAGCTCTCCCCATATGTAACATGTAGTCGGTGCGTGTCAAAACCTCATGCCTTCCGAAACTTGAATCTTAGGATGCTGGGATTTTGTGTCCGAATGTTGGGCATAGGCTTGGACATGTCTTGCACCCTTAATCTTTTCATATCCGTCGAACATAGTGCTTTGGAGTACATAGAAGAGTCCATGTATCACTGCTCTCCGGCTCTCACTGATCTATATTTCAATATATATCAAGCAGGAATCCAACCACATATTACACTGGTGCACTCTAATTTTCCACAGGCTCTTGAAGATGAATACGGAGGATGGATTAGTCGAAAAGTTGTGTATGATCCTGAACTTCCATTCTATTCTGCTTCACTTCATGCTATTTGAACTACCTATGCAATTTTTGATTTACCAAAAAACACCTATTTGTGGGTGCAGGAAAGATTTCTCTGCATATGCTGATGTTTGCTTTAGAGAATTTGGCGATAGGGTTCCGTATTGGAGTACCTTTAATGAGGCCAATATATTTGTACTGGCAGGTTATGATTGGGGATCCTTACCACCCAACCGGTGCTCTCCGCCCTTTGGATTTACAATTTGTTCAAAAGGTAACTCCTCGTCTGAGCCATACATTGCTGCTCATAATATCTTGCTGGCTCATGCATCGGCTGCAAGTTTGTACAAGAACAAGTACCAGGTATTAGCATATCCATGGTTCTTTATCTTTTCTCCTTTAATTTTTGGTGGCAATGAAGGAAAAAATGACCGTAATTGTTGGAGGAAATGTTATGTTACAGGGCAGGCAAAAAGGATTCATAGGAATAAATATCTTTGCATTTTGGTTGGTCCCTCATACTAATGCAACAGAGGATATTTTAGCAACGCAACGAGCCAATGACTTTTACATTGGGTGGTAAGTCACGAACAAAAAAATAGATTTATGCTTCTGGAACTGACGTATGCTCACCTATAAAAGCCTCAGTTTGGTTGCTGTTTCACATTTAGAACATTTTTCCATGAAACTCTTGCTTGACAGATTCCAAAACTTGTTTTTGTGGAATCGCTTTTTGAGAAATAACCAGTTTTTAAGAAAAAACCAAAAAGATGTTTTCTTATTGTCGAAAACCTACGTACCATTTTATCTGGAACTGGGAATTGAACGGATGATCTCTCAAAATAGTATGTGAAAAGTTAAAATCGTCGTTGATCACTCTGACCTTGGTTTTCTCAGGTTTGTCAATCCTCTTGTATTTGGAGACTATCCTGACATAGTGAAGAAGAATGCAGGCACAAGAATTCCATCCTTCACCAACCTTGAATCCAAACAAGTCAAGGGCTCATTTGACTTCATAGGTGTTAACCATTACTTCACAGTTTACATCAAGGACAATCCAAACAAGCTGAAAACGGACAACAGGGACTTCGATGCAGATATGGCAGCCAATATGATATGTATATTACTTACTAAACTCGATTAAGACTACTTACGAGCTTGATTTAATTCTTGCTTCACTCGATGTTTTCTGATTTGCATATTAAGATTTTTGTCTACCCAGTAATTTCATATTGATGAATCTTTTTGATTGTTGCAGTTTGGCAAGGTGACACACCACCAGATCAGGTGAATGAGGGATGGAGGAAACTCATGAAGTTGTTTTTAAAGTTCTCATGATTATTCATTCTACTGATTAGCTTGTTTGACTCAGCTCCCCGTCACACCCTCGGGTCTGGTTGGAGTTTTGGAGTATTTCAAGCAAGTTTATGGCAACCCTCCTATTTACATCCATGAAAACGGTACCCCTCTCTCTCTTCCCTCCCTCTCCATGTCTAATTTAAATTTGTGAAACAGTAAATGTTTGCTACTGATATCCCATTGACCAAATTTTGAGGAATTTGGTACTCTGATGGTTATGGAAAAGAGAAAATCTTTTGAAACATCATCATGATTACACTTACTACATTTCAATGTTTTTTTTTTTTTTCCCATTTACACTTAGCATTCGACTGTTGCACTTTTTTACTAGCTTCTTTTGTGAGGGTGTATGATCCATGTACTTTTTGAGACAGCTCCCACTGGTTTTGATAGGTCTACGAACACCGCGTAATTCTTCATTGAATGACATGCCAAGGGTGAACTATTTGCGTGGTTTCATTGGGAGTTTGCTTGATGCTGTGAGGTATGTCTATTTTAAAATCAAGTTCAAATACATAAATAAAAGCCTTTAGCAGCCAACAGAAGTGGATAAGAATTTGAATTACCATCACTACCAAAGGTTTTTCATCTTCATTTTTTTAATGTAATCTTAGAGGTTTCATTCCTTTGAGATGCTTATTTAATTTTGCCCTAATGTTTTCTTTCTTTAAATTTGTTATACTATTGCAGGAATGGATCAAATGCAAGAGGGTATTTCACATGGTCCTTCCTGGATGTATTTGAGTTATTGGATGGCTACAATTCTTTCTTTGGCTTATACTATGTGGACAGGGATGATAAGGATTTGAAAAGATACCCTAGACTCTCCGCGTATTGGTACTCCAACTTCTTGAAGGGAAGGAGAATCAGTCCGGATGCTGTATTCAAAATTTAGACTGCTCACTTTGTAGAAGTAGCAGCCTAAAATAAGCTAGTAGAATCAAGTTGATTGGATATCGGTGAGCCTAATTTAATTGAGCCTAGCAATTCTTGTGCATTATCCTACATTACAAACATTTAGTACAAGCTGAGACCAGGGATGTTTAATGCACTATTCAAAGTTAGCTCGAAAAGTTCCCGGAAGTTGCATAATGCTCACCAATTTTATGTCTTTCAAATTTGGTTGTTTCTCCATGAAGAATATGCTGTCTGAGAATGCTTATCACTCTATATAGGAGAATGCTACGGTACACACCCCCCTTTTGGGCTCAAATATGAGATTTAGTGCTAGAGGTATGAAAGAGTGTACGGTATGCACTCTCATACGGATAGTCACAAAATCTCATATAAGTCCACAAAATCTCGTATTTAGTCCACAAAATCTCATATTGTTAAATCACATATTTGGTGCGGACCTCTGTGGACCTCATACAAATAGTCACAAAATCTCATATTTAGTCCACAAAATCTCATATCGGTAATCACAACAATAAATATTGGAACACCAAAAACGCAATAAAGAGGACCACAAAATCTCATATGGTCAAAGGTGACACAAAATCCCACAACAATAAGTGGCGCAATCTCGGCTGTCCATCCTTATGAAGTGCATACCGTACACTCTTTCATACCTCTAGCCACTAAATCTCATATTTGAGCCCAAAAAAGGAGTGTGTACCGTAGCATTACTCATAATTACTAATCGCTCTCGTCTCTAAACGACTCTCTGAGTTCGTTAGTAATGTAAAAGACAGGAGTACCCAAAAAAAAAAAAAAAAAGACAGGTCTTTTTTATGTAAATAGCTAGAAATTTTAGCCCATTAATGTCACAAATATCTCCCATAGATTTTCCAAACAAATATCTCCCACAGATAAAGACAAGGAATAAAATCTATGGCTAATAATCAGACCACACAAGAGACGTGTTGGTTTTGGCCCGCTATGAATAAATGAATGGATGAAAACAGACAAGGCGGGAATATATGGATTTTCGTATGATAGAAAATATTCCATATATTGAGTCAGTGTGAGGTTGAACCAAGAACTGAGGAGGAGAATATGGTGACTCTCTCCTCTTTCCCTCTATTATCTTTGTTGCTCATATACTACTTATCAGCCCCAGGGGCAGTACTAGTCTTGTGTGCTCAAGAATTCAGCAGAAATGACTTCCCACCTGACTTTGTCTTCGGCTCTGGGACCTCTGCTTACCAGGTTATACATACATACATACTTTCCTTCTTGATTTTCGTCCCTTCTCTTTTTCGCAAGTAGACTCACGGCCTACTGTGAAAAACTTTATATCCAATCCGGAAGCTTAACGCTTCAACCAATCTGTAGTTGATAGTCAAGGCCGTGTTATTAATATTAGGTTTCTAGACGTAGTAGCCTAGCCATGCCCAATGTTGTCAGAACATGATAAGTATCTTGTATCGTTTTTCTCGTTAGCCAGAGTGATCATACATTGAAAAAATAATCATACCAAACGTAAAATACGAAAGAAAACTTTAATGACGCAAAATTTTTAGTGTTCAGCAGTACAATATGGTCTAGTAATAAAATATGATGTGTAATTCGTAAGGTTTTCACAACAATGGCCTTGGCCGTGTCTTCATTTGGAAGTATTGGTTGCTTTGGTGCACCCTACAAATTGGCCTCATGGGTTTGTCTTTTGATTGAAAGATGGCACCTATGAGTTGGAATTGCGGTGCCCTTAGAATCCATTTTGGACATTGTCCGCATCTGTTGTGGAATGCCAACATCCTGGCTTAGCATAGGCACGATAGGCAGTTAGCCAAGCACGTTAGCCGTTTGGGTATTCCGAGGTCACCTGCTTACCACACTATGCTGGTAAGCATTGCAATGCGCCACAAGCTTGGGCAGTGACTCGGGAAAGCCTAGCTCTGATTTAAAATGTAAAGATCAAGCAGTTTTTATAACATCATGCTCCATGGCTTTAATTCACAATCAGAACTATTGACAAAGGAATAAAAGAATGGAGAACTATAATAAAGCAATGAAGAACGATTCTGACTAGAAGCCAGATTTCCTTTGAATGTGCTGTCGAATTCATTTTAGATGGCGAGTAAACCAAATATTGAAAAGATTATGAAAGTACTTGCAGTATCGAGCAAGTCCGCCACCTCCAGACATTTTCAGTTGAAAATAAACAAAAGAATGGCCGAAGAAAAGAAAAGAAAAAAATTAAATGAACATCGTGTGGTTTGTTTTTGTTTTGGTGTACATAAAAGGTTGAGGGAGCAGCATTCGAAGATGGAAGAACTCCAAGCATTTGGGACACCTTTGCTCATGATGGTCGGTTTCCTTTTCCTTCTGTCTTTTCTTTTTCTGTTCCCATTCAGATTCTTTCTTCCAAATGGCCTCTTGAATTGTTATTTATAAGCACAAGTCTGTTTATGCATTTCCCCATCGAATTTCTACTCGGTCGTTGAAAAAAAAATCAAGATTTGGGACGTATACTCTGACTATTTAGCCTCTGGTTCTCTCCGGTACCAATTCAAAGACGATTTC
Organism: Vaccinium myrtillus; assembly: GCA_016920895.1. Taxonomy (NCBI): domain Eukaryota; kingdom Viridiplantae; phylum Streptophyta; class Magnoliopsida; order Ericales; family Ericaceae; genus Vaccinium; species Vaccinium myrtillus. The sequence continues at coordinate 34,322,418 of CM029281.1, read as the reverse complement.
CTCCATAGTTCTATTTTCTACGCGTGCATCTCAATGTTTTTGTCATGCATCCTTTTCATCCATGCCTTTCATTTCAAGATCAACATATGCTATTTTGCTTAGACAAGTCTACAGTTCCTTACTATTTATCTTTGAAAATCTATAACCGTTCACCGACTCAAACTTCAGGGAATGTGCACGGAGACACCGGAGACGTAGCATGCGATGGGTACCACAAGTACAAGGTGTTTGCATTAATGCCTCTCTCTCTCTCTCTCTCTCATGTGATGGGAATTAATCCACTGCAGGAAGACGTTCAACTGATGGTGGAAACAGGACTGGAGGCCTACAGATTCTCCATATCATGGTCAAGACTCATCCCTAGTAAGATCACCTAGTATGTCTCAGGTTAACTAAATAAGCAGTTGGCAAATTCTGCTTTGTTTCTTATGCTTGTGCACATTTTGTTGACCAGATGGAAGAGGACCAGTTAACCCAAAGGGTTTGGAATACTACAATAACTTCATCAATGAACTAATCAGACATGGTCAGCCTATTTCTTCGTAAACATTTTCACTACTGTTTGGTTAGCGTTTGAATATTCTTATGAATAAAGGAAATAAGCTTCTATTTTTTCTACTTCATAAGAAAGAAAACGTAATTTCATAGATTTACCAAACAACGGCTCAAAACTCTTACAGCTTTCCCCATATGTTACATGTAGTCGGTGCGTGTCAAAACCTCATGCCTTCCGAAACTTGAATCTTAGGATGCTGGGATTTTGTGTCCAAATGTTGGGTATAGGCTCGGATACATGTCTTACACTCATAATCTTGTCATATCCGTCGAACATAGTGCTTTGGAGTACATAGAAGAGTCCATGTATCACTGCTCTCCGGCTCTCACTGATCTATATTTCAATATATATCAAGCAGGAATCCAACCACATGCTACACTGGTGCACTTTGATATTCCACAGGCTCTTGAAGATGAATACGGAGGATGGATTAGTCGAAAAGTTGTGTATGGTCCTGAACTTCCATTCTATTCTGCTTCAATTTATGCTAATCGAACAACCTATGCATTTTTTGATGTAACAAAAATCACCTATTTGTGCGTGCAGGAAAGATTTCTCAGAATATGCTGATGTTTGCTTTAGAGAATTTGGTGATAGGATTCCGTATTGGAGTACCTTTAATGAGGCCAATGTATTTGTCTTGGGAGGTTATGATGTGGGATTCACACCCCCAAACCGGTGCTCTCCGCCGTTTGGATTTACTACTTGTTCAAAAGGTAACTCCTCGTCTGAGCCATACATTGCTGCTCATAATATCTTGCTGGCTCATGCATCGGCTGCAAGTTTGTACAAGACCAAGTACCAGGTATTAGCATATCCGTTGTTCTTTATCTTTCTCCTTTAATTTTGGTGGCAATGAAGGAAAAAATGACCGTAATTGTTGGAGGAAATGTTATGTTACAGGGCAGGCAAAATGGATTCATAGGAATAAATATCTTTGCGTATTGGTTGGTCCCTTATACTAATGCAACAGAGGATGTTTTAGCAACGCAACGAGTCAATGACTTCTACATCGGGTGGTGAGTCACAAACAAAAAACAGATTTATGCCTCTGGAACTGACATATGCTTACCTATAAAAGCCTCGGTTTAGTTACTGTTCCAGAATTCCATGAAACCCTTACTTGACAGATTCGAAAACTTGTTTTTATAAAATCGCTTTGAAAAATAACCAGTTTTTAAGAAAAAACCAAAAAGATGTTTTCTTATTGTCGAAAACCTACGTACTATTTTATCTGAAACAGGAACTGAATGGATGATCTCTCAAAATAGTATGTGAGAGTTAAAATCGTCGTTGATCACTCTGACCTTGGTTTTCGCAGGTTTATCAATCCTCTTGTATTTGGAGACTATCCTGACATAGTGAAGAAGAATGCCGGCACAAGAATTCCAGCCTTCACCAACCTTGAATCCAAACAAGTCAAGGGTTCATTCGACTTCATAGGTGTTAACCATTACTTCACAGTTTACATCAAGGACAATCCAAACAAACTGAAAATGGACGACAGGGACTTCAATGCAGATATGGCAGCCGATACGATATGTATATCACTCCATACATACTAAACTCGATTAAGACTACTTACGAGCTTGATTTAGTTCTTGCTTCACTCGATGTTTTCTGATTTGCATATTAGATTTTGTGTCTACCCAGTAATGCCCTATTGATGGATCTTTTTGTTGTTGTAGATTGGCAAGGTGACACACCACCAGATCAGGTGAGGGATGGAGGAAACTCATGAAGCTGTTTTTATAGTTCTCCTGATTATTCATTCTACTGATCAGCTTGTTTGACTCAGATCCCCATCAAACCCTCGGGTCTGCTTGGAGTTTTGGAGTATTTCAAGCAAGTTTATGGCAACCCTCCTATTTACATCCATGAAAACGGTACCCATCTCTCTTTCCCTCCCTCGCCACGTCTAATTTAAATTTTTGATAGAGTAAATGTTTGCTACTGATATCCCATTGACCAAAGTTTGAGGAATTTGGTAATCTGATGCTCATTTACACTTGCAACATTTCAATGATTCTTTGTTTTCATTTACACTTAACATTCGACTGTTGTACCTTGTTTCAGCACATTTTTACTAGCTGCTTTTGTGAGGGTGTATCATTATGTACTTATTCAGACACCTCCCACTTGTTTTGGTAGGTCTACAAACACGACGTAATTCAACATTGAATGACATGCCAAGGGTGAACTATTTGTGTGGTTTCATTGGAAGTTTGCTCGATGCTGTGAGGTATGTCTATTTTAAAATCAAGTTCAGGTACGCAAATAAATGCCTATAGCAGCCAACAGAAGTGGATAGAATCATTCTGCCTTCTGTAAGGAAATATAATGGTTAAAGAGAAGTGGCTAAGAATTTGAATTACCATCACTATCAAAGGTTTTTCATCTTCATTTTTTTTAATGTAACTTTAAAGGGAAGGAGATGCTTATTTATTTAATTTTGCCCTAATGTTTTCTTCCTTTAAATTTGTTATACTATTGCAGGAATGGATCAAATGCAAGAGGGTATTTCACTTGGTCCTTCCTGGATGTATTTGAGTTGTTGGATGGCTACAATTCAGTCTATGGCATGTACTATGTGGATAGGGATGACAAGAATTTGAAAAGATACCCTAGACTCTCCGCGCATTGGTACTCCAACTTCTTGAAGGGAAGGAGAATCAGTCAGGATTCTGTATTCGAAATTTAGACTGTTCACTTCGTAGAAGTAGATGCCTAAAATAAGCTAGTAGAATCAAGTTGATTGGATACCGATCGGTGAGCCTGATTCATTTGAGCCTAGCAGTTCTTGTGTATTATCCTACATTACAAACATTTAGTACAAGCTGGGACCGGGGATAATTAATGCACTATTTCAGAGTTAGCTCGAAAAGTTCCCGGAAGTTGCATAATGCTCACCAACTTTATGTCTTTCGATTTGGTTGTTTCTCCATGAAGAGTATGCTGTCTGGGAATGTGAGAAAAACTTGAGTGCCGGATAGGTACCCCGTGGTGCCGGTTGCGCAGCCCACATTTTAAAGAGAGAGAGAGAGAGAGAGAGAGAGAGAGGAGAGAGAGAGAGAGTTGGGAATCTGAGCCGTCCAAAACGCTTTGAACGGCCAAGAGATGCGCGATCGGCACCACGTCTGCATATACCTGCTCAACACCAAGTTTTTCTCCTGAGAATGCTTATCACTTTATTTTTGCACACTAAAAATACACCATCGAACTTAGATTACAAACATCTTACATATATATAAAGAGCCAGTTTTTTGCTCGTGTAATCAGACTTTGGATTTGCATTCGGCTTTTTGTTTGAGGAGGGTGTTTGGCTACCATGATGATGGTGATCCGGTTGTTCGAGCTTATGTTTGTGAAAATGGGCATGTCTTTGGGGCATGAACACGTAAATTGGCTATTTCTGATTTGTATTAGGTAGAATTTGGATGGTTCTAAATATTTGTTGCCAGATATATTGTCGTACTTGGTCTTATTTTTAAGGCTTTGTTGTTTCTTTAATGTTACTATTAGTATTGTTTCTAACTGTCATTTATTTGCCTTGGCCAATTTGGCCTTGAATTTCAACTGAGAATGGTGTGCTATTGCCTTGATGTTCTTATTTTGTTGAAAGATTTGATTTTTTTTTCTTGGTTTGGTGAAGTTATGTCCAACGTGGTGGGCCTTGACAATGATAAAGCCAGATTATTTGGGTGATGTTGGTTGTGTTATTGCTTTGCTAATGTTGTTGTTCATGTTTGCTCATTAGTTCATCAAATTCTTTGCTGGATTCATGTTTTTGAAGCTACTGTGAATGCGACTGATCGAGTCTTTTCCAAATTGCTTATGTATATGTATATGTATAGAACAAGAGGATTCATATTGTCCAATAGAATGGAAATGGATCTAGGATGGTGACAATTGCAGCTTCTATCTTCATTAGACTTTCTCTATCATTGATGTGGATTGAAATTATTTCTGCCGAGTTAGAGCCAACTTCCACACTTCTATCCAAATTTTCCTCGGGAAGACCCAGGGCGGGTCATTTTGTTCACGAAAGGGTCTTCAATAGTCCACCCGCTGATGTAAGTATCTTTTTAGTATAATTAGAATCCAGATTTAAGTATCTTTTTGGAATAGAGTTATCCTCATCTATTTTACCCCTTCTCCCATCCTTTAATTACACAAAAAGATTTATTCAATTGTAAATGTGCTAAATGTACATTGGTTTAAATTTCCGTTTCACCACAAAAAAAAAATGATTATTTTCGGTGCAAATTTGTGGTGGCATGTACTGACTTTTTTTTTCATTGGATGGTTTAAATTTCCGTTTCACCACAAAAAAAAAAAAAGATTATTTTCGGTGCAAATTTGTGGTGGCATGTACTGACTTTTTTTTTCATTGGGTTTAAATTGGTTTTTGATTTTTTATTTTAAAGTTTTTGGAAAGAGGCAAAAAAATAATTTACTCATACTTTATTCTTTGACTTTTGAAATTGGACAAACATTTTCGGACTGGAAAAAGTATGTTTGTGGACCAACAAATCCGGACAGAGGGAGTATATTAATTCATTTATTTATATGAATTCATTTAATTTTTGAATTTATTTCTTTAAATCAATTCATTTAATTATTTAATTCAGTTTTGAAATTATTTATTTATTTATTTCAATTTTTTATTTAATTATTGTTGATACCCACCATCTAATTTTATTTAATTCTCGTCACTCAGGATTAATAAAAAAGGCCTATTATTTTTAAGTCCAACGAAGCGAGACACGTGAAAAAACATCAGCAACCTCGCATTGTAAAATACGCGTCACTACATGAAAAATGACATATCCTGGGATCTGATCGGACAACATCGACCGTGTGCCGGCAAGATATGCGTGCCATTAATATGTGTGCCCAATGATAACCCATTCACAGAAGTGAATTTTGTGTGCCCATTCACAGAAGCAAAATTCAAGAAGTGAATTTTGTGCCATTCAGAGATATAAATAAGTGTGCCATTCAGAAGCAATATAAAAATGTTAACCACTTGATATGTGTGCCTTCTAGGCGTTGTGCCGGGACTACAATTTGGAGGCAATATTGATTATGGCTGAACATTGTCAACGTTATTGTAATATTTATTCACTTTAAAACGTGATTGTAATATTTATTTACTTTTAAGCGTGATTGTATTATTATTCACTTTCAGAAGTTTTTTTAAAATTTATTATCATTGTTAAGACAAATTAATTAACTAATTAAAATAATATAAAGTTTCTAAATTAAAGTCAAATTTATATGTCAATGTAAAAAAATAATTTACTTGCAAATATAATTAAATAAAATCCCCTCTTTCCTCTGCTCCACCCAAAACAGATTTCAATTACAAATTAGATCTGATTCTGGGGAAACAAATTTGGGGAGAAGGAAAAAAAAAAAAAACCAAGAAAAGGATTTGGCAACTATTACCAAGGGGAAAAAAAAAAAAACCCAGAAAAAATAAAGAACTAATTAAGTACTTCAATAGGAGCATTCCAAACGGTGTACACGATCTCTTAGAATTCCACTGTACAAAGCCACCCGATTCGCAGGATCGAAGAATTGGCTTCGTGGGTGGGGAATCTTGAGTCGCGGGAAATTGCGAGTTTGGTTGCTACGATAATGTTCGAGTATATGATGGGAGGTATTTCTAGGGTCTTGGATCAAATGAAAGCGAAGGGGATGGGAGAAAGCAAGGGAAATCAGTCGGGAGAAATTGAGATAAAAGGGCTGAACAATGAGGAGATCCAATCGATCAGAATCGCCTTGGAAACCGTTGCAACAGAGGTGAAAAAAATGAGGGATAGGGGTGATCAAAATTTACTTGGGCGTATTATGGCTGCTCCGAAGGAAAAACTTAAGGAGGCAGTGAAAGTGAACTAAGAGGGGCACTACAAAAGTGAAGGACATGCAATATTTCTCAAACTTTACTTTTTTCTCTCTTCGTTTGTTAACGGAAGTTCAAAAACAACAAACGAAGAGAGAAAACAGTAAAGTTTGAGAAATATTGCATGTCCTTCACTTTTGTAGTGCCCCTCTTAGTTCACTTTCACTGCCTCCTTAGTTTTTTCCTTCGGAGCAGCCATAATACGCCCAAGTAAATTTTGATCACCCCTATCCCTCATTTTTTTCACCTCTGTTGCAACGGTTTCCAAGGCGATTCTGATCGATTGGATCTCCTCATTGTTCAGCCCTTTTATCTCAATTTCTCCCGACTGATTTCCCTTGCTTTCTCCCATCCCCTTCGCTTTCATTTGATCCAAGACCCTAGAAATACCTCCCATCATATACTCGAACATTATCGTAGCAACCAAACTCGCAATTGTTACCCAAATAGTATTAGCAAATTCTCTACAAGCCCTCAAAATTGTAGCCCAAGCCCTAAAAAACAAACTGCGCCAAAAGCTGTCTTCACCACCTTTCTCTTCCGCAACCCTATGCAACAGTGAGGGTGTGTTATTGCGATCACCTTTCACAACCGCATGTCCCATTCCCCCATTCCCATTCCCATTCCCCTTAACAGCGTCACTCAGACACCTGGTCTGCAAATTATGTAAAATTGGCATTCATCATTGACACAACTCATGAAGTATCACAATTTAACTTCTGTTGGTGCAACAAAATTTAATGAACTGCAACAAAAACTACATTTGTAATTAGGTTCTCCATTACTTCACAATTTCAAATCACAACGAAGAACAACAGGCTAAAAACACTTTCAGCTATATGTTGACTTTCAAGCATATCTTTGCACCAACAAGCTAAATTCCAACAAATGGGATCCAAGAATGGCACATAGTAATAATTATTGATAGTATAAGAAAACACACAGACCTGAAATTCTCATTGTGATACCATTTGCGGCACACCCCAAAATTGATATTGTTTTTTTTTTCCTCTTGTTTTTTATGGTTACACAAGATTTACTCAACCTCGCCTATAGGTACACCCACCAACCAGTTAAGGGAGTAATAACGGAATTACCTAAGGGCAGTCTCCCAATTGGGAGGGTAAAATTGGGCAATCGAACCAAATGTGGCTAACCGATGAAATTAACCACTACTCCTTTGGTTAAAAAAAACATCACTACTCCTGAATAATTATTTCAAAACTGTCGTGTTTTATCTCCCAAACTTGATGCCGTCTCTCGTCTTTTTAATCTTTTGTATTACTTGCATTTTACTTACATTTGATTAATAAAATTCTATACCGAATTGACTCAAATCAATACATGATCATGTACGAGGAGATAACAAGTATGCATACCCAGAAAAAGTTATCACTGAGAAATAACAGTAGATAATAATTGAAATCTAATAATACCCATAAAATGCAACGGACAAACCACGGCCCAACCAAAATGGCTATTCTTCCAAAATTTAGAATTAAAAATAAACTGAAAACGCTTAAAAAAAATAAACTGAACTGGAAACTATATATTAGAGAAACAGCACAAATCAGACACCCACCAAAACCCCATTTTTATTATTAGATACTCACAATCGCAGAACAGTCATTGACGAAGAAGAGAAACTGTTCACATATCAAAAACTTGCAATCAGATCTTTATTCGAAACACACAAATCGGACACATTACCTATAGCACATACTCGATGATAGAGAAACCAAGATGCTATAGAGAAACATACAAAAAACGACGTCGTTTCTCGTAAGAAAGGGTGAGAGCTAAGAGCCACATAAGCAGAGAATAACCTTTTCCCTCTCAGGTCCGTGGTCAAGACATTATGTCTGTCTTACTAGGGATAAGTTTGGAAGGGCGTGAGACATCATGGAGATGGTTAAAGGTATGCACATGGAAACAGGGCTATTGGTTCAAGATCATACAATAACAGCCAGTGTTGTATGGGTATCTTTGGAAGTTTGGGAATGTTTTACTTTCAAATTACAGAAAATTGAACAACTTACTCGGGAAAATGTCGTGAAAAAACCTCAGGAAGTGACAGATCAAGTCCAAAGTTTCCAACTTAAAATTAGTTTCAGTGATATAATTGCACAAAGATAGGCACAAGCGGAAGCATATTCTCACTCTCTGGACAAACCACAAAGTAAATGTGCGTGAACGATTCAGAGTGACTACGTCTTTTTACCTGTTAAACTGAGATAAAGGAACATTTAATCAAAAGTGTACCTTCGTGAATTTTAAACACTAATTATACTAGATGACACTGATGCAGTTTAATAACCACCTCAAGTGGCTGGTTATGTGTGCTTTATCTGCTGGATTTTTGTGTTTCTTGGAGTCGTAAATCTTTGTTCATGAATGTAGGAGAACTGGGATCTAGTCCTTGCAAAATGTGGTGATGATATGCTTCTTCACTATTTCATTAGAAATATCGTAAAACCAGTAATGGACCTCAACAGAGCAACAAATGCAAGTTTTCTGTATCTGCATGCATGATTGCCATCTTTTAGTTCAAATTCAAGCAGCTGCTTGCAGCTATAGAGGTAGGCCAGTTTGAATGTCAGTCAACCATTTTTCTCCCATCTAATTTCTAGAAACTGGGACTCGACAGAGGTCTGAAGACTAGTTAACAGTAATTAATAGTAATGTACTAATATTAAGAATAAAGTAGGGATTTCTAGGTTCTGACCATTGTTGACATACATTTCTTGTTTTATTGAACATATTGAATACACACCAGAGGAAGATTAGTTGAAATGTGATGACATTGTAGAACCACCTTTCTACTCCTATTACCACCCGCACAAAAATATATGATAATAAATGGAGAAGATCAACTTGAGAAGTGGAGGATTCAGTCAGTCACTCAATATGGTCATTGACTTTAACGTCGTCACCCTCAGCATACCCAAATGGTGTCGAAAAATTTCGTTCATGCAACTTTGGATGTTGTGTCAAGATCTTGCTAAGTGGACATGTATACCACATATTTAGTATTTCGATGACTACAGATGAACATGTAGGGTTTTTGCTAAACAATAGGTTAATGTTTTCTGGGAGAGACTCTAACTCAGGCATCTAAAATTCTAAATAAATTGTAGTTGTAGGACAATGGCTGATCCAAGATCTTAGTACTATATGTCTTTACTGTAGTGCCCCAAAGACCATAAACAAGCCAAACACACACGAAACACACACCAAATGCAAATATTTACTTGATTTCCCAAAATCGGGTACTCCGCGGAGGAATCAAAGCAATCACACTATAAGCAAGCTTTACTAGGAGTTCTCTCTAACCCACTGCACTCTCTGTGATTTACATTACTGGTCTACAAATGATCAGAGCCAAAGGCCCAATATATAGAGTAAGGAATTAATTCTCTGTTCAATCCCACTCTTCAGACTAGTCCTTCACTCCTGGTAGCTGAGAGGAGACTTTGAGGTGCTACATCACTTCAAATCAGCCTTTTTGTGCGGAGTGAATAGAGGAGTGGAGCCACACAAGGCCTCCAAAGCCAACATTTACTTGTCTACATTAGCCCATCCTCCATCGTTTCCTTATCCACACCCACCCAACCGAAGGCTTCCTTATCTACTTCTCTATGTATGCATATGTGTAACCATTTTACCAGTTTTACATCAAGCAGTGATATGGTGGGGGTATTCTGGTCAAATCAATGTACCAAAACGAAGGAAGCCATACTGGCTTTTTATATATAGTAGGGATTTCCTGAATTATACTATAATAGACAATAAGTAACCTTGACAAGAGGAAACAACAAACAAGAAGAAGGTACTAAAGAAACAGCAAACAACAAGAGGAAACAAATACACTATTTATACCTGGAGCTTCATGTGCTGCCATGCTTGAGAAACACTAAGAAGTCTGCATCCCTCAGAGGCACGGGCGGAAGTTGCAGCCGTGAGAACGCAACCCTCGGAAGCCGCCTTCAAATTGGCGGAAGATCTAGCGGCCATGAGAACTCTGCGAGAGAGAAGCTTGGTAGCCATTTGACTATTTTCTGGATTCTCACGCACTGAGCAAAACCATATATATATATGGATAATGATCTATTGAGGGAGTCCTTAGGATAATTCCGTGCGGACCTCACCATTCCGGATCAAATCTTGACGATCCGAACCGCTCAATATTTTTAAAATGCATTTTTAAGATAGTGTTTTTAACAAAAATTGATCCGATCAAGCCCTTCCGGGTATTTTTTTTTGAAGATTTTCCGCGTGGACCTTGGAAAATGCATTTTAAAAACATTGAGCGGTTCGGATCGTCAAAATTTGATCCGGAAAGTCGAAAAATGGTGAGGTCCGCACGGAATTTTTGTTTGAGGGAGTCCTTAGTAGATCGCCTTCCTATATATATATATATATAGAGTCCTTATCTAGTCCGGGAGTCCCGGATCCGGGACTCCACTTCCCGATATTTTTTTGATGATCCGATCCGTCCAATGTGTTCAGAAGGTGTTTTCCAAGGTCCACACTTACAGTTTTTGCGAAAACTGCTTGGATCAAGCCCTTCCCGGTATTTTTTTTTGAAGATTTCCCGCGTGGACCTTGGAAAACACCTTTTGAACACATTGGACGGCTCGGATTTCCCAAAAACAATTTGTAAAAGCATCAAAACACCGAAAAGGCCTCAATCCGGGAAATCCGGGATCCTTGACAGGATCGCCGGTGTATATGTATATATATATATATATATAGAGAGAGAGAGAGAGAGAGCAATGCGATCGTGGAGAGAATAGCGTCCGAGAGATTAAAAGGAGGGTTTTTGGTTTTGGTTTCGGGATTACCGCATAGAACAAAGTTGAACATTTCATTTTTCCTGGCGTAATCCTAAGGGTACAGAAAATACATGTACATAAAATTAGGGCTGCACATCGGTCGGTTTGACCGGGTTCGGGTCGGATTTGACCCGATCCGACAAGTGATCGGATTTGAGAAAACTGGCCCGACTCCGACTGAAACATTCACCGGGCCCCGACCGAATGGTTATCGGGTTTGTCGGATTTGGCTCGGATCGGGTGTACGGGTTAGGAAAAGTGAAAACCGTGAAAACCAGATTCCATACAGCAAAAATGAAAAGTGAAAACCATGGCAGATTCCACGGCAGATTTGCAGCATCATTTCCAAACTAAAATGAATACACAATTCGGCTTACGAATTAAAAAAAAAAAACAGAGAGAGAAGAAGATCCAATGAACAGGTGAGACCGTGAGGATTTCTGTATTCCAACAATACCCATGATTTTCGAAAAAAATCAATGAATCAGAAAAACAACACTATACCCATGGTGATCCAAGTTCTGTATTCCAAGTTCTAACTCAGGAGAGGACGAAAATCGAAAAAAACAACACTATACCGATGATTTTCGAACTCAGGGACTCTGTCGTCCGACGAGAGGGAGAGAGAGACCGTGAGGTGAGACCGGAGAATGTGTGACAGCCGACGAGAGGGAGAGATGGGACTGGGTTTGGCCGTTTGGGGGTGAGAGAGAGAGAGAGAGAGAGAGAGATGGTTTCACTTCTCAGATCTGGAGTAGAGTGGAGAGCGGTGGAGAGACGATGAGTGTGCGGCTGTATTAGGTTTAGGGTGAAAAAAATGTATTTATAGTTAGAGTGTTTCGGTCGGGTCGGGTCTACCCGATTCAATTTCACGGAACCCGTAACCCGACCGAAAAATACCGGATTCCATATTATTTCACCCGGATTCGACCGAATTACCTCATCGGACGGATCGGATATGCGTGTTTTCCGGGTCGGGTCGGGTGGTCGGATCCGGATATTTTGTGCAGCCCTACATAAAATGCACAGCCGTTGTATGGGGCCCACTTTTAGATCCCAAACAAATGATAGAAATTGTTCATTAATCTTAAAATAAATTTTTGAGTGATCCCGTGAAAAATGAGCTCAAATCCGATATGCGTGAGTGGTTGATCCAATATTTATTGTTTCCAGGGAAATATTGGATAAAAAAAACTTTACGGCTATCGGATTGAGCTAATTTTTCGTGGAGCCATTTAAAAATTATTTTAAGATTTATGAACAGTTCAAATCATTCATGTGGGACCCAAAAGTGGGTCGCCCATTGCATTCTATACATTTTATGTTCCTTAAAATTTGTACCCTTAGTTGGGTCCTTTTTCCTGCCACCTCTTTTTAATTGATTTCCATTAGGGCGGAACTTCCAACTCGACATGAGAACCTGACCCGAAGTTAGAGGGTTAGGGTCAGTTATTTCTCACACGAAACACGAATATGACACGACACGATAACACAAAAAGTTAAATAGGTCGGGTTAGGATCGAAAGAATTCTGACACTAACACGAGATAACACGACATGTGAATTTACGGACAGACACGATATTATGACACAAAGTTAGCGGGTCAAAGTCAGCTATTTCTTACACGAAACATGAATATGACACGACACGATACCAAGAAAAACTAAATAAGTTGGGTTAGGGGTTTCAGAGAATTGTGACACGAACATGAGATGACACGACATGAACACGACACATGCGGGTCTGATTACTCTCGAACAAGAATAGTAAAGGTAATTAAATTTTAGGTTTATGGAAATGGAAGCCTGAAAAACTCACGCTTTGGGGGAAGTTGGCCTCTTTTCCTGAAGGGCATGGATCAATGGAAAGGAACTTGAGAAAATACGATAAAGGAAAGTGTTTTTGCTAATTCTGTTTATGTTTTGACAAACAAAATGAATGATACCATGCATACCGTTTCCTAGAATAAATTGGTAAACATATCAGTTCTGTAGATGATGGGTAAGGTCATGCAATTAAGCTTAATAAAGATAGCAGAGTCATTGGCTATAGTGCAAGACCAGGTTCACTTTGTTAGTTTACTTACTTACGCGGGTGAATCCCAAGCAATTTAAAATGACACAAAGTTGATCCTAAATGAAGGTAATTCAAGAGAATAAACCTAGGGAAAGAGTATATAAAACTCAAGCCCAGACAGGGGGAACCTTTCAGGTAAAGTGAAGGGGGAAAAATTAGGAAAGGATTAGGTAGAATCCAAAGAATCGTTTCATGATCTTGACTGTGTCAATTAGGTGGAGGCAAGACCAGTACGGTATTATAATTGACCTTTATGGGCACCCGAAGTTTGGAAGTTAAAACTTAGTCTGAAAATTCGAGGTTTCTTGATTACATACTTCATTTGGACTTTGTGGAAGCAAATCACACACATTAGAAGATTTGCTAGCATATTAAACTTGATGGGTCTTCAAAAGATCAAGCGATTACATATTTGCAGCAATTGTTTGGTAAGCAAGCAAACCATATAAACCAAAAGATTTGCTAAGGCTGGAAGACGTTACCTTTCATTTTCTTGGAAGATTCGTCGCTCTTTGAGATCATACCCACATTCTTTCTCCTCGGAACATGAATAATGAAATATGAGGTCGCTAAACTTTTTGTGATCGACATTGTTTCGTCGCTACCAGCCCATGTCTCCTTCTATGGTTCTCATCTACCACTTGATGATCCTGGTCTAATCATTTTGCATGAAATGATCAAGCAAAAATCAAGCTTCAATTTCAAATCGGAAAGGGAAAAGCATAACAAACAAGTGGTTTCGGTTAGTACTCCTGCATTACTGAGAATACAAGACTAACAACCTTAGAGGTCATTGGAGAGGAGAATACAAACCAAAAACCTTAGAAGAGGTTTCTGAAATCAATTACTATAATAATTATGTTTGTGTTGGTGCAATACATACCTTTGCAAATCTGAGGTGTACTTTGCAAATTTATTGCACTTCAAATGTATATATGTGGATGAAATCAAAACATTCTTCGTGGTCTCACTATCACAACCAGTGTTTTCAAATCGGGATGCGTATTGTGTATCGTTTTCTTCACTCCATAAATCGTATCGGGATATGTATCATGTATCTTAAGATACGTTTGTCAGAAAAATTAGAGTTTGTAATGTTTAGCTGGAGATTTTCGAAAAGAGAGAAATAGTTAATACAAGAGTGGGGAAGAAGAGTATTTGTATTACACTTGAATTCAAAACCCCTTTTTTTTGGCTTGGTAAAAAATGGCTAAAACCTGTACTTATTTATTATACTCTATGGAAGGCTCTAGTCCAAAGATATTTTCATGTAACATATACTTTGAGGTAGATTCTAGAATTCCACATGTGACTAATTCTCCAAAAAAAAAAAAAAAAATCAAGATATTTCACTAGGATATTCTACAACTTTTAGAAGATAGATATTCTAAAATTTCTAGAAACTAGATATTTATGTCTCATTCAATAATATCTTTCATATTTGGGCTTTGTGAATAAGGCTTATTTGAACTTTACTTTCTTGCCAAAAATACTAAATCTAGTTTATAGTTCAACAACAATAATCATAATTTATATACAATTTAAATTTAAATATAATTATACCTAAAAACACCAACAAATTATGCGTACATTTTAAAAGAAAAAGTTTTTAAGATGCAAAATTTCAAGTCTCTCAACTGGGATTTCACATTGACCCATTCTGATGTCTTGGTTATGGAAAGAAAAGAAGAGCACTTATATGCTTCGGGTAAAACACAATCGAAATATAGTTCTTTCATCTATTTAAGCCCTACATAGAGGTTGAATCTCTGCCAAATGGGTCGAATGTCGCCATAATTAGATCAAATGGCATAGATTAATGTTTTTGTGGTTCCGTTTTTTAAAATAAGGTTCGACTTTTTTCCAATAAGTAATCGAAGGATACATATCAAATTAGAGAGAGTTGGGAATCAGAGCCCTTCCAAAACGCTTTTGTACGGCCGAGAGATGTGTGCGTTCGGCACCACGTCTGCATATACCCGCTCGGCACCCAAGTTTTTCTCCTGAGAACGCGTAGCACTGTTTTTTTGCACATCTGAAAAAATACAATGACCTGCTAAAAAAAACAAACCTCCAAGCTTTGGCAATTCTTATATCTAGAGATACTTTTAGCTGACTGCCAAAGATTTGAGTTGCCAACTTGCCAATTAAACTCTGCAAGTCACAATGACCTTCTAGAAAAATACCAAGCTAAGGGATTTGAGTTGCCAACTTGCCAATACAATGCCGTTCAAAAAAGAAAACAGAAGACAATGCAATTGAGAAAAGAGAGAATACAGAACTGAGACCAATTTTGAAGTTTCTCATGAAACCTAGAATCACAAAAACACAAACAGCCGATGCATTACTTGGCTTTCGACCTCAATTTCACAAGTACTACCAAGCAGACTCCCAAATACAAATGGGGATCGAACATACCAGTTGCTTTGCGTTCACCGTGTGCTTATACTTGGGTTTGGGGACCGTGTGCTTGCTTCTCTTCCTAGTGGGAGGGGAAGACGATTTGCGGATTAACTGGAAGAAGAAGATGATGGAGATTGAAGGAGGAGGCAGTGATGAGAACTTCAGATCTAATCTAGGGTTCTTCGTTTCCCCCTCAAATCGTCTTGACGTCAACTGCCTAATGGCCTGGGAGCTCTGTGATGGAGAGAACCAGAGGGAACAAAGTCGGTGATGCTTTTGTTTCAGAAAATTCTAACTTTGAAAGCGTGTATGCCAATCCCGCAGGCGTGCTTGAAGAACGGCTTAATGACCTTTTTGGTCCCCAAAGTATGCCTTTTGTGCCGATTTGGTCCCCAATATATCGATTTGATTTTTCTGGTCCCCAACGTTCCAATTTTGTGTTCAATTGGTCCCTCCCCTTAACGCCGTTCGCTCTCCCGTTAAATCTGGGGCACCATGGCTGTGCAACCCACTCTACCCAAAAATGAAACCCACCCCACCCACGGCTATGCAACCCACTCTACCCACCCCGACTATACGACCCCTGAAAATCAAACACGCACGGCTGTACAACCCTTGAAAACCCTTTCTCAATCCAGATCGAAACCAGTACGAATTTGTAGCTACAAAACCCAATCGAATATGGCGCTATTTGACCCTTGAAATCCCTCTTCGAAACGGACTATGCACTAAAGGTTTATGGCGGCCGTGCATAGCTACAAAGCTACGAGAGAAAGGAGAGGGGGGAGGCCGATTTCATAATTTCCGGCGTGAGGCTTACGGCCTTCCCCCGATTAACAGCGGCGGCAAGGGTTTGAGTGTCTTGGGAGGGAAGATTGAGATGTTTTTTAGAGAGAGAAAGAGCAGATTAGTAGATATAGGTAGATAACGTTTGGAGTTGTTGCTGGTGGTAGTGTTGGAGGAGGAGGTGGTGGCGCTTGGGTAGGGGTCGGGGTGGATCGAGTGGGTTGCACAGCCGTGGGTGTGGGAGGGGTGGGTTTCATTTTTGGGTAGAGTAGGTTGCACAGCCATGGTGCCCCAGATTTAACGGGAGAGCGAACGGCGTTAAGGGGAGGGACCAATTGAACACAAAATTGGAACGTTGGGGACCAGAAAAATCAAATCGATATATTGGGGACCAAATCGGCACAAAAGGCATACTTTAGGGACCAAAAAGGTCATTAAGCCCTTGAAGAACACGCCTTTAGAAAGTGTGTTTTTGTAAACACATTTTCAAGCCGGAATAGGATTAACTTAATTTTTTGGTTAATCCGTCTTAATCCACAATGAAAGCGTGAAACAGAAACACACTCTCCAAAAAGCGTGTTTTGCAAACATGTTTTCACGTATTTTGGGAATAAAGTTCAAAAAGTCACGTTTTATTTAATAAAATTTAAAAAAACCGTAAATCGGTTAATCGACCCAGTGAGGGGGTTTTGGGAGGTTAATTTTCAACAGGGGGTATCTGGGACATCGAGAATTTGGGTATCATGTATGTGCAATTATTATTTTCTTTTTTATTACGGGAGTAATTCCTGAAAAGTATGTCATAAACGGCAATTATTTGCCCTAAACTCCACTAGCCAGTAACAAGCCCGAAGGGTAAAGGGCGAACAAATTGAATACAGTATAAAATAAGAGAAGAAAGATTTTGCCTGTTTCGCAAATGAAAAGATAGTGACTAATTTTAAAATAAAAAAAAGGGAAAGGAAATAAACTCTTTACTATCGGACTTGTCTCGTCCTCGTCTGCATACATTTTTTTTTTACTTACATAGTTTTTCATTTGCTAAAATCTAACATTTGATAAAATCAAGTGTTGATTTTAGCAAACGAGGAGTTGATTTTAGTAAATTTTCTCCTCGTTTATTAAAATGAACACTTGATTTTATCAAATGTTACTAGATTTTAGCAAATGAAAAACAAAGGCTTAGAAGTTGCATGAAAAAAATCTAGACCATTTTAAAACATATTTTTACTTAACAGTGTATCACGATGAGCTCCTCACCATGTTTTAAAACATATTTTTACTTATCAGTGTATCACGATGAGCTCCTCACCATGTTCCATCGAGAGCAATTTTGTTCACCCTCCTCAAAATAGGGTGAACAAAACCCTCTCTCTTATTGGTTGAAACATGTGGGTTTCACCACAAAGTGATGTCATACTTACCTCAAAATGGGGTCATGCTTACCAAAAAGTGTATTGCAGAGATAAGCATGATATCACTATGTGGTAGGATCCACACCAATTCAACCAATAAGAGAGAGAGTTTTGTTAACCCTCTTTTAAGGAGGGTGAACAAAATTGCACTGAGCTTATTTTGGATTTACATTAATGATCTAAATTGTTCCTCTCGCTAAACATGCGAAAATAAACATGTCACAAGAAAAATCAGTTTGATCATTTGTTAATGTTCCACACCAATTGGCTTTTCAATTTTTTTTGGTTTTATCTTTATTTAATTTTTTTTTTTTGGTGTTTATTAGTTTTACGTCAATTGTTTCACGTCTTTATTTGAGAAATCGGAAAAATAAAAAATGATGAGAATTAGTGGCGGAGCCACGCAGGTACAATTGGGTCAGCTGACTCTTGGCTTTCACTTCTCACATTAGATACTAGTACTAGTTTACATTCAAGTTTTGTCTATTGACCCAGTTTAAAGTATTGATTTCCCCCAATCAATTGAAGTATTTTGTACTTAGAGCATCAATATCAGCATCTCAAATAACAAACTCTTCCAAAACCTAAAAAATCAGCCTCACCAAACGAACTAACCAATTTGAAGATTTCTTAACTTTGCTACGTAACTTAACAAATTTGGTGACCTACTATTCACTCACCAAAAGAGGAGGAGGGAGGGAAGGGTAAAAGTTTAAATAGAGAGTCTGATTCTGTGAGTTTTTGATAAAGTGACTCGCTAAAGTTTGAATAGAAAGTCTGATTTTGTGAATTTTTTAAAAAGTGACTTGTTAAATTATAAAATGTGTTTTTGAAATTAAATTTGGTGTTTTTTTTTTCTTTTTGTGTGCCAACGCCTTTAATAAATAAAAGTGGGTAACTCGTATACTTTTTTGAAGGATTCTTCCACATTCAGTGAACGTATCTCTTTGGTCCCCCTCTATCCAGCCAAAACCACCTCAAGTCAATTGAAAGGTGGAGTAAAGCTGCTGACCCGAAAGAATTCGAGAGGAAAGGATAGATAATGCTTCGATATAGCCACTGATTGACTGCGAGGAGAACATGGTGACTCTCTCCTCTTTCCCTCAAGTATCTCTATTGCTCATATTCTTAGCAGCACCAGGGGCAATACTTGTCTTCTGCGCTCAAGAATTCAACAGAAATGACTTCCCAGCTGATTTTGTTTTCGGCTCTGGTACCTCTGCCTACCAGGTATGTAGATACTTTCCTTCTTTTTGCAACACGGCACATGGCCTACCTCTCTCTCGAAGTCGACTAGACCAGTGTTGTCAAAACTCCAATGATATAGGAGTAAAATTTTAACTGTATAACATGGTCTAGTGTAACAAAATGAACGGTGTCATGTATGGCTTTTTGCATAATGGATTGTATGAGTATCACAAGAATATTAATTGGATGGAAGGTGTGGGAGGCGTTTTACCGGAATTATCCTTTTGAGCTTCTGGTTCTGTACGGAGAGGTGGTGAGATGGCTGAGCTGTGCTTGAACCCTTAGTTTTGGGCCTTTTGACCTAAGAAGACGACCTGCACACTACGCACCTGCGTTAGTGCCAAGCCCGGACTGTTGGGAGTCCAGGAAGGCACTCCGACGGTTTAGTAAGTGATCGGAGAAGGAGAAAGTAGACTGGACTGCTATAGAGAGAGAGTTTTTTAGTGTTTTTAGTGAGAGTGCGTAAAGATCGATCAGAGAGAGGTTGGTGAGTCCCCCTTTTATAGGCGAGGGGTGACTTGCTCACCTAGTCCCTCGTGTATTCCACGCGCGCCGTCCATACCTGACAATACATGTGGTCGGATCAGAACATGTCGGGCAGGCCCACCGCTTCGGATGACGTCAAGTCTGGCACACCTGATAAGTCAATGAGTTTGGGAATACTCTCCAGTCCATCACATGGTCGGCAGCGCATGCATGCCGCCTATGCGCCGCTTGATGTCACATGTGTCATGTCAGGCGTGCATGAGGCCCTGCCCGGCCAAACAGCCCCAGAACCCATCGGTTCGGCTATGTCTGGGGCACCTCAAACCCACTGGTTTGGTATCGGTTGGTATGCTGCCGATACCCATCTTTTCGACAGATTTTGCTCTTGCTATGACCAAGGCTGGTGCCAAGCAGAATGTGCCTAGGGCCCAGCTGTTCGGTAACTTCAGCTCGGCGAGCCCCAGTCTGCAGGTTGTTCCAGTTTTCAGCCAAATTGACACCCCCGATGTGATGACCACCAAACCCATCGGTTCAGAGTGTTTGTCTTGTGTGATACAAGCCAAGCCCACTCGGTCGGTTTGGCTCATTATGGGACTTGGCCGTGTGCTTTGACCTTCCTAACCAAAGAGCAAATCTGCTGCTCGTTGGTTCGGCCGGTGGCCTAGGGTGAACCTTTGGTCCTTAGAATATTCTGGCCACTACAGAAGGCAACATATTAGCTCTTAACGTAATGAATAACAAGATTTTTAAAATACAAAATGCGTTTAGAAATATGAACGATTTTACCACTAATTGGCCATTCGTAAGATTTTCACCAGTGCGTTCATCTAGAAGTATTGAGCCCTTTGGCGCCCCACACAAATTGGCCTCATGAATTGATCTACATTTTGTAAGATGGCGCCTCCAAGTTGGAATTGTGCTGCGTTGTGTTGTAAATCCATCTTGGATGTCTTCTGGATCTGTTGTGGCATGCCAACACCTCCACTCGGCGTGGACGCTAGCTACGTACTAGGAATTAGGCATTATAGGCAGTCAACCGAGCACTTTCTCCATCTGGGTATGCTCAGGCCACCTGCTTGCCACAATCTGTTGGCAAGCATTGCAATGCCTCATGAGCGTGGGCAGCCCCTGGCAAAGCCTGGCTCTGATTTAGATTGTGGGAAGTGTCGAATTTCAGAAAATAATGTGCTATGGCTTGAACCTGTAGTCAATGCCATAGGCAAACAACTCTGACTAGTTGGCGGAATTTCTTAGAATATGCTCTTTAATTCATTTCAGATGTGGGTAAAACTCATGCAGGAAAGAACATGGTTTTTGGTTTTATGTAAGATGCCCGTTCTAACTCTCACATTGAAGTATTGTATATTCTGGCCTAGCCCTAATACTACATGACTTTGTCCGTAATCCATAGGACTCTTTTAAGTTCAAAAGGCCCCTCCAAAGTACTTGTGTTTCTGTGAAGTCCGCATCCATACTTTTCTAAGTTGAAGAAAGAAAATTCCCATAAGAAAAAAGGAAGTTGAAAATGAACAAGAGAATGGCAGAAAGAAAGAAGATTTTTATGAACATTGTGTGTTTGTATACATAAAAAAAGGTTGAGGGAGCAGCATTTGAAGATGGAAGAACTCCAAGCATTTGGGACACCTTTGCTCATGATGGTCAGTTCCTTTTCCTTCCTTTCTTTCCTTACTGATAGTAAAACGAGATTTATTATGGATAATCACCACTCTTGTTATGCATTTTCGCACCAAATTGCTATAGGGTAGTTGAAGAAATTAAGATTTGGAAAGTACTTACACCGACTCTTTAGCCTCTTGATTTTGTCAAGGTTCTTTCCCCCTTTGGATTAAGGGATTTATAAGAAAGAACATAAGGATTAAGAGTTTCTTGCCAAATCACTCAGATTGAGTAATTTGGTGAGAAATAGAGAAAAAAGTATAAAAAATTATATTATTTGATTGGCTCCTTCCCCCTTAGTTATCACACCCTTTCTCACAATCGAATGGGGCTGTTTGCATTAATCACACCCTTTGTCATGCATCCTTTTAATTGAAACACTTTCATTAGAAGATCAACAATTGCTATTTTCCTAAGAGAAGTCTACGATTTCTTGGTATTTCTCTTGAAAAACTATAATTGTTCCAACTCAAACTTCAGGGAATGTGCATGGAGACACTGGAGACATAGCATCCAATGGGTACCACAAGTACAAGGTGTTTGCATTAATCTCTCTCTCTCTCTCTCTCTCTCTCTCTCTCTCTCTCTCTCTCTCTCTCTCTCTGATGTGGTGGTAAATAATCTAATACAGGAAGACATACAACTGATGGTGGAAACAGGACTGGAGGCCTATAGATTCTCCATATCATGGTCAAGACTTATCCCTAGTAAGATCACCTAACATGTCTCGGGTTGACTGAATAAGCAGTCAGCAAATTCTGGTTTGTTTCTTATGCTTGTGCACATTTTCTTAACCAGATGGAAGAGGACCGGTGAACCCTAAGGGTTTGGATTATTACAACGACTTCATCAATGAACTAATCAGACATGGTCAGCCATATTTCTTTTTAAACATTTTCACTGCTGTTTGGTTGGCATTTGTATGTTACAAATAATAGAGGAAATAACAAATCTTCTTTTTTTCTTCTCCTTTGTAAGAAATAAATAGTAATTTCAAACGTTAACCAACAATGTCTCAAAACTTTTAGTTAAAGCGCTCCCACTATGTTACATGTACTCGAGTATGTGTCAAAACTTCATGCCTTCAGAAACTTGAATCTTAGGATATTGAGATCTGTATCCAAATGTTGGGTATAGGGTCGGGTACATGTCCTAGATACCTACTCTCGTCGAAACAGTCGAACATAGTTCTTTGGGTAACAGAGATGAGTCTTACTGCTGTCCGGCTCTCTTTCTCTCCCACTCGTTTATTTTTGAATCTCTCTCGAGCAGGAATCCAACCACATGTTACACTGGTGCACTCTGATCTACCACAGGCTCTTGAAGATGAATATGGAGGATGGATTAGTCGAAAAGTTGTGTATGGTCCTGAACTTCCATTCTATTCTGCTTCACTTTATGCTATTGAAACAACCTATGCAATTTTTGATGTAACAAAAACCACCTCTTTGTGGGTGCAGGAAAGATTTCTCAGCATATGCTGATGTTTGCTTTAGAGAATTCGGCGATAGGATTTCATATTGGACTACCTTTAATGAGGCCAACATATTTGTCTTGGGAGGTTATGATGCGGGAATTACACCACCAAAACGGTGCTCTCGCCCGTTTGGATTTAAAATTTGCTCTAAAGGTAACTCCTCGTCTGAGCCATACATTGCTGCTCATAATATCTTGCTGGCTCATGCATCGGCTGCAAGTTTGTACAGGGACAAGTACCAGGTATTAGCATATCTATTGTTCTTTATCTTTCTCAAGGAAAAAAATTTCCTGTCCTTAATTTGGTGGTTATAAAAAAAAATTACAGTAATTTTTGGAGGAAATGTTATGTTACAGGGCAGGCAAAAAGGATTCATAGGAATAAATATCTTTGCTTATTGGTTTGTCCCTTACACTAATACAACAGAGGATGCTTTAGCAACGCAACGAGCCAATGACTTTTACATGGGGTGGTGAGTCACAAACAAAAAATAGATTTATGCATCTGGAACGGGCGTATGCTCTCCTATAAAAGCCTTGGTCTGGTTGCTGTTTCAGAATTAGAATATTTTTCATGAAACCCTTGCTTGACAGATTCCAAAACTTGATTTTATGGAATCGCTTCAAAAAATAACCAGTTTTTAAGAAAAATCCAAAAAGATGTTTTCTAATTGTCGAAACCTAATTACTGTTTTATCTGAAACAGGAACTGGTTGATCACTCTGACCTTGGTTTTTGCAGGTTTCTCAATCCTCTTGTATTTGGAGACTATCCTGACATAGTGAAGAAGAATGCAGGCACAAGAATTCCATCCTTCACAAACCTTGAATCCATACAAGTCAAGGGTTCATTTGACTTCCTAGGAGTTAACCATTACAGCACATTGTACATCAAGGACAATCCAAACAGACTAAAACTGGACAACAGGGACTTCAATGCAGACATCGCAGCAGATACGATATGTATGTTACTCCCTACACTTACTGAACTCGATTAGGACTACTTATGAGCTCGATTCAATTTTAGGCATATCGAGATTTTGAAACGATGCAGTATTGTCTTGTCTGATGGATCATGCATTATCTCATAAACTTTTTTATTGATGTAGTTGTGCGAGGTGATACGCCACCAGATCAGGTGAGGGTCGGAAAAATTCATGAAGTTCGTTTAAAATTCTAGGATTTATTCATTCTACTGATAAATTTGTTGGACTCAGTTCCCCATCAGACCCTCGGGTCTGGTTCGACTTCTGGAGTACTTCAAGCAAGTTTATGGCAACCCTCCTATTTACATCCATGAAAATGGTACCCCCCTCTCTCTCTCATTTAAATTTGTGATACAGTAAATATTTGCATAGGTGATTACTAACAAGTAACATCCCATTGACCAAAGTTTGAGGAATTTTGCAATCTAAACATCATCGTTGTTAAAGACTTGTCCCACATTGCCTATCTAGGCCACTCAAGCTTGGTTATAAATTCTAGAGGCTACTCCACCAATTGCCAATTGGTTTTAAGTTGGAACCCTCAAGAAATCTAACATGGTATCAGAGCTAGGTCTTGGGTGGCCTCACCTCGCGTAGGAGGAGAGTCTCATCAATCTCATCTTTCCGCCCGAGTCGCTTCTTTGTCTCCTGGTCTGTCACCTCCACGTGCATCCGGGCTGCACGTGAGGGGGAGTGTTAAAGACTTGTCGCCTATCTAGGCCACCCAAACTTGGTTAATAAATTCTAGAGGCTACTCCACCTATTGCCAATTGGTTTTCGGTTGGAACCCTCCAAGAAATCTAACAATCGTGATTCTCTTTTACCCTCGGAACATTTCACTGTTTCTTCTTTTCATTTACGCTTATTAATTAACTGTTGTTATACCATGATTAAGCGCTTTTTAACTATCTTCTTTCGTATCGGTTTATGATAATGTAATTACTGAGACTCCTCCCACTTGTTTTGATAGGTCAACAAACACGACGTAATTCAACATTGGATGACGTGCCAAGGGTGAACTATTTGCGCGCTTTCATTGGGAGTTTACTTGATGCTCTGAGGTTTGTCTATTTAAAAATCATAGTTCAAGCATATAAATAAAGCCTGTAACAGCCAACTGTATCCCTTCCAAGTAAGGAATGTCATGGTAAAAGATAAGGGGATAGAAATTTGAATAACCACTACAATCAAAGGTTTTTCATATTCATCGTTTAAGATGCTTATTTGGCCCTAATGTTTTCTTTGTTTAACTTGTAATATTATCGTAGGAATGGATCAAATGCAAGAGGGTATTTCACATGGTCCTTCTTGGATGTATTTGAGTTATTGGATGGCTACAATTCGGCCTTTGGCTTGTACTATGTGGATATGGATGACAAGGATTTGAAGAGATACCCTAAACTCTCTGCGCATTGGTACGCCAACTTCTTGAAGGGAAATAACATCAGTTTGGATTCTGCTATTGAACTTGAAACTGTTTCCTCTCCTTCTCAATCTCACTCTTCTCACTAGTTTTTGTTTTTTTGGCATGACTGCATTATACTTCTGTATTCAACTAAATTATGGTCATATGTATTTGGCCATGTAACATCTTTGCTCTATTTCTAATGGTTGTGAGATAGTCCCAAATTGTTAGATTCAAGGTTATTCATGTTTGACATTAGCTTCCTTTTTTTTTTTTTTCTCTTAATGAACACAGATCTTGCGTTCATCTCACGTTAGTTTTACCTTAACTTGCCCGTGGTTTGTGGATGGTTCTACGTAGTCTGATGTTTATTCTGCAGAGATCGGTGTATCAGGCAGAATTCGCCATGCAGCGAACAAGAACCTCCTCAACTCGACGGAACCATCTATGGATCTTTGCACATGTTTGGGAAAATTTTACTCATACAAGTGAAATTGTGCATGTTCTACAAGGAAGAGAAAGCATTCTTCTAGCATCAACTAAAGTAACGGCATTACTTCTTGCACAGTACAGAAAATGATTTGAAGAAAGTTTTTTGTTTTCTCAAAGGTGGGAAGGAGCCTAGTACAAAAACAAAATCCATATGTTAATGGTTCAATAACAAGGCTAACTACAAAAATTAAGCTCCATAAATATAAGAATGTTTAGTGTAAGCCTTCGTTCAACATCTCAATCAACCATATCTTTTATACATTTCAATCAAGCATATCTTTTACAGGTTCATAAAAATATTGGTGAACGTAACAAAAAATTCAGGTCGCATTACACATTTCGTTCTACAGATAACCCCTAAGCTCTGCAAAGCCTTCGGTGTGTATTGAACTAACACAGATCAAACGAGTTCATGTTGTTCCAAATATCATAACGAAAACCAAGTCGCACCACATGATTGCCATAATAGTTTTAACATATTCTCAAGGCATACAACAATAAGTCGGAGACTCATAATGTACAGAAACATAACACTGTTTACTTGTTCTTATAACATTCTTGGTTCCAGCAAATGACATATAAACAACTTATGTCCAACTTTCCAGCAACCGAGATAAATAAGTACACGAGAGATTCTTAAAACTGGAAACCAAGTAGCTTAAGATCAATGCCTATGCCAAAATCCAGCAGACCTGTTGCTGGAATCGGAGCCACCACTAGCATGATGAAAGGAGCCCTGACCAGGGTCCCTGTCTATTTCCCATGCATGGAAATGGTTCGGAAAGGAACTTTCCATTTCATGTGGGTTCTGGCCTGATGAGCCTGTAGAAGGAGATAGAAAGAAACCTCCACCCTGATCTGATTGAGCGACAGCTGGCACTGCTGGCGGCACCCCCCTTGGAACATTAAACCTTCGGACACTAGGAATGACGGGTGAGTGGTGGTGATGATGATGGGAGGCATGAGAAGCCGGTATCCTTTGATGAGAGTGAGTGTTACTGCCATGATAAACGATTGATGAGAAGAACGAACTACCACTGCTAGGAACAGACGAATGAGAGAGTATGGGATAAGCAGTCTTATCTGCTTACTAGATTTTAGATGTATGTAAATCTATTTTTTCATCCTAAGATTCTCGGCTGTTCAAAATAATAGGAAGATCATAAATTGCAGCCTGTTGTCATCATTCTGGTTTGTTTTATGGGGTTTCCAGCAGCTTTAGAAAGATACTCCGGAGTGGGTTTTTGTAAAAGCCAATTGCCATGTTATGGAAAATAGAGGAAAATGAGCAATGGGACATCAAAACAAAAACACTGCCTCGGTAATCTGACCAATTTTTTCACGAGGCACAAAATGCAGTTTGATGTTTATTCACATTTCATCAAGAAGCTAAGAACTCATATTAGGTGCCACAAGCCGTGATTAATGCATTGACGAATCAAACGCTAATGACTCCCTTTCTGTTACCAATTAAAAACACAAAATACAAAAACGATACATACTTGGTCTTTATTTGTCGATTAGTGAAAAAAAAGGACTTACCGAGGACCATGAAGAAATGGATGCACAGCAGATCCAGATCTTGTCAAAGTATCATAGTCTCCCCTGGTAGATCTCAGAGTTGGAGGAGGAATTGAAGCTTGATCAACACTGTTAACATGTCCACTGTTTGCAGAAAATGGATGGGAATGATGACCCCGATTTTGATGGCGGATACCAAGGACGGGAAAAGTACGGGCAGTAAAGACCTCATTATGTCCAGATAAGCCATTCCACAGATGATTGAAGTTTGGATCTTCAACATTGTCACTGGTGTTTGAGGTAGCGGGTGGTGGAATGGGTCCAAAGTATGCAACATAAGAATGAGCCACAGGTGATGCAGCTGTCTGTTGATCAGAAAATACGGCATGGTGTCTATGTAAGTTATGATCTGCAACACAATATTTTCCCATTACATTTGGTTGCTGGGCACTGTTAGAATAGTTTATGTGTATTTGTCCCACATTGCTTAGTTATGTTGAGTAATGTGTCTCATGACAATATAAATAAAGCTTTCTCGTGTTAGGGTTAATTTAACACCCTATACACTTTCTTTTCATCTCTAAATAACATGGTATCAAAGCCTCCTTTATCCTGACCTAATCCACCACTTACGTCATCACATCATCATAAAAAAAAAAAAAAAAAAACCATCTTCTACCTCTGAAAACCCTAGAAACCCTAATTCCATCTCTAGAAACCCATCGTCTACACCAGCAAATCCTAAATCGTAACCCTTGTGCGCCTGAATCCTCTAAACCGAGCGTTATTTCCCACCCAGCAACTTTCGACTCCTATTTCTCACTGAAATCAACAACCCACGATCCCTGTTACCCTACGACCCCTGTTCGACCCTTGTTACCCTACGACCCCTGTTCTCTGGTACTCGAAATCTCCTTAAACTTGATTTCGAACACTACCCAGTGGATTTTGAGTCTCACTCACATGCCATACGAACCAGATACTGACCTATCCGATCTGATATTGCTCGAGAATACTTACCAAGTGATTTCTGGCGATCGAAACTGGCTTCTCAATGATTTCTGGAGATCGAAACTGGCTTCTCAGTGATTTCTGGCCCTCTCATGATTTATGGTGATCGAAACTGTCTTGTCGGAGCAATTTCTTGGTAATCTGGTTAAGCTTTATTACGATTCCTTGGTTTTTTATGAGGGATTTCTTGCTGCTCCTGTTCACTTCTGATGTGGTAATTTCTTTAGTCGCTGTGTTCTTTTCTATCTATATTGGTATGTCACTGCTGGTTGGTGTGGAAGTTGGCTTGGTCAAATAGTTGTTGATGATTTTAGCAGTGACATGTTCTGTACTGTTTTGGTCGGATTGTTTCTCTTGCTTATTTGGTAGTAGATCGTGCTTCGTTGTTGGTTGTTGCTGAGGTGATTGCAGGTTGGCTGACTGGTTGGTTGTTGTTTTTGGGTTCTTTAGTAGTCTGTTGGTGGTTATTTGAGTTATTGTCTCTCCCTAATTTTGGCAAAATGTCTGAAGAGAAGTCTGATTCTAGTTCTGGTTTGGGTCTTACTTCTACGGTTGTTGGTACTCTGTCTGGTTCTGACTCGACAGGTATTGGTAGTTTATTGGGTGGCTCCCGGTCTCGTGACCGGCGTCCTATTACCTCCACACCATTAAATGGGGGAAATTATGTTCTGTGGGCGAAAACTGTTGAGGTATATTATCTGGGTGAGTCCGAGGACTCTTATTTGATTGATGATCCTCCTGCTGCTGATTCCTCCACATATCGGGTCTGGAAAGCGGTCGATGCACGTGTACGCTCCGAGCTATGGAATAGTATGACGGAACAGGTTGCTAGTACGTTGATGTTCTGTGCGACAGCGAAAGAAGTGTGGACAGAGGCCAAAGAATTGTATTCCGGTTTAGACAATCTCCGCCGCACATATGAGCTTCATCAGTCTTTCTTTACTATATCTCAGGGTGATGGTTCATTTGAGGAGTATTATGCTAAGTTTCGGCGCATTTGTAATGAGTTAGATATTTGTGAGCCACTTTCTGTTGATATTCAGGTTGTGCGACGCCAGCGGGATCGTATGCGGGTCACTCGGTTTTTATCTGGTGCATCATCGACCTTTGGCCCCGTGAGTAATCAGATTTTGGGATCTACTGACTTACCTCCTCTCAGCAGCGAGGTATTTCGCCGTCTCCGTCAGTCATCATCTATTTCTACACCATCTTCTGATGGCTCTGCTTTCTCTGTCAGCCGTGGCCGTAGTCGTGGCCGTGATTCTGGGTTTAGCGGTCGTGGTCGTGGTTCTGGAGGCCGAGGTTCTGGTAGCTATGATTTGGGTAATAATCATGGTGGTCGTGGTGATTCTGGGTTCCATGGTCGTAATTCTAGTCGTGGTGGTGTAAGTCATGGTCGCCCATCAGGGGGAGGTATTTCTGGTCGCAGTGATTCTGGTCGTGGTCGCGGTACCCGTTTTTGTACTCATTGTAAGAGTACAAGTCATACAGTGGACTATTGTTATGAGCTTCATGGTTTTCCCCAAGCTCATCAGGTTGCCTCTGAGGATACTGGACAGTTTGCTCAATCTTCTGCCGATAGTGTGGTTATTTCAGCTGAGGATTACCAGCGTTTCTTGTCATTTCAGGCTGGGACAGAGTCTTCCACTGCTACGCTTGCTCAGATCGGTTCATCTGTTGCCTCATCCTCACCCTCTCCTTGGGTCATTGACTCGGGAGCTACAGATCATATGACTGGTACACCTACTCTTTTTCTTGGTCAACAGCCAATTGGTAAATCATCACATGTCACCTTAGCTGATGGTTCTACCACTGCTGTTACTGGTTTGGGCTCCGTTCCTGTCACTTCCTCTCTTACTTTGAATTCTGTATTACATGTTCCTCGTTTTCCATTTAACCTTATGTCTGTGAGTCGCCTTACCAAATCTTTAAATTGTTCCGTCACATTTCTTCCTCATGGCTGTATTTTTCAGGATCTCACGACGGGGAGGAAGATTGGTGGGGGCATTGAGCGAGGCGGCCTATATTACCTGACAGTTCCTCAGCCTGTTGCCCTTCAGACATCAGAGTCACCGTACCAACAGCATTGTCGCCTTGGCCATCCATCTCTCCAGAGTTTGAAGCATCTTGTTCCCTCGTGTCGTTCCCTCAATAAGTTGGTGTGTGAAGTTTGTGAGTTTAGTAAACACCGACGAGTCTCTTTTTCTCCTAGGGTTGAGCGTCGTGCATCGCGTCCTTTTCAGTTGGTTCATTCAGACATTTGGGGGCCTATTCATGTGCCCAGTGTTTCTGGTTTTCAGTATTATGTTATTTTTGTGGATGATTTTTCTCGTATCACATATCTTTATCTAATGAAAGAGAGGTCTGAATTGAAATCTGTGTTTAAATCTTTTTACATGGAAGTTAAGAATCAATTTGATACCTGCATTAAAATATTTCGTTCAGATAATGCACGTGAATATTTTCAGTCTCCTTTCTCAATTTCTTGATGATCATGGCATTATTCACCAATCATCGTGCGCTCGGTCTCCACAACAAAATGGAGTTCTTTGAGCGCAAGATTCGACACTTGTCCGAGGTTATGCGTGCTTTACTATTTCACATGCGGGTTCCTAAGTCATATTGGAGTGATCTTTGTTCTCACGCTGTTATTTAATCAACCGTATGCCCTCTACGGTCTTAGGTGGTCGGAGTTCCCCATAAGGTCTTGTCCCCTAGTCGGCCTCTCCATTCATTACCCCCTCGGGTTTTGGGTGCACTTGTTATGTCCACGCCTTGACCCTGATAGGAGTAAACTCGATCCTCGGTCTTTTAAGTGTATCTTTCGGGATACTCCTACACTCGTAAAGGGTATCGATGTTACTCTCCTACTTTACGTCGTCACTTTGTTTGTGCCGATGTCACGTTCAATGAGTCATTGCCATATTACTCAGATCCTGTTACTACCAACGACCTTGTTACACTTGAGTCTCGTGTTACCTATGGCTGTCCCACCGGCATCTGTTCCCCACAAACCTTTGCGGGTATATGTTCGTCGCTCTCCCGCACAAAGACCCCCTGCTGCCAAGTGCCGACATCAATTCAACCTCCCGAACCATCCCCATTTCTTTGCCCCGTCTTTGCCCACACCTCCGTCTTCCCCTTGTCGCCGAGATCCGCCCGCTCGTCGATATCCTACTCGTGAGAATCGTCACCCACCGGTAAAATATGGTTTTTCTAATATCTCGAGTACTTCTCATCCTATTTCTCGGTTTATCTCTTATGATCATCTCTCTCCATCTCTTCGTGCTTTTCACTTGTTTCCTCCATATTTGTTCCTAACACTGTTCGGGAGGCATTATCCCGGCCTCGAGTGGCGGGCTATGGACGATGAAATGTCTCGCTCTTCATAATAATGGCACATGGGAGTTGGTTACTCTTCCTATTTGGTAAAACCACTTTGTCATTTGTCGTTGGGTTTATACCATCAAGTATCTTCCGATGGTACTATTGAGCGTCATAAAGCCCGCCTGGTTGCCAAAGGCTACACACAGACTTATGGCGTTGATTACTCCGAGACATTCTCTCCCGTTGCCAAGCTTGGTTCTGTGCGGATTCTTCTTTCCCTCACCGCCAATCTTGGTTGGCCGTTGTTTCAGCTTGATGTTAAAAATGCTTTTCTCCATGGTGATCTTCAGGAGGAAGTCTACATGGAGCAACCACCTGGGTTTGTTGCTCAGGGGGAGCCTCATAAGGTATGTCGTCTTCGCAAAGCACTTTATGGACTTAAACAATCTCCCAGAGCATGGTTTGGCAAGTTTAGTGATGCTATTATGAGGTTTGGCATGCGTCGAAGTCAGTCCGATCACTCTGTATTCTCCCTCATGTCGGCTCGAGGGAAAGTGCTACTTATTGTTTATGTTGATGACATTATTATTACTGGAGATGATCAGAGAGGGATTGATGAGTTGAAACAATTCTTACACAGTCAATTCCACACTAAAGATTTGGGTAAGCTACGATATTTCTTGGGTATTGAGGTGGCACGATCCAAGGATGGGATTAGTTTGTCGCAAAGAAAATATGTGTTGGATATTCTAGAAGAGACGAGGTTTATTGGGAGCTAAACTGTGGAGACTCCAATGGATCCTAATGTCAAACTTTGCATTGATCGGGGAGGTATTTCCTCATCCGGATCGATATCGCCGCTTAGTTGGTAAGTTGATTTATCTTACCAATACTCGTCCTGATATCTCATTTGCTGTTAGTATGGTGAGTCAGTTTATGTCTGCTCCTCGTCTTCCACATTGGGAGGCTTGCATTCGCATTGTGAAGTATCTTAAGGCTCACCCTGGACGTGGCTTATTTTATCGTTCTAATGGTCATTTGCGTGTTGAGGCATTTTCGATGCGATTAGGCGGGGTCACCTTCGATAGACGTTCAACAAGCTGGTTATTGTACTTTTATTGGTGGCAACCTAGTTACTGGAAGAGTAAGAAGCAAACCGTTGTTGCAAGGTCTAGTGCGGAGGCGAGTACCGTGCTATGGCTCATACTACATGTGAGGTTGTTTGGTTGAGATCCTTTCTTGAGGAGCTTGGATTTGAGTGCGGTTACCCATTCCTATGCATTGTGATAATCAGGCGGCGATACATATTGCCTCAAACCCGGTGTTTCATGAAAGAACCAAACATATTGAGGTAGATTGTCATATCGTTCGAGAGAAGATTGACAGCGGTATTTTGGCTACACCTTTTGTACCCACGGGAGCTCAAATTGCAGATATTTTTACTAAGTCATTGTTTAAACCCCGTTTCGAGTTTTTATGTAACAAGCTGGGATTTTGTGATATTTATTCTCCAGCTTGAGGGGGAGTGTTAGAATAGTTTATGTGTATTTGTCCCACATTGCTTAGTTATGTTGAGTAATGTGTCTCATGACAATATAAATAAAGCTTTCTCGTGTTAGGGTTAATTTAACACCCTATACACTTTCTTTTCATCTCTAAATAACAGGCACTACCCAAATTTTTATCAAGAATAAAAATATAAGTAAACTTACACGTTGTTGGTGGAGATTCCACTTCCCTGAAACAATTGAGATATAAATTCGTTAAAGACAGCAACAAATGATGGCATTGGAAGAGACGCAAATGTGTGTCAACTAAAATTCATGCTTTCAGGAAGAGTGCTAGAATTAACAAGTGTTTCACTATGTCTTGGCGTCTAATACTGTAGTTAAAAAGCATTGGCTGCATTGCTATTAACTGTCAAAAGAACTCCAATACATACATCAAAGAAATTCATCCCTCAGGTGGAAACTGCAACATGCATCCTTCTACTCCTCTTTGCTTCAGACAACAAAATGTGTTTCTTCTTGTAATTATTAATATCCATTTTGACCCGTCCAAAGGGCCAAAACAAAGGCAAATCCATACTGGACAAGCAACATAACATTCAACTGAATCAACCCTGGTTGTACGGATCAACCCCTAGAAATCTGTTGTTTGATTGGTATCCGATTGTATGTGTCGGCAGTTTCCATGGACAAAATATGATGAGGGTATCTCGGTGAGGTGAGGTAAAGAGTCTGCCTGAGCATATTCATTTGTAGTCTGTAGAGGATACGATTTTTTCCAGGTCATAAAATGCCTTATAAGTAATTAATCTTTACTCTTCTGTTAGATACAGCTGAAAACTGTTTGAAACAGGACTAATTGGGTGAAAGGCCCAGAGGAAATAAGTCTTTAACAGAGTCTTATGAGAATGGAATCTTATTTAGCCTTTATGTTAGGTTCTCTCTTTCAAGTAGATAGAAGTTTAATCCAGATGACACCAAGAGACAGTAACAAATCCAAAGTTGAAAAGTGAAAACTATAACCCTTGGTAACACAAAACTGCAAAGTATAGACATAAATGGCTATTAATCTTTTGCCATCAGACCCCTGGGCCATTTATCTTTGTTTAGTGCATTGTACTGGAGTTTAGTAGTATTTATTCAATCGAGATTAAACCATTCTTAACATCATATCGTTCCAAGGGAAGTACGACAAGCATGATGCCCAAAAGCATGAGGTCAAAGTGCCACAAATCTGTGAACTTCGCACAATATTAAATAGCTGATAGAAAGGTCAGTGAGCAAAAACTGAATGTCAAAGAAGCAAAAAAAAATACACTGCATAATTGAAAAGTTATGGTGAAAATAACACCAGTTCAAAACTATATAGGAGAACGTGCTTACACAATGGATGAATGAACTTGCACCACTCCACTGAATGGACACCAGTGAACTCTAGATGGCTGCAGAAAAAAAGGATTACCAGCATGATTTTATTGGTTGAGAATGTGCTTGTAAACGGAAGTACAACACATTACATGAGCAAATTTCTGAAAAGACTGCAGACAGAAATATGGGGAGGCAGATGGGAAGAAAAATGGAGAAGTTTTGTTTGATGAAAAAGGAAAGAATAATCCTCCTACACAAGGTCATTCATAAAGCGCGAATTACTCATTCAATCTTCAAGCAGAAACTTGTGAATTTACAAATCTACTGGACGGTCCTCATAAAATATACCTCACTTCTGTCAGTTCTGTGTATACCCCCAAAATTGGACTCATATTGGAAGGTTATGTTCAACATCACACCTCTTCCCCTTTCTTGTGGTTTCACGTTTATATCAAATAGAATTGTTGTTCTCTCATCATTTTTGGTTTGCAGATAAAGTGAAAACTGAAAAGCGGAAACCTTATCGTGCTCTTAGAATGCCCAATTGAATGAGCCCACAAAACTTTTTGATTCGGCTTTCCCATCAATTTCCAAGGCTAATATCAACAACTTTGGTTTCAACACTTCCGCCAAAAGAAAAAGGAGGGTTAAAAATACGTGATTCGCTCACCATCTCAGAATAACTGAACTCACGGGGATCCTCATCAGCAGGCCAGTCCTCAAA
Organism: Vaccinium myrtillus; assembly: GCA_016920895.1. Taxonomy (NCBI): domain Eukaryota; kingdom Viridiplantae; phylum Streptophyta; class Magnoliopsida; order Ericales; family Ericaceae; genus Vaccinium; species Vaccinium myrtillus. The sequence continues at coordinate 34,287,211 of CM029281.1, read as the reverse complement.
GCTGAACTCAGGAAAGGAATATGAAGAGCCAGTTGCGTACAACCATCGACCTTTCTCAACTTTACGACAGTTTGGACATTGCATCACTCCCTTTGAATTGAATGCCGAACCAATGCAATCTGCATAAAATATCACCATTCACCATATAGAACATTGGAATATGCATGAATCATCATAAAACCCCTAATAATAATGTGAAATTTCCTTTTCTTGTATGGCAGCGGAACATGTAAACTATGTCACGCGCACTATTCTATTTCCGCCACTGTCCGATGGATATGACACGGGTAAGGGTATGGGATACATATCCGACACCCGTACACAATCTAGACACTTGGATCCTCCACCATTCTTTGATATTTAAAGAAAAAGAAGCTAATGTTAGTCAAGAAAGCCAATATATCTAAAAGATGACACTGCCTCAGATTACTATGATTTTAAGGACTTGTGTGTGACATCACATGAATAGGCCCCCAAAGTGACATAAGGAAAGCAATCACGCATTAATGTAGAAGATCCTACCCCAAGGTTAGATTAAGTGGATGCAAGAGGAAACTTAAACTTAGATATTGCAATACAGTATAGGCTTATAGCATCTAAAGTTGGAAATTCTATGTTTAATGAAGTTAATTTACTGAAATCAAGATGCTTCCTAGATTGTAGGTTGAATAAATCCCGTTCACGATCGAGCCATGCATTTAAAGCTCTCCTAGAAGAAAGAAATTCACTCTTGATTGCTTTGAATAAGACGACGGAAACGGACAAGGGGTCCCGGTACAAACTGAACGGTTCCAATCAAGATGACAAAATTTCCGTTAATCATACCGAGGTGTCCTAAACACCGTAGTGCATTGCACCCTAGACCCCGTACAAACTTGAATATTATATTGGAACAAATAGCTTCTAAAGCTCCAAACTCTGCATCTAATGATGTTATTTTATTCAAATTAAGATGCTTCCAAGATTTTTATGTTGAATAAATGTTGTAAAGAACCAAGTCATGCATTTAAAGCTCTACTGGAAATGGTAATAATTGACAATGGATTCAATCTCAATTGCTTTGATTAGGACGTATTAATTTCAGGCATTTGGTCATAGGGCTGATAAACGAACTAAACCGCTCGAGTTCGAGCTCGTGTTCAATCATTAAAAGCTCATTTGAGCTCGATTTGTCACATAAACAAACCAAGCTTAAATATCTTTTTTTGAGCTCGTTAAGCTTTCAAACCAAGTGCAAACTAATTCCAGCTTGGCTCGTTCGACCAACGATGCATACAAATTTCAAGCTACTCGAGATCGGTCCATGATCAGCTCGATTAAAGATCATTCCAGATCATTTCGTCTCCTAATCAAACCAAGCTCAAACATATTCCTAAAACTCGTTAAGTTTTCAAAACAACCTTGAACAATCAACTATTCGGTGGTTTATCAGCCCTATTTGGTAGTCTTCACCTTAATCAAGCCGCATTATGTAACCAATGAAAACAAAACCTCGTAAAACAGTCCAAAGATGCAAGAAAAACTGAATTCGTAAATTCAGCTGATAATTAAACTGTACTAGTATTATTTACTTCAACGAAAACAAGAAGGAACAACAAATGTAAGGGGCGTTTTATAAATCACCGAGGTGGAACTCGTGGCCGCATTGAAGCTTGGCTGTTGACCTGGTCCCGTCATCGGTCACGAAATCGAGGCAAATCGAGCAAGAAATGGAGGAGACTTCGAAAAACGACGTCGTTTTCTGATCGCCGATGGGATCGTCCATAGCATCAGTGTCTTGGGACCCCAACGGACTTTGTTCGTCTCAATCGGAAAGTCAATCGGGTTTTCCTGCCAAACTGTAAAAGAATTTTCCGGCGACAAACTGTGGATATGTGTAGCTATCCGAATACTCTCTCTGTCTAAAACTCGACTGTGTTTACTGTTTTTCTCTCTCTATCCGAACTGTCAGGTTACGTGGCCCAGACCTTTCGTGGCCCACCTCCAATAAATTACAGTAGTAATTTTTTTTGTTGCATATTTATTAATTTTGCATTATTTTTTTATGGATTATTGATTTTTATTGACGGGAGGAATTTTAAAAATAAAAAATTATTTTAAAACTGAATTTTTTTTAAATAAAGAAAAAAATTTGTCCTGCAATTCATTATTTTTTTTCTTTATTCAAAAAAATTTCAATTTCAGATATAATTTTGTACTTTTTAGCTTTTTCTCGTCGAGAAGAACCAATAATTCATAAAAAAAAAAGAAGAAATTTGACGTAAAATTAACAAATGCAAAAAAAAAATGAATAAGGACAAAAAATATGGATAAGTTATTTTGCTAAAACATCCATGAGGGTGAATTTCACGAAAAATACTCTCTTCCCTAATCAAAAGTGGGTCCTATTTTTGCTAAATGAGATTTTTGTCACATGCATGAAAAAAAATGACTTATGAGGAAATATTGTCAAAAAGTGAAAACCACGCATTGTTGTAGGAGTCTTACGCCAATGTACCTGAGAAAGACACATTCCGGTGAGGTGAATACAATCACTAGATTCTGGGAAAATGTTACAATACACACCCCTTATTCGGGTATGCATCATACACAACCCTATAAAAGTTACGATTTTTTTTTAGAGTTATTTTCCAAAACATCCCTCGAAATATACACCTAATGTTTACTTAGTCCTCGAACTATCAATTTTGTTTACTTAGTCCTCAAACTATACACCTGTTGTTTACTTAGTCCTCGAACTATCAATTTTGTTTACTTAGTCCTCAAACTATACAGAACATTGACGAAAAACTTAACGGATGCCATTTTCCCACCGCATCTAGGGTAGAAAGGTCATTCCACTTGATTTTTCTCCCATAAAAACAGCAGCAACCAAAAAAAAGAATAGTCATGTGTGAACATGGACAAATTTTTTCTCGAACAGTTTTTCTTAATCAATAATATAAGCTCAAACTCCTGTGTGAAGTTAAACCATATAGAAATCTTGAAGAACTACATCGTTATATCACAGCAGATTGATGGTTGTGGCCTACATGATTTCTATTTAATTTTTTTCGAATTGGCTTACTCTTTCATATTTAAGGTCTAGAGATCACCTATCTTTATTATGCTCAAGAATGTCACAGAAATCTTCAGTTGTTGCTTGCATATGCGTTTCGGTGAAGGTAGGCCATTGAGTTCTTTCTTTTCTTTTCTTTTTCTTTTTTTTTTTGGTTGATGTTGTTTTTATGGTAGGAAAATCAAGTGGAATGACTTCTCTACCCTAGATGCGGTGGGAAAATGGCATCCGTTAAGTTTTCCGTCCATGTTCTGTTAGCAAAATTGATAGTTCGAGGACTAAGTAAACAACAGGTGTATAGTTTGAGGACTAAGTAAACAAAATTGATAGTTCGAGGACTAAGTAAACATTAGGTGTATAGTTCGAGGGATGTTTTGGAAAATAACTCTTTTTTTTATAAAAGTTACGAGACACACAAAAATGTTACGAATCATAGAAAATGTTACAAATCATATTGCAGAAAAGTTACGAAAAATTAAAAAATGTTACGATTGCTAATGAGGTGACACAATTTGGACCATATAATAGGTACATATAGTCACACCTTTAATGGGTGTGTATTTAGCCATTTCCTAGATTCTGATATTATAAAGAAATACTCTTAGGGCCCGATTGGATGGTGAATTAATTTCTGGATATAAGTTATAGATGGTACTCCCTCCATTCCTATTTGTTTGTCCACTACGAAAAGTCGTGCCACTTTTCAAATAAAAAAATAAAGTGTTTTCGTGTATCATTTTTCATATTTTTTTACACCGAATTAAAGTACTCATCGTGTACTTTAATTCGGTGCGGAAAATTTTGAAAAATGATACACGGAAACACTTAATTTTTTTATTTGAAAAAAGGCAAGAGAGAGAGTGGGGGACAAACAAATAGGAACGGAGGGAGTATAATATAATAAGGGTATTATTTTTTAACGTAAGAGCTCCCCAAATCAGAGTTCTAATACCATGTCGTATTACCAATAGTCCCCCAAAGCTCAAGCCGTTAGGAAATAGGCCCAACAATGTATCTAACATCTATGTGGCGTTATGGCAAGACCATCAAATAATTTTCTCTCTGAAACACAACATGACCGTGCTTAGAATCAACTAGTAACAATTTACGGTGTTCTGCTAGGTGATTACTCCCTTTGTCCCATCTTATTTGTCTTTTTTCACTAGTTTAGACCTCCTACAAAATTGTCACTATGTTTTTAATTATAATATTTCTTATAATTACTATATGGATATTGTTTGATGGATCACAATTAGCTCCATTGAATAAAGTTTTCAAAATTGTATAAAATATCATAGATTATAAAATATAGATAATTTTTTAAAAGGCACATATGTTGAAATTAAACAAACAAATTAGTACAGAGAGAGTATAATTTCCAATCACAACGAACGATGTCGTTTGGAGAAGAGCTTTTCATGGACCCCAATGGCGAGCTACAAAACAAAGCAGTAGTTGGTAACTCTCTTTTTTTTTTTAACTTACAATAGTTGGTAACTTGGTGATGCACGAAACACACGCGATTGGTACTTCGGCCTATTTTGGCTAAAGTAGAAAAATATGCTTTTTGCTTTTTTGGTTTCCAAAAAATTATGAAATTTGGCTTAAATAAGCAACTTTACAATAAGCAAAAAACAATAAAAAAAGGGGAGTGATTTCTACACCCCCCAAATTGATAACCACACCCCCTTTTTTGTCTTTTAGTGAAGTTTTTATGTGTAAAATCTTTACTAAAAGACAAGAAAGGGGTGTGGCTATCAATTTGGGGGGTGTGAATATCAATTACCTAAAAAAAAAACAATTACAATTTGAGAGTTAAAAAGCAAAAAGTACAAAAGGTGGCCAAACCAATCCACTTTTTACTTTTGATTTTTTTTTTTCAGAAAAAAGCAAAAGGCAAAAAGTTTGTTTTTCTACTTCGGCCAAAATAGGCCTTCAGTATTTTTTTTTTAATTAACAAAACGAAAGGTCAATAAGGTACAGAACTATTACTTTAATTTAATGAGTATTATTCCATCACATCACACCACTATCTGTAGTGGACTCCCTTACACCTATATCAATGTCAAAGATAGTCCCACCACGTATGGGCGGTGTTACAAATATGTTTATAAAAGAGTATGAGGACTCAAACTTGGGCCTTATCCAACTAAGTCCTCTGATCCAACTACTGGACCAATGGGTCGAGAGAAGACTATAGTGAGAGAGGCCGAGATGTGTGAGAGAGAAGCCACTCCCTAGGGTTTTCTCTTAGCCCCGGCTCTATTGCACCCTACTTGATTTCCGGCAACCCCCCATGGCAGCAGATCTTCTCTCCTCTTTCATTGGGCGGCCGAAAACCTGATTTTTAGGCAAATGGGGAAGCCGAATCTGGGATTCCAGATCCGATTTTCCGACATCAGCGGCGATGGTGTGACAACTTCACGACGATCTTTATTTCCTGTATTTTCTTTTCTGTTTTTTTTTTTCCTTTTTTGCTTGGTTTTAAGTTGTAATGATTTGTTTGGTTTGATGAATTTTCTCTCTCGTTGCTATAAAAAAAAAAATACTAAACCAGTATTATTCTTGATAATTTGATGTTTACATTGTTCTATGATGTCATCGTAAGCTCCACCTGATTCGTTAAGAAAAATATGGGGAGTTTTGGGCTACATTGTTGCTAGTATTATTGTCTGAAGCCCCAAACAATGAATCCATTACTTTTGGGGCTAAATATTTGACAGTCACCTGCTTATTTATTGTATTCGAGTCTGTAGGTCCAAAATTTTCCCAGCGGCCCAATGCCTACGAGTCCATCCCGATCTAAAATTGCTTCGACAAACAGGGATACTCTTGCAGCCTTGCTGTGTTGACAAACATGTTACGTACGACTTCAAGAAAACAACACAGGCTAAGCTAAACGCGTGAAACGATTTATTTGACATTGTCAAGGGTAAATGAGTTCGAGCTACTAGAATATGAAAACTCACTCGAATATTAAGTACATAAACTCCAACGTTCCAAACCGATTATTCAAATACAGATGCACATTACTAGGAACTCTTGTTGAACAACTGTATTTGCTCGCTTAGTCCGAAAAAAATCAAAAGCAGCTCAATGTTTGTTCTTGGGCTTCTTTACAATCATAACGCTGCAATGAGCATGATGAGCACAATAGTCACTGACGCTGCCCAAAACAGCCCTGCAAAACAGAATTTGGTACTGCATCAGTATTCCAATGGAACGACAATCCGAGGCCATTTTATCTCAAATTGGGAAGGTGGACCTATTGTGTCTTAGATTTCACTTTCGTACAAACTAGTGGCAGCCCATTTAGTTAATCTTTCCAAGCACAATAATTGTCCTACATGCACAAGAATATGGTCAGGGCCGGCTTTGAGATTTATGGAGCCTAAAGCGAATTTTTTCAATTCGGCCCTCTAACTCTCAATATATAGTTAAAAAAAACTAAGGAGTCATTACAATCATTTGAAAGCATAATTACTATATGAACCTCTATAATTGGAGGCCCCAAAAATTAGTCAAAATTTGGGAGCCTAAAGCGGTGACTTCATGGGTTTTTGTCCAAAGCCAGCTCTAAATATGGTATTTGCAGGTTCATGGTATCTACACCACAATTGAGGATTGAGGTACGAATCAAAGGCTTGGAAAAGCAATTTTCTTGATGATAAAGCAATTCAGCAATTTTCTTGATCATTTTATGCAAAAATCTAATCTAATTAACCTTAACATGTAATGCATAATTTTGACACCTCATTGCAAATCTATAAGTATCTTTCAAGTCAAAAACAACATTGCCATCAACAACATATGGGAGCACAGAGAGTTTTTACTTTTATGATCAATGACTCCCGTCATATTTCCGCGATATCCTAGTTTCACTAATGAGTTGCAGGACAAGACAGGCTTCATACCTTTTTATAGCACCATAACCATGACTACCCACAACCAACACAGAGGCATGGTGTTTCTCTACAGCCTCACACAGAACATTCCTAGCATCGCCTTCCACAACTTCCAATGTCGCCTCATGCGCCTGCACAGAGTTTGATGCTCAGAAATAATCCCCACACAATGCAAATCCACAGAGTTATCAACCTTTCACTTCAAATGGTTTGGAATTTTGGAATGTCATAAACGCGAGGTATTAGAAATCTCCACAGAATATCAAATTAAAAGATTTGAGTACGATACAACGATAACAGGTTCATCTATATCCAATTAAAACCGTAAAGATCCAGAAACCTACTACCAAACAGATGACTTCAACTAATCATCATGGAGATAACCTCCGAACCTGTTCACAGGCGACAATTCCTAAACTTGCCAGTCAGATTACTACTGATCTAAAGTTGTCCTCTATAAATTAACCAGTGCGTCACTCTACCAAAGGTATTAGCATCACAAGCTTTAGCTAGACAAAAATAATTCATTTATGTACTCCCAAATTAAATCCATTCAAGGCTAACTCTATTGCCAAAAGTATTCGTTTGGACTAAATTTAAGAAATTGGTTTATTTTTTGTCTTTTCTAATCTTCTTTAGGTCAAATTCTCTTACTTTTATGATTATTATTCACGATCTGACTCTAAATTTTATTTTAAAACAAAAGACCAATATTTAGAAGAACTCATTATAAGACAGTAATAAGTACTGTAAAAAAAAATGTTTTTTTATTTAGCCTTTCTAGTTCATATATTTACTTTTCTGACTCAAACATCCATAAAAACAAACACCAATATGAACTGCCTAAACTAGAGGATTCTTAAGCAACTGGGATTAGAGTTACTACTCACTAGCCCAGGGTACAATCCCAACTGTGAGGTCAGGTAGTAAATTCTTGCCGAAGGCAATGTTTGATTATATCTTTTCCCTCCTACAAGGGCTGTTCCTGTTGGTTGAGCTTCTTATTTCTTCACCAATATGATATGGTTTCTTGCGTTGAGGTTGTGGTTGATTGTCCCAATTGATGTAACTCATGACATATGTAATAGTCTCCTCTCAATTTAAGTAAACAAAAATTAGAATTCTTGTTGAGATGTTAACAAGCTAGGCATTTCAGCCAAAGCTTGCACCATAGTCATAGCTCCCAAACATAGCTTCTTATACTCAGACAAATTGACAAAAGTAAAATTGAAAATCAGATCACTAACACTTATGAATTCTCAGTAGTACAGTTCTAATATCATACCAATTTACTGATGCACAACTCCTTAACCTGTTCTATAACCCTAGCAGCAATCTTCTTGAGATCTGCATCGACGTACGGCAGAGCTTGGCCACTACCTGCAATTGATGATACTACAGGAGATAATCAAATACTCTTACAATCGCAATCAATACTATTATTAGTTCTGATAAAGGAAACAAAAAGCTCAATTTCGAACTCGTGTTCGCTCGATTAAAAACTTGTTTGAGATCGGTTTGTTATATAAAAATCAAGCTTGAACAAATTTTTGAAATTAATTAACCTAGCAGTTACTACTGCTCGGTTCGTTAGACGCACAGACGTTAAATTTTTGATAAATTTCGTGATCGGCTTGATTAAACTCATTTGCCTAGCTTGAACATATTTTTAAAGCTCCTTAATTCTTCAAACCAAGCTCGAACAATCAAAAGTTTGGTTCGTTTGCTTCGCGAATTAGCTCTAAATACTATCGAAAAACAGATAATCAACTAGCTATTGAGGAGTACCAGAATGAATTGAAGAGATATATGTACCGGGGCCACCGATTCCGACGACGGAAATGGGAGAAGGTTTGGCGTGAACGATGACGAGGTCGAAGTGGAAATTGGGAGCGTGGGGAGCGAAGAAATGATCGAGAGCCCATTCTAGGGCATATATGCTTTGCTCGCTGTCGTCTACTCCGACCACCATGACTGGTTTCTCCGATGTCGCCATTTTCGTAGCTGTGTAGAAGTTTCTCGAACTCAAGTGCAGCACGAGATATTTACCCAAAAAGTGCAGCACTAGATAGATAGGAAGATACAGGAGGTGGTTTACAAGTGGGAAACGTTTTATAGAGAGGGACGAATGAACAAATCGTTGGCGCCCACGGAAGAATGTCAGACAGAGAGCCCACTGTACATACACCGCCGTATTTAGGGGGAAATTTTTTGAGCGGGCACCACATGACTATGACCGAGCTCCCATGCCGGTAGCCTAGATTTTTTTTTTCTCTCCCTCCTCTTTTTCTTTTTGAAATTCGGACGTTCAAAAGTGTTTTGCACGGCTGAGAAAGATGCTAGCACAAAGTCTGTCCCACAAAACTGATTTATTCGCAAAATTGATTTATTGTGCTTTAAGAATCTCCCACAATACGTCAGACAAACCCTAACTCAATAATTTTATATTTAGGCCTTGTTCTCCAATAGATTTTAGGTACATTTTATGAAAATCTCATAAAATGAACATTTTATGGAGGGGTGATAAAATGAAGTTGTTTTCCCAACTGATAAAATGTAGTGGTTTTCTTATAGATTTTAGGAGGATTTTATGAAAATCTCATAAAATTACTTTTATATTTTATGTGTTGAAATTAGAGTGTCATAAAATCTACTCCCTCCGTCCCTATTTAAGTGACGATGTTACTATTCCAGCTGGATTCGAAAGTTGTTTATAATTTTCAATCTAAAATACAATTTTTTCAAAAGTACATAATATATTATAGATTGAAAGTTATAGACAATTTAAAAATAAAGTCAAAAAGTGAAAGTGGTCATTTAAAAAGGGACGGAGGGAGTAACATTTTATGAAACAAAAATCTGTTGAAGAACGAAGTCTAATATGAGAGATGTTTGATTGATTTGATTTTAAGTAGATAGTGAATGCATCAAGACGCATAAGCAAAAAAGTTATTCCCCTTTAATTGTTGCTTGTGATTTTCTATCCTCTATCTCTGTTTTTCGTTTATCGCAGAATCATCAAAAGCAGGGGCTGCGCAATAGAACACGTTAATAATGCTACAATATGCAAAAGCAGCGGCTAGCAAAAGTAGTGCATAAATTGGTTGTAAAGTAGTGCTAGTTTTAAAGTTTTTTCCTTCCATGATCTTTTTTGGAACGATTTTTTTTGTCCTTCCATTATCAATGATGCGGTACTATCACGCAAGATTTTGTGTGTTGACGTCGTGTATGTAACGTTATTGAATTTGCAAATCCATATCAGTCTAAAGACCCTAAACAGACTAATCTAGATCGATTTCTGGGGGAATGATTATCACTCTGTCTTTTTAAATAAAAACATCCCCTTTTTGGTCTTTTAATAAAAAAATTGTGTAAAAACTTTACTAAAAGACAAAAAAAGTGGGTGTTTTCATGGGGGGGAAAAAAATGTGGAAATCACTTGCCTTTCTAGGTGGTTTAATTTGGTCACAGTCCAAAAAAAGTGAACCGATCTAAACGGTTTTATTTTATATATATATATTTTTTTTTATAACTCAGTTCTCCGAGCGCTCCTCAACTAATTACGAGGCCAATACTACCGGCCGCTTGTTGAAGCTAAATTAAAACAGTTGATAGCACATGAGAGGTTTCAAACATGACCTTGGAGAGAGTAAACCCCTAAATCTCCAGCATTGACCATTAGGCCAATCCCTTTGGTAATACCCCGCATTTTCATATAAAGGAAATACTAACCTCTACCCAATAAGTGGAGAACAAGGTATAAAAGGTGTGTAGATATAAGAGAAAAGTGTATCAATATCAAAATATCAGTGAAAGTGAGTGAAATGTGTGTTGAAAAGGAATTCCATTTTGGATTCAGCTCCCCTCCATAGTCTTATCCTCAGCCCACCAAACTCAAATATTTTGGCTCTATTTTGGGCACAAAACGTATATCCAAATCGATCATCTTATCCTCAGCCCACCAAACTCAAATATTTTGGCTCTATTTTGGGCACAAAACGTATATCCAAATCGATCATCTTGTAGCTCCCGCATTCAAAAATATTTATGCCAATAATCGGTCAATATCCATATGAACAAGTTGAACAACTCGTGTCTTAAATTAATAAAACCATATTCACGATGCACTATAAACAATAGTATATCCTTCTGATTTCTGATCCAATTGATTTCATTCAAATTTTCATGAAAGCAGAAGCTTCGAGATCAACTGTTTGGATCTTCTTCGGGGCCCAAGATGGAGCCTAAATTAGGGGTATACAATCGTTCGGATTGGACCGCTTTTGTAAAAACTCAAAAATCGAACTATACCATCTAACGGTTCTCAATTCTTTAGAACCATAACTAGACCGTTACACATATGGAACAAAACTATTAGGCGGGTCCTGTTTGTTATGGTTTCTGGTTCTAATTCATGATACCATCCAAAAATTGCCAAAAAAAACATGAATAACGTACCACTAGTTCTTGATGAAAGAGTGGAAGAGTTTTGTTTGAAACAGAGGATGGTTAATGGGATGTACCACTAGTTCTTGATGAAAGAGTGGAAGAGTTTTGTGGGAAACAGAGGATGATTAATGGGATATATCATGTAGTCTCTTTATTGATACATATGCAACGTATTTATTGAATGAGTTTGTATATACGTGTGTGTAAGTAAACGATTGAGTTTGTATATATGCGTGTGTATGTACACGATTCGGTTTGGTTCACACCACGTTCCTAATTTTGGAACCATGAACCGAGTCAATATATCCAGTTCTCATTCTTTCTTATAACCATAACCAATATATTAAATCACATAACCAATCTAAATAGATTTGACCGGTTTGGTCGGTCCGGTTTACTGGTTCTTTCAGTTTTCTTGGACACTCCTAGCCGAAATAGTTGAGTTTGGCAAGTATTGAGTGGAACTTAACGTCCCGCTGTAATTTACCGGAGGGCGCTTTACACTACTTGTCTAGCAAACATGTTACACGAATCCGAAAAACAACACACAGGATAAATGAGTACTGAAACAATTATCTTGACATAATGGTCGATAAATATAGTTCGAGCTGCCAGAAATTAGAACATGCATACGCAATCGAGTAAAAAGTACATACATTCCAACGATCCAAACCGATTATTCGAATACAGATATACAATACTAGTTATTCGTGCTGAACAACTGAATTTGCCTGCTTAAGTCAAAACAATCAAAAGCAGCTCAATGTTTGGCCTTGGGTTTCTTTACAATCATAACACTGCAGTGAGCATGATGAGCACAATAGTCACTAACACTGCCCAAAACAGCCCTGCAAAAGAGAATTTGATACTGCATCAGTTTTCCATAGCTACGCCAATCTGAAGCATTTTATATCAAGCGCTCGGATCAAATTAAGGGGATGCTATTTATATTATTTACTCTTTCCAAGCACAATAGTAGGCATGTCCTGTATGCACAAAAATATGGTATTGCAGATAGGTTCATGGCATATTGGCATCTATATGGCAATTGAGGCACATACCATAGACTTGTAAAAGCAAATAGTAACAAAGTTCGCCTAAAATTCACTACGAGGTTAATTTAGCATTGGAGGGGAGGAATTATCATATATCATCCCGGATGATTGTATTGACATATCTCATTAACCATAACAAGTTGCATAATTTTCACACCTCAACACAAATATATTATCCTTTCAGTCAAAAACCACAATTTATCGACATAATAAGGACGCATATGGAGTCTCATGATCAACGAATCACGTCATATTTTTGCAATATCCAAATTTCACTTGTGTGCTAGCTCCATACCTTTTTATAGCACCATAACCATGACTACCCACAACCAACACGGAGGCATGGTGTTTCTCCACAGCCTCACATAGAACATTCCTAGCATCGCCTTCCACAATTTCCAATTTCGGCCCATGCACCTGCATAGAGTTTGTAATGCTCAAAAATGCCTCAGATTGGATTGACAAAGTAAAACATTTGAGTATGACACAAAGATTAAAGGTTCAGCCATATTCAATGAAAATCTTAAAGATCCACAGATCATATTTACCAAATCAGATGACTCTCACATGCCATAATGCCTAAATTGGACAGTCAAGTTTATTACTGATCTAAAATTGTCCTAATAAAATCAACTACTACAATCATAGGAAAAACATTGTTGGAACCCTTAAAACCAGCTACAGCTACTACAGATAGAAACAAGGTAACTTTTTCAAAGCTATTAGCATCACAAGCTCCAGCTCCTACAGATAGAAACAAGGTAACTTTTTCAAAGCTATTAGCATCACAAGCTCCAGCTCCTACAGAAGGCAATCATCTATGTATTCCCCAACTCAAACCATTTCAAATGCCGCTGCACTTAAATGCCCTTGTTTATTTCAAGAAAACAACCCCGGAAAGATTATAATTATAAAGAAAGATATTTAGCATAGTTTGTCGGTGTTATAAGGTATAAATACTTGTTAATTAGTATATGTTAATTATGGTTAACATATCTTATGATACCCAATACGTATCGTATCCCGATACAATTTATAAAACAAGAAAAACGATACACGATACATATCCTGATTCGATACGCCCCCGTTTCCTGTTAGTTGTGCTTGTCATTTCTTCTCCATTATGATGCGACTTATTGCGATTTCTCATGATAATTGTAGATAGTCTACTCCCAATTGAAACAAAAATTGGATTCATATTGTGATGTTAACAAATAACAACCTAGCCAGTTAGGCATAGCTTGCACCACACCCATAGATCCCAAAGGGCAAAGATAACCTTTACACTCGAACAAACTCGAAAAGTTTGAGAATTAGAGATTAAGCTTATGAACTAATACTACTAATATAGTAATATCATACCGATTTACTGATGCACGTCTCCTTAGCCTTTTCAATCACCGTAGTAGCAATCTTCTTGAGATCCGCCTCGATGTACGGAAGAGCTTGGCCAGTACCTGCAATTTACTTCACGACATAATCAAATACCCTCCCAATATAATACTCCATGAATGAGTTAGCAGATAATCAACTAGCTATTGAGCAGTACAATAGGAAATTGAAGAGATATATGTACCAGGGCCAGCAATTCCGATGACGGAAATGGGAGAAGGTTTGGCGTGAACGACGACGAGGTCGAAGTGGAAATTAGGAGCGTGGGGAGCGAAGAAATGATCGAGAGCCCATTCTAGAGCATATGTGCTTGGCTCACTGTCGTCTACTCCGATAACCATGACTGGTTTCTCAGTTGTCGCCATTTTCGTAGCTGTGTAGAAGTTTTCCCTGGTTTATCTGCTGTGCTCTGCTCTGGGAAACGTTTTATATATATATAGAGAGGGAAGGGGATGGAAAGTGTTGCGCCCACAGAAGAGTGTAGACAAACCCACACTTTTCCAATGGATAAATCCACCAGATAAGCCCAGAATATAAAAGTCAAGTCAACGCCACCAAAATCTCCCAAATATTACGACAATCGAACACCAAAAACTTGAAAAAGGGGTTTTGTTCCGGTGTTTGTGTCCATTTGTGTTTAATTTATTTTCAAGTTATTTGTGTCCGATGAGGTATTTAAAAATATCCGATCGAGTTGATTTTTTACAAACTTGTAATACTCGACGAGCTCTACGCAGTGAATGTCTCTGATCGTAGGAATAAGACCGGCGCAGCTACGCCATGGACGCACAGCACGGTGTTGTGCATCCCATGCACACCACCCCCAAAGTTCAAATATTACACCATCAATGCAAATTCTAAAGCGAGCTGACGTTAAAGTTTAAAAAATGTATTATAATGTGTAAAAAGTGTGAAAAAAATAACGAAAATATATTGAAATAAGTGAAAAGTGAATGAGAGTTTTTTTTTTGTTTTTGTCTTTATGTATTGCTTACTGACAATAGAAAATCTCCTTTTTTTCCTGTCTTTTTAGTTTTGCGCTAAATTCTTGTGAATTATTGATTCGTTTCGACGAGAGGAATTGAAAAGAATAAATTTATGACTGAAACCAATTTTTTAAAATTATCCAAGAATTAATCCATTTAGCCCATGCTTTTACGATAGGTGTCAAGTGAAAGATTGCACACTAGTAATGTACACAACTAAGAGGCATCCCAATAGATCGGTAGACTTAAACCTTGTTCCTACGTGACCCAATCATCTTGGTTAATTCCAAAACAAATTGGGTGTCGATCATAATATATACTTTTCTGATTCCTCTTGGTTTGACGAATCAATAATTTACAAAAGTTTAGTGTAAAAGTAACAAATGCAAAAAAAAAAATCGGATAAGGACAAAACAAAAAGGCAAGTTGAGGCTTTTTTGAGAAGTGTTTGTGCAAAAAGTCACCCTAACTAAAAATGGGAAACGAGGCCTATAGCATTGTTCGATTTGCTTTTCGATAACCACCCCCTCCCTCTCTCACTCTCACTGTGGTTTTTAATAAGTTTTCTCTTTAATTATTATTATGTTACCTCTATCTAGTTTTCTGCACTCATTAACCAAAAACCTCCATTAAAACCTAAACAAAACATTATTTATTGGTATTATTATTCTTTATGATGATTGATGCATTCTTTCTTTTTGTCATTATTCACATAAAATTACTAAACTACTATTACTTGTGCATTACATATGAAGGGCAATTTGACAATTTTAAGTGAATAAAGACCCAAAAAATAATAATAAGGGAGTGTAAATAGATAATAAAAAAAATGTGTGCAAGTAACTTCCCATGGTGATAGATCATAATATAAATAAATCAACCAAACGTTGATATTCAATAGGATGAACAATTTTTGTTTTCACAGTTATAGTTTTGCCATTTCTCAAAAAATAAATATGATTTGACCAAATTTTTATTAACGTTCGATCAATTTGATTTTTGAATTATAATTTATGTCCCGAGATCTATTAAATTAACAAATCAAATCGTTAAATAAACAACAATGTTTTGCGTTACATAACAGTTACACGGTGAATCGCCACGCGAAAACATCATTCTTAATTTTCTTTAGCTCATCCAAGTTTAAACTCCAATTATAAAGTACAACATAATACTTTTTAAGGATAGTGATATTTGCATTGATCTTTTATTCACTTACTCATAATTTTATTCATATAAAGTTATGAATGTCCCATTTCATATGCGTAGAATTAGTTAGAAATGGATAAATAAAATGAATTGCGGTGACTGTAGTTTTGCTCACTACAGGTCCTCGGTTTCAAATAAAATACCCCGTACTCCATAAGTGTTTATGCCTTTATGGAGTACAATTTTATGTGAATAATAACACACCAAAAAAAAAAAGAGCTTTCAAAACAAAAATGATATGAGCAAGGAAGATTTGCAAGGAATCACGCAAGGAAGGCCAGACTGGGCCCAGTACAGATCCCAAACGGCTGATCTAAGCCGCTCAAAAATTTTAAAAACACATTTCAAATGGGCTTGCGAGAAACCATGTGTGGATGCTTGATCCAGACTTTCATTTTTCAATGGCTCGGATGAAAAAAGAAAAAATAAAAGCTTGGATCGAACATCTAAACATATTGGATGGAGCTGGTTATTAACGGACCCACTTGAAATGTGTTTCTAAAATTATTGAGCTGCTCGGATTAGTCGCTAGGGATCCGTACTGGGCCCGCAGGGCCTTCCATGCCTGATTCCCTGCAAATTTTTTCCTTGCATATAACATTTCTGCTTTCAAAAATACAAAAATAAAACTCGAAAACCAATTCTATTATGGAAAATTGGAAATATGATGACAGAAAAAGAAAAGGGAGCCAACGTACGTGACTGGCCACTGTAATTCACTGTAGGGCGCTTTACTTGAGGGGAGTATCCCAACCCTAAAACCCTGCTTTCGGTGCTTCCACCTCCTCTGCTCAGATATCTCTCCTGCCCAGAGAGAGAGAGAGAGAGAGAGAGAGATGGAAGGTATGGCTATGGATGTGGAAGAATCAGAACCCAGTTCTAATTCAAAGCACTTAAAGCGATTCGGATTGAAGAACACGGTCCAAACAAACTTCGGTGAAGACTACGTCTTTCAAATCGTGCCCAAGTATATTCGTTTCACTTTCTCCTCTTTCCCAATTATTTGGTTCTATATTAACCAGAGATTTTTATTTTTATTTTTTTTACGTGATTGATTTTCGAATGTTAGGGATGATTTGACGTCGATGGCGGTGTCTCTGTCGACTAACGCCGTGAAATTGTACTCACCGGAGACAGGTCAATACTTTGGAGAGTTGAAAGGCCACTCTTCCACTATCAACGAAATTTCCTTCTCTGGTCCAACTACTCCCAACGTCCTTCACTCCTGCTCTTCTGATGGTACCATCCGAGCTTGGGACACTAGATCATTCCACCAGGTCCATCTCTCTCCCTCTCTAGATATATGTACAGGTTTATGTATGTAGATATAGATGTAGATAGGTTGTGAGAGAACAAGTTAGACACTGAGGAGATGTGATGCAATACGATTGGTGTCTCAATGAAAATGCAACGTGGAGGGAAAGACATAAATGGGCATGGGATTTTTGAGGTAAAAGAGGACACAAATTTGAGTAGCCCTGGTTGAGAGGAATTACGAAAAGAGGATACATGTAGGACTAGCCGCCCCAAATGAGAGGAAAATAAGTCTAGGTTTGGGTTGATTTGGTATTGTTTGCTTAATATGTGTAGTGCGTATGAGTTTTTTTGTTTTGTGCAGGTGTCTTCGGTAAGTGCTGGCCCTTCACAAGAGATATTCAGCTTTTCAGTTGGTGGGTCAGGTGATAATCTTCTTGCCGCTGGAAGTAAGTCTCAGGTGTGAAATCTTTTTGGCGTAGGATTTGATCACTGTGAGTATGTGACACTGTCATTTCTACAAGGTTACAAATTTGCGAGGAATTTATGTGTAGGCGATTACTGTTTTGTTTTGTTTTCGGTGCAATGTGAAATTATATCATGTAAAGAAGATAGGAAGAGTTGGCATCGATTAAACTTGGTAGCATTATAATACGCCACATATACAATGTACAGGAGTGGAGTATATTTGTATCGGTATGAAAGAAGTGACAAGTTAAAGGTGGGCTTGGGGAAAAATAAAGGCTTCTGGATTTATTTTTCTGTAGGTTTGGCAACAGAGGAAAGATGTAAAGTTTGGATATTTATGGCAATACCATAAAGTTTATATGTACCAAAAAAAAAGAAACAAAAATATGATATGAAAACTTGGATTCCAAAAGTGGTTAATAAATTGGGGGAGAGGGAGAAACACATTGCCATAGATTTATGTGGCCTTTATTCAATCGTTACGAGTAATCGATAGATTTCGTGCAGATATTCTTCTGGGACTGGAGAACCAAGAAGCAAATTGCATGCTTGGAGGAATCTCATATGGATGATGTTACTCAGGTGCTTATCGAATTTTCTATGGTTCCTGAAGTAGTAGTTCCCTATGAATTGCTTATGATGGATGATATATGATGGTTTCTGCAGTTTTCTGTGGTGATTATGGTATTTGATGAAATGTTTCTGCTAGGTGCTTCCATATTTTAATTATAATGTCTGTCCATAAGATGATCTTTTTCTGGAAGCTAAGAAAGTGACTTGACAATTTTTAATAGGTCCAATTTGTCCCCGACCATCAAAACAAGCTTCTTTCTGCTTCTGTTGACGGACTAATGTGTATCTTTGATACCCGTGGAAGTATCAACGACGATGATCACCTGGAGTCAGTAATGTCTTCTTCCCCTGTCCACTTTTCTACTAATTTTATCATTCTGATCCTTTTAACTTTTTGGTAAATCTTAACCAACGGTACTTTCGGAAGTTAACAGTGACTGTTTACTTGTCATTTAAGTTGAGTTTGAGCAATGTGCTTTATTGCTCCCAATAGCTCCATTATGACAAATTTTGTGTTTTGTTGGAATAGATTTTGTGAAAATTAATACTAGATTGCTCTAATATCCTTTTACTTTTTTTTGTCAACGCTAGTTAAAACTTAAAATAGATTAGACACCATGTAGTGTCTTGAATCCTCATGTCCAGGTGATCTCAGATACCGAGTGATTTGTTGCTGGAACTTCATTAAATATGTGTTTTTTTGGTTTTCTTTAACAAGCTTTCTGAATTTACTTTTCTGTCCATTTAGGTGATTAACGTGGGAACTTCAATTGGAAAAGTTGGCTTTTTTGGAGGTGCAAGCCAAAAGCTCTGGTGTTTGACACACATTGAAACCTTGAGGTATTATTGTGAAGTACTCTGCATGTTAGCTATATAGTAATTTAGGAATATGACAGGATGCATTTTCTTCATCACTATCCGTTTCAGGTATCAACATAAGCAAAGCATCTTGGTTTTTACTGTTGGATTAGTTTCGGTTTCCAACTAGTTGTCTGCTTTGTTTTGGAATGGACTAATCCTAGGCTCCATGCTGAACGTATCAAGGTTGTAAAAGAAGAAAAAGAAGAAGAATTAGAAATCGTAGATTTGGATTAGAGAATTAGAAATCGTAGATTTGGGTTTGGATGATATCGGATCACTGTGTTTGGTTTAGAGTTTTGAGAAGAAATTTTTTGAGAAATTTTTTGAGATAGTGTTTGGATGAGTTTTTGGAAAAAGTAATAATTAGAGAGATGTGTAATGATTGGAGAGAGATAGAGAGAAAAATGAAAATAATGATTGGATGGAAGGATATGAGTAGAGAGAGAAAAGTGATTAATGATTGGAGAGATGAGAGATGGGGAAGGAATCTTTTTGGAAATTTTTTTGGAAATGTGAACCAAACACAGCGTCCTTGGATTTTGAATCAGAGTAGGACAACTTCCAAGTCCCATGAGTTAAGTATGCAGATCGTTTACGTCTGTATTTTATCTCTACTTGAGTCCTGATATTCTTCTACGACTCTGTTCGCTGGGCAGTGTTTGGGACTGGAAAGATGCAAGGATTGAAGTCAACTTCGAGGACGCTCGTACATTAGCTTCTGACAGCTGGGCGTTAGATCATGTATGTCATTCTTTTCCACTTAATAGAGTTCTGCTAAATAGTGATATTGAACAACACTAACTTTTAGGAGCGAGCCTTATTTTCAAACAAGTGAATATTTTTCTACACTGCAACACCCAAAATTTTGATCGTTTATTCTAATTGAGCTCACCTGTGGCAGGTTGACTATTTTGTTGATTGCCACTACTCGGGGCAAGACGATCGGTTATGGGTGATTGGTGGGACCAGTGCTGGCACCTTGGGCTACTTCCCTGTGGACTATAAAGGAAAAGGATCGATTGGGTCTCCAGAAGCTGTTCTCCACGGTGGCCACACAGGTATTGTTAGGAGTGTTTTACCCTTGTCGGGCATGCGAGGTGGGCCCACCCGTACCCTTGGAGGCGTCTTTGGATGGACAGGTGGTGAGGATGGCCGTTTATGTTGTTGGATGCCGGATGAATCGTCCGATGCAAATCGTTCTTGGATTTCGAGTAAACTGGTCATGAAGTCACCAAAGACGCGCAGGAAAAGCAGACATCATCCATACTAAGTCTGTCAATCTCAATTTTGTATTGCTTTGTGTTCCATTATGGCTTTCAATTATGTGGCCCTTTCTTTTAAACTGTTGCAAATTTATAGTTCAAGGGATAACCAGTTTGACAGCGATCAGGTAGTTTGTAATATACATTGAAAGTGATCAAAAGCCACTGTAGATTGAGCATATACTTGGAGAGGTTAGCACCAGTTTTGTCCTATAATTATTGATCAATTTTGGAATGATTTGCACCGGTTATATAATAGACCTAATACTAGTTGGATCCTACTGTATATAAACCACAATCCACATTATTCTTGCTAAAAAAAAATTCATTCATTTTGTAGGCCTTGCTTTGAACATTATTCATGCTAAACATTAAGTTGATTGAACATTAGTAGCAACCTTAAAATCTTACATCAAGAAAAACGAATCATTAAAAATCTTCATGTTATTGACAAATATTGAATAAAAACCTCAGATATCCAATCGATTTAATTTTTTGCAAAAATGATTCAGATGTCAAGCTATAAATGAACAATTTTTTATTTTTATTTTTTACCTTACAGACCAACGATTTTGATTATCAAAATATGTTGTGAGGCCTCACAATATTGAGTGGTGTGTTTAAAAGGTGTGTTCAAAATAGTACACACATCAAAAAAAAAAAACACAACTCAAAAAGTCTCATGTCTTCCAAAAGTTCCAAAGCAGAAAATGAACAAAAACTGAGACTCCAACGTACCTTTAAACTATGTTTGTCCTTGTGTTGATGGATATTTAACTTATTAAGATGTGTTTTTTTGCGGTGGTCTTATGTTTGGATTAATCTGAAAAATAATTTTTTTTTTTGGTATTACGTACCAAGATCTGGTTGAGTGACACCCCAGGTTCAATTCCTGGCTCGTCTCTGGCAGAATGCTCGTGGGAAAATTATGAATTATCAATACCACCATCCTAGTTGGAAAAATAGCTAACACAAAAAGTAGAAATCAATTAAGAACAAAAGGAATATTCCTCTTACAGTACCCGTAACTTATATCTTTCACTCGCAACAATCTCAGTTTTTCGCTTTTCCAACCATTCATGCTGTCTTAGCGTTCACTGTCTTAGTAACAGAATTGTCGGGCATAATTCAGAACATTGAAAAGCGACTTCATAATAATGTAAAATGGCCAACGGAGCAGAATGCCAATAAAACCAGGAAACCTTTTCAGCAGTTCAACACCTCAGCTTTGTATTACCGGCTGCCACGCGCGCTACCTGCCACCAGTTCAAACACGTGGCGAATGAGCTTACATGTTATGCTTACATGAACTAAATCACATGATGTTCAATTTATACTTAAACTACATGGTTTTTCTTTCCTTTTCTGATCAGCACGGTTGAAGACCCTAAGTGTCAACCAGATCGCTAAAACCGCCAGGACAAAAGGAATGGGCTAAAAAAGTACAGGTTTCTGTTTTTAAGAAGATCATACATTCCCGTGCAAGTGGCAACTAGTAATTGGTGACTCCAAAAGCACAGTGCTTGGAATGGATTACGTTGAACTCATCAATAGACTATAAAATGCAATCCCTCTAAATGGAACCCATTAAAGTGAGAGCTTATATACCTCTGCTTCCACCAGTTCTTCCACCAGGACCGCCCCTGCCTCGACCACGGCCTATGCCTTCGGTTGGCCGCCCACTGGTGCTATCCTCTCTACCTCTTCCTCTTCCACGCCCTACTCCAGGTGGCTTCCTATCTGAAAATTATCAGTCATTATCAAAAACAACTTCACTGAGAAAATCTCCAATCAAATGATTGCATAAAAAACACCAAGAGAACCAAGAGTCCACCTCAAGAGCAAGTAAAGATATGAGGCAGAAATTAGAAGCAAAAGTAACAGAATATGGGGAACACCACAGCAAGAAGATACAGATATTTAGCAGACTAATTTAACAAACAAGGCATTGGGAGCTACATCATTTTCCACCACAATCTGACACATGCCAGTTAACACAACTTAGACAATAACCATTGTGCACCTACCACATTTATGCAACCATTATCAAAGCATTGGAACATTCATAGAAATGTTGTAGAAACCAAAACGGAACTAATAAACTACAGCCTACAGGGTATCAAGAGACACCAGATGTTCAATCGAAAAAGGACCAAAAAAGAGAAGCACAAACTGCAAATTAAGCAAAACAAAGTGCAGTATATACCTGTACGGCTCTTACTCTCTTCCTGGACTTTATCAATCACCTAGGAAACAGAGGCATAACAACACTTAGCTGAAACGGTGATTAGAACTTTAAAAAGGACACTAGAAAGATTTCTACAGTTGAAGTGCCAAGGAGAAAATAAACAATGAAAATCAAGCAAATGGCCTCATTAGGGGACTAGTGGACCAAAATTAAACAGGGATTCTCGGATCTTGGACCAAGACAGTGGACGTTAGGCTGCCATCTGGCTGCCTAATAGTTCACTAACAATCCCAGATGCTACTGTAAGTGGAACCCTAAACCCTAAAGATGCTTTGCATAGCCATCAATTATTGCCTAATCTTTGATCTTGCACCAAAATGTTTTGAACATAACAATAATGACAAGGCTTTGCTACATTGAATATTTGCATACAATTCAAATATTCGTTTTGATCTTGATATATGACGAAGGATGTGCAAAGGGTATATAACAAGCAGTGGCGGAGCCAGGATTGAGAATCCGGGGGGGCCGAGTTCAAGGGCGGCTCTAGGATTTTTATATAGCGCTGACAAAAATGCACAACGTATTTATGATGAAAGCTGTATGCAAAGAAGTCGTCTAATTCTCTTCAATTTTTTAGTGTTTTCACATTAAACCTAATGTCAGACAACTATTATCCTTATATGTTTATTATATATAGGCTTTCATAAGTGGGTCATGCTTGTTTTGTTTTGTTAGAGCTATAACAATTTGGTTCAAATTTTGTTGGAAACATTTATTTTAATTTCAAACGAGTAACCATGCGCCGAAATAGCAAAAAAAAATTAATTTATATCTAAATTTTAATTTTTTTTCGGCGCATTTTTTAAACTGCGGGGGGGCCAGGGCCCACCCCAGCCCTAGGCTGGCTCCGCCCCTGATAACAAGGCTTTGCTACATTGAATATTTGCATACAATTCAAAATATTGATCTGTAAATACAGCCTGTGCAGACGATAGTAGAAAAAAAAAATAGTACATACAATTCAAAATATTGATTGTCAGTACAGCCTGTGCAGACAATAGTAGAAAAACAATAGTACCTCGTCAGGAACTCGAAGGTACTTAATCGTATTTCCACGGATATAGCACTCAGGCATTCGCCAAAACCTATCTCCATCCTACATAGAGAATTCCAATGAAACCTTCATGTATTTGAAAAGGGTTGTAATCATTATATGCAAACACGTGATTATGTGTTTATAAGTGTGTAACACCGACAAAATAGTAAAGAATAAGGAATGAAAGAACAGAAGACCTTAGAAGTACAAATGACTTCACGAAGATGTATGTTCATCCAAGTATCACAGTTTACCAAATGTCCATTATATGTCTCCCCATTTTTCAGTTCCACCAACTGCACAAGGCACAGAAACAATAAGAGTTAGATATCTGAAGCTAAGAAGATTGAGTGGGAGAAAGTACAAGAAGTATTTACAATTTTCCACCCAGAATGTTTGTTAGAAAAGAACAAAATAGATATTCTCAATGATATTCTCAAAGTGTGTTATTAAAAAAGCAGGCACATGGACAGCCATTAGAGCACTATGCAAGAAGAGAAAAGAAATGCTTGGATAGGAGAGCAAAGTAAAGAGAAGAAGAGAAGTTAAGTGGTATCTTTCTCACTTGTTTGGATAACCTAGAATGGGGGGAAAGTGTATTATTCTAAGCTCCTATTCGTGGAAACAAGAGGGGAGGAAATTCAAACTCATGGCATAGGTGGAAGACTTATCTTCATTCCCTTCTTTCAGAATTGAGTTTGTCTAAGAAAAATAAAATCATATAAGTTTATTTCTCATTCTAGTTTAGGCATCCCATAAAACAAAATCCTAATTCCGCCATTGCAGAAGGTGCCCCACCCAAACGGACGTTAATAAAAAAATCTTTGTATGGAATGGTGTATGCAGCCCTTCAGCTACCATCTTATCCACTCAACCATTCACTTCCAGCCAAATGTAACACAAAACAATTCAAGTCTCAAGTCCAAAAATCTCTAATTTGCACCATTATACCCTATCTCTCTCTACTTAAACTATCCAAACAGGTGATTAAAAAGGAGAGTACCTTTTCCTTAAATTTTCTCCCTTCTTAAACTATTCAAAATAGCCGAACCCTCTTCTTATTTTCTTATTTTTGGGGGGGGTTCTAAACCTAATCACAGTAAGTTAATAACAGTAAAAAACAGAGGTACCAAAAGATCAGATCACATACCATAGGGTGTCCTTGAGCAGTCTTAAGCAGCGAAAGCGGAAGCTGAACAGCAAAAAATTGAGCAAGACCAAAGCTTAATCATGTAATAAACAATAAAACCCTAAAAAGAGACAGAGAATAGAGTGATAATACCATCTTCAGGCCACAGAAAAGAAAAACCTAGCCGATTCAAAAGGGCCCTGCAATGATAATTGGAGTCAGAGGACAAGCAAAAGCAGGAAAAACAAGCGCAAAAATCATATCTACAGTATGTCCAAACAATCGTGAAACCTAAATCAGCTTTGATATTTACTACTAAAAGGAAGTTCGGTGGAGCTGTGAGAGCCGTAGTAGGTAGTACATAAAACCCTAAATCGAAGAAAGAAACATGGAAATTACCAGAGGCGAGATCTCGGTTGAATATGGCTCTCTTTACTGAGATGCAGCCGGGCAGGGGGTTTTAGCGCGCTCTGCCTCTCTCTCTCTCTCTCTCGCTCCTCCCGGTCCCAGATATAAGTGAACCGGTTTCCTCGGTTCCAAGTTCACGAACGCTCTCTCTCTCTCTCAAAAATCCAAATACCCCCTTACTTATTGGGCTAATTAATCGATTTACGCTTTTTTTTAACTTTATTAAATAGAATGTGCATTTTTTAACTTTATTCTCAAAATACGTGAAATTGTGTTTCCGTTTCACACTTTCACCGTGAGTTAAGTCGGGTTAACTAAAAAATTAAGTTAATCCTAATTCGACTTAAAAACGTGTTTAGTAAACATGCTTTCTAAAAACGTGTGTTCCAAACACACCTTCTAAAAACGTGTTTTGTAACCACGTTTTTAGTGTTTTATTCGGTGAAACACAGTTCTGAAGCTCCGGCATTGCCTCTGTCCTCTACCTGGGCGTTTTGTTCCCATCTTTCCTTATTTTGTTTGTTTATCTCAGGGGTAAAAAACAAAGTTAAACAATTACAAACAGGTAGAGAAACCCACCGTCTCTCTCTCTCTCTCTCTCCAAATCAGTTGCCAAGATTTTTCTCCTTAAATTGAATCAACCCAACTCATCCATTTTCAAGGACCATTTTAATCGATCAGATTCATCGTGTGTACGTTGGCCTCTGGGTTTTGACCAGGAGAGAGAGAGAGAGAGAGAGAGAGAGAGAGAGAGAGAGAGAGAGAGAGAGAGAGAGAGAGAGAGAGAGAGAGATTCAACTGGTGATCCATCATTTCTCTAGGAGAATCACCAATTTAAACGTAACCCAGAGACCAATTGGTGATTCAATTTAAGGGGAAATTGGTGATCAACTTCACCAGAAGAAAAGATTCCAGACGCCGAACATCTCACAAAGAGAGATGGAGAGGGTACTCAATCTAAGGAGAAGTTTGTAGTGTGTGTATGAAAGAGAGAGGGATGGTGGGACTCTCAGAGAGAGAGAGAGAGACAGTGGGTTGTAGTGATGGAAAAAAGCCCTAACTGAGTGTGAACAATGCTCAGAAAATTTTGACACTGAGAAAACGTGGTTGGCAAACCCGATTTCTAGAAGTGTGTTTACAAAAAATGTTTTCAAGCGTGTTTGCTAAGCGTGATTTCTAACCACGACTTCACGTAGTTCGGGAATAAAGTTTAAAAAGTCACGTTTTATTTAATAAAGTAATAAAAAAAAACCCCTAAATGGTTAATCAGCCCCCTTACTGCGTCCGAGGCGCATACTTTTTAGCCCTAATAAGATGGAGCCGCCCAGGGCGCACCCTCACTGTGTCTGGGACACATGCTTTTTACTTTTTAGCCCTAATTAGATGGAGCCGCTAAAAGCAACTTCATTGTGCTATCAAGCATATGAGAGGGGCAAAGGGCACGGAGAAGAGACTCTATGGATGGATTTTCACTAAAAATACCGTCTTTCAATTGTAGTTAAAACCAATTCACATTGTTTTTGTATGTTATGGAAGAGTTATTAAGGCCGAGTTTCTATTATGATATTTTTGGTTCTGGGGCTTTATATCTATATCTAGTATATGTGATTGGTATCATTACATAGTTGTAGGGTGATTTATTTTTTATTTTTTTTGGGTGTGATTGCATTCGAGAAGTAGGAAAGAGTACGGTTTAAAAATGGGGCACTTAAATAATGGTCCTTTTAGTCACTTGAAATTAGAAAATCATCCTGAGCCTATTTAGGAGTTATGTTTCCATCCCGAGATTCAAAAAAGCCCTAAAATGCCCTTTATCTATATATAATTATATAATTGTAACATATTAAGGTATTGAGGACTAAATTTAAAGTTGCATATATGGGGGTGGGTAGTGGACCATTTTCAAATCAGCACTTCTCTAAAATATATGGGTAGTGGACCTATTTAACTTAAATTAAGGGATTTGGGAATCCAATCCCACAGATTACGCTTTGCAGTTTTCTTTCAAAATGGAACTCTAGCTATTTAACACCATTAATCATCACAAATCAGCACTCCTCGAGTCCTCGTCCCACATTGTCGTCCCGAAAACTCACTTCTCGCCATCCTCGAGTGCCATCGACAATCCATCATCCCAAATTGGTGTCCCAAATTATCCACCATCACCGTCCCAAATCGTCAGACCAAATCATTCAACTCGTCGCGATTGAGGTCCTCCAACACTGTTGAAATTATGCAAAGCACTACAAGTCCTAGAGGGGGGGTGAATAGGACGACCAAATTAAAAATTGATTATCCCAATTTTAGTCCAATTAAGCATTTTCAATGGTGAGACAATCAAAACCACAATACAAAGAAATATAGCAATAATCAAAAGAACACAAACACGAGGATATACGTGGAAACTACTTAGGGTCTAAATACCCTAAGCATAAAACCACGGCCTAATCTACTAATTGCTATAAATCAAAAGGTTTAATCAAGAGTTACAGGATTAGGAATTACCAACTTGCCCCAAGCTACACCTAACTCCACTCCTGGATATAGCTCCCCGAGCCCCTTCTTGATTCCATAGCATCCACGAGTACAACACCCCTCGATCTCCGTATCAAAGACGGCTCCGGATCATCCGGCCACGTAGATATGTAGGCAACCCAACATGATGTGTGAAAGATATGATTTTTATAAAGGTTTTGGAAAAACAAATCAATCTAGAGACAATCCATGGAGTAATAAAAGATTGCACTAGATTGAAAGATAAAATGATCAAACACTAAGTTTAAATCATATAATGCATCAAGACACATGAATCTTAGAAAAGATTGTTTCTTGATGATGCAATGAAGATTTGAGAAGAATCAAACTAGAGCATATACATAGATATTAGAATATAGCACTAGAATGAATAAAAGATGATCAAATCAAAATAGAAATCACCTCTAAAGCATAGAACCCCATGAACATATGAAGGAGAAGTGTTTCTCTCTCTAAGGTGGGCTAATGCTCTCAAAATCTGACCTAGAAGAGTGAAAAAATAGTTTATATAGTGCCAAGGTCGGAGCCCTAAAGAGGGCCAATGAGAAAATGCCACATACCCAAGAAAATAGGCGTTGCGCTAGTAAGCACCGGCCGAAAAGCTAACGAGCGCTATGCGAGCGCTGCGGAATAAAAGGGTGACATCATGCATGACCTCAGAACGCGTGGCGCCAGTAAGCACTACAGACGCTACGACGAGCGCTCATCAAGCACTGATCTTTGAAACTATTTTGAATGAAGCAAACAGAAGCGCTAGTTAGCGCCATTAGCGCTAAACAAGCGCTGCGCTCAGAATCTCTTTTAAAATAGGTACATGCCTTAGAAAAATACTTGATGCTCACATTATAGGGCTAAAATCATGCAACATAAAAGGATTAAAACCCTAATCTAAATGAAGAACATGATAATGCAACTTTATACCTTTCATAAGCCAATCCGAGCCAAGGTGCGTGTAACTCCATTTCTCCAATCCTTCAACCACCGGGTGGAGCATCTAGACTCAATCAACTAAGCTACCTCCCAAACCCAAATGGAAAAAGATAGAAGAGCATACACCAATGGTTTGTCGAAATCCGGAAAATGCCAATAACACTAACAATCTCCCCCTTTGGCATTTCCGGGACAAAACCATTATAACAACAATAGCAATACATGGAAACAAAACTAACTAGCTAGAGAACCTTCAAACTCCAACCAATTAGATACCGAAGCTTCCATGAAAAATGTCGAAATCCTGCACAAATAAAACTCAACCAAACACAAGCAAAGATATGCAATATATGAAAGCAATAACTTGTTAGCACAGCACAGCGGAAATATGGATGACAAGCTAACATATATGCATCAAGATATCCAAACATATGAGTTCTACCAAAGTGCGAGCAAGCTCTCCCCACTAACGAACATCGCCCTACAAACTAATCTCTCCCCCTTTTTGTCACGGGAAGACAAAGGGCATGCAAAAACGGAGAAGAGCCAAAAGCTAAGGGCACAAATCAACATGAGTAAGAACCAGTGACGGAACACAAACGATAAGAATGAGACATCATATAAAAGCAATAGGATGAATCCAAGCCTCAAAAGAAGACCAAATCAAGAAAACAACCCATGCGCAATACTCCCATTTTCTAAGAGCCAAAAACTCAAATGAAGACTACTCATGCAAAATGCTCCCCCTAACTCTACTCAAACCCCAAAACACAAAGCTCCACAATACGACTCCCCCTTACTCAATCCAAATTAAAATGAATGCACACACTCAAATACACAAAGACAAGTATGCAATAAACAAGCATGCAAATTAACAATATTTGTCAAAAGACATGTCCAAGCACACATTATAGTGAATTTTTGCATATGTCGAAGAATCTTATGATAAGGACCAAATCATGAAGTATGTGAGCACACATGGAAGAATACTTGAACACATAACGAGAGGGAACTTCTAATGCATGAGATATAAAAAGCATGAAAACCATAAAAATGCACCACAAAAATTTTATGCTCTTGAATATCAAAGAAAGAAAAGAGACTTCTACAAGAAACTCATCCTCTCAAAAATCATGCTCCCCCTTACTATATGCATTACTAGCATGGACAATCAAGCATGCATTGAAATGAGATGCATTTATGCACTCACACAAGAACAAATGCACGCTACCACACAACCTAAGACATGAACAAGAACTCCCCCTTACTATATGCATATTATGAAGGAACAATCAAGCATGCAAACAAAAATAAAACATTGAAGCTCAACTCTCAAAATAGCAAGCTAAAGTATAAGAGAGATAATATGAGAATTATGGTCATTGAAACTAGGAGAACACCAAAGGCAACCATAGAGCAATGCAAAAGCATGTTTATATCACTAAGCAATATATGAAACAAGTGAATATCATGCTCTAAGCTACCAAAGTGAAAGTGAACTCCGTGAGTTTGATCCAAGACCCTTTTAGATGCCAAGAGATATCCTAATCCATTTCCAAGGAGAATTCTCACAAGATCGATGAATGAAGTCAAACCATTAGTCGTTTGGACCTAAAGACTTAACGCACAAACCCCATTACCGATTCTTATGAACTCCAAGATTAACGCACAAACCTAGGATGGTGCAATGAATAGGTAGCCATTCGCCCATAGTGCGAGATCAATAAAAAGGGGTGCATTAGAGCAACAAACCCCAAGACTAGAAATGAAAATTTTCATTTTGTATTTTTTTTTCTTTCTTTCTTTCTTTCTTTTTTTTTTTTAATGTGATTTAGCCCAAAGATGATCTCACTCTTTTATGCAACAAGGGAAGCTTTCACTCTAATCCCTAAGCGGTTAGCTTGAAAAGAATCAATGGGGGAAAGCATCTAAAGGTAAGCCTCAAACATTTGGTCAATCAAATATCCAACCAAGTAAAATTCAACCAAGAAATAATCAAAGACCCCTTAGACACCGAAAGAGTCAAGTCCCAAAAGAGTGTGTACGAGAATTTAAGAGCATGATATTCATATGTTCCAAGTAATCACTTCATGATGTAAACACGAATGTATAGCTACATGATCACATAAAGTGTCTATAATGCTCAATGCTCAAAATTCATAAACCTCCAAACTTATCCTTGAGCATGTTATAACGAAAGGGTTAATTCAAATCATGCAAGCACATAGACAGGCACGCAAATCCTTATGCATGATATGAGAGGATAATCCAATGCAAACAAACAAGCATATGGACAAGCAAACACACTCAAGAAAGACGTGAACAAAATATGTCACTAATCACATGCAACAAAAGGAGAGAAAAGACAAAAATGAAAAAAGAAGCACAAGCAAGAAAACATGCTCACTCTAGACTCGATAATGAAATGTAGCATACAAGAGTGACATGCAACCCTCACAACCACTTAATCAATAGATGTTAACCCAAAAGACTTTCTAAGGTACTCGAACCTAATGAAATCCAAGGGATTACAAAAAATAACAGTTTTTTGATCAAGAGTAGCGATGCAAACATGAGAGATGACACAATCTTTTATCAAATTATTAATGTCGTGAAGATGAATGTCAATATGTTCGGTCCAAGAGAGTGAAACCGGATTCTTAAATAAGAAAGCAATACACTCAACCTCGGGGGAAAAATAGGACACACAATTATGATACTTATTATGCCAAGTAACTAAGAAAGTCCCTAAGTAAAAATAACCGCCCGAGGTGCACTCACGATCATCAACACTTCCACCCCAATCAATATCGGAAAAAGCGGCTAAGTCATCTTTCATACCACGTGTATACCACAACCCAAAAGATAGAGTACTCATAGCATAGAAAATAACCCTCACATCACTCTCAATCTTTCTCTCAAGCAAGGTTAAGTCTACTCCTCCTTGGACAAACTTGAAATACAAAGGACAAATGGTCAAATACTCATGCGAAGCCAAAGGGGCATGGAGATCCTTTTGAAAAAGGTACTCAAGAGAGGGAATAGAATAATCCATAAAGCCCTCGCCATAATCAAGCTTGGGCACGTCTCTAACCACCTCATACTTATTGATATCCACTATAACTCTAGACTCCTTGCTCTCAACACTATAAGAAGAACCGGACAATGATTTAGGAGAAACAAGAGAATCGGCTGTAGCAACTAACATGGAGACACTAGAATTATCCTAACATGGCTCATGGGCAACACTATCACAAACCTCATCTTCACTATTATCTACCCAAGTGACCTTAAGACCCTTTTCAATTTTTATCTTGACACCACTTGAGGGATTGGAAGATTTACCTAGTTCACTAGGTTTCCTACAAGTCACAAATCTCTTATACTTCTTAATAAACAAAGCAAGCTCCTCATTGTCTAAGCTCTCATCATCGTCACTAGTGTCATAACTTTCCTCATGAGTAGACTTAAAAACAAAACCCTTACTAGACTCGAAAGTAGGCTTAGAGGGTTCGAAGTCCGAAAAGTCATTTTTCATTTTGGCTTTTTGAAAGACATGGTCACTAACGTCAAAGTAAGGAAGACGAGATATCAAGACACCCTCCATAGGACAAACACAATCAAATAGTGCAAATAAGGATCAACTCAGGCAATTAAACCAATAATGAGCACACGGGCTCTGATACCAATTGAAATTATGCAAAGCACTACAAGTCCTAGAGGGGGGGTGAATAGGACGACCAAATTAAAAATTGATTATCCCAATTTTAGTCCAATTAAGCATTTTCAATGGTGAGACAATCAAAACCACAATACAAAGAAATATAGCAATAATCAAAAGAACACAAACACGAGGATATACGTGGAAACTACTTAGGGTCTAAATACCCTAAGCATAAAACCACGGCCTAATCTACTAATTGCTATAAATCAAAAGGTTTAATCAAGAGTTACAGGATTAGGAATTACCAACTTGCCCCAAGCTACACCTAACTCCACTCCTGGATATAGCTCCCCGAGCCCCTTCTTGATTCCATAGCATCCACGAGTACAACACCCCTCGATCTCCGTATCAAAGACGGCTCCGGATCATCCGGCCACGTAGATATGTAGGCAACCCAACATGATGTGTGAAAGATATGATTTTTATAAAGGTTTTGGAAAAACAAATCAATCTAGAGACAATCCATGGAGTAATAAAAGATTGCACTAGATTGAAAGATAAAATGATCAAACACTAAGTTTAAACCATATAATGCATCAAGACACATGAATCTTAGAAAAGATTGTTTCTTGATGATGCAATGAAGATTTGAGAAGAATCAAACTAGAGCATATACATAGATATTAGAATATAGCACTAGAATGAATAAAAGATGATCAAATCAAAATAGAAATCACCTCTAAAGCATAGAACCCCATGAACATATGAAGGAGAAGTGTTTCTCTCTCTAAGGTGGGCTAATGCTCTCAAAATCTGACCTAGAAGAGTGAAAAAATAGTTTATATAGTGCCAAGGTCGGAGCCCTAAAGAGGGCCAATGAGAAAATGCCACATACCCAAGAAAATAGGCGTTGCGCTAGTAAGCACCGGCCGAAAAGCTAACGAGCGCTATGCGAGCGCTGCGGAATAAAAGGGTGACATCATGCATGACCTCGAACGCGTGGCGCCGTAAGCACTACGACGCTACGACAGCGCTCATCAAGCACCGATCTTTGAAACTATTTTGAATGAAGCAAACAGAAGCGCTAGTTAGCGCCATTAGCGCTAAACAAGCGCTGCGCTCAGAATCTCTTTTAAAATAGGTACATGCCTTAGAAAAATACTTGATGCTCACATTATAGGGCTAAAATCATGCAACATAAAAGGATTAAAACCCTAATCTAAATGAAGAACATGATAATGCAACTTTATACCTTTCATAAGCCAATCCGAGCCAAGGTGCGTGTAACTCCATTTCTCCAATCCTTCAACCACCGGGTGGAGCATCTAGACTCAATCAACTAAGCTACCTCCCAAACCCAAATGGAAAAAGATAGAAGAGCATACACCAATGGTTTGTCGAAATCCGGAAAATGCCAATAACACTAACAACTGTCCTCCATTCCCGTTGATCACCACCGGTCCTCGATCGCCCCCAACCACCATCGTCGCTAATACGGCGGAGTTGACAGTAATATTTGCACAGCGGAAGAAACAGGCGACTACCATTTAGTCTTTATTTTGGTCATGAGTTTGGTTCTCTGTGATGTTAGTTGCTTTCCATGTGATGCTGGTTCTGTCATTTTGGTAATTAAGGTTTGATTTTGTTGAGATTTTATTTTGCCAATTTTTTGATCACCCGTAGAGACAAGATTGGATTTGTTGGAGATTTTTTGGCGGTTTGCTGTAATCTTAGTTTTCTTGAAGATTTCTCATGTGGGTTTTCACTAATCGGGTGATTTATTGTAATATCTGGGTCTGGTCGAATATGTCATGATTTCTGGGTGTGTGAAATTTATCATGATTTTTAGTTTGTTCAAGTTTCATTGTAGATTAGTTTTGTTATTGTTTTTTGATCGTCAGTAAACTGGTTTGGTTTGATTTCCAAACATGGCTCGTGGTTCAAAATTTTGTTAGAGTTCGTTCAAAATTTATGATGATTTCTGGCGAAACAATAAACATGGTAACAACTTGAATCATGGTGAAAAATGTACCCGTAACATCTGCCAATTATCATGGTAAAAATTAAAAAAACCATTAAAATATGGTAAATTTAGTTGACTGAACCATGGTAAAATATATGTCAACATTGTCCAATGATCATGGTAAAAACAAATTGGTTATCAAAACTCATGGTAAAAATATTAACCTCGACGTCCAATGATTGTAAAAAAAAATTGCTCATAAAAAATCATGGTAAAAATATTAACCTCAATAGATATGTTTGCATTGTCCAATGATCATGGTAAAATATGTCAACATTATCTAATGATCATGGTAAAATATATTTTACTCTCCAAACACTCCAATTTCCCAAAAAAATTTACTCTCCAAACACTCTAATTTGGAACGTGACAACACAAGATGGTTAATATGAAGATGAATAGAAGATTTTCTGTGATTTTAGGATGGAAAGTAATGCTTATATAACAATTTGTGAAGATGGGATAACCACTTTCCCATTAATGCCGAAACATGGGGTAACAAACTATCCCGCCACAAGCACACCCCTTTTTTTCAAACATCCCTAATAATTCGGTGAACTTCATCCCCCGTTTTGAACTTCATCTGATTTGTTGAAACAACCCTCTTTTGAATTTCAAAAATTACTTCCATTTTGTATTTTGCTTCCTCTAATATTTTAATCCTCTAATATATATATATATATATATATATATATATATATATATATATATATATGAAGGGTAATAAAGGTAAATCACATTAAGAGAGGATGAAAACATATTTCCATAAATAATGGGGGATGGAAATCTAATTTGCACCCAAAAATCGGATGAATATTTAATTACCTCATTATAATAAATACTAGAATTGGATTTTACTCGCACCGAACAGAAATGAAACGAACCGATATAGGACCGAGCCAAACCGAAAAAAATAAAACTTGATTTGTTTGCTTTCGTAGTAGGTTGTATTACTTTCTTTCTTTCTTTGCTTGGATACTAAAAATATGAGTGAAATATGAAAAAACAAATGTGTTTTGTGTAAATAAAAAAAAAAAAAAAAGAATTAGAGAAATGAGCCAAACTTTTTACTATTTTGTTTTGTGCTGTGGCCAATTTATCTTTGAGCCAATTATCCAAATAATCAAATTCCTCGACCGAACTAATTTCACCCCTCGAAAGAACTATGCTTCGAAAAGATCAATTCAACGACAATCCATGCAATTAAATCATTTACAGTTGTGCTTCTCTTTTTTATTTGCTCAATAATGTTGCTATTCGATTGTTCAATTGCACCAACCATGGCCACTGAATTTGACCGATGAAATTTCTTACTGGTTGGCAAAACATGTATCCATTTTTCTCGTGAAAATCCGAACCACATCCCACTCTTTCATGAAACCCTCCTGCATCGACAACTAGCTTGGATCTACAACCCATGTTTAAATTTTTCTCTTGCTAAGTTGTTAATCTTGTAACCTCATTACCTCGTGCTGAATATGGTTATATTGGCAAAAAGAACGAAAGAAAGAACGAAAATGTACCCATGGATTAATGTACCAAAAGAAGATCAATTCTACAAGCAGCATACAGTATGAACAGTTCCACGAGGGAGGGTACAAAATAACACTATGTACATATTCAGATTTAATAGATCAGGGAAAAAAAAAAGAGACAAATTGAATCGTCTGAATGAAATGAATATTGCTGCTTCCATTTTATTCTCAACCAAGAATTTTTTTTCATATATTAAGAGGTACATATGATACTAAAAATGGGAAGGAAAAAAAAAAACAGAACAGCTTCAAAGAAGGGATAAACTTAAAAGATCAAATATATAGGCACAAGGATGCTTATTAAATTAATCGAATTGAATATACAGACAAACGAGGCCTTAAGTAGCAAAAGATTTTGGTATAAAACAAGCCTAGAAATAAAAAAATAATAATTAAATGGATGGAGGAAAATATCCATAAGCTAAATATGATACACGAGGGCCTGCAACAGGACCGGGTTTGGGTGGGTGGAGGGAGTACTGTAACGAAATTTCCATCAATACAGCTTCCTTAGATTTACCTACAGGCTGTGGTTATGAAAAGGAGGACATAAATAAACTAAACAAGGCACTCTATACACTTAAAAGTACCTCCTCTACATGAAATAGCTGAGGGATTTCTTCTTCCTTGATCCACCTTCTCCGTATAGATCATTCCATTGGAGGAGTTCGTTCATATTTGCAGACTCCGATGACACACTTGCACATACCTGCATTCGAGAAAATATTGATCATCGACACTCCTACTGCCCCTACGACACAACGATAGATAATGCTCAAACGTTTTGTTTTTTTCCCGTAATAAACCCATATTTCTTCCCAACTCTAATGGGCTCGTGTCCTAAAAGTTTAAGATACTCATCAAGACATCAACATACTTCACAACAGACAAAATATGCACACAAATTTGTCAAAAAACATAAGGAACAGTAACGAATTCTTTTGCAGATAAAGTAATAGGGTGGACCTATACGCTATACAGGCAGTTTCAACTGCATACGCAATCCAACTAAATCTATCCATACTACTAAACAATTTCATATGTGAAACACAAAACGGGAAAAACATGAAAACTGAACTCTTTCAGCATGAACTGCAAGAAATACTTATGTGGTGCGCTACAGCAACATGCTATATTTTGAAAACATGTATTTGATCATTATTTTTATTTCAAGCACTAAGACACTTCTAGTTACGATGTCAACCATAAGCTCATGGATCCAAAATACCAGTTTATGGCGCCATCTCTGTGGTACTAGTTGCATAATATCATTACTTTTTACATCACAAGAAAATTAAGAAATGCTGCAATCGAGAAAGGAATGCAATTCTCGTCACAGGTACCAAAACAAAATTGCTTTAAGACATCTCTTCATTGGTAGAGAAGTTCAAAATTTGCTTTGGTCATCAAAATTACCAACATCATCCAGTAGAAAACCCAGTAAAATCCAGACATAAGAAGGAAAATAAGTACAAGGACACTTGCAAATATTCAGTTCAATTGATCATACCTGTTCATGTGCATATTTAAAATCCTCCGTGTTTAGAGGACGAACATCACTGCTGCAATGCAGTGCAGGTAATGGTCTGTTGTCTGCCAATGCCAGAGCCTTCTCCTAAAATCAGAGAAGATATATTGTCATAGTTATAGGCTAAAGGAGACGATAAGCAATTCTTATTGTACCCAAAAGCATAATGTCATAATCCAAAATCATATCCGATGTGTATATTAGGTGCAGTCCTATATACAAACACCTGATTAAGTGAGTTCAAATGAAAGAACGAAAAGCGACCTGAAGAAATTGCATACGAAAATTAGGGCACAAAAGGCAACATCCTTAAATATCCTATCTTATAGCCTACAAAAAGAACTGATTTCCATGGGAAAAAGAAATAAGCACAAATGGCTTATCAGTAAGAACAAATTAATTTACCGACTCTGAACCACAACATTAGACAAAGGCTATTAGTTCAAAGGAACAGTCTGCAACAAAAAACAGTGCAGAAGAAGAGTAGTTCTGCTCCACAAGGTAAAAATTCAGTGCAAGAAAAAAGGGATGCTTTGACAAGGTGTGAATTGAGCTATTTTCATAACAAGTTTTCCAATTATCCAAGTGACAACCTACTTACTTGGCACCAATAAAACACTAATTTTAGCAAGTGCAGGAGATCTAAACTAAAAGATACCAGAGAAGAAAAAAAGAAGAGTGCATCAACTCAAAACCCTCAAAAACAGTTGAGAGGACCTTAAATAAGCCAATCTCTATGGGCAACAAACATTCATCCCTGCCTCTACCTCCCTCTACTCTTACCCCCTTGATACATTACCGTCAAAATGGATGGTGCCAACTGCTAACTAAATTCTCTCCTCTTCACATGTAAATTTGCTTCACCTGTTCAGCTTGGGCAATCATACCCTGCCTTACTATCTCATTTTTTGTTTACCGCTCCCTATCCTCGAGTCCTCAACAGGGACCCCAAGAAACCAAGTTCAAGTATAAAATTGACAAAATTCATGACTCCATGATGTAAGACATTCATGAACAGGGCCCACTCTCTGGCAGATTCCTCGTAGTCTATTTGACGAGCTCTAGCTACATGATTTCAGCATTCTTGTATTACTATCAAATTAATCAAAGTTCTACTACTATTCAACTGATTTCAGCATTCTTGTATTACTGTCAAATATATCTAAGTACTACTAATGTTCGATCAATCGATGGAATATGTCCAAGTTAGACACAAGAATTATCAAACTTCAAATAATTTAACAAAATTTCATCTCCTAAACATCAACTGTCATACCCTTGCCCGGAAATACCATTTACTTTGAGGAACAGAGAACCTGTATGCAAAGATTAGTGTAACATGTAGTCGATATGTTGCTCCAAAGTAAATAAAGCAACTGATTCATCAAACATGTCAGAACAGTTTATTGCAATGAAAACATGATGGAACTTTGAACAAGTTTGTTTGCAAGCTGAAACTCCCCAAAGCAAAGAGTTGCAAGGCCCTTCTAGCAATAGAGGACTTATACTGAAAGGATTGACATTCGAAAGGTTATTCAGATATCTGACTAACCTTCTTTTCCTTCTCCAAAATTTCTCGTATGGGACAATGGGCTGCTGTCACACAAAGATTCTGCAACCAAAACATTAATCAGAGGAACTACATAAACCAAGTTTCGAGAGAGGTGGGTGGTGCGGGGTGGGGTGGGGTTTGCAGATTACAACGAAATTAGTAAGCAACCTTTAAGTCGCTTCCTGAATAACCATCAGTCATATTAGCAACTACTTCAAGGTCAACATCAGGTGTCAATTCTTCTTTGGCCAATACAACTCTTAAAATTTTCTCTCTGTTTTGCGCATCTGGCAAGTTTACCATCAATCTGCACCAAATGAACATCATCAACAAACAGAACTCTAAAAATACACGCAAACTAAAGAAACAATATATGTTTACCTCCGGGGCAGTCTCCTGATAACTGCCTC
This sequence comes from Vaccinium myrtillus, assembly GCA_016920895.1. NCBI lineage: Eukaryota > Viridiplantae > Streptophyta > Magnoliopsida > Ericales > Ericaceae > Vaccinium > Vaccinium myrtillus. The sequence goes on along the minus strand of CM029281.1, from coordinate 34,247,738 downwards.
ATCAAGGTCAAAAGGCCTATTGGTGGCAGCAAGTACTAGAACACGTTCCTTATCCTTTGTACGCAAACCATCCCAGTTCACCATGAACTCGTTCTTCATTTTGCGCATCGCTTCATGTTCTCCAGGATTTTCACGTCTGCCTAACATGCTGTCAACCTAAAACAAAGAACGGGTAGTGGGAGATGACTTCAGAAAGAGGATGGCAAAAGATAGGAGAGCCAACATTGAAAATGGAACGGAATGAACTTTAATCATCACTGGAATCCACACAAGTAGATACTGTCCTAGAAACTTATCCGTTATTATCTTAGGAAAAGACACAAATAACAGAGATAGCAAACAAAGAAGTCCTAATTTAAAACAACAAATGTAAGGGCAACACCAAGTAATCAAAATGATTGCCAAGTTACTTAAACCAACCTCATCAACGAAAACAACGCTGGGAGCAATTTTGCTAGCTAGTGAGAACACTGCTTTTACATATTTCTCGCCTTCTCCGAACCACTATCAGCAGTAAAACATCCAATTAATATTTTTTGATGGAAGCACATGCAGAGAGCACTGCAACTTGTCCGTTAAACTCATGAAGTACCTTCGAAGTAATACTGGACATTGATATGTTGATAAAGTTTGCACCAGCCTCAGTTGCGACAGCTTTAGCAAGCATTGTTTTCCCGGTACCAGGTGGGCCAAAAAGAAGTATTCCCTTGCAAGGCTGATGACAGTACCGTATTAGAAAAAGTACAATAAACTACCTCAAACCTACCACCCATTTGTACATTAAAATATAAGTATTTTAACCTTAGTCAGCTGTCCTTTACAAAATAACTCTGGCCTCTGAAGAGGTAGCATAACCAATTCCTTCAATGTATCCTTCACAGTTTCTAATGCCCCAATGTCATCAAAAGTAACCCCAATATCACTGGGTGGAATAACATCCGCAAGCAGCCTCTTCTCAAATTCATTCTCAGTAACCACATCCTGAAAGTCTTGCGGGTCATTCTAAGATGAAGTAATAGAAATCTAACTCTGAAACGAACTAAACAAAATATACCAAAGCGACCATCAACTTCACCTTGAGTGTTTTTTTAGAACTCTTCGTTTCATTTTGAATTCCTTGTAGAATGTTCAACCCATGCCTAATACTGCAAAATTCAAGATGAAGAGAAATCTTAACATTAAAGCACAAAGAGGAACACACGAGATCAACATTTTCTGTGTTTTAACAACACGGTAAAGCAGTAAAAAACTAAGCAGCAACCTTTCGCTGGAAATTGTGAGTTTGGCATCTTTAGCTGGCACTTCAGCACATTGCATGAAGTGATGGCTCAAAGCCCAGCCAATTATTTTGTCCACACCTATTTAAAATAGTTAGAGAACATAAGTACTTCACAATGGAGTCTTCAATATCCAAACTGTGCAACTGAAAAGCCATAAATCAGAATAGTACCGTCACTTGACAAGGTTTGATCCTTCACGAAAACTGTTTTAAGGTCAGGGCACTCCAGGCTATTCCGGCTCAAAACCTGGAATCAAGAATTCAGTTTCATATAATCAGAGCATGAAGTTAACATCAGAGATCACTATCTATCCAATTACAATATCATATCTTATACTAAGCCAACGATACCCTCTATAAACCTATTCAAAGTTCTAAATAACATATCCTACATTCAAAGTTATAAACTCGTTTGATCTAAGATAATTCTGTTTAAAATATATAAAAAAGAACCAATTCAAAACGACACTCAAATCGTTTCTGCTCCGTGTCAACCACCCACTCCTGCTCAAAGTTCATCCTAACTACCTCCTAATATCTCTATTTGGACAGTGTCAGTTACCATTAAGAATTTAAGAATGTACATGAAAAGTAAATTCAATTCAACCTCAACTCAAAACCCTGTATACCCCTTTCCAATAAAAACATAGGGCTACACAACAGGAACAGGAACAACAATACGGCACAAAATATATGCACCCAGCATCCAAGTTCGGTCATCCAGGCATCTCACGTTATATACCCTCTTTAATTGATTTCCATGCAACGAATGGGCAAGAGCAGATACAAATAATAAAAAATAGTCAAACAACTTAGGCCAAGCACAAAATAAATGGCTACAGATAGAAAATGTTTCAAATCGGGAAAAAATGTCCACCACAAACAGGTACTCACAGAGCGAATGCTAATAATGTTAGACTGCGACTTCAAAGTTTCAGCATCACGATCCAACTGTAGTTTCCAGTCCGAAAGTAGATTTTCATCCTGCCACAGTTTCAAATTAAAAAACACAAACCCCAAACACTTCATCTATTGCCTCAAGCATGGCACAACTGGAGATAGAAGACAACTTCAACAATACAGAGGATGCGCTATCAATACCTGAGGCATCTGAATAGTCACTTTGTTTGGGAAAAGACGGGTGAGTTGCTTCAGGGTTTTAGGTGTGTCTTTGCTTCTATCATGAAGTCTACCAAAGTTATCCTGAAAAGTAGTAAAGTTAAAACATGTGATGCTTCAATAAAGCAATTTGTAATTTTTCACCAAACAGACAGGAGTTTGGCTGCATCCACATCTTTCATTTATAACCCAAAGTTTGACAACATTCGCTTGTGTTAAAGATTCAGTGACGATCAACATAACTCACAGTCAATCAGGTAATACAATTTCAAAATTCTTCTGGAGTTGTACACCGATAGTTATAGACTTATAGTTGTTACTAGAGTAGAAATTATGAACATACTAAAATATGTGGAAAACTACGAGTACCTCCCCTGAGGTATCCATCAAATCCATCTTCCCCGCGTAGTTTGTGAAAATAATAATGGCCTCTTGGAACTAACAGAGGAAGCAAAAAATTACTATTATGCCTCCTCTCTATTTTGCACAGAAAGATAGAACTCTCAGCCCCCACCACTCAGCCTTGAGCCTCTACCGCCAACTATGGGGTTTCATGGGTTAAGCCGAGTATACTTTCCCCCCAACGATTTCCTCTTTAGCCATCACTACACCCGATCCCTTGAGGTACTGGAAGAACGTTTGAAACAGCAAACTTATGTTAATCGGGTGTCTAGCAGGTATGGACAGCAGGCTATTAGTTACCCTTTTCTTCATAGTCAACTGCTGCTTAATGGCAAGGAGAAGGTGACGGAGCAGGAGGCAGGAGTCCTATAAGTTATCAATTGTCCAAAAACCTTGAGCTATTTGGAATTGGGCCCAAAAATGTACATTAAATTCAACATCCCGACCCTCATGTGCAAACCTTCTTGCACGCGGAGATGAAAATATTGACAGATACAGTGAAGCGGAATATTAAGCGGAGAGGGACAAATGCAAACAGAGAGACTTGAATGCAAGACCTCTTCCAACCTGAGCTTTGATATCATGTTAAAGTTACCAATTGACCCAAAAGCTTAAGCTATTAGGAAGTGGGTCCAACAATGTATCAACTTGTTCAACGCTATCGGCGCCCAGACCTACTGTTTTCTGAAAAATGATAAACTCTCTCTGGCTTGTCTCCGAACACCACAACTACCAGCGAACACTACTCAATGCAGCCTAATCATGACCTCAGCATTGGACGAAATACTTCGCTAGCAAAAGGGATCAGTGACCGAAATTGGGGAGAGGAAGGGTGAAAGTGCGAGGTAAGAGAGGAGGACAAGCGAGATAGGGAAAACAAAAATTCACACAAACCTCTAAGAAAGAGGAGGTCTGTGGGAGACATGCGCGCGCGAGAGAGAGAGAGAGAGAGGGGGGTGGAAACGACTGAAGGATTTGTGTTATGGGGGAGAGAGAGAGAGAGAGATCTGTATGACAAGAGGAGATATGGCCTAATGCTTCAAATATGTAGTGATACAGAGTACGAAGTAGATCAAGCCATGTGTAAGCGAATTTCAACTTATGATTCAAAAGAGTAGTTAGGAGGGTCCGATTGCTTCATACCGTCACCCAAGCAAAGCCCAACAAAGTACCAGGGCAACACCGCCCGTGGCATACCTCGTTATGTCAGATAACCGTGCTTTTGCCAGCTCTAGCTCGAATTCACTTTCATCACTAAACCTTCACCATCTCTCAATCAACGCGCTATTTATCAACCCCTCACCTCCACAAAACACGCGCACACACCACACGCTTTTTCTCATCTATTGACCAAGACCCATCAAGTGACCACCTCCCTCTCCAGCACCAGAACTCCTCGTGTCCTCAATAATCCTATGAATATTTGATTTGCCACACCTCCTCCACTCATCATTCCACACCCATTTCAATATCCTATGACTTTTCTGCCATTAATTGTTCAATTTGGGTGGAGGGACTTGTGATAGTGGTGGTCAGAGTGAGTAGAGATGAAGAGTTGGATAGAGAGGGAATCGGGCCTGAAATGGCTTCAGGGAACGTGGTTGCTGCAGTTGTAAAATGTGGCTGCGGCTAATATGTGAAATTGAGCTGAAGTGTATCGAGTTCTGATAGGGGCTGAGAGAAATTGAAGCTAACTTTTGGAAAAATTAGGATTGTGGTGGCGGTGACTGACCAACTTAAAAAAAGAGGGAAAAGAAGCAGATCAGATGGGCGGGGGAAAGGGTAGGTAGGAGGGATATTGGTGAGTGGATGGGGATCAGGAGTTGTTTTGGCATTAAAAAAATATTTTCCCATCAACATTACCGTTTACTTGACCCAATGGTGGAAAATCGGGTGAAATGTAATACGAGTTCAAACCTCAAGGAGCGGTCTGTTTTTGGCACCTAGTCACGAGTCAAACATATTTGTCTGGAGAAATTTGTAATTTACCCAACATATTGTAATCAGATAATATAACATCATTTTATCCTTAATAAAAACTTATAGAACAAACTGATATAAGATCAGTTGTCCTTCTTTTAGATCTTCCGAATTAGATGATTGTGTTTTGCGGAAGATGAATTTCGGTTCCTAATTTATTTCATTTTTCTCATATCCAGCTTTATATTTTGAATTTAACTTATCAAAAAAAAGAACAAACTGATATAAGTGTAAAACTGAAAGCAAAAGAGCAAAGCCAAAAATAGTTGTTCCTAATATGAAACAATTGAAATTGTTAGCAACAGTTATGCCACCATGAGCATGACATTTGGACGTGCCAGCAACAAATACACAAAAAACAAATTATATGTAGCACAATAAGAAGAAGAAAGGGAAATTACATAATCAGTATAGAACATACCGGAAAGGCAAGGTCAAGTAGTGCCGTTTGGTTGCTTCCAAACTTTGTAAAGAGAAGACCCCCGGGGTGAGACTGGAGAATATAGCATACCCTGTTAAATACAGAAAATACAAAGCCAAGACCAACACTCAACAAACATCAATTTCTTACTTTCTCCTTGCGGCTGTCCATCTGGGCATGGGAAGCAATGGCGACTACATTTTCTGGTAAATTTTCCAGCTTTATCTTCAAGGCAGCAAATGCCTCTGGATTACCGGACATTGATTTCTCTATGTCCTTCAGGAATATAATTAACGGACTGTTTTTACTTTCATCAGAGGCAACCTATACAATGAGACACCTGGGTCATCATACTGTGTAGACATGAACAAGAAACTTCATGACTCAAGATAAAATCATAAGCAATATCCTTTCGTGCAGAACACAACAGCTTACCTCAAAGAGTTCGTTTAGTGCAAGCCTGTCGACATCATCAGTGACAGAACTATCTAGGCGAAGTAAGTCAGCTGCAATGAAAAGAATCAAATTACTCTCACTCTGAAAAATGGTAATTAATAAACGAAGAATTTCATGATCTTTACCAGCACAAAAGAATCCATGATTTTCTTCGCAAACACCCCCCAGATCATTGCCATCTGGAATTGATCTATCAAATCTAACCCCAACTTTGGAAGACACGTTATCTTCAAATGCAAGAACAACTTTACCTCTGGAACCATAAATGGGCCCCCTGCAGAACAATTACACATGGATATATGACCTTTCACATAAACGAAATGACAACATAATGCGACAATACAATTGCCTTCATGGTATCCAAGCCACTTGAACAAGGTCAACAGATTGATCAGCAAAGGAATCAACCTTGGAGGTCGTTGGAAAGGAGAATACAAAACAAAAACCTTAAGAGCAAGTTTCTGAAAAGTGAAAATCAATTACTATAATAATTCTGTTTGTATTGGTGTAATACATACCTTTGCAATGGCGAAAATCCAGACGGTAAGGAACCCACGAATTTTACTCTATCACCTGCCAGAATAACTACGGGTCATACAACTAAGTAGATGAGAAGATTACTAGGTAACTAGTTCCATACTGAGACAGACAATTAAAACAAATAGGAATGGGAGACAGCATGGCGAATCGAACTACTCAAACCACAAGATTTTGTTTATGACTGCAAGGATTGAAAAAAAGACTTGTATAAACCTTTCTTGAAAGTGTAACTCTTTGATGTAGCTGTAGATGCCTCCTGCTTAGGCTGCGCCTGAGAACTTATGGTAGACCCACCAGTTATATTTGCCTCAACACTCGAGGTTGGTTTCCTGAGATGTATTAAAGCTGCCTGTCCGGCCCGTTTAGCAAACACACTCGATCTTTCAGGCCTGGCACTCTCTTTCACATAATAATCAATATCCTTGGGAATTGACCCCTGAAGACATTAAAAGGTGCGTGAGAACGAGAAAGAAGCTTCATTCTATAGTTCCATTCAAAAATTACTCGCACAAAGATGTACAAGAAGCTTACACCGGGCAGTAGGAGCGAGTCAACCATAAGAATTCTAGCACCAAAATGTTTGGCCAGCGCCTTGGTCAGTATTTCCTGATATATCTCCGAACCTAGAAAGAAATAACATCCAATAATGGAATCAGCTGTACATTTTTTGTTTCTTGGCTGCCTTTTATTTTATGTTCGGGTTTTGGGTGAGGAATTGTAACAAAATACACCAAAAGAAATTAGAAGCTTCACCTGCAGGACCAGACAATAATATTCTTGGGATCACGGTAGGAAGATCTGAGGTGTACTTTGCAAATTTATTGCACTTCAAATGTATATATGTGGATGCAATCAAAACATTCTTCGTGGTCTCACTGTCACAATGAATAAAGAATATGCGAGTCACAATTTTACTGATTCAGTGATTCCAGCCAGTCCATAATGGGAAAATACGCAAAGTATTAAAAAAATCAGCAGATGCATATATGCAAATACCCTAGAAAACACTGAACACAAATTGAAATGACAGAAATGTACAGGGGAATCAAATCATAGCAATCAGAAGAAACAGTCAAGACACAATAGTATACAGCTAGTCCCTTTACCAATACATCTTCCCAGAAAAAAGTTCAGCAGAAAGAAATAAACCCAGCAACAAAAATTTGTGTTCATTCCGATTGATAATGAAAAGAATACATCACAGGCCAGAGGTGCACATCTAAGAAAAACCACACAGAAAGGACAGACAAACTGCCAAAGTTTCAAAACCAGTGCACAAATGGCTACAAGGACAAAACTAACAACACACAAAAGCAAAGTCATAACAAATTCTACCCAAAAAACCTTCGATCCAAGCCTCCTTGAGACAAGAATTATAGGGATGAAACAATGCATATCACATTCTATGAATCTCTCTCTTTCCAGCACCCTCAATTGCGCGCAACTTGCAAGTAGATTCCATTATCCAAACATGCAGAGAAACGCAATGCCAACGAGAGATCAATGCAGACAGAGACTTGATGCCATGTTTAGAGCATCTCCAATCCCAAAAGCTTAAGTTGTTAGGAAAGCAAGAATCCCAAGACCCAAGAAAGCTAAGAAGCATAGAGACTAGCAAGTTTTAGAACCTTGGCCAAGAAAGCTAAGAAGCATAGAGATCAAGTATGTGTGATACTTATCGACATGACCTCACACTATTCCCACGCCATTTATTTTTATCAGTTTTTAGAAACATTATGTCAGATGATTCTTTGATTTCTGATATATGTGGATTGATGGAGTTATATGATTGATGCATTGTTGTTATATTCCAAAACAAATCGTTCTTACCTTGCAAATTTTTTAACGTGTCCTTGGCATAAGTGTCCTGCATTTTTTTTAATCTCCCTACATGTGTCTCGACATATAGTACAGGTATGTTATTTTTACATAAAAATTGTTGTACTAAATAGGGGTGGCATGTAGCTTTAGCTTGTCAGAGAAAGCGAACTTTAATTACATACATGTATTAACATATCTATAATGGTAGGTTTAAAGTAGTTTTCATAATATTTATTTAGCAATGTTATTATCATTCTCTTTTTCATAATTTTAAGTATTTATTAAACTACGAAATTAAAATACAAAAGGCTTGCGCCTCGCCTCATGAGAGGTGAAACACCTATCCTTGCACTTTCACCTTTGATAACTTTGTATTGAATACTCTAGAATGAATAAAAAGTATAACCCCTTCCCATTTCAAATGAGGAATTGTTTCTTCATTGTCCACGTGTTAAAGTAGCCTGTAAGATCACAAGAACCAGATACACTCGGAAAAACTTTTGAGGAGCTATGTTTCAGGACACCAAATGGGCAGCTATGATTGCATCTGAAATAGCTATCAAAGTGGGAAGAAAATAGAACATTGCAAAACCATAAACTATTACAACACCATAAAACAGAAGCACGTACAGGCTCCCTAGTTTTGTCTCTATGACCGAGGATAACAGTACCAGAATCACAGTAAAAATGCGAGACCATATATCCGCACAAGCAAGTCTGCTAAGAGGCTAAGAGGCACTCTGAATACCATTGGCACTTCTACTAAGTAATCTCATATAGCTATCCATGTCCCAGAGTCATTGCTTGATTTTTCAGTTTTACTGGAAGGTAAATCAATTCAATGTAGGTAATGAACAACCTAACAAAATCTGTTATCATCACATACCTAGAAAGATAAATACTTAACCTAAACAGAAGAGCCATGTCTGAAATCAAACTAGCCGGCATGCTTCAGCAATAAAAGATACAACAAAACCACTAACGCAAGCATGAGATTTGTTGAGATATATCCACCTATATATAACCAATTTGAAACCACAAAAACAATTGCAAGTGAGCCCAGTTTTGCACCTTAAGTAATATGGGAAGTCTTCAAATGAAACTTCAATGTTGCTGGCACAGAGAATTCCTTGTTGTAACTTCTCTTTAAATTCTTGCCGCCTAGTTGCTGCCAAAATTGGAGTATCAAACCCCTTGAGAAGTTCTCTAATTCCCCTTTGTTCATCGAGTACTTTAGCAATACTTCCAGAAGGCGATCGTGCAAGCATCCGCATGAGTGGTCTCAATTCATGAGTTCCTCCTGGGACCTTTCCAATATCTGCATCCCCTGAAAAATCTAGTATGTTATCAAGATTCATGTTTTCAATAGCAGCGTCAGAAGATGGAACATCTTTCACACTCCCAGCCCCATCATCGTGATCAGAAGTATCTTTCATTTCAGCATCCAGATTACAGTTATCAGGTGCTTCACAAGCAGAAGGCAATGTAGGTATTTCAGAACCTTGTTGCACATCCTCCTCATTACGTGGATGGAGAGACAACTCTTTTCGGAGATTCGACAAAGATGCTAAAATTGATGCCCCTGCAACAGCTGAAGCATCTCCAGATCTTGTTTCAAAGTGCAATCCCTTTATTGGAGCACCATGTGATTCTAATATGCTTAATGAAGGTGGCACACCAGCAGCAGCTAAGTCATCATTCACAAGTTGCTGGAAGATCTAATGAATGCGTTAAAGGGAAACTTGAGATGTCCTCATAAGGAATAATGAGGTGCAAACATTCACTAAGACCACGTGAAGCAATTTAAAAGCAAGAGTAAGGAGAATAAACTAACAATCGTGTTTCTTAAAACGAAGAATTTAACCGAAACCAACATCTGCTAGATGAGCTGAAAAAAGGATACATAAGCATGTCTGCCAGATGAGCTGAAAACCACCTCATCGCCTCCATTCAGAGGAATAGTAGAACTTTTCGGGCAAACTTTGCCATTTACTTGGACAACACCTTTTCCACCAATAATTTCAAGTAAGGTGCCAGGCGAACCTCCACGCTGATCATAATAAAAGAGAATTGTTATGTTTTATGATGAATTATGCTGCTGACTCACGAATAACTGTATAGGACGTCCGACAAAGCTATGGATTTATTTATTGACCTAGTAAACTTCTTCAGAAACAAAGATTGAACAAATTTATACCTGCTGTTCTGTGGGCCTCAGATTGCACAAAGATTTACTAATGGATGGATCTCTGATCCACAAGTTGCATTGACGACCTTGACCAACAGTAAAAAGAGGACCACTCATGACCAAATGGGGATTCTGCAGAAGAAGAAAAAAAGCAAAATCAGAAATAATCACATAGTAGGTAATGAAGAAGCCTTTACATAAAAAATATTCAATGCTGCTTACCAATAAGCAAATGCTCAGTAAAAAAATTATAGAAAAAAATAGAGAACTGCTAACTTAGGCAATGACCGCGGTGCACAGTATAAAATGAGATAAAATAGTTAATAAATATATCAGGATGCAATTACTTCATACGACGTTCATCACATCTACGCCTCAACCTGGCCGAGCTTAAATATGGGTATGCATATGCAGCTTTTCTCCATTTTTTCCGACGTAATTGACTAAGCTTAAACGATTACAAAATGGTTTGCCAAGCTTGTCTTTAGATTTATTTATTTCTCACGCCGAGCACAAGCAAGTACGAGCCACAATTGGCTTAGTTTTCGTTTTCTAACTTCTTCTCTTCCCCTTCATCAGATTGGTTTCGAAGAATCTTGGGACAGTAGTGGAGAAAACCTCCCCCTGCAACCATTGCTCTTTCGCCATAGCCGTAGTCCACCCATGGATTATCTAAGGAACTCTTTCGAAATAGTAGCCTACCCCATGGGTCAAATACTAAACAGTTCCAGATAAAACGCTATTTTGCATTAACTAACAATATACATTTATCCCTACGGATGGAATAAACCATTTTGTGAAAGCATAAAAACTAAACAATTTTTACATGACCCAAACATATAGCTAAGTGAATTATGGTACGGAACATCTACAAATCCACATCTGGGCCACATTTTACACCAATCTTGCTGTCTTCCAAAACCCATGCGAAAACAAACTCCCAATTCTCAAAGAGGAGGAGTAAAGCAGATAAATTTCGTACGCTGACCACCCTCATCAACTGTTTTAGACTGTACTTCAAGCTGATAGAAATAGTTTAGAATCCCAATTGCATGTTCTCCTCACAATTCGGTACCAAGAAAATAGAGGGTATAAACGGCTGGAAAATCGAAGACACACCTGCGAGAACTGAGAAAGAAGCTTTCCCCATGCAACCTTCGCATGTGGTTTCAGTTGCCGTTTCTTCGCCCTATTAAGGGCTGAAGAAGGAACTGTCTTTGACTTCTCCGCATCAGTTGTATCATCACCTAAAAAAGAGTGACAAAACCAAGATACCGATCAAAGTAGCAAAAAAACCATCACAAACCAAGGAAAGTCAAAAGCACATGCAAGAAAGGTGAAATCTCCCTACCTAAAAAGGCCAAAGGCTCGCCTTTTACTTCGGCATCTGGCGATTTCTCTACACCAAGAGGCGGATCAGAGGATCGAGCCTCCTCCTGTGCTTGATCTTCACATCCCGAGTCCTTAGCTAGGGTTTCGGCCGGCGGCTGCGGCGGCTCACAGGGTTTGTCGGTGGTTGACGACGAGTCCTCCGCCGCCTAAAAAACCAACCAATCACGTCAAACTCACAGAATTATCACAAATCTAAACAAGATTATACAGGGATACAAAATTGGGTAGATATGGCGACAAAATCAAAGGGGATTAAGAAAAGAACGAACCTTGGATCGTTTGCCGTTGGGGAGAGGAGACGATAGCTGACGCTTCGATGAAGATGAGCTTCGCCTGGTTTCAACCATTCCGTCTGTCTTTTTCTTTGATCTGAAAAAAGTTTTTTGTGGAGAGAGAGAGAGAGAGAGACGAGGGTGGTTGATTGCGGGAGATCAGTTATCGAGCGTCCGGTATATTTTGGAGGATTTTTATAAAAATTTATAAGTGTGTTTTAGAGAGAGAGAGAGATGAAGCGGCGAGGAGCAGGAAGGGACGGTTCGGGTGAGTAATACTGGAGAGGGGAAGAAAGGAAATTACTGTAAATATGAATTTTGTTTGGTAAAGGTCGGGGGTATTGAAAAATTTTTGGGTACTGAATGAGTACCACGTGCCATGTCGAGCACAATTTCGGCCATCCAAAAATATTTTTGACCGCTAAGATTGATTCTTTCTCTCCCCTCTTTCAGACCGCCGGATCGCATTTTAGACTGCTGAGATTGTAAAGTAAGTATCACATAAGCAATACCCACCCAATACTGAAAAATTTCTCGGGGTGCTAGTCGATCTAATCTGTGCCACTTTTAATATGTTGTCAGTAGCTTAGATTTTTGTTTTTTTCTTTTTTTTTCTTTTCTTCCTATTTTCATTTTTTTATTTTATTTTGGGAACGTGTTTCTTATGACCAGATTCCAAAATATAGAAACAACTTTTTTTGGGGGGTTCGAAATATCTCTATGGATGCAGTTGTAGGATGTTTGTAAGGAAAAATAAATAAATAAATAAATAAAACATAAAAACATTTCTATTCTAGTATTCTACAACCTTAGTACTACGAGTACATTAATGTTTTCGTTAATAGAGATAATGAGAGTTACGACGCGAGGATAGTTAATCAACGCTATATCAATTATTCTAATGTTTCCCTATACTTGATGTTGTATCGTGCTGACGGGGCTAGAACCAGGATTTGTAAATAGGGATCACATACTACTAACAGTCATTAAGAATTTTATCGAGTTTGGCAATAATAAAGGGTAATGAGAGTTACGACACGAGGATGGTTGATCAACGCTATAGCAATTATTCCGATGTTTCCCTATACTTGATGTTGTATCGTGCTTACAGGAGTAGAACCAAGATTTGTAAATAGGGATTAAATACTGCTGACTGTTATTAAAAATTTTATCGAATTTTGCAGTCGTAAAAGGTAAAATGAGAATCATACTAATAGAAATATTGATGTATATTTTGACATACGTGGCATCAATGTGAAAGCCCAAAAAAATAATACCTCTTCTATGTGATTTTTTAATCTCAATGGGTTAAGTGATTCCAATTTGTCTTCTTCCCTCCATCCTTGAACGCGACAAAAATAGAATGCTAGAGGTTTGAAACTTGGTGAACGGCGTGAAGAAGAGCGTGCCTTACGAGATGAGAGACATTTGAAAAATCGAAATACTACTTCTTACTAATTTCAAAAACGAATATTAACCATTCTAAAAAACAATTTTTGAATTCTACTACCAATAAGGAAGTGGTTTGATGTTTGTTTGCTAACCTACATTTTTACTAATTTGATGTTTGTTTCAACAATAGAAACAGGCTGAGCAAACCAACCTTGGACTGTATCAAAGGAAGAGGAAACAGATGAATGGGCTAATAATGGGCTGGCCCAAGGCCACGACGGAGTGGGCTGCGGGTATTGTTAACTCAAGTCCCTTCTGCTCTTTTTGCGGGCCAGTTTAAATGGTTTGTTATCTTGCCGCTATGCACATTTGGCCCGATTGTCAATTACATTTCCATACCAGGGCACACCGCACACCGAAGCGGGGGGCCGGCCCTTCACGGCCCCAATTTTCTTAAATTTTTCACTATATTTTAAATTTTGTTAGTAAAAATAAAAAGAAAGGTCCCCTAAAAATTGTGCTATTAATATATATGATGATATTTTGTTATTAATTTATGAATATATGACTTGGTCCCCCGCGATAGAAATCATGCTCCCGCACTATTCATACGAACGAGGTGATGCATATTGGTAAATTTGTAATTTAATTTATTTTTTTGATAAGGTAAGTGTTTAATTCAACAGATGACAATTAAAGGTATTAATTTTCAACTCGAGATTGATTCCGACCTTAACCCAAAAGAAACGAGATCGAGGCCCATAACTTACGAAGAAGTTTGAATCAGGGGACCCGATAATGCGGGATACACTACACTGGTGTAGTAAGTGATCGGAGCCGCCAAAAGTGTGTTTAATTTTTTAGATTTTCTAAAAGTATCCTACAGTATATTATCTATAAGTAATGTAATATTTGAATTTTGCTAAAAGTATACTGCATGTAAGATAAGTATCTTACAAGTAAAATAATGTTTGAAATATGAATTATTAATTGTTAATATGAACAACTCAAATGCATACTTCAAAGATGCATGGGCGCCCTACAAGGTCACCAGGTCCGGATATTCCCATGCAATGTTAATTTTTTCCCACATACAAGCAATGAATACGATTCCAAAATCATCTCCAATTTATGATTTTATCCATACCATCATTATCCATTCCACCTTGTAAATGTTCGATTCACTCATTTCACGCTTAATAAAAGGGAAACCATCACGTTATAATGGTGAGACAAATTTGATGTGCAGTAGCCAAACTTATCAGTCAAGCTATTTATTTTGCCGTTCCAAAAAAAAAAAAAAAAAAACTACTGTATTTTATTTTCATCTAAAAAAAAAAAAAATTCCAACGGTGAATTTAAAGTGGACATTATAGCAGTGCGAATACTATCTAAAAAAATAATCTTGCCAGAGAATTAATTTTAACACTCTCCAATTTACCATCCCACTCCTTTTTTCGTCTTTATTTGTATCGAGTTATTATATTGCCCCTTCATACTTGAAGGCCGAACGGGAGAGGGGGTGCTGCGCAACATGTTGTGCGGCACTTGGCAAGGCCGCGCCGGTGTCGGTCCGATAATCGTAGACGTCCATCCCGTAGAGCACGTCGAGTATTACAATTGTACCATTTATTAACTCGATTGGATATTGTTAAGTGCGTGATCGGAACACATATAACTTGAAAAAAAATGGAATAAAAATGATTGAAAACACGGGATGAAAACTATTGAACTCATTTTTTTCAAGACATTTGTGTTCCGATGACGCACTTAACGATATCCGATCGAGTTGACTTTTGGTACACTTGTAGTACTCGACGTGCTCTACGCGATGGACGTCTCCGATCATCAGACCGGCAACGGCGCGGCCTTGCCAAGTGCCGCACAGCATGCTGCGCAGCACCCCTATCCGAACTCATCGAACTCATGACACAGCAACAATTTAAATCCACATGAACATGGGAAAATTAAATCACTACCCTTTTGCAAATTTCGTTTTAACAATCAGGGATGAACTTCCTCAAACAAATTGCCATACAAAGTTAGAAGCGAATTTAAGGGTTCCAAACATAACTTTTCAAACACATTTCTTTTATTAAACCAAATGAAAAAGGAAGATAAAGCAACAATTCTCCTTTAGAACGCCAAGGTTCCTATTCTCTCTTTATCATTACAACAAAGTTCAACAGTTTACAAAAACTCTAGTTACATAGAGGTACGTAGAACATTCTAATTATTTAGTCCCCGGGAATTATTCAGTCCCGGGGTACTCCAGTACCACACGTTCTGGCACGATCCACAAACGTGTGGTGCTGTTCCGCGGAATAACTGAATAATAACACGCGCGGTAGATCGAACACCACAGCACACTTCACCAGAACAAAAGCTTGAGATTCAAGCAAACCAGAAACACAGCCCATACCATAGAAGCCGCAACCAGATCCCCGGCAATCGGATTCACCTCCTTGAATATCAAACGACACCAAGCCAGCGCCGCAAGCATCGTCGAACTCACAACCAACCCAACCCAAGGCGCGTCCAACCCGAAAACAATCGGGTCCCACGCCAAACTCGAAGCCAGATAGCTCAGGAAAAAGGCCAAGGCGGTGGGCTTCCGGTGAAACCCACCATCGGCCCAGAAGAGCCACGCGCAGAAGCCCATCAGCGCCGGCAATCCCACGAAGATCGCCTCCAGAGCCAGTGACCGGAACCACGTGGGCTGCTTGGGAGATGCCACGTGGGCCGAGTGGAGGAAAGCGACCGCGGCGAGGTGGAGAGAGAGCGGGAAAGCCACGGCTATGGCCAACGAGCGGACGCCGCGTTTGGCCATCGCCGTTCGCCTCGGCCTCCTCCCTTTCGCGGTTTTGTTTTCGTGGTCTTCATGATTTGTTTTCGGTTCGCCCACGGTGGTCTCGTCCTTTGGTACTCTTTGTCGGATGTTTTCGTTTTCTGCCTCCATCACTCAAACTTCAGACACAGAGAGAGAGAGAGAGAGATTTTAGAGAGAGAAGAATGGAGTGACTAATTTCAGGTGCGAGTTTTATAGAGAGGAGTGGTTATCGGAAGGACACTCTTATCCGTCACACATTGATCCGAGTCGATGATATTATTAGGGGTGTGTTTATTTTAAGATTAAGACTCTTATCCGTCACACATTGATCCGAGTCGATGATATTATTAGGGGTGTGTTTATTTTAAGATTAAGAGGTGGGAGTGAAACGTGGACGAAAGAGGTGGGGATGTGTGGAAGGGTGAGTGTACACGTGGATGGAGGGGTAGTGCCAACGGTGCCTCCTGAGGGAGGAATATTTTTAGTGTCAAGCGGGTATGGTTGACGTGATACCCGCTCGCGTACATTCGGTTGCCCAAAAATGTAACGGACAGAATCGGATGAAAACATAGTTTTCCTTTTCTCTTTTCTTTTTAAAAAATTTATCCGGGACTTTCAATTTGGACCGTCTGTTGAATTTTTAGAAGGGTGACTGTGCGCGAACGAACAACACGTGTTATTCGCTCGGTATTTAAAAAAATTTCCTCCTGGTGATTAGGTCAGAAGAGGGAGAGAGGGATGTGTCGGGGGTTTTCTTTAGTTGTGGTGAGGTGGAGGGAGATTTTGGTGGATTCTGGAAACGGCTACACGTTTAATGTGAAACGGAAAAAGGAAAAAGAATTCGATACTTATCGAGGACCGACACTTTTGTTTTTTTAACAATAAAAATACTGCATTGGAAAATAAGTTTACTTTTTTGTGATAAAATTGAAAATACAAATGCAATAAAATAAGAATTCAAAATCTAAAAATTAATGGAATTAAAATTGTGATTGAGTGAGTGTAACATTTTGTACTTAAGACAGATTCGTCCCTGTTACGGAACTTACAATTTGCATGAACGTTTATTTTCCAGCACAACTTGATCGAACTCCCCACATTAAAAACATTGTAATCGGTGGATTTGCTGAACATCCTTGTGTTTTGTACTCTCTCAAAATGAATAAGACTCCGGCCTAATGAAAGTTTTGAAAATCTACTTCTAAAAATAAATGAGGGATGCCGTGTGTATATAGGTTAACTGGTGACTCTACGAATAGTTACCGAGTAGAAGAGAGTCAGAGACATATTTGTTCACAAAGGACGAGTCCGTCCATAGCGAACAGGTGTCAATGAAAAGATACAGCTCTAAATCAAATCAATTTCCATTCACACTTTAAATAAAATATTATATCTAAAATATTTTTCCAACAAAAAAAATTACGATGACGGAAACATGCAAAATTAGTGAAAGATCATGGCCAGGGATGGGGCCGAGGGGGTGCTAGTAGCGGCGGTCATACTTGTTAAAAAAAAAAAAAAAAGGTCTAGTATTATATAAGAAAAAAAATCAAAATTTTTCTTATGAATTATATAGGTTTGTCCCTGCATAATAAAATTCCTAACTTCGTCTCATATCATGACTCAATGAAAGCGAATATTCAACTGCAAATGCTATGGTATTGTATAATTGTAATTCTCACTGTAAATTAGTCTATTTATCTAAAGCGGGCGTCATTTCAAGTGAGTCTTCTCAAATCTCTATCCCTTTTCTTTTAGTAAAATTGACAAATTTGAGTAAAAAGTAAAAACTCAATTTTGTATTAGCATCTCTAATGGCAAAATCAAAACTTTATCCTAACAAAGTTTTCAATGACAACATGGTAAATACAAGTGAGAATATTGAGAAAAGGGTAAAGGAAATGGGTCAATGGGTGGATTTTCTCATAATGAGGTAGAGAAAATGGGCAAAACTCATTATGAGGTATGGCATGGAGATCGTTTTTTGCTTCTTTTACCATAAAAAAAGAGTCTAAAATGAAGAAATGGGTCAAGATTGAATATGCTATTACTGTAACACCCCAATTTTCGAACGCCTTGTTGTTTTTAAACAAATTATTTACTTGTAGATAAATACAAAAGTCTGTGCATCTTGACCGTCCGTATATGTTTTTGACGGTCTGGATTTTAAAAAAATTCATCCAGGTAAGAGTTAACTCTTACATGGAAGAGTTTTTTAAAACTCCGGACCGTTGATTCCTAAAATGGACGGTCAAGATACGTTTGTGCGCGTACGTACATGTGTGTGTACGTACGCGTAGCCGGGTTTTAAAACATTTTTCTAAAATGATTTGATCAATTGAAGTCTTGTTGTTTAAATAACAGCGGAAGCTTTGTTTTGATTACATGAGTTTAACATAAATGGATTTTGTTCCATAAAAAGTGTTACAATTTTTCCATTTTGTTCCATAAAAAGTGTTACAATTTTGAACTAAATTTTCTTAAAAAGGAACAGAGGACCAACCAATAGGGGTCCAAAGGTGGACGATTCTCCTTCTAGTATGACATCATCATTACAACTTCTATCCCTAGCTAGCGCGGGAATACCATGAGCATAAAACGCTCGGTAGATAATTCTGACTCCTACTTAACCCCATGTATCTAACACATACGCATGGATAATGAATGAAATAAATATAAAAATTCATTCATTCATTACAATACAATAGTAGTGAAGGCATAATAGTTCAATATCCGCAATAAATACAGAAAGAGCAATACATCATCCTGTTTTTTACTAGCTATTAACTTAGTGAATTTTAAGGATCTTCTTCCCAACGTTCTTTTCCTCCCACCATCGCTAACTCGTTTCCCAATGCATACCACCCGGAGTCCTTCACCGTTCTCCAACACACATAGGGGTGTTGTACCGTATCTGGAGTCCTTTACTGTTTCCCAAACATTGTACACGTGCTCTTTGAATAACTCCAACCCCATCCGAAGAAAAACGAGAAAAATGTATTCTACTTCTCTCCACACCTTTGTAAGACTGCAAGTGAAAGAACAAGAACACCAGAACCAGGGACGGAGCTATATGCTACCCTGGTTCCAAAAAAAAGTTTTATTTTACGTTAATATATTAGATAAAGGGGTTGGCCTAGTGGTCAATGCTTGAGACTTAAAGGTTTGCTCCCTCCTAGGGTCTCAGGTTCGAAACCTCTTAGGTGTTATGAACTCATTTGGGGTCGGTCATCTAGAGCTTTGATCGCTTTAAATGGGGCCCGCTAGTGGACGGTGGGATTGGTCTCCAGGGATTAGTCGAGTCTTGCGAAAATGTTCCAAACACCTGGTTATCAAAAATAAATATATATATATATATATATATATATATATATTATTCTTTTTTAGTAAAAATATGAAGAAAAATGTTTGGATACCAATAGGTATCTAAGAAAAAATGTAGTATTTTTTTTATCTAAGAAAAAATGTTTGGATATATACGGTAATTTTCTTATCCGGACCTCCCGGATTTAAGAAAAAATGTATTTTTTTTTGTTTTGCAAATTATTTTTGGAAAATCCGAGCCGACCAATGTGTTCAGAAGGTGTTTTCAAGGAATATACAGTTTTTGCGAAAAACTGCTTGGATCAAGCCCTACCCGGTATTTTTTTTTTGAAGGTTTTCTGCGTGGACCCTTGAAAACACCTTCTGAACACATTGGTCAGCTCGGATCGTCAAAAAAATGCTCGGATCATGGAGGTCCGGATTCCCGGATCCCGTTTAAGAAGCTAACGTGTATATATATATATATACACCGAGCTTCACATCCAAACTCCCTGACCTTCTTAAGTTACGGACCTCCACCTTCCCAATGTTTTTTTGAAAATCCGAATATTGCGTTTTTGTGAAAAACAGCTCCGATCAAGCCCTTCCGGGTATTTTTTTTTGCCAAATCTTCGCGTTGGACCTTGAAAACACCTTTTAAACACATCTAACGGTTCGGATCGTCGAAATTTGGTCCGGAAAGTCGAAAATACCCCTAGGTCCGTAACTTAAGAAGTTAAGGGAGTTTGGAGGTGAAGTGGACTGTATATATATATATATATATATATACATATAGACAAATTTTCTAGTCCAAACCTCCCGAGAATAAGGAAAAATTGATTTTTTTTGTGTTGCAAATTATTTATGGAAAATCCGAGCCGTCCAATGTGTTCAGAAGGTGTTTTCAAGGGTCCACGTGAAAAATCTTCAAAAAAAATACCGGGAAGGGCTTGATCCAAGCAGTTTTTCGCAAAAACTGTATTTATATATTTTTACGAAAACTGCTTGGATCAAGCCCTTCCCGGTATTTTTTTTAAAAAAATTTCCGCATGGGACCCTTGAAAACACCTTCTGAACACATTGGACGGCTTGGATCGTTAAAAAAAATTTTGGATCATGGAGGTCCGGAAACGGGAAGACCGGACTAGAAGCCCTCCCTATATATATATATTAGATACCTATTGGTATCCAAACATTTTTCTTCATATTTTTACTAAAAATATATGCTCTACTAAAAATATACTCCTACTATATTACCGGTAAACTCCTGTTGAATAGTGCCACCCCCAAACCTAAATTCTGGCTCCGTCCCTGTCGGAAACATTAACAACGCACAGAGTCACAGACCAATACCATGATGAAATACCTTTTCAGTTATCAAGGCTCCAGTTGTTTTCTTGCATTTTCTTAATAAGTAATGTTGGCACATTGGCACCCAAAAGAACTAAAACATAGAAGGAAGATGGCCAAAATTGATTATTGTTCCTCTCCAGTTTTTAACTATCCATGGGCGACTAACCAAATTAAAGCCAAGATGAAAGCCATAATAATCCTGTTTCAGTTGTATAAAGTTGTAACATCAAGGTAACACGGTCCATTGAGCAAAAAAGCACGGAGATAGATACATACTACATCTGAAATGTCATGAAAACCTAGGAATAGGCTCATTACAATAGTGAAAAGACCAACTTCTTACTGGTGTTCTTCAAACCAGAATTAGCTACTTGCGGCTTTGGATGCTTTTCAGCCTCACTTGGATCCAGCCAATTGAGAGAGTGACGATTGAAGAGAGGCCAATTGGGAATAGTGACCAAAGTGGTGATAACTACCCCAGCGGCATATACTAGCAACATTGTCTGGAATGATCCCAATGCATAGCCCGTTGCAAACAAACGCCGCCACCGCAAAGCCCACCAGCAGAATCTGCATCAACTCCTCTGCTAGCTTCTGCCCTTGCCAATCCATCTGGGAAGAGACAACAAAAAAGACAGACTATCAACTACAGTAGAACAAAGGCAGGATGAATCTAACAGTTGAGTTCATAATCTGAGCGTAGGAATCTACCTTGAGAATCTTGCAAAAAGCAATCAAATATACATGAATACTCGTATTAATTAGTTCGCCACTCAAAAGAAACCACTAAAAGTGACAGGATGGAGAAAGACTGGGATTCTACATCAACACTAACATTAACCAGAGTCCGCAGATTGGATCTTACATGAACTATACTACTATATACATGGGGATTACAAACCTTACACCTACTTAGGCTACTCGAACCCCGATGAAGCGAAAATCATGATCCCAGAGGAGATGTACCTTGTTCCCCGAAGAAGACGACAATAACTGAGACCAAGGTATGAATGTGCAGTACCAGCATTATAGTACATATGTAATATGTTATCCTCCGGGACCTTATTAGCTAATTCTAGCATGCTAGTATATCAGGTAAAAGCATGAACAATTACAGATAATTAGAAGGAAAACGAATTTTCTGTTTGGTTTCAGTTCAGCCTTTTGGGCCAGAGTCCCAAGTACTCTGCTAGGGCTGGGACTCAAGCTATCGGACATATATTTTTTCCTTCGGCAATAACTAAAAAAAAAGGATTGGCTTCGAGCTGAAATGGCCATCAAACCTTTCTACCTTTTCTTATGGAGTTCCAATCTCCATCCACTCGTAATTGGTCCTTTAAATGATTCACTACAACAATCGACTGTAGCGCTCATCAAGAAATTCATCCCTAATATATTTACGGCACCAAAAATTAATGACACAAATGAATTTGAAACTTAAATCGTTAATCTTTCAAAAAAAAGAAAGAAGAAGAAGTTATTTTACCACACAGTAACTGTGTCCTACCAGCTTTTTCTTTTGTTTTGGCAGGGACAATTTTCGCAGAGGGACTACAACGTGACCGGTTTTGATGAATCGTTGTGGATTCGGAAGGAAATGGCTCAAAACTGGAAGAAAAAAAAAAGTAAAAATCAGAGGGGATGTGGCATGGACAAAACCTGAACCCCAAAAGTGTTACCAAAATTGGATGCTTTCTTATCTGCTCTTACCATGTATTATAAGAGTTTAAATTATTTCCACCGCTCCAAATCTATTGTATTTCGCCACATGTCCATGTTCTACTATTTGGGACCACTGTTTGGACACATGGCGCAATGCAATCGATTTGAAGGAAACTTTTGTTTCCACCGGCGGTGGAAATAATTTAATCTCGTATTAGTAATTCCCAGGTTCTTGCCTTATACTAATGATTACAAGAAATTTCTACCATTACCACTTGTTTCCTGACTCATACTTTTTTATCAGTTATCAATAATCTCCAAATTAATCAAATGGGAAACAACCCCTGAATTGGAATTGGCGATTAATCTGTCTTAGATAATAGGAGAAATGGTAGAAGTCTCATGCTTGCGATATACTGTCGTACTTTTTTTTTTTTTTTTTTGGTACGGAGATATCATTTTTTGTGGGACCTATATTATTTCAACCAATAAGAATAAGAGCTCTGTTCATCCTCTTTTAAAATTTAATTTGGATTCCAAAACAACAGCCGAACAAACCATGCAGAATTTAATTTTGTTCGCCCTTCTTCAAAGAGGGTGGTGATCAAAAATCTTTTTTATTGGTTGAAATGATGTAGTCCACTAAAAAGAAATGTCATCTTACCAAAAAATGATATTAATCGCTGTGTTTGGTTGAGAGTTTTGAGAAAAATATTTGGAGAAATATTTTTGAGATAGTGTTTGGATAAGTTTTTGGAAAAAGTAATAATTAGAGAGATGTGTAATAATTAGAGAGAGATAGAGAGAAAAATGATAATAATGATTGGATAAAGAAGCATGAGTAGAGAGAGAAATATGATTAATGATTGGAGAGAAGAGAGATGGAGAAAGAATATTTTTGAATTTTTTTTTAGAAATGTGAAGTGAACAAAGTAAATTCTTTACCAAAGTTTCCTCCAAATCTATTATATTGTGTCATGTGTCCAAACAGTGGTCCCAAAAGGTAGAACATGGACACATGACGCAATGCAATCGATTTGGAGGAAACTTTGAATCACACCGCAAGTGTAAAAAATGTTTTCTCTACCAAAAAATGTATTACATGGGTGAGATCTACACCATTTCAACCAATGATGGAGGGTTTTGTTCACCCTTTCTTAAGGAAGGGGAATAAAATTGTAATACGTCATTTCAATCCTAAGATGAAGAGTTTTGTTCACCGTCTTTTAATGAAGGTGAATAAAATTACACTCATGTTTGGTATGTTTTTTAGACACTAATGTTGAAAGAGGATTTTTTTCCCAAGTAAACAAGAATTCAAACTTGAATATCTTGGTTTATTTGCCTAATCCAAACAAGCTTGGGCCGATAAAAGGTGCTAGCTCGTGTGACCGAGAGCCGAACTTGTGCAACGCGCAAGGCTCTATACTAGGACATACGAGCCCAGTCATTGGAACACGGGCATGATAACATATTGGGCCGATAATGCTGGATCATGCCCATTGCCCAACTCTGTATGACTGGCATGCCAAGTCGATCGGCGCCATGTGATGATCGAATGACACGACTCGGGCCACTCGCCACGTGGTACTTGCCGACTTGGCAGCTTGTCTAACATCATGCACTATGACATCTGAAAAATGGTTACGAATAAGTTTTGCATGCTTCGTGACTTTAGAGAGAGAGACTTTTGCATCAAAACGCCTACTAACCCTGTAGATAATTATGTGATGTTCCTCGCTCAAAGCTTGTGTTCAAGTGACCTCTACAATGGCTTGATGAGTCTACAGATACCCTACGAGCATACAATGCGATCTTAGCTCTGACCCCCGAGGTCCCCTGCAAATATATACTCATCTTGGTGGTGAAGACAATCTCCTTGTGGACTGAATTGCGGTGTATTTCAAACGACGAAACTCCTTCATAGCTTCAATGGTTCGGTTATTGGCATTGACCCTAGGTGCTTGGTTTAAGAGGTTGGACGCCGCAAGCGCCGCTTAGGTTAACTCATTTGCATAGATGAGATGATCATCTATATATGTACCCCAAAAAGTGAAGGGGCATCCTTGGGGATTTTTGATTGGCAACTCACGACTCCCCTCTTTCTGATGAAAAAATACCCATTGACTATCATCAATAAGGTATTTTCCTTTCCCCAATGTTTCAGATCAACACCCTTAAACAGTTCAAAAGCAATAAAATGGAAACAGGAAGGAAAGCATAGAATGGCCACCTGTACGTGATCCTTCATTCTCGAGAGCAGCTTGAGCTTGCACAGGATTAGGATCCAAGGACTGCTACGCCCACGGAAGGCTATGTACAGAAAATGTATTGACCGAGCTTAGGGGTACAGAAGGTTATGTAACCCCCCAAGCTCGGTCGTAGCATTTTCTGTACATAGCCTTTTGTAACCCTCGACTTTCCGATTTGGATCCAAAGTGCACTCTGTTTCAAATAGACCCTCATCATTATTATTTTTTTTTGAATAACTAAGTATCTAGACCAGGTTACGCACATGATCTCAACTGATTTACAACATCTTTAACCTGAAAAATCAATTGTAATTTGATAACATCTCCCAACTACCAAGAAATAGCGTGAATATACGATTCACAAAATCAAAATTATATCGTTATTACAATTGCAAATCTGTAAAGGACAATCGTCGAATCAACTCAACTCGAACGAAGAGAAACATAGGGAAAACCCAAGGACGTTAAAAAATAAAAATAAAAATCGAAAAACATTTTGATCCAAAAAGAGGCACGTTAAACAGTTGACTTAATAATAATAACCGTAGTCGGAGCGGCATTGTGTAATGTAACTGCAACCACGGGAGTAAGGGTTAGCTTCAGCATCCTCATAGCAGTTATAGTAGGACAGACCCCTGACCGAGCACGGCGTATAGTCGTACGCCAGCGCATTGTAACAGATGTAGTTATACGAATATAACTTGCGCCGGCTGTTGATCTCCGAATCCGTCTCCAACTCACCCTCCCCCATGCACTCCGCTATCGATCCTTGGCATCCCGGTTTCGACACCGCCCAGCTCTGCTGCTCGCGGTAGTTCCCGGTTGCTCCGACGGTGGACAACGAGATCACCACCAGAGAAATAATGAGTAAGAAGTGGAAGAAAGAAGAACTCATTTTGGCTTTCATTTTTTCTCTGAACTTTCTTCTCTGACCTCTCTTCTAAATTAATTAATGTCATGCACAAGTGTTTCCTACAATGCTGCAGCCCGGCACGGCGGCTTTTATGCAATTCAAATGCCAAAAGTCCTGCAAAGGATTCAAGGAAAAATATAAAATTTTATTCGTCCAGTTCCCCCAAAAATATCATAAAAAAATTGGAAAAAATTGCATAAAAAAATCAATGCAAGAGCAGCACATTCGTGGGAAGTTGTTACTGAGTTTATTTATTTATTTATGAGTTTCTCATCAGTTTCTCTAAAATGAGAATTTGGGTTCCGAGCGTGCATGGGTGAGGTGGCGCCGAGCTCGCATTTTAGCCGTTCAAAAGTGTTTTAGATGGCTCGAATTTAAAAATGGAAGAGGAGAGAGAATTAGGAGAGAGGTGGAGGGTTGAGAGAAATCTGAACCGTCCAAAATACTTTTGGACGACAGAGATGTGTGTTCAGCACCACGTGTACCGTACCCGCGTGGTATCCAAAATTTTCTCATTTAAAATTTGTATTTAAATTTCAGAAAAGCCTATCTCAGACATTCACTAACGTAATGAGTTGTAAAATTTCATGACAGCTTTGTATCCATTTTCAAATTGATTTTTCGGACAGGGGAGAGATGCACGTCGTGACATGCAGCTGGAATAGAAGAGCGTCCGAGATTTTGGGAGGAATAAAACCTTAGACTCTGATCAAATAAAAAAAAATAAACACAAGATTCTATCATGCCAATCGACGGTGCCTAATTGAATTATTATATGTTGTGAAAAAATAGAATAGACACCCTTTATGTCACTCTCCACCACACCCTCACTCACATGGAGTGTGGAGCTAACACGGGATTCACATGTGGGGATCACATCCCATGTGAGTGAGGGTGTGGTGGGGTTTGGTTTCCAAGCCCCAATTTCCACCTTCTTTTTTTTCTTTCCTGTTGGGCCTCCAAATGGCAGAAGCACTCTCCCTTCAACATTTGTAAATATACTCTAGTGCAATACTTGTGCAAGATAGGTCTGTGGGGTCCACTTCAAAAACTCATACAAATGATCTAAGTTGTCAATTAGTTATAAAACTATTGTTTGAGTCATCCTAAAAAAAATCAAGTCAATTGTATAACTTTAGATACTTGATCCAGTTGTCTAATTTTGTTTCAAACTTCTATCAAAATTCATGATCCTAAATTGTGAATGAATAATTAGAAGGCAGATCAACCACTTACAATTTTTCGAATGAGCTGATTTTTTAGGAGTGACTCAAAAGATTATTTAAAAAATTAATGAATGGTACGGATCATTTGTGTGGGTCTTCAAATGGATCACACGGACCTATCTCGCACAAGATATGTACTACAAATAGTATATCTACAACTGTGGAAGAGAGGGAAAATAAAGCCGCGCCATTTGGAGGCCCCACGGGAAAAAAGGTGGAAACTGAGGCATGGAAACCAACCGAACAGGGAAGATTGTTGAAAACCATGATCCAAATGGATAAATTATAGCAAAGTCGGTGGCTATGAAAGTTGCAGAATAAATATTGATTTCGGGAGTAATTCCAGAATCCCCGTAAAACGAAGATTTCGAACCAATCCAAGTGCTTATTTTTTTTTTACCCTTTTTACCCCATAGAACTGGACCTAAACCTAATTGTTAGTAAAAGAATTTGAATTATCTGCCCAAGGAGAAAAACTTGGCTACAAATAGGCTACTATGTGGTGTCGCTCGGCATATCCGGGCCATCCAAATGTATTTGAATGGTCAGATTTGGAGAGAGAAACCGGTGATCAGAGGAAGAGCAGAAAGTGTTTTAATCCGGACCATCCAACACACCTTTGGATGGTCCGGATGTGTTGAAGGATCACCAAGTTAGCTCCTACCCTGTTTGCAACCAAGTTTTTCTCCTGCCCAAGGCATTGTTCTGAGATTCCAAACAAAGGCGTAGAAAATCAGTAATCAATAGCTTCCCCAGAAGATACCAGGGTCCTAATAGAAAATTCATATAGATACAACCAGGGGGTCTAGGTGAATATCTAATGCGTTCCCTGACTGGAGAAGTCATTTTTGGAGGCGAAACTATGCGGTTTTGGGAATTGTGTGCTCCATGGTTAGAACCTCTAAGGGGCCCAAATGGGTTGGACTTGAGTAGGCTTTAGCCTAGGTTGGAGATCAAACAAAATGGTTGAATTGCAAATTAACGAAGTAGATCACCCGCAACATTTCATTTCAAAACCCCGATAGAGCAATGTTACTGACACAAATATGTGGACACAGATTTGAACATGGTTCAAATTGTCCATATCCATCCGATGCGGATAAGTCCCCCATGATGTACATTGAACGACTCTGGACAGATCTGCAAAGTATTGAACCTTTTTCACACTGAAATTATACAAAATGATACAAACTTAAGACCCACAATGCTTAAACAATTTACACGTTTGGGCATAAGACCAGGTATGATCCAAGAAAAAAAAAACAAATTAATAGAAGGGACAGGTGGCAGGAAAAAAACATGTTATCTTTCGAGCTTGCTGAGTAATGCTTCCATGGGTGGCAGCTCCTGCACAATTTGTTGCCAGTCAGGCATGCCCTGCAGCAGACAGGGTATAAACTGCTAGATGAAAAAACACCGTATTTGACAAAAACCAGTTGCATTGTCTATGAAGGAATAACTTAGTTACTTTCAAAATCTTAATGCCAAATGTTTATTCAGTGACGATGACAAGACGAAGAAGAAAATGATGAGCTCTAACAACTAGTCAACCTTCGGAGAATGATTAGAATAGCCCAAAGCTTCATGTTCCATGTTTGCATATTAAACGTGTCATACTGATTTGGGAGGGAAAATCGTTAAGGGAGGATTTACGCATTTGGAGCACTGACCTTCCCTGATCTTCGAACACGACCATCTAGACGCAGTATTATGTAGACATCTTCACCAGGCGTAACCCCTTCAGATTTCTGTTGATCCATTATCCACCTGAATGATGTCAGGGAAAGTCAGAAGCTAGCAAATTACTATAAATAACCTATTTCTTGCAGAGATACAAGCCTGTTGCTTCTGTAAGCAAATCTATATCCCAATCTCTTGGCATAAACTAGAAAGGACGTAAAAACGGATATATGATGTACAAATCTCTTTCGTAAGAGACCAGGCAAGCAGAACAGGAAATTATCCCCCATTAAGATACTAGAAAGAAAAAACTTGTTACCAAATTTAAAAGTAGCTGCTGACCTTTCCCACTCTGCAGGTGATACCACCTCAGCCTTGAATCGAACCTCAGTTTTCAATTTCGATTTTGCAGTTATTGACTGAGCTCGTTTGTCAAAATCTTCCTAGCAGGATGCCATACACATAGTGTCAGGGGATTTATCAAAACTAAATGTTGATCGAATATGCACATGACAATGTTCTCCACAAAATTTGTTGCAAAGGCGCACAGGTGCAGGATAATCTAGACCTGTGCCATCACTGGCATGTAAAATGACAAATGGGATTTTGGACATGAACACAAACAAGTGCACCACATGACACATAACACATATTACTCGACTTTAAAAACTAAATTCATTAACTGTCAGAGCATTATCTCAATTGTTTGAAGAAATGGAGACAGCCATGGACACCGAAAAAACTTGTTGGCTCCTAGGAAAAAGGCAGGGCCAAGCAAGAATGTTTATGCGATTCTCTAAACCTTACCCCTATAGAAGGAAGGGAAGAAGCTGCCTTTGGACGATTGCCAAAACCTTTCTTCGTAATTTGTGGTGCTCTCGCTTGTCCCCAAATAACAGGAATCAAAAGAACACCTCGTCGGAGGAGCTCAGTGCGGAACCTTTCAGCCTTTTTTATGGCTAAAGAAACTGTCTCCTTCTTCCCAGCCAAAATAACCTGAACCAATCACCAGTTACAACATCACACACCAAGAAAATGAAGATTTAGACAACAAAAAATTTCTACACACATGAGAAACTTAAAATTGACAGAAATGTACATTGGCCTAAGGTTTCAACAGTGTTTAAGAGCCAAATTAGATGAAATCTCTGAGACATTGCTGCTCCTTTTCTTTCAGCTCTCAGCTATATCAAGTGGGACATTTTTCTTTTCCGGCCCATCTAGCAAGTCAAAAAATGCAATTGCAAAAAAGAAAAAAAAAAAAACAAACAAAATACGTAATGCAGCTTTCTCTCCCCTGGAACACCTTTTCCACCTTTCTTCCCCTTCCAACATTTCATCATCCTCATCTCCCCCCCGCCAAAAAAAATAAAAAAAATCACCCTCATACTAACAATTAACTTAACCACTAAAACCTACAATCGTCAGTTATTTCATTGTGATTTTATTGAAAGCTATTTAGACATGAAGAATCTGATTAAGGAAAAAGTTTAGATACTAACTGGCCTGACAGTGTCTCGTAATTGAACAAGTTCAACAACTCGATCAGTTGAGAGCCGCAAAGGCAACCTTGATAGAGTTTCATCTCGGGATATCCGAGCAATTTGTTCCTCTTCTTTCTTGTTATCCCAGAAAAACAGTGCCACGAGAATGATAATACCTGTAGGGTTGCTGATTCAAAAGTTTAGTCATTTTCAGCAGTTGCCCGTAACAAAATTAATGCAAATAATCGGCAAAGCTGGTTACAGATGTGTAAGAGTATCTAGATGTCATAATTGGAAGCAAAAGAACGTTTTTGTCTACCTCCAACATTGATGGCAGCATTTTCAGCAGTTGCCAATAAATCAGGAGCATCATCACCACCCTGGATTGCACGAATTAGCGTAGGTACAGTAAAGAACGATGATATTCCAGCAGCTGCAGAAAATGCGACATAGAAAAATCTCCTAACTCCCCGAAATGGTGCTTGGACTTCGCTAATTAGTTTAAGATCTCTTCGGAAGCTGTAGCCAATATCTTCCCCACCCAGCCTAGCCTGTGCATAAAAATGTGGCGGCACATGATGTCTTAAAACTCAAGTGTTTCAATGATTTAAGTTACAATTTCAGTTTACAACTGACAACATTTATTCCAATGTGCAACAAGCAATCTAATAGTAAATGATAAGTGAAATTGGAATTATCGAATGACACAACCTTGACAGGTTTCATTGAAAGAAGCACATGCACAGCAGATAGGGATAGACATAATGAAGACCAAATCGAGCAACAACCTCTTCTTGCAGTTCCTTGAATTCAGGCAAAGCTCTAAAGGAAGCCAAGTCAGGATCATTAAGAATCGTGCCAAATTTGAGGTTATATTCTCTCAAAGCAGTGCGCAGACATTCAGCAGCTTTCTTTCCTTCCCCCCTTTCTCAAAAAATCAAAAGAAAAACAAACAAATTAAAGAAAAATGTTAAAGAAAATCGAGATTGATCAGCTTATAGGCAAAAGAAGGGTATGAAAACTTTTCAATCAGAACACAAATATAGATCCCAATTGAAAGAAAGGAGTGAGAGATCATGCTCCGATGACACCTACTTGTTCTGTTGAAATCATATTTGCATAAATACAAGCCAATTTTGACAGATCCAAAACTCGTGACGGACCCTATTCTGAAGGATACTGGTGCCCCATCCTTCTGGTGGTTTGATTCAAAGCTACTAGAAAATACTATAGTCCATGAGATTCATGCAGTAGAATTGTAGAACATGCTATGCGCTCTTTCCAATAAACCAAGTTCAGCAAACTGAAAATTTTCCCTCTCCCATAAGTTTTTGCCTTTTAGGAAAGAAATTACTATTAATTATGAAATATGGAATAGGCATCCTGATAGTTAACGAGAGCTTCACAGGTGAAGACTATGAAAGGGCCATCATCACACATGTTTTGAAATGTAAATAGTATTCTTGTGATAGTACATCATCACCTTCCATAACCAATCCGTTTACCCAAACAAAATCACCTTACATGTACGAATACCCCAACACATCCACTATACGAAAAGAAACATTTCAACAGCAAGGGAAAAGAAAACAGGAAGGAGTACAGAGAATGGCCACCTGTAGGCATGGCAGCAAGCTTTATTGTAGAGGGCAGCTTGAGCTTCCACGGGATTAGGATCCAAAGTAAGTGCTGTCTCAAACTGAGTTAGAGCATCTTTGACCTGGAAAACCAATTGTAATGACAGGAGTCACAGGACAGATACACTTTCTAGGCAATTGGCTTTATGATTCACAAAACTGCAAGCTTAGAAGTGCAACATACTTGTCCAGATAATCTGATAACATCTACCAAGTACCAAGTGATGAAATTCTAAAACATTATACAAGTTTGTGATCCACAGCAAATTAAAATGAACTTTTTTACAAAAATTACAAAGCTATACAGAAATTCGTTCCATCAATTCAAGCCGTACATCACTGCAACAAGTTCAATGATAGCCCAGCATCAAAACATTGTCTATTGTTAAATAGAACACCTCGAGTTAAATTCGATTATGTTTAACCAATTTGCTTCCTGACCCTTGGTTAAAATATGAGCATAAAAACTTGTTCCCATACCTGAATTTAGACGTAGGTAACGTTTGTAATCTTTACCAGTGCCCAATGCTCATGCAATTAGAAAATCAATTACTACAAAAATAAGATTGTCTAGTTCACAAACCTGCATTTTTTTGTCATATGTGTTGGAAGAATTTGTACTACTCGACCCTCACCTAACTAATCAACAAGGTCTCAACTTCCCAACTAATCAACAAGGTCTCAACTTTATCTCCATAGAGCTTGAACCTACAATTAAATGCAACTACGCAACTCTTTTGGGCTCGGTGCCCGTTACAAAATTGCAAATTTGGCTAAGATAAACTGTAATTGGAAATAATTGAAGGGTACCCGTCCTTTGGAAAAGAGAGAGAGACCCAAGTTGACAAGGGACTCCGCCGTGGGTTTGTCGAGTTCCGTCGAAGACGACGGCGGTGGCGGCGATGCAGAAGAGGAGCAACGGATGAGAGAAATAAAGGGTCTCGTTTGGGATGTGAAGAGGGTTTTCCCGTTGGGAAACCATGTTGTTGTTCTTGAATTTGATAAACGGAATAAAATGTGCTGGTTCGGGGCAATGGTTGCCACAGCCATTGAATAGAAGAGATTTCACATACAAGTATTCATCACTCATCAGTTCACTTATCCATAGGAATTCAGTTTTTTGCCACTCGAACTGATTTTGCTAATTTTTTTTTTTTTGAACATGTCAATTCCATTCAAGGAAAATGTCCGAGGGCAATACAGATTTCATCACCAACAACAGGAAAAAACCAAAACTATCAAAATCTAGACGAACGGCACTCCTGCCCGAGGCAGACCAACAACAAGGCTGGGCTAGGAACCTGTTAACGATCTGCTAGTAGAAATCCCGAGGGAAAACAGCTCATACCCTACCACTTAAGCACAAGATAAAATCCAAGAACAAGCACCCGAAAAGGGGCTAATAGACCACCTATACAAGGGGTAAACAACTAAATTTTTATTTTTATTTTCAGTTTTATTTCTTTGTTCTGATTTTGCTATTGACTCCTCGTAATCCTCTGTCATTCTACAGTTTTTGCCAACCATCCAATTTCGGGCATGAGTCCTGTAGTAAGGGCTCACTAATCAGTATCTGGTCGTCATCTCAGTAATGAATGCTCGAGTTTAATCTAAACAATAAACGTTTGGATCATTTGGAGTTCAGATTAACTTCGATCCATCAGTGTTGTATGGACAGCTGGATGAAGCTCACTACAACCCTATATTAAAGCTATTTTGTATTATGTACGTGTGGACTCCTTAGAATTAAGCTTTATATTCTTCTTATTTCATATTATATACACGTGGACTCCTTAGAATTTTATCACTATTCACACCTCTCAAAAAATTGTTCATATCTTCTTATTTATAATGATTTATATAATAATATATATTTTGTTTAATAGATCTCAATTAATTTTATTAAACACATATTTTAAAATCATAGAAAACATAGTAGGTTGTGAGACATAGATAATTATTTGAGTGGTCCAAAAAGTGAAATATGACCATTTTTTTGGGACAGAGAGAGTATATTTTATTAAAGCTATTTCGTATTATGTACCTTTGGACTCCTTATTTTGTGCAATTAAGCATTCTATTCTAATATTGAATTGTAGAGAGTCATCTTTATAATGTTATTATGTTAGTCAGCCAAAAATATTTCTAGTGATTCACTGCAGATGAGGCGTTGTAGGTATCTCATGAGGGTGTTACAAACGGTTTCCGTTAAAAATTAGCGGATTTAGATGATAAAGATCTAGGGAAATGATAATGCCAAAATTATTTTTGTTTGTGCCAAAACTATAGTGCACAAAAGGCTTGTACCGATACAATGTTTTTAAGCACTGCATTTTTGTCACAAACAAAAACGGTTTTGACATTACTCAAGATCTATTTTAGGAGTTTTGTAAGTACGTGTTTAATTGAAATAAAATGAAATATAAGTGTTTATGGAACATTTGGTTGAAAGTTCACGGAGAAATTTGTTCACTTCACATTTCTAAAAAAAAAAAATTCAAAAAGGATTCTTTTTCCATCTACCATCTCTCCAATTATTAATCATATTTCTCTCTCTACTCATACCCCTCTATCTAATCATTATTCTCATTCTTCTCTCTCTCTCTAATTATTACACATCTATCTAATTATTACTTTTTCCAAAAACCCATCCAAGCACTATCTCAAAAATATTTCTCAAACACAGAAGAAATTTTCCCTATTTCTTCTCTTTTTCCATCATCAACACGAACAATAGATGTCAAATTTTTAAATTTTCTTTTCTTTTCTTTTCTTTTCTATCCACAAGTTCCAAACACGCCTTTAGATGGTTCAAGAAAGGTGACCTAGCGTAGGTTTTTATAATTTAGGTGGTAATTTGAGAATTATAAGATAGTTTTGGGTTGGTATTTAATATCGGAAGTAAAAGATCGTAGAAGGGTTAAAGAGCCAAGGTCTAGGGTTTCTGTACAAGAAATAGATCTTCGCCGTCACACGTCGCCTCATCATCTTGCAAGAGAGACCTTGTATCTCCGTCTCAGGTACTCTCTCTCTCTCTCTCTCTCTCTCTCTCTCTCTCTCTCTCTCTCTCTCTCTCTATCTGGATCATTGGTTGCACTAGATTTTCGTACAATTACTTTGTGAAGAACTTGATAGCTTGAGGATTTACAGGTCTACCGATGTCTTTTGGATGTCGTTGGATTATATAAGCTTATCGAATCGTTCATACTTTTAATGTTACTTGTGTGTTGAATTATTTATCTTCAATTGCTTATCCGGTTATCCTCGGAATTGAATGCTTACTTAAATTCTCAACAGCGCTGAACTGTTTTACTGCTAATCCACAAAGCTAGCAAACATTTCATGAACATATAGCCATATAGGTATCTTTACTCTTTTTAAAACAAACGTAAAGCCATAATCCACTAGTTAAAAACTTAGCTGAAGCCAACTGAAGGACGATGAGATGCGCTTGGAAATCATTGCTACGACAGAAGAACAATCAATTCAGATATACTAAATTATAGAGGGATACAGGTAGAGATTGATAACGATGTTGGTGAAGTTTTACCCACTTGTAAAGCTTGATAAAAAGCCAATTTTTTTTGCGAGATAAGGTGCAATAGGATTTGATATGGAGGGATGGTATATTTCCCAGGAATAGTCCACTTTTGATTGAATGGGGGAACGGTGCATGTTTTCCATCTAAGACGACTTAATGACCTTTTTCCTTTGATCGGCACCTCTCATGAATTGATGTCTAAGTAGTGGTTTGTAGCGAACGGGTGGTTTAGGACTTGGTATTTAATTATTTATTCTATCAGGTGAACATTGGAGGTTGATTTTTTTGTGTGGTTCTGTAAGGGTTTTTGTGGTTGTCGTTTCTCTTTTTGGCCATCCTGGGGGAGTGAGAAATGATGTTAGTTGGGCTCTATCAACTTTGGGAGGTTTGGCTTGAATGTCTTCATTTTCAATTGTTCATTTTTTGGGTAGTTATTGGACGTATTTTATGTGGAACTAAATTTCGTTCTTCAAAATGTCAATTCTCATGTGGCTTGTTGGATGGGAAGCAGAGCTCATGGGTGGAATCTTGTTCTCCTACACAACACAAAAAGTGTTTGTTGTTATTTGGTACATGTATGCAAGGAGGATAGGGAATTGGTTGTTCTCTATGTAATAGATTATGTATTCGCAGTGGGTATTCCGGATGGCGGATAGGCAGCTGTCCACCGGTATTGTGGTGTGGTGTCCCTGGTTCATGAAATGGGTACTTGTCAATGTGTACAACATAAAATTGTGGTATTATTGATGGAAACAAATTTTGATACAACAATTGACTTTCTAGTGTACTGTCACCGTAGTTTCCGAATTTTATATATTTATTCGCAAATCTAATACTTGCTGAGTTATGTCCTGATTTAGCTTTTGCTGATATTGTGGATCTTTTGTAGGGATTTTAATCTTGTAGCAAAGATGCAGAATGATGAGGGGCAAAACATGGACCTTTACATCCCGAGGAAATGGTACGTGATCTAGCCTTGTAGTACATATTTTTTGGTTTTTGGTTTGATTCTGCAGTATTTTCAATGGAAATGGTAAAGCTAATCGTATTTTGCTTCCAATTGCAGTTCAGCTACAAATAGGCTAATTACAGCAAAGGACCACGCGTCTGTGCAGCTAAATGTTGGACATTTGGATGCGAATGGTGTCTACACTGGCCAATTTACCACTTATGCGCTCTGTGGTTACATCCGCGCTCAGGTTATTCTCCTTGCTACTTGTTTCTTGGTCTTGGCAAGAACATCGCATATCAAAGGATGCGACGCTACAATTTTTTTGTATAAATATGGTCTCATGTACCTATATACCTTGTTTAAAGAGAAACATGCCTCCTACTTATAGCATAGATTCCATTTTCACTGTTCATTTTGTCTTGTTGGCATCCGATAATTACTAATAATTGCATGCCAAATCTTTGTGAAGCATAATACCCTGACATTTTCGGCTATTTCTACTGCAGGGAGATGCTGACAGTGCACTTGATCGTCTCTGGCAGAAGAAGAAAGCTGAAATTCGTCAGTAGAGAGGCTGAGAGATGAGGGCTATATTTGGTGCTTTGCCAATTGAGAAAAATTTCTTGCTTTATTAGTAGACTCGAGTGTTTTGATGAAATGGCTTGTATTGGTTTCCTTTATCTGTTTTCGCGACATTCCACACCTCCTATTGTGCACCACTAAGACATTAGACATTGGTCATGCTTGATTAGAAACTTATTCAGGTAATTTATGAACATCGTGGAAATTGAACTAATTGGTGTGATTAATTTCTTACTGCCATGACCATGAGATGGGGGTTACCCATCTTTACTAATCCTCCTTTGTGGTCATGAGATGGGTGAATTGATAGTGGTGCCTGTAAATGACCATTGTTGGTGCGACTTGGCGTACACTTTCGGGTTCACTTTTAGAGGGGGAATGTGTCTCATACCTCTCATACTTCATCTCTTTTGTACCTTAGTGTAGAAAGGAAACGTCAATCATAGACCCCCAGGTATTGAGTTACCAGACGCCTTCTCACAGGTACTATACAGTTCTACAATCAGAGGCTTGCATGAATTTGAAACAAATCATCCACTGGTCCCTGCTGTTTCTGGTAATGGACGAGGTCCTCTTTATGAAAATCAACTGGAGCATGGTTAGGTTCCACTTCAAGGCTGCACAAAGTGTCAGTTGTAGAAGCATAGGGTAGAGATCGGTTTCGTGCCAGTAGCCAGTATTAGCTTGGGTCCTCACTCCTCGGGGTTGGAGTGTAGTGTCGTATTCTGGTTTCCAGGCTGAGAATTGTATTAATGTGGTGTTTTGATCCCAATTTTTACCACGTCAAGCTGAGGAATGGACGGTGCAATCAGTTATTACAGAGTTTAGATCTATGTACGATGTTTGATGTTATTACTTTTCGGGTAGTTGATGGAACCTACGTTTCATGCTGCAAGGAAAAGGGAAGGACATGTCTTTCCAACTCTGTGGGTGTCTTTAACATACAAATGTGGTCTTCGGTTTCAGGAAAAAAATATATACAGTTCTACATGGCTAGTAGCTCAAAAAATGATCAGACACCACGAAGCCTCATGACTTGTAACAAGGTCTCATAACTAAAGATTACAGTGTTCCCGACATAACCACAAAAGTAGGGCTGTAAATGAACTGAGCCGTTCGTGAACTATTCGAGGCTCGACTCGGTAAAGGTTCGTTCGAGTTCGATTTGGATACTAAACGATTTGAACCTGAACCTCAATTTTAGACTCGTTTAATAAACGAGCCGAACCTGAACTTGACAATATTCGGCTCGATTAGGCTCGCGAACTTGGAATATATGTATATCTCATAAGAATTTCTTAAATAACCTTGGATATTTATAAACTTTCACATATGCATAATGATAATTTTATAACTTGTACATGTATAAACTTATTAAAGTATTATAAACTTAAATTTTAATATGTTTTTATGATTTTATATATGTATGAACTTATTTTATGTACAAAACAAAACATTATTTGAAGTTCTAGACTTATATGAGAGCATAAAAATTTAATATTTTTCACTCGTTAAGGCTCGTGAATCAGTTCAGGTTCGACTCAAACCTAGGCAAACTCGGCTCGTCAAATTTTCAATGAGTTCAAGCTCGGCTCGAGTTCGTTTAAAAACTTAACGAACGAACCTGAACATTCTAAAGCTCGGCTCGATTCGGCTCGTTTACAGCCCTTGACAAAAGCCTCCTGATTCAGAAAAAGTAAGACACTCCACAATGCTTCGTATATTGCTTTTGTAGTTGGGGATTGTACCATGATATTACTTATTGAAATCCGCGTTATTGTTAGAAACTTAAAGAACAATTTGAATAATTATCTCAAAATTACAACACTTGACGAGAAATATCACTGAACATGGGGAAATGATATCCAACGAATTCTAATTTCAGACCAAGCAACATCCAACTAAAAGTTTGACGTCGGTGGTTCACTGCTTGATTACTCGCTTGGCGCCCTCCAAGGTATTCTTGAGTAGCATTGCTACAGTCATTGGGCCAACGCCGCCAGGAACCGGCGTTATCCATCCGGCAACCTTACATGCTTCCTTGTAATCCACATCTCCCACAAGTCTATATCCTGCCTTTTTACTTGGATCATCTACAGCATTTGTTCCCACATCAATAACCGCAGCACCAGGTTTGATCCAGCTTCCTTTGACCTGATATTAGATATAAAAATAAATTGAGAAATCTAAATCCTCCTCCATGACATCAGAAATCAGAGCAATAAACATAACAGGGTTTGAAGTTTGAAAAGCCTGCCCCACTCAGTTACCCCTTGATCCTTGTCATGCAGTAGCAGACATACTTTTACTCTCCAATAATTCATTAGTCGACTTATTTAACTCACTCATGCTTTAGGTTAAAACTTCAGAAATCAATCAGGAAAATAAATAGTCAAGTGCATAACCAGAATATTGATGATAGTAGACCGGAAAAATAAACATGAAATGCCACTACTCACCATCATTGCTTGTCCTGCTGCAGCAATAATAATGTCTGCTTCACGGATGATGCTCTCTGGATCATGAGTATGTGAGTGGACGATAGTAACCGTGGCATCTGCCTTCAAAAGTAATAGCGAAACTGGCAGTCCAACTATGTTACTTCTACCCACCACGACTGCTTTCTTTCCCTTTATGCTAATACCACTCCGTGACAGAAGCTCAAGACATCCCTGTTGACAAAATAATTCTCGTTGGACTTTAGAGTGTTCATAGAGATGCTCTCTTTCAGACACACATCAACATAATTTGTAACAACAAGAGTAATAACCCTCTGAGTTTAAGAGTAGATATGTTGCCTTGGGTGTGCAAGGAAGGAACAGAGGTTCTCTGCCTTTCATGGCCAGCTTGCCAATGTTAAGAGGGTGAAAGCCATCTACATCCTTCTCAATGGCGATTTCACTTAAAACTTTCTCTTCATTTATATGTTTCGGCAAAGGAAGTTGAACTAATATACCTGCATAAAAGCAATCCATTGGATGGTTACTTTAAATACCAAACATGAGATGCTGGTTGAAGAAATAGTAAACTTGCTTACTATCTATAAAAATTTAACTGCATTGACCGTATTTATTTTGAAATTTAAACAGATTCTCATGTTAAAAATGTTATTTTCTGGGATGCCAGAAGAAATAAATAAGGGATAGTAGATATCAAACATTTGCATCAGATCTCAAAAAAAAGACTCAACGCTTCCGGTTAATGTGAAGGAAGGGGGTAGCCTTCCAATTACTGGACGTGCAACAAGGTGTTCTTAGTTCATAGCATCTAGTCTGCAATGGTTTTCATTCACTGCACGAGTTTCATTGTGGTAAAATCATGTAAGAGAGTTAGCTTTAATCAAGTTGCATGAAGTACAATGCGTAAAGCATACTGGAAATGTCTACAGTCTCCTTCCACGCAACGGCTTCAGTTTAGAGGACAAAATTTTTTCCATTGGCTATGAGCAATAAAAGTAAAATCCATCTAACTAAAAAAGGCGCAAGACTGACAAATAAATTGCTATTTTATGAATAGAGGAAATGAATACACAAGGAGCTCAGAAATTTTTCGTAAAAAGATCTTGATAATAATGGCAGAAGAAAGATACGAACTATTTAAGATCCACTTTTTAGATAATGAGAAAGCGAACCATGTACATCAGGTTGTGCATTCAACTCATGGACCTTGCTAATTAACTCAGCTTCTGGTACTTGCTCTGGAAGGTCCACATCAAAGGACTTAATCCCTACTTCGGCGCATGCTTTCCTCTTCATGTTCACATAGCTTTGAGAGTCTTTCCTAGAGCCAACAATGACTACAGCCAGTCCTGGGACCTGAGATTCGAGCAAACTTCAAACTACGACTCAAATATGTATTCCAAAATAGTACTATTACTGTACAAATAATATTGCAACCTTATTCAATTCCAGACAAAGATTCTATATAGCAATCCACAAAACATCCCAAAATGTAGCACTCATCGTCTACAGAAGCTCTGGATAATTAAAAAAATTGAAGCCTTGAGAGTTATTATGTGAAATTATCATGGACAATCTACGTTATGGTACATTCATCTTCTAAACCCAATACAAACGAAGTTTGTAGTTGTTCAACAGTAGTTTAATAAATTACCCAAAAAAAAAACAGTAGTTTAATTAGTTAAGTAGCAATTGCAAACCAATGAATCAAGGTTTGATAAGCAGATGTCTATATGCTTGGTTTCCAACTTTCCAAGGAACAGTCGATTAATTTTTTTTATTTTTTATTTTGCATAATTAAACAGATAAAGTAAAATTAATGCCCAAAAGTAGATGACAAGGTATCAAATGATCAAAGTAAACAGCGAAATCAAATCCTTCTTGCTGCTTTTCTCTTGTACTATCAATTGTTTTTGACAAAATCGTAGCTCTGCCGTCCAAGCCACATGGTCACTTTATCTTTTCATTTTGGTAGGAACCTAGAGTTCTCCAATTGTATGTAAATGTCTCCAGCAACCAAACCGAGTACTTCAGCAAGTGTAAGGCGAATTTAAGAACTAGAGATGTGGAAATGAAGACTGCAGATCTCAAACAGAGGAGAGAAAGGGAGAGGGAGGGGGTGACCTTGCCGTATGTGTCGGAGAGATGGCGGACTTCGGAAGCGATTTCTGATCGGATTGTCTGAGCGATTGCTTTTCCGTCGATTATGGCTGCTTCCTTTCTGTGATCGGACTGCGATTCCATTGTCACACACTCCAAATCCACAGAGAGAGAGAGAGAGAGAGAGCAGAGAGCAAATCCGGTGGCCTCCCAATTCACCAAGTTAAGCCCAGAATTTCACAATTAGGCCCAATTCAACAAAGCTTACGAAGGTGGGCCTTATTCACCACGCTCAAACATTGCTATATCAATGTTAGGGGTCCTAACGGGGCAACCAATCGACCCAAACTAATCAAACCGAACTTTTGCGAACTCACTGAGGTATGTGACGGATGAATGCAAATCCTAATATTTTAGTTAGCGGATTAGGTTGCGTTTGCTCCGCCTGATTCGCCCAATAGCCATTCTCCACTCCCCTTATTAGCCCGATCTGCCGATTCTGCGACCAAACCGACCCAGCCGTATCTCACTCAGGCGGGTGCGGTGGAGAATATGACCATCCGTGATGAGCAGATCGGTTTGGAAACCGACCCGATTCGCTCAAAACTGATTGTGGACAGTCCTACTCAATAGATGCGTGAAAAGCGAGCAAGAGTCGTGGCACACTTGATATCATGGCCGGTTTTGGGTAAACGAAGAAGATGTCAGTTTTGGGTTAGGCAGAGGGATCTGGGATCCTGTACAACCTGCAGTGTGGTAGCCGGCAACCGAGCCGTTGATCTCAATAATCAACAACTCGGATTTTATCTCGACCAGGAACGGTTTGGATCGTGCAAGTGCCGAAATGAAATCCTGGCCGAGATGAAATCCGAGCCGTTGATTGCGGGATCAACGACTCGAATGCCACACTAACCCTATAGTGTAGCATTGCACTACAAGATCCCTAATTCCGCGGAAACATCGACATTGGGCATATGTGGAGGATGTAGTCCTGTCGAACTTTCAGATTTTATCTAATTTTGGAGGTTTCTAAAGTTGTTACGCTCTTGTCTATTCATGAAATTAGCATGAGAGTTTATTATTGCTTTTGATGCAAAAAAGGAAGAAAAATAATGATAAGTAATACATTTTGAGTTAAATTAGTAATGCAATGATTATAAAATTTATTGTACTACTTGCAATATTTCCCTTTCAAATTGATTTTATTCGCTTTTAAATTTTTATTTGTAAATAGTATAGAGGGCCTCATTTGAAAAATTCGATTTATCCTTCGAAAACTCAAAACCGGCATGAGTGATGTGCGCATGAAATTTTTTGTTGTCCCTCATTGCCATTGAATCAAGTGCAAATTTTAAAGAGAGATTAGAGAGAGGAGAGATTGGAGTAATAAACAAGATTCCAAGAAGGATAACGTGAATTATGGGTTTTGGCAATCGAGAAAATCTACACAATCTCGATAAAGGATATACACTAAAATGAGTCTCCCGTATTACAAAAGTACGGAAAATCTTATTCAATCGATATTTTTGTTCTTCTGATGAACAAATTAGAAGTACAAAAACTTTACACATACTCAAGTGAAGGAGAAAATCCTTATTCCATTGATAGATATTAACATATCTTATGATACATATATACGGCTATATTACATGACTGATGATCATATACAAACCATTTCCACTATTAATACCCTCATTTCCAACAAATAAATTGTCACAATATAATCACTACTAAGCGTCAATTCATTTTCCAAATTTGGTCCGCCATGAAAATGGATCATAGAATTCAAACCCTAGCTAGGTGTGGCTCCATGATCCCAAGAACATCATAGTCCTAATAGGATCTTCCACTCCATAGTTCATATTTCCATTTCGTCTCTCCATTTCTCTGGAAAAAGAAATTGGCCGACTACTTCCACTTCTTCCATTATTTCCAGCCACGGCAACCATAGCCGCCTTAATAACCTGCCGGAAATTTTCTCCGATGCTTCTCTTCGATTCCTGAATCAAAGAGCTATCGCCGGAGAAATTCTGAGGCTTCATCCTCAATATATATTTTGTTTTTGGGGGGCAAGATAGTGAAGCTACATCAAGAGTTTTGGTCCACATTTATAGAAGAAAATACCCCACTAAGTCACTAACAACTGAAGAATAAAGAATAAGGGTGAAATGGCCCACTAGTTCTATTTGGAAAAGCATAAATTCGTCATGTTGGTGGATTACAGATAAGCTTGATAATTGATTTAATGGCTCAACTTGCATAAATTAATCATCATTGTTTGAACTCTCAAGTGCATGACTCTATTATGTATTGTTTATCTCATTTTCCCCCCTCTTTAATCGTATATATTATTACAGAACGACTTTTCGATAGGAGAAGAAACGTGTATGTAACAATATACATGTGGTGGATAGATTGGCCCGCAATCAATTTCTTGCAAAAAATCATTCTGCAATAATAGATTGAGATGTATTTTGCTAGTTGGTCACTGATGCAGAACAATTCCTAGATGAGTATCGCATCTCAAATTAATAATTGAAGCTTCTATAAAAAAAAATGTAACGCTTATGTCAAGTTTTATCCAAATTAGTACTATCATTTACTCAGACAAACAGATAAGACGTATAGACAAAGGGCAGTTAGCCCAGTTGGTCGTGTAGCCCATTCTATAAGGGTGAGGTTTTGGGTTCGACTCCTATGAAGAGGAGGTCAGCCCTCGTTGTTTACTAACATTTAGCAGCTAATTCTACTAATTTATATCAAATGACAAAAAAAAAAAAAACAAAAAAAAAACAGATAAGACTTATAAATGTCGAAACATAATTGGATAGTAACAACAAATATCGCCACCCGAAGAACGCCTTTCACCCTGCTTCATGATTATGTTGGAGTACTTTTTAAAAAGGAATTGTGCTTTGTATTTGCAAATGGATGAACCATTGCCGAAAAAGATCCTCCGAATTCGAATTTTGCTTTTCCAGGGTAATCGTCATGTGCTCTCGGAGCAAAGTCACGTTGGCCTTGTTCATTTCTCTGTTTAGTTTTAGTTTTGATGACATCATGTCATCATCATTTCCCTCATTTTTCTCTCTATCTCTCTCCACTTATTACACCTGCTGATA
Source organism: Vaccinium myrtillus (assembly GCA_016920895.1). Lineage (NCBI taxonomy): Eukaryota > Viridiplantae > Streptophyta > Magnoliopsida > Ericales > Ericaceae > Vaccinium > Vaccinium myrtillus. The sequence continues at coordinate 34,203,380 of CM029281.1, read as the reverse complement.
TCATCAAAACTAAACTAAACTATCTAACCAAACACAGCCGTTGTGTTTTGGGACACTTTACCGTACACATTCCCGTAAAGTCCACGACTAAGTCTATTAATCTCACATATATGTGTTGTGATGGAATGATCCTAAACATCACGTGACCGTGCTCCGGGACTACTGAATGATAACTCAATTGTCAGTGATGGATTCTTGACATCAGCAACCACCTCAACTTGGTAGATATAGGAATCACTAAACTCATATGAGAATATATTCCATGTCAAGTAAAGCGCATGTAATTCCACATGTGTTACATTAGGTTGAAAATTCCTCATTTGGAGTTCGTTAATTTGAGGGTAATTTACACCCACCTTCCTTAAGGCTTCTGACAAATACATTGCACTCCCAACTTTTCAACTTATTACACCGGCCTCCCTTGCAGGAATAACTTGGCTTAGTCAGATTGACTTTGTTAACAACTGGCCTTGAAAAATAAAACTTTGTGTAGCTCTCATTTCCCCCTTAAGTTTTTCTCGGGGAATCTAGACCAAGGAATGGAATCAGAAACTTTGAATCTAGAAATCTTAGGAAGACTAACGAAATGGATCTTACTTACTTACCCAAAAAGGGGGGAAAAAAAAGAAGAAGAAGAAAGGATTTATTGAGATAAGTTATCCTCGTCCAAGGGAGGTCAGTGTAATTAATAGAAAGGTTGGGGGTGCAGTTTATTTGTCAAAAACCTCTAAGGAGGTTGGTGTAAATTACCCCTAATTTTAGTGTTGTCACCTTCACTCTTCTTGACAAGAACTCCAGACAAATGAGAATCGATACTCTTTAATTTTATTGTTTTTGGCTTTTCACTTTTGTTGGAATATAGTGAGATTTAGCAGTAGTTTATTTATTTATTTTGTTTAAAAAGAACACGAAAACTTATGTAAAAAGCCGAAATGGGGAAAAAAAAATACTCCCTCCGTCCCTTTTTAAATGATCCATATGAGAATACGTGCAATTTCAAACCCTAAAAAACATATTTCTCTATATAACTTCTTAATTTGGTGCAAAAATAATTTTAAAACGTTATACGAAAGTACATTTTTAAACGTCCGCAAAAATACACGTTTCCCAAGTGGATTACTTAAAAAGGGATGGAGGGAGTAGCAAGGCCCAACAAACTAACAATTGATCATCGCGGCCCAATTCCAGATAAGCTCTTTTTCGGTATCTAGAATAGTGAGGGTCCAGTCCATAACACTTTCATTGACCGGTGGCCCAAAGAGGCCCAAATCCAGATAAAATGAACAAAAAAAAAAAAACTATTAAATTTTCAAAGGGGTTCTATAAAAAATTCAGAGGAAGATAAAATTGCTTATTTTGGGTTTTGACTTTATTTAATTTTTCTTTACGTTTGTTAGTTTTACGTTAACCTTTTGTGGATTATTGATTCGTCTCGGCGAGAGGAATCGGAAAAGTAACAAATTTATAACTTTTACCCAATATTTTTTTAAATATCTAACTTTCAGTTTTTTTTTTTATAACAAATTTATATTAACGCTAAAAGCAGCTAGAGTTCAACAGCATAAGTGCAAGCATAAAATAACAAAACAAAACAGATAAGGCACTAATCAGGTATCTACCTTACATTAAAGATGATGTCGGACCATAAACTATTTGATCGAGAGTGGGGCTTCCATGGACATTGGACACCACCAGACTTTCGTGCTAATCAGCTCCAAATGAGCAAGGTGGGTCCGCGCATTGATTTGCATCTTTGCAGATGTGATGTAATTTTGATCTAATGCCAATTATGCGATCTAAAAGTACTCCTATAAAAATTTGAATATCTTCAAAAACATATACAAGACGCATACCAAAAGAAAAAACACGATCGAGTGAAAAAAAAAAGAAAAGAGAGAAGCGAGCTTCTTCAACAAACAAAAAAAAAAGAAGACAAAATAGGAAAAAAAAAAACTTTAGAAATGAAATGCCTGGGAATGTAAATTGGAGGGTACAACCTTTTCTCTCCAATTTTCTATCTATTTCTCCAAAAACCATTTTTTCTCAAACTATCCTATGGATATTCCAGGTTGCTGCCATGGATAGAAATGTCTTGAATTTGAAACATATTTGGGAGCCGAGCTTGGAGATTTGCGCCTTTGCAGTGGTCACTTAAAGGCGATTGGTCTATTTCTCAAAACAAAATATCATAAGTTTTGGTACTAGAAACGGTATGAAATGTGATTGAAAAATTAAGAAAAAGAATTAGTTTTGCTTGGCACGTTTTTTTCAGAGAAGAAATCAAAATTAGGTGAAAAACAAATCTATTTTTATGACTTGGATTATATAGTGCCAGATTTTAAAATGAAAGATACACTATTCTTGTTTGCTTTTGTTTACATTTCTAACATAATTTTTGCCCATAAAAAAAGAGAAAATTTAAAAGGCAATATATAAAAGCTAAGCTTAAGGCATATCCTTTTGTTTCGTTGTCAAAGACCAAGTTTAATAGGCCTAGGTCAAACTTTAGATGCTTTAGCTTGATTAATCCTTTCGAGGCTTTACCATGATGATGCCTTTGTTGCACAACCTTCATTTGAAGCTTGCCAAGCTCAATTTTTGCAGAATCTCAAAGGTTGTGCGAAATAAAGTTGTGAGAGCACATGTCATAGCTAAAAGAGCTCTCTCTTCCTTCATGCATCATCCAGATACTGGGGACGGAACGCTGCCTACCTTAGGAGTAGGCTAATGTTTGTGTTTTGTGTTGTAGTTGCTGTCTTTATGTATTTTGTTTTGTTGTTGTTTTTTTTTTTTTTTTTTTTTGAAAATGTCAATTATATTAAAAGAACTAAGGCAAATCATTGGCTAAAACAGACTCTAGACTGGGTGGGATACAACCCAGAGGATGAACAATATTCTGATCCCTACAACTAACGGCGAGCCAATGAGCCACTCTATTACATTCTCTTTTACACCACTTAAAAGACCACTGTCTATTATGAGCCCAAGCTTTGATATCTTCTACAATGGCAGCAATACTCCAGGGGCAATCCACCTTGTCGTTCCCTTGTATACTGCCTTTATTTATTTTAATGCACTTCTCTATTTCCTCAAAAAAAAAAAAAAAAAATCATTTCGAGGCTTTTATGTTTTCAACTCTAGCTAATTTGAGTTCGACTCCTATGCCCAGGTTGTTACCTCTCGGAGTAAACTAACAAATATTAACATACTAAAAATTTATTGTCAACAACAACAAAAGATTACCGTGACTTGTGTTATTCGACTTCTAAAAAAATAAATCTTTGTTTGATCAATAAATCCTCCTAATGTGTATTTTTTAAATAGCTGGTAAATTTGTTGAGACCCATCAATTTGATAAGACAAAATAGTACACAATGTCACCCCTTCCCAAATCTTGAAAAATCCAATAAATCTCTCCATGTGGACCATTAGCCAGCATATGCCTCGGATTGAGATCCCTTTTTCTCTACTCTCCTTTTCGGTCCCTATCTATATCATGAACACACATTGGATATCGTCCCAATGCATTCAAAAAAAGCAAAAAACCCTTCTGTTAGACATTTTGTTGACTATTATTCTCTTTCTTTATTGAACAAGAATCATGGAAAAACGAAATCTTAGTTCATTGATTCCTCTTATCATTATTATCAATTGGAAAATGCTAAGTACCCCGAATTATTACCCCGAGAATTACTTTTAAAAGTGAAATCTGTGGTTCAGATAAACACCCAAGTGAATCTGAACCACTGATTTCACTTTCGAGGTAATTTCGGGATATTTTTTTTGGATATTCCTTACTTGCTAGTTGCTAGTGTAGTTATGAGCAAATTAGACATTTAGACCATCTCCCCTCAATGGTTTCTTTCTACATTTTCAAACCCTGAGATATTAGAATATCATCTACTTCACCACATTGGGCAAGGAGCAGGCTCGAGGACTGGTCAAGGGCCATGGCTTCCAGGCAATTTTCTCTAGAGAATATATGACTTTACTAATGGTACAAACAAATGCTGATAAAAATTCTGTGAAATAAAAGTAGCAGTGCTTTTCTAGATTCTATCCATCGATACCCAGATATTTCATTCCAAATCCTATTTACGCGGTAAAGAAAATTTTAGAGGTTTTCATGTTTCAATTGTCGCAAAGAATCACCAAGTGCCACTTCAGAACCCCGGAATTAGTGTGCAAGCTGGCATGAACATCCGGTTAGAAAAATGATAAAATGCCGTCGGAAGTTGAAGTAAAGGAAAATGGGTCAAGCCAGACTAAATATAGGTATCCATTTTGTCAGTAGAGAAGAAGGAAAGAAGATTTTGTGGGGGGACAAATATTTTTTAATTTCATAACACAGTCAAAAGGAGTGATGTGTTTTGATGAGCCATAGAGTAGTTAAGATGAGGGGATAACATTTCTCTTTATGTCTTTATGATGTAGCACCTGGGGCAGGATAAGTCTACTCATTGCTCTTTGATTGTATGGAGGATGATATGTGCCCTTTGAATATGCCAAAATGTGTAGAAGGTACTGGCCGGGAAGGTTGGGAGGTAAGTTTTGCTTAAAAACGCAAATGGCTTCGTATCATATGGGGACCAGAGTTCTACTTTAGCCATTCCTTTATTTCTCTCTTGTTTCCTTTCTATCTGGTCCTATGGATCAACAACTATGAGATGAATCCAACCATTCTCTGGTCGCGACCCAATTAAAGCTAGAACAAAATCCGTACGAGTTCACTCAACATAAACCAACAACACAAGGGAGAGTCGAACTCTAGACCAAATGTTTCACGAGACCTCTAGTTACCAGAGAACTACTACGGCGCCAATCCCGGTTGTCATTCCTTTCTTTGTTCAGATTTTCTAGAGATATATGCATACATGAGTGAATATGGGAAGGTATGCAATCAATTTGACTGTGTAGGGGTGGGGTTGGGGTTTTAGTTAGATCCCAACTAGATCACAACAACTACATTCAACTTTTTTCAATAGCTCAACTAAAGCAACTTTCAAAAGAAATAGTGACCTAAAAAATAAGCAACGGCCAATTGGGTACGTACCCATTATTTGTTCATAAAGAGACTTCAGAACATACAGAAGCAACAACTAAACTGGCTTCCAGCTCAAAATGGTTGCCTACAAATCCATCACAATTCACCATCAAAAGCAGTTAAAAAAAAACCACCATCAAAAGCAGTTCAAAAAAACCACCATCAAAAGCAAAAGGCACCCAACAAAGTAAGTGTTCTTTGTTCAACCAAACAATGAGATTTCTTTTCCAAAAGACAAAAACCAATTCCTTCAATCAGAGGCAAAGGAGATTTAGAAGTCTTACAAAACATACAAGCACTAAGGTTTTATTAATGAGCTCAAGCAAACCCAAAGCAGTAAGAATTACATGAAAAACAAACCATTAATTACTTTCCAAACTCTCAATAAACTACCATAGTACATATATCTAACATATCATCTACGTATACTGTATACCCTTCTGGTATCCTGCTTATCAGTTACATTATTGAGCATCCACTCTCATCATCATAATCGTCATCAGCACCATCATAACCATTGCCGAAGGCATGAATTGGACCGAACGGTGGATCTACCTGTGACTGCGAGTACACATTTGCCGGCGGGTCATAGTACAAAGTGGTAGTACTAGGAAGCACAGTATTGTAGCTCAAACCATAAGATGGATATGGATAATAGGTAGGTGGATACTGATACATTTGCTGAGATGGAGGGCCGAGATTCATGAACCCGAAAAGTGGGTCCAAGTCATCAGAGGGCATAGGAGTAGATCCAGTGCTGGCTAGTCCATCACCACCGTTTTCATTCCCCGTTTTACTCTTTTTCTTCTTCTTCTTCTTCTTCTTTTTACCTCCGCCAACACCACCAGTGCCCGGAGCAGCCGCCTCAATTTCTCCACCTTTTTCTTCCTCAGCCGGAGATTGATCATCGCTATTGTCAGCCGGGTTTTCATTTTCATCTTCTAAATCCTTCTGTTCATCATCGTTGTCATCATCACCAACTTTTCCATTATTTTCCGGATTATCTTGTTTCGGGTTATTCTTTTTTTTGCCGGACTTTTTCTTCTTTTTTTCAACGTTTTCAGGCCAAAGCTCCGCGTGTTTTCCTGTTTTCACCAGCTTCTTGATCAACGTGTCTGCGTTCACGTTTCCAGTCACAGTAACCTTTTGTTGCTGAGAATCAATCACAGTGGTATAAACACCTGAATATGAGCCAGAAATACTCAGGAATCAGCAAAATTACTGTAACAAAGATCAATAACAATGAAAAATAAGTCATTGAAAAGACATTATCCCAAGAGAAATAGCTGAACCGCATTTCAACAAAACTGAAGGCAAGACCTGCGACTGTCTAAACAAAACATTCCTATACACACTTGGGGGGTATTGGGTGTTCTGTAGTACCCTCTATGCTGTGAAGGATTTTTTTTACTTTCTTCTTGCAGCCTTCGCAGTGGATGGATACTTTCAAGTTCCATGTCTGTGGATAAAAACAAAGGCAAGGAGGTGAAAACCGAAAAACAAACGTTAAGAAGACCTGACAAGACTGCGATGAAAAGAAGCAGAGAAGTGGGTGAACAAAACAGAATGGGTCGAATACCATACCTGGTATTTCAGTGGTTCTGATGCGTCATCACCAGGTTTCGTTGCCATCCTACTCGGAGAGAGAGAGAGAGAGAGAGAGAGGGGGAAGGGGAAGGGGAAGTGGAAGTGGAAGGGGAAGGAGAGGTTTGTGTGGGCAGAGGTTTAAAGAGGTGGGAGTGAACTACTGGAGTAAGAAGGGGAGGAGACAGTGGTTTAAGAAGTTGGGCAAAGAAAGATAGAAGCAATCTGGTGTGGAAGCCACATCAGTTCCACAGAGGCTAAACCAATGCGTCCATGACACGTCAGGAAAGTCGAGGACCACCTAAGCAACACAAGAAAACTGGAAGTTTGGCCCCTAACCAAAGGAGCATTCCACCATCTACAAGACTACAACCTAAAATAGCTATTGCATCTTCTATATATAGAGTTGCTCAACACAAACAATCTGCAACTTTCACCATTCAAGATCTTATGTTTTTTGCCAATGCCTAAATGACAAATCTTATATTCCCTTGGAATATCCAGCAATGGGCAACAAAAGTCGAATCGTCCGTGATAATAGTCATGATTACAAAGTAATGGCTAAAGTAACAGAAAAAAGTAAGCAATACTAGTCCCCCAACTTTCATACCATCATCGATAAGACTCCAACAGAACCAATTTCTGATTTCTCCTACATGTGAAAGTTTCCACTTGCATTGAGATACTATCAACTAGCTACCTCTTTTGCATCTTCCAAAGGTATATGGTCCCCCCTCCATATCCTGTCTCTCACTCAAATACCTATATTCCACTTGTATTTTTAGGGCAGAAGGCAGCTGGGTTCTACTTGGTCCACAAGACCAGCTGTTGACCTACACATCGGAATATCAGGGTTCTACTTGGTCCACAAGAAGAACAAGTCGGTTTTCGACTTTTGGTCCTAGGTTAGTCGGCTGCCGACTAGTTAGTCCTACGTCAGTCGGCTGCCGACTAGCGACTTTTGGCCGACTAATCGCCGATTTTTGCTCGACTAGTCGGTTGTCGATCAAGCCGGGGGGGCCTCCGGCTAGCAACTTTGGGCCGACTAGTCGGTCGACTTGGCCGATTTTAGAACACTGAACAATCTAGTTGTATAATTAAACCATGAGACTAATTGCAAATACTAAATAATTGGCAAAGCAAGGGACCAACCACCATCCCCAAAAAACCATAACTTTCTTGCATTGAAGCTCATATAAAGAACTTGAAGATCAGATGAAATGAAACATTTAATAACAAGCCAATTCTTGTATGTTTAACTTAACAAGTAGATTCATGGCATAAAAAAAATCTTATTGATCTCCATCACTACATTTTACAGGGAAATTAATTAAATTAAGCACCAAATAGTGTTCAACTCAATCTAGAATGAAAAGGCAAAAGCATGATGTACAAAAGATGACAGTGGGTGATGAAGCAAAGGAACCAAAATACCAAATGATGATCACTAAACAATTGAAACACCTTTCTTTTTACCATAATAGTTTAAATACTGAAGATAGATATCTGAAACACGACAAATACGCTAAAAGGGCCTTTTTTTCCAGATGAAATAAAGGTATACATAATACACATTAAATATAAGATATACAGGAGGAGAACACATGAAAATCCATTAAAAATTGGAGCAATTCACCTTTTCCTAGTTTAAGCACTCGAGATAGAATCCTGAAAGAGGCAAATAGTCTAAAAGGATTATTCTTTCTCCACATTAAACAAAGACAGCACGCAATACTATAAACCAGGACAAATACCTTGGAGGAAACTGTTTCAAAACAGCACAAAGCATTCGGGATTCTATCACTAATCTCCAACTTTTTATAAGCCAATGGTTTCACTGAACTTTTAAGTACCGTATAATGGCTCGTGACCTTTATTTTGCACTAAAAAAAGTTTGCATTTATCATGATGAGTGGGGAAAATTGCCTAAAGCCCAAAACTGATTTATGCCAATGTACAGCCACTCATCATCAAACAAATAACCCGCTAACACGTATTGGTAAAATGAAGTAATACATGACCTAATTGACATTGACCTCTCCGAGTAGAGACCTGACCATGCCCAAAATCAGTGCATGTGTATTTTGGTAGTTTGACTTGGTGATGGCTACTGGAATTTTGCAACAAAAAAAGGACAAACTACAAGACAAGGCCCCATTTAAATCTTCATCACTCTCCAGCCAATTTTCATTTTAGCCGTGTCATGTCCATTTTTATAAGAGCATCTCCACTGCTCTTACTCAAATCTGAGTAAAAGAAGCCCCTTTAAACTCCCTCTATATCGCAAGCGGGGTGCAGTTGGCACAGCGATTTACCCCCATGGGTTTTAAGTCCCACCCTCTTCCCTCTCCTCTCAACACTAACCGCTAAGGCGCTAACCACTAACTCCTACCACCTTAGAGGGTAAAAATAAAAATAAAAAACCTACCCTTATCAAACTGTTTTCTATTTATACTTTCTCCTAACATGCACCACCATCCAAGGTTTTTTTTTTCAATGGCAAACACAGGTTCATGCAAGTAGTTATAGTTGGGGGATACATGCCCGAGCAGGGGCGGTACCAAAGGAGTGCAAGGGGGGACCCCGCCCCCTGCACAACTCCAAGTATCCTCACGTATATACTAGTTTTTCAGGCTAATTAAGAAAAATTCCATGGGATTGGTCCCTGCAAGTCCCTCGAGTGAAAAAAAAATTCTTAAAATTTCTATTTGTGTGGGGTAAAAACTCCTAAAATTTCAAGTTATCAATATTTTTTAGAATTTGACAGGGGCTATGCACATGCACACAATATCGTCTCTTATTCGGACCTCGCAAGTAGCTATACATGCTTACAATTTTTTATTTAATTTTTTATGAATATGAAAATACACGTGATTCGGCTCTTGCTTCACTCCAATCCTGCATCCACCACTTTGCTCGGGTGTAGATACTAAAGTTCCGCATCGCATAAAAATCAGGAAAAACATCATAATCCCAAAGAGCATTATTATGTTGGTCTGCGTCAATACTAGAAGAGACAACTGCAGTATCAATATTTGTGGAGTCCCTCATGAAACGTTTCCTATCGGAAGGATTAATATCAGTACTTGGAAATATCAACTACTGTAAAGCTACAAGTTGGAACCGATTTGGTTCCTCCAAGTGATTTGCCACTTGGATATGCTAAATTTTCTAAATCAAACCAAAGGGTCGTCGCAGTAGTTAACCGACTTGGCTTGGTAGGGTGGTAATCGCAGAGTCGAAGGCAGCGATTTGTCCTCAAGACTAAGGCTAGACTTGTTGCTCGAGGATATAATCAAGAGGATGGAATAGATTATGAGGAAAAAACGCAGTGAAATAGGAAAATCAAAAGTTCAACAACTAAGCATAAATCAAACTATAAAATAAATCTAACCCTTTAAAGAATAAGAAAATGCATGAATAAGAATAATCTTTCTTAGCAACACATTCTAAGGAATTAAAGCGAAAACACGAAAATGGAATCTAACTAAAATATGAAACCCAATTGCGATGTTAATTATCATAGAGAGAGAGAGATGCGTACGTCAAGCCGTAGCTTGCTGCTCGTCGAAGCCGTACCTTGCTGCTCGTTCGCCGTCTTGCTATCAGAAAAAATGATTTTGATCCAGTGTAGGCACATCTATTATCAGGAAAAAAGATTCACTTAAATCGTTTCCGATTATGTACCATTCCATAATCGATTCTTGTGATTCCTAACATGATTAATCATCTCAACATGCTCTACAACATGAACGAATGAGATCGTATTAATAATCTTGTAATGAATCACAATTGAGCAATTACTCGACCTAATGAGCACTTGCCATTATTCTTTGATAAAAGGGTTGGATAGTATGTGGTCAAATCTATTTTAATGAAAAAAAATTCATACAAATCATCTCCGATCATGCACTAATAAGAATTAAATTTTGCATAATAATTAACAAGGTTTATCTTATTGACAAGATCTAAATGTTGAACAATTTCGATCAGATAAAAAATCTCTGAATAAATCTCGAGTGACGAATTAAGTTGCAATCCCTGGAAAGTTTTAAACGACGTAGTTTTGAGTACATGACATAGGTTCAACCTATGTCACGTACCAAGAAACGCCACCGTTTTGAGTAACATAGCATCTTCTATAAACGGCTTATCTAAGGGAGTGCTAAAACGACGCCGATTTTGAGTTGTATGGTCGATTGCAACCAACAGCTCTTCTCTCCTCCTCCTCCTAAGTACCCTCTTCTCTCTCCTCCCCCTCACCACCAACAGCTCCGGTTATCTATGTTTAATAAGGGTCGATTTTGGGTTCTAGGGTCGATTAAGGGGTGGAATCGTACTGGGTTGTAGCCGATTTAGGGTTGGGATGGTCGACGACGGTATACGATGATGACAGACGATGGTGGGATGGTCGATTTAAGGTCTCACAATGTCGATTTTAAGGTTTCACGATGGTCGGTTTAGCAGACAATGGTGGTGGTAGGTGGCGACGGTATACGATGTCGACCGACGATAGCTGGTCGCCTGGCAGCAGCTGAATTGGATTGGAAGATGGTCGCCTGGCAGAAGATGAAGGCGTGTTTGCTAACCACGATTTTAAAAGGCGTGTTTGCTAACAACGCTTTCAGAGTATATTTTGCAAACACACTTTCAGTATTTTATTTTTCATGTTATAAATCGTGTTTGCTACACACGTTTTTGAAAGGCGTGTTTGCTGAACATGCTTTCAAATTAATCCGTCTTAACCCAATATAAAAAGCTTGTTAGCCAAAAAAGTTTTCAAGAAAACGTGGTTGCTAACCACGACTTCACGTAGTTTGGGAATAATGTTGAAAAACACGCGTTTTATTTAATAAAGTTATAAAAAAACGCAAATCGGTTAAATTTAGGGTCTCACAATGTCGACCGACATGGTAGTGGTAGGTGGCGATGGAGTTGTTTCATTTCTTGAGATATATTTATGTTATTTAGTTTTGTGGTTTCAAGAATTATTCGTCACAGTATTGTATCCTTTTTTCTCAGAGATATAAATAGTACGAAAGTCATGTGTTGATGAACAATGCAGCTTTGATTCTGAATTTATTATCTCACCTCAAAATGATAGAGTATTGTAGATTTGAAAATGCAAAAATCTAAAACGCTTGGTACATTTTTCAAAGGTGGGAGTGTTCAAGAAACCGGTAGCTGGTAAACTGGGAATCGGTCCAATCATATGGTTTAGTGGATTTGTTTGAATGTCGGTTTTGAGGTTCCAAGTAATTAACAACCCTTGCCCCTTTTAAAGAGAAGTACTGCTTTAGTTCATAGTAAGTGTAAATGCTCATGTTCAGAACATAGAAAGAAGGGTGAATTCAAATGGAGTGGAAAATACAATTGTATATTCATGTAAAACACAAAAGGTACTCCCATATACTCTAATATACAAAGTGACTCCATGATTAAATCAACAAATATACATAAGAAAATGTCTAAAACTTCACAAATACATGCATACTAGAGAATCAGAACAATAGTGTTTCAAACATATGGCAAGCCTGGAAAGAAAGATGAATGATGGTGTTTCAAAGGATTAGTTAAATGGTGGTGAGGAAAACAACGCTTTCGGTGTCATCTTTGAGTATATTTTGCAAGGGAATTGTTGGAATTTCAGGATTTTATTTTTCATGTTATAAATCGTGGCGAGTCATCTTTGCTACAGGCATGGTTGGCAATGTTGGATTTGGGAGAGATGATGAATTTGGGTTAATTTGGCATAGGTGGCAAAGTGGGCTTTGGCAAGGTTGGAAGCGTTGGCATCGTTGGCAAAACGGGTAGTCGGTAGTGGCGGCAATGTGGTTTGGGAATTGGCATGGCCGGCAATGGAGGCATGGTGACTTTAGGCATAGATGGAACTGCAGGCAAATCGGTTAAATTTAAGGTGGCTCTGCGAGTGTCATATGGATGCTTGGAAGGTGATAGGCGCGCAATATCTCAAGATATAAGCGCCTAAGTTGTTTCATTTCATTAGAGGCGCGTTTTATTTCATTTTCCACTTGATTGTGTTTGTCTTGTTTTTGGTGTTTTGTGTTTATTTTTTCGGGCCAAAGATAGCACGGGAAGAAGACACAAGGCATCGGGCATGTGTTGATGGGACCCAAAGCAAGGCAGCTTTGATTCTGAATTTATTATCTCACCTCAAAATGATCTGTGTATTGCAGATTTGAAAAATGCAAAAATCTAATCGCTACGGTACATTTTTCAGGTATCGATAGAAGTGTTCAAGAAACCGGTAGTACTTAAACTATGGTTTGGTCTGAGGGTTTAATTATCGGTTTTCCGGTTCCAAGTAATTAAGGGTTCCCCTTTTACTTTGAGAAGTTTCTTCTGTTTAGTTCTAAAGTAAGTTTAAATCAGATTTCTCCTTTCTTTGTTTTTTTCATAGTTTGAAGGGCAATTTCCTTTGGAAAATACAACTTTGTATATTCATTGTAAATTATTCTTTAAAAAGTTATTCTTTTTTACTTGTTTAATATATCTTTTTTTTATTTCATGATTAATGTTTCAATCTAAATTACTTATTGCTTAAACATGAGTGAGTAGTTCCATAGGTATGGTCGCGGGGTGATTAACTAGAGAATCTGTAACAATATGTTTCGCTCATATGGCAAGCTCTAATAAACGGACAAGCAATTTTAGGTTATTAAAGAACTGGTGGTGGGGAGAAAAGGAACAGCTGGACCAAAAGTTGTTCGGCATGGTCGGCATAGATGGGAATTGTTGGTACCTTTTTCTCTCTAAAATCAAACGTTTTTAGAACACCGAACGGAGCGAAACTTTCTGGACCTGGTCACCGTGTTATGAACCCTACGACCGTACTTTCTTTTAAATAATTTAATTAAAATCAGTTTTTTCTCTTAGGTTAATTAATTCACCTATCAAATCACAAGGGTGGCTACCTAAGAGCCGAGTTAAACATTAGCAACCCGAGTTTTTAGTAAGCACTTTCCACCTTCTCTGTGGATTCGATTCCGGTCTTACCGGGTATTATGCTACACCGGTCTCCGCCCTACGCTTGGGGCAACCCATCAATTTAGGCATAGGATTTCGGTCAAGCAGAAGGGATAATGCCAGGATCAGAGGAAGAACCATAAGTTAATGAAAAAGACCCATTGTTTGATATAAATAGGAGGTTTTTGGAGCTGCCAAAGAAGGTGTGTTTTCTAACTTTTTGCAACTGTCCTTTGTCATTGGCCCAAGTAAGAGCTCTGTATTCGTTTTGGAGGTACTAATCCAGTCAAAGTAACTGTGTCGATAGATTAAGCATTTGACCTTGGAGAAAATGAAAAAAAAGAAAAGAATGCCGAGTTAATTTTTTTTCTTGTAATATCTCATTGTCATGTTTGCTCTATGAGCCTTAAGAGAAAATGGAAAAGAAAATGCGGAGGTACTTATTTTCACTTGTAATATCTCACTAATTGATCTATTATTCATGTTTATTCACTGAGAGCCTCAAGATTGCTGATTTGCATTGAAGTTTTGTTTTGCTGAGAGAGATATTTTTGGTTCCCTGGGTTATAATGTTTTTGCAGATATTTTGTTTGCTTGTTTATATGATTAACTGTGCCCTAAAGAGGAGGCTTCTCTGTCCTTATAATTCGTTCTTGCATTGAAGTTTTGTTTTGCTGAGAGAGAGGTATTTTTGGTTCCCTGGGTTATAATGGTTTTGCAGATATTTGTTTTTGTTTTTGCAGATATTTTGTTTGCTTGTTTATATGAACAACTGTGCTCTAAAGAGGAGGCTTCTCTGTCCTTATAATTCGTTCTTGCATTGAAGTTTTGTTTTGCTGAGAGAGTGATATTTTTGGTTCCCAGGGTTATAATGGTTTTGCAGATATTTGTTTTTGTTTTTGCAGATATTTTGTTTGCTGGTTTATATGAACGACTGTGCTCTAAAGAGGAGGCTTCTCTGTCCTTATAATTCGTTCTTGTATGGTTTGAACCTTGAACCCTTGGGGTTAAACCAATTGATAATGAATTCTGCTACATCAACTATGTTGCAAAATTTAGTTATATACACCATTCAATCCATTGGCATGATTAGTCATTGAAAACTTATAAAGCTATCTACTTGTTCGGCTCGATGTAACTGAGTTATGTGTTTTGAATGGTTAAAGGGAGTTAGTTTAACAAATAGGAGTAGGAGTTTGAGGGATTGTGGGGTGGTGTTCGCTATTTCTGGGCCTAAAATCAACTTTCTCTGGACCTCTTTCAAATGGGCTTGGATATGAACTGCCCTTTTCTTCTTCTTTCTGGTTCCTACAAGAGTAGCAACCAATTAGCACTGCCAGGCCAAAGGTGGTCGGAAGGCACTCCAAAGCTTAAGTTAGTAATCGCTTGACAAAGGAAGAGTAAAGTTTAAAGGGAAGAGCATACTTGTTAGGGTTATTTATTGGAGTGCATACTTGTTGGGTTATTTAGTGTCGATGCAATTTGGAGGCTAAGTGTGTGGCTTGGAGGCAAGGTGTCATGCAATCCCGGGATCAGGCATCGTCATCGACACAATGTCTCCCGACAATCTTATTTTTATGACATCCACCTTAATTTTGACCTCCTGCAGGCAGGGTTGGCTTGGTATTTTTTACTCCCTTGGTATTTTAATGGTTTATTTTGGATAGCTTTAATTTTGTTGGCCTCATGACTGTTGCACGACTTTTTATCATCGTTATCATTGTTCTGGCCCTAACTTTTTTGGGCCGATACAAATCTCATTATAGCGCTTAACGTGCACTTTTTCACTACTCCCTCCTTCCCTTTTTAAATGTGTCAGTACTTTGTAAATCCAACTTATTAAAGAAATATCATCATTACACCTTTCACATCAACTTTTTCCTCCACTTTATACTTTTCACATCAACTTTTACCTCTACTTTCCAAAATTGTCCTCCACTTTTACCCATTAACTCTTTACCCATTAACTTTCCAAAAGGGCAAAATGATAATTGTACAAACTTTTACCCATTAACTTTTCAAACCACACACTTATTTAGGGACAGCCCAAAATGGAAAGTTAAACACTAAAAAAGGGACGGAGGGAGTATTAAAGTGATAAAAAGATAAATTCACTTCAAGAATATAACACATGGTTAGGAAAAAATATATATAAAGATCACATTTTTAGCAGAAAAAATAGTACTAGTTAACATTTGGTCGACTTGGTTTGATTAGCTTTACAATTTAGTTGGTCTAATGACACAGATTTCGGGCCCAAAGGCAGGGCTATGCCTCGGCTTTAATTGGTGCCCGCTACTAGATGGTAGAATTGTTTGAGGATTAGTCGATGAGAACCTAAGCTGACTCAGACACCTAAGTTATTAAAAAAAGTTTCGATCTTTTTAAAAAAATATTTTGAGCCGAAAGTAAAAGTCTTGTTGGCCTTTAACAAGTTTAAAATCGTTCCTGACTATATCAAGGTTTCAATTTGCTCATCTACTTCATGCTCGGTTTGGCTGCACATTTTTGCTGCACATTTTTTCAATATCCACCGTAATTTGTCCAGAATACTAATTTGTGAGGCAACATATATTAGCTACCTTTTTTTTATTGATTAATTGTTATTATATAGGTTCGGGATCCACGTGCTAGTTGCTACACATAATTGTTGGGCTTATAAGGTATGTATTATCATCTCGTAGTCAAGTAGATTTTTGCCAAACCAAACTAAGCTTATTTGTTACTTGTGTCTGGACTATAGACTAGGATCCTAATGGCCTGACCATGAGCTCTACCCAATTCGTACAAAGTGATGAAGATATTCACGTACTTGTCCAAGTTTTAGGATTTTTATGCATACACTCCCATTTCATACAATATCCCATGGAACAACCTGGTGACAACAGCTATACTCAGTTGAAAAGAGTAGGGCCTAGTTGCCTCCAATTTAATTGGATGTAAAATGTGAGATTTTTGGTGTGGGGATTGTTTGTTCCCCATATTATTTTCATGGTTGGAAATCATTCTACCTATGTATGGATTAGAGGGAGAGCTCACGGGAATCATGTTCGGGTGGAGTTTTTTTTGTTATGACCTTGTTCCTTAATTTACTGCAATTCTGTTGGTTTTTTATCCTAGATTGGTGATCAGTACCGGAGTAATGATGATGGTGAACCATCCGGTACAGCTGGGAAACCAGTACATTCTGCAATAGTTTCTTCAGGAGTTGATCGAGTTATGGCGGTTGTGATCTGGTACGTTTCCCACAATAGCTGACGAAAAGGTATGTTTAATAATGTACTTGAACAACTATTAACTATATATCTCAGTTACTTAGATGCGATCATTACACACCAGTTGTTAATGATTGAAGAAGTTACATTCATGACATCTTGTTTCCACATATGCGTGCACCAAGGATGTTTAACTTAATCAAAATTTGGTTTATCTAGTTTCCTTTCGTTAATTTCAGGTACTTTGGAGGTATCAAGTTAGGAACAGGAGGGTTAGTTAGGGCTTATGGTGGAGTAGCTGCAGAATGCCTGAAAAATGCAACAACTGTTCTTGTGAAATCTAAATTAGTAGTTTACCCTCTCTCTCTTCTTTTTCATTTATTATCTGATAACATTTTGTGCTGATGTTAATTGTTTCATTTTGGAACTTCAATTGAGCTATTTTGCATGCTCCTCTATTAGGATGAGTGCTCTGTTTTTACGGCATTCTGCTTCATATCTTCACTGTAGTTTCCTTTGTAAAACATATAGTTCTTATGAGCATTTTTCTTTACATGTTCGATTGGGTATAGAGGTTCCATTTGATCTGTTGGGAGTTGTGTGCCATCAGGTAAGACTGGCCACTGTTCAGACTTGGTACAAGTTTTGAGGGTGGGAACTATTTTAGGAACATTTATGTGATGTTGATAGGCTCCCCACCTGCAACCCCCTGCCCCTATCTGCCGCATCGCTTGTGTTTCTTGCTAAGTTTTGATGGTTACTGCTATTGTTTGGCAATGGGATTATTACAGCTGAACTGCATTGTCTGCAGTATGTGTTCCTTGTTGTACTCTGACAGTGTAGAACCAGCTGATACTCTGAATTCTTTGGGAATTTTAGTTTTTTTACAAGTTGAGCTTATACTTCTGCTTGTTTTACTTGCAGATACAATCTTTTCACGTTGAGGACATCAAGCAAGATTATGAAACTGGAAAAGATAACTTCAGCATGGTCACATTCAAAGTTGATTTTGAGCGAGTTAAGAGTTTAGAGGATGCTGTCAAAGCCAATTGTAGCCGGGAAATAATTTTCTACAAAAGCTGAAATGGAATGTTGAAATCTTCCTCGTAGTTCTTGGTCCGTTTTATGGAGAGTTGTCCAGTTCATGACTACCTTTTAGTTTGTCATGAAGGCAACATTTTCATGACTGGTAACTGTATCTTCTCTCCCCTCTAAAATCAATTTCTGCTCTTTGTATAGCCTCCAAATTCAAAGATGGATGCAATCTGGGGATTTTTAACTGATAAAAGAATGCATGTTTGGCTTAGATGGAATTGACAAATACGCTGGAAATATGGTATTTGTCAACTATTCAGTTCAATAAAATTTATACTGATTTTATTTGCATTTATACCGTTTCAATCTTGTTTCATCGATGTGAAGCTGTTTCTTGAGTATATAATCCAATGTGGTGGTGCAGTAACGTATCTTGACTTCCTATGTGATCATTTTTCTTCGTGTAATGGAGCTGTGGTTTTGAATGGTTGACTGATTGTATGTATTTAGAGGCAAGTTTTAGTGTTTCCATATATTCTCAATGCAAAAATTCAAACTCAAGATAATTATGCGGAATGGAAGCAGAATTTTCCGTTACTTCTACTCCTGCTCTTGTTATTTGGTTTGACAATGGCACAATGCTGTTTAGTAGCTGTTTATATAGCGTCCAGGTGTCCGTTGTTGCACACCTTATGTTTTTTAAAGTCGGCAATCGGTTTTAGGAAAAACCGAGAAACCGTATCGAGATTCGATCGTTCGGGAGCCAAAAGTACAAGGGAAGATGTTAGGTACCGGATTGGTCTTTACTTTGTTTAACCAAGAATTCTTTTATATCATTCTCAATTTTTCCACAATTAACTGATTATTAGCCATTAACAAATATGGGTGATGAAAACAGTAAACAAGAAACTGGGTATAAGGAAACATTAACCAGAAGGTTCTGTTGCTGAACTTATTGGCTGCCAACACTACCTACTGGCGGCCACCGAGTGAGATGATACTTTATTTCTTCGGTTTGGTTCCATTAAGAAAATAAGCAGAAAAAAGAAACCATGTCTCGACAATCTCTTTTATTGTTTGGGACCTTGGATATCCGAAAGACACTGAATGAAGTACTGTAATGAGCACAAAAATTAAATTGGGTCTCTAGGCCTGTCCTCCCTGATGCCTTTCGGCTTTGATGTGCGGGCATGGTTCTGCAGCGAAACGTCCCTGTAGTTCCTTAGTTCTTAGAGGTTTAGGATGACCACTATTTCAGTAGTGTTATGAGAGCAACTATTTTTTGTATATTGTCAAACTTAGGTTTGTTTCCAATCATCCTCCCCATGCCCCCAATGATTAAGGACTAGATGTGTTCTGTTATTGTTGTGTATAAATCTGAACTTATCTGCGGTGGACAAATTTCAACTAACGGCTAAAATACTGAAACTAAGAGTTCTTTCTTTCTTTTTTTTTTTTTTTTGGGTGATGGCAATATAATTTGTATAGGTTATTCTCTACTCACCTAATATAGTAAGAAAGAATCTCTTGATCGCGAAGGCACAAAATGTATTTTTTTACCAAAAGGAAGGTATTTAAGGTCTGTCGAGCATGTTAAAAAAAAAAAAAAGAGGGTCTGCTTGCCTAATATCCTCTCGTCGGATTAGCAAAGAAAAGCCCTGATTTGCTTATGGTCTCCTCGCACCGTTAGAGCTTTACATCTCTTTCTCATAGCTGCCTGGAAAGAAAAAATATTAAACCAAATATTATAATTGAATTCACCAAGCCTGGAAACAAAACCAAATCATAACATTGGGAGTCAAATCTTACATATTAGATACACAATCAAGTATGACTAAAGCAGTGACGAATTTGGGCTAGCAATATGAGGGACTTAGCATCTTCATCCCTTACCCATTTTTACCACAAATTTGAGTCAAATTTTGAGCAAAAACAATTTGGGTAGGAGCATCTCCAATGCCAAAACAAACTTTTTACCCAAATTTAATTTGTACAAGTGACCACCATTATCAAGGCCATTAGCAAATCATACAACAGATGCTTATAAAATTCAGATAGAAAATCGCAAATTCATATGGTACCTAAAAGTACATCATAAAATGACACCATGATCTATTTTTCAGCTTAGCCTACTGAAAATAGATAATCAAGACGAAATTCAATTGATGATGACAAATTAGAGCGAACGCTAGCAACCAAAAGTCTGCGATAAAGGCTCGTACACTAGTCACTCGACTCTTGGGTTGGGTGTTAGAAATAAAAAGTGTGTGTGTTGTGGTGTTAGAAATAAAAATAAAAGTGTGTGTGTGTGTGAGAGAGAGAGAGAGAGAATCTGAAGGATAACTCACATTAACAAGTATCTGTGAAAAAATCATTAAATGTGTACACAGGAACAACAGAAAACCCAGTGTAAAAAATCTAAAAGTCAAATGCACAGCCTTATAAGGTTATTTACAAAGCTTCCAGATTGTTTTGGGTTCAGGAGACAGTTTCTTAGATAAACAGTCAATACTAAGCAACAACGATATAGAAAACCAAAACAAGATGAAAGAGAGAGCAAGAAAATCTACGCTAAAGGATAAATCACAGTTCTTTATTTCTGTGTCTTGTAGATCTGCAAAATGAAGAAAAAAATCATTAAATCACATAAGATCACTCTTGAACAACCTTTTGATCCCCAAATTCCTGCAAAAAAAAAAAGAGAACAATGTAATCAATGCAACAAAATACAAACAAAAATTCCTAAGTCTTAAAAGACACTCTACGTATTGAGAAGCACAATATTCAAAACACAATAAATGTCCTGAAAAGGGACCTTACAAAAGGAAGTTAGAAGTTTCAAGAATTAAAAAAAGAGCTACTGATTCACACATTCAACACTCTCATTTCAATAGTCCTAGATGATCCAGTAGTAGCATGTACTTAGCATTAGTTGTAGAGGCCTTTGATTATTTAGCTAATCTCAGACCATTTGGTTTGCTACGTCAGTTAATTCAAACCTGGTAGATCTAATTTAGAAATCATCAAATACATGGTTTTAATGTGTACTAAATGGAAAAACTAAATAAATTGTTGAAACCAATTGTACGGCCGCATAAGACAGTATCGTGTTTCTAATAGAGAGTTAAGAAGTAAATAACCAAAAGACATAACGCACATATTTGTTATTTGCAAAAATTTGATTCATGGTTGAGTTGTAAGTCTTTCTCTCTTCACTCTAGCTCCCGTACCGCCACACATTCCAACAAAACCTAACAACTCTCACAGATGTTGGAAAGTGGCAGAAAAAAGAAACAACTTGCAGATTGAGATTCCAATTACTGCAAGAAAGCAAAAGGGAACTCCAATGAACTGGCCAAACATCTATCTGAGATAGTTAGGAGGACAGCATTCCCATTTCTTGGTAATAAAAATCTTATGGAAATGTATGGAAACTCAACCTTACTTCTATGGCCACTGTTCCTCAACCAACATCTAAACATCTAGTACATGTTATTCAACTTGATACTCAATATAATAGAAGCAGTTTTCATCTATTCTGACACATACTTATGCTAACAAAATCATCTAAAACGTCAATGTGCTGTTACCTTAAATTTCGATCTGAGTTCGTGAACTGTCATTCTTTCAATTGTAACAAATCTTCCCCAATAATCTCAGTTTCCACTTTGCTACCTTTCAATGAACATTCCTATAAAAGCATTCAAACCAACAAGTTATCTGCATTTACCTAAACACCAGAAGGCAACAAAGAATGAATGAATTGAGTAAACATATCCAACAAGCTTAAAGAAAGAAAAAACCAACCTTCACTACAACCTTCCCAATTTTTGTTTCAATATCCATGGATTCTCTTGAAGGTCAGAAATAGGCAAACCCCAAACAATGAAGCCCTAAGGTGCACACAACTACAGAACAAGCAATCACTGCCACCATCGCCTTCGAGACCCAGGGATCAAGCCCCTGTGAGCTGCCCCGTTGTACAACACTGCCAGCAACTACATGCCTCCACAATCATGTGAACCTGCCAGCCACAACAAGGAAAGGAGCAGCCAACACCAAATCGAAACCCGAGGAACAAGCCCCAAAATGCCCCAAAACGGAACCGGCTACGCAGATCCAAGGCCGACAACACCTCTGCCCCAACTACCGGCAGCAAACCCCGCCGTCAACTCCAAAAACGTCCAGCATCACTAAAAGCCCCGCCATCCGTCGAAACCCACAACCCAGCGACTGGAACCATAGCCTTCAACCCACGAGCAACCGCCCCACGCCATTAGGTAAAACCGAAACCACCCAGGAATGGAAACGGTGGGGAAGCAGAACAGCCACGTCACCACGAGAAATCACGATAACCTCGCCGTTAGGCAGAACCGGAGACTCCAAGTGAGGAATCCGGTGGAGATTGGAAACCCCAAGGAAACAAGGAGGGCGGGAGAAGCAAGGCAGATCGGAGGGAAGGGAGAGAGGAGAGAGGAGAGAGGAAAAGAGAGCCGGAGGAAAGGGAGGCGGCTCAGTTGTGCCGCAGATTGCAAAACTCAGATTGCAAAACAAACACCTGTTTCTTCAGTTGTGCCAGCAACTTGTGATTGTAATTTGCAAGTATAAACAGAAAAAACAGAGTTCAAGGCTTGAAACAAACTTTGAAAAAAGAAATACGAGAACAATCCGCAAATTTTCCTTTCCATCCAATCAAATTGACCAAAGGTGTACACCCAACATGAACTTTACAACAGAAATTTCTGCCGAGGGGGCTCACATAACAGAAATATTACATGCATTTTAAAAGATCAATAGCCTTGAAATTCCGAACGAGCGAAACCAGAAAGGAAGAACCACAAAACTAGCTAGACCAACAATCCAAGTCAAAACCAGCACCGTACCGTACATACTTACGTAGGGACCAGCTTCAAAGACCGCAATTCTCTCCTATCACCATGGCACCAATGAGTGCACCTACCAACCCTGCACTCTGCGCATATTGGTTTCTCCTTGGTGGGTGTTGTTGCTGTTGCACTGGGGGATACCCGTACCCCGGTTCCATAGGCGGATATCCCGTGGCTGCTGCTGGCGGCAGCGGGTACCCAGACCCAGGATACCCATATTGTCCCATTGCAGGTGGTGGAGGAGGGTATCCGGCCGGCAGCTGAGGTGGCTGGAATGGCAATGCAGGAGGGTATCCTGCTGGCATGGCTGGTGGAGTGTTAGGATCTAGTACATTCACTGGTGGAGGATTAATCGAGCTAGTTCCTGCATATAAATGGTGCATATATTACCATTTACTAGAAACTGATTTCTACATATACAGGGGCTTCAAATTATTTTTGAGGTTTTAATCTTCCTTTCATTCCCACATGGAGGGGCGGGCTGGGATTATTTTTATCTATGGGGCCAAAGTTAAAATGTTGGCGTTTCAATTGTGTGCCTATTGAAATCTTCATTTGGGATCTTAAATTGTTCATTTTTTCAGGAACGCTGAAAACATCATAGGTATCAAAATTATGATCATCGGAGATTTGTAGACACATAATTGAGGCAAATTTATCTTACAGTTTATTCTCTAAACGATATTGGCTATCCATTTTCGTAAAATAATTACTATCCAATCATATGTCTACCAATATCCAGTTAATTTAATGTTTTGCATGAATAATCTATTCTCGACAAAATCAACGGTTCTGATATACACTAACATTTTCGCTAGTTTTCTTCATAAGTCATGAGATTTGCAGTACCACATCATTGGTATTGGACGTAGCGCCGTTGAAATCAAGTGTCACAAAACACAACTCTGCTAGCTTGGCTTATAGATCTTCGAAAGGGATGCTCTATAGTCCATTTTACGATTTAGTTTGTCCATTTTTGTGTCCTTTCGGCCTTGGTGATCCGACGGTGCCGAGTGGAAGGGTCATCGCTCAACTGATAAAAGTTACTCTAGGAATTAGTTTAGTTTTAAAACTCATCAATAACATTGACCACACCAACACCAGTTGGCCGGATATCGGTTATGACTTCGAAACATATTTGTCTTGAGATAATGAGTCAAATGGGTTCCACTTCAATATTGTTTTTATAATTTTTTTCTCAAGAAAACGCATTCCAATACCATATAATATGTATCCGTTCAACGTGATTTTTTTGACACGGTTGATATTCTTGACGATCTCTAAAAGGTCGAAAGTTTAAATCATCAAAGTAGTCCATGAAAGAACTCACAAACGGGCAAACTGGCTTTCTAGCTCCTTAAATCTAGTCAATAACAAAATCATCGAGAGTCTTTTAGTGTGAAATAAAAACCCAAGTACTATAGTTTTACCTTCGCTTGCTTTGTAGACGAGTCCGAATTTGAATGAAAACTTCAGTGTACCTTCATCCTTGCCCGTGGGATTCCTCACCGGATATTGAGCAAGGACGGCAGGCTCGTCGTCTCCAGCAGCATTGCCAAGGAGCTCTTTGACGGGCACGTGGACTTCCCCAACGTCTTTGTCTGCAAGAAGGGTTCTCCCGTGCCGAAGCTGAAAGACAAGGTTCAGATAGTTCGCCTGGACCGCCATTTCATCAACAGTGAATTTCATGGTGTGATCCCAACACGGATGGGACCCACCGTTCTTGGCCACCGGCGTTTGCTGGGTCCGAGGATCGCCGGAGATCGAGGCGATCACGTAGACGTCCATTTTGGAGAAGTGGCCAATGTCTTTGAGATCTTTGGCCGAGATTATTGTCACCTCCAACGGTCTGTACTCCATTCTACTTCTGTTTTTTCCTCTTTGGGAATGGTTATTGATTCTCTTTGGGTATTCATCACATTGTTGTTACTTGTTAGCTTATAAAGAGGGGTTGACTTTTAGATAGTTGACTTTTGATTCACATGGGCAATGGAGTTTTGAACGGCTTCTTTCACGTCTCTATAGAAGGGAGCAAATAATAAGTGCGGCATATGTTAATGAACCAACATACCTGGATCATTCAAAAACGCATTTTTTTTCCATAACCAGTCCCGGGCAATTCATGCGCGCACCTCAATTAATCACTCCCGGGTAATTCATGCATGCAACTCAATTAATCTTGGTCTATATCACGTGATAGCTCGTTAAGGGCTCGGCTTGTTTACGACCGAGCCAAGCTCGAGTTTTGGGCTCATTAAACAAACGAGCCAAGCTCGAACAGTACAAAACTCGGCTCAGCTCGACTTATTTGCAGTCATACTTGGGCGTAGCAAATGTACCCTCTATTTCTTTAAAAGGAAGAGGTTACGAAACTATATTCATAGAAACTAAACAGTGCATAGTACAAAGGACCCATCGGTACATAGGACCCATCGGTCCCAGAAATGAAAGAAGTGGAAAATGGGGGAAAAAAATATGATAGAAACAACAAATACTACAGTTCCGGTGTAGGAACCCACCGATCCGCTCATGGTTCCAGTGTAGGAAGTAGTAGGAACCCACCGATCGGCTCATGGAAGCGCCAGATTATGATTTTGCCTACGAAGTCATATTTACTTGGTTCGCCCCTGACAGCATCGCAACAATGAGAGCACCCACCAACCCCGCACGCGATCTCCTTGGTGGGTGTTGCACTGGAGGATTCCCGTACGCCGGGTTCCATTGGTGGATATCCGGCGGCTGGTGGTGGTTGCGTGAACCCAGGAGACCCATATTGTCCCATTGCTTCTGGAGGAGGGTATCCTGCAGCATATAAAGAGAATGCAACAACTTTAGAACAGAGAAAAAATCAGAAACATATACTGACATTTTCACTAATTTATTCACAAGTCATGTTATTTGCAGTACAATATCATTGGTATTGGAGATGGGGCGGTTGAAATTGAAAAACAAAAAAACAACTATTAAAGCCCCCTTGGGTCATTTTAGTCTCACTTCAAGGATCCAAATCATTTTTTTTTAAAAACCCATCGAGAACATTGACCACAACTAGCATGATGTTTCTTGGGTACCGGTTACGATTTCAAAATGCATTTATCTGGAGATAAATGGGTTCCAATCTGATGGTGTAGCGTTTTTCCCCAATGTAAATGCAGTCCAATACGGTACCATATCAATAAGTATCCAATCAACGTTACTTTTGAAATGATTGATGTCCTCAACGAGCTCCAAAAGATGGACAGTTAAAATAATCAAAGTGGGCCTGGGAAGGACTGACAAAGAAGCTAACCTGGAGCGTATAATCCATTTTAATGACCTGGAGGGGATTTGTTTCGATAAATTTAATCTATAAAAAAGTTTTTTTGTTGAGTATCTTTGAAGACTAATGTGACATTGTGACTGTAATAGTTTTGGAGATAATTGTGACTGTATACCTGTGCCAGTTCTACACGGGTCTGAGTTTGAATGAAAACTTCAATGTACCATGGTCCTTGCCAGAGGGATTCCTCACCGGCTACTGAGTGAGGACGTCAACTCCGGCAGCATTGCCAAGGAGCTATATGCAGAGTAATTTTATTTGGAACGAAAAGTATGCTTAGAATTATAAGCTATATGCAGAGTTCTATATTCAAGAGTTGAAAACTCTGATTTGAGGTTTGAATCATTCTCGTAACTACTGTAAACATATTCTACATGCTGCAATTATTTTATTCATGCTGGCTGACTTAGGGTTGGCAACAGGGAGGGGTGTGGGGTGGAGGATACCATTGTCCCTGCCCGGAACCCTTATCCAATCCCCGTCCCCACCCCGATCCGTATGCTGACCAGGTGCTGAAACGTAAGCTTAGAAGCTGGAAATTGAAGTTTAAAGCTGGAATTTGTGTTTCATATGTGCCGAAATCAATCTTAAAGTCGTCTACGTCTATGAAAAACTGAAGACTAGTTTGCTGTGCTAGAAGACAATTTTATAATTAGCAGAAACTCTGTTCGTGTATACTGAAAATTATTTATGGAAGCTAAAAACTAGAGTCTACTACTGAAATAAATGCGAAAGTGATGAAATTGGTATTGGTGCCGAAAGGGAGTTCTATGCGCTGAAATTAGGGCCCCGGATAAAAATATAATCGATGGACCCGAAACCGAAATGAAAGACCAAATGAACCAAGGGGTTTTACCCTTTGGTACTTGCTTTGGATTGTTAAAATTACCATTACAGTAAGTTGGTTGTAAGCTTCATTTTCATGTAATTTTATTATTGATGGTTTTTGGAATTTGTTAGTTAAGAGTATGAGTAAGCTATACTAATGTGTGTTTTTTTTTTTTTTTTTTTGGTTAGAAACAGCCTCAAAGAAATAAGCCAAACTTTTATTTTGGTCTCTGAGACATTTAATTTTTATTTTGGATTGTGGCCCACTTTTTTTAAATGGGCCAAATTTCTTTGAGCCGAACCCCAAAAAACCAAATTCCTTGGCCAGACCGAACTGCCCCGAACCAATTTCCGTCCCCCGATTCCACCAGTCGGGATCAGTCTAGAACCTGTCCTCCCTGAACCTATCGGTTCAGTCTCAACCGGCCTATTAAACCGACCTACACTAACCGATTTCACCCCTAGCACTATTGCAGTCTAGTTTAATGGGCTACCTCAAAATATAGTGGCTGTGTTTGGTTTGTAGTTTAGTTTAGTTTTGATGATGTAAGCAGAGGTGTAATGAGTGGAGAGAGAGATAGAGAGAGAAATGAGGGAAATGATGATGTCAACAAAACCAAAACTAAAACAAAACTCTAAACCGAACAGGGCCAGTGTGATTTTCTAAGAAACACGAACACTTGGAAGGAGTTTTGCCTCTCTTGAGTCTGACACATAGACGTTGCAAAAGGTATCCCTTTACCATACTTATCTATTTACCCCTTATAACACTTTTGATACTTGAGGGATGCATGTCCGTAGCTTGAAGTTTGAATAAAGACGTTGTGGGACTGAACAATTGAACGGAAAGAAGTATATTTATACATATCAATCTTTGCCTGTTTGACCATTAATTTTAGTAATTTAAAGCTGAAGCTTCATTAGTAGCTTACACTTTCTTTAGTAAATTCATATCACAGCCCATGGTTCATCACGGGCATGTTTTTTGGTTCGGCGAGATTAGAATCACACCGAGAAAAAAATTCAAATGGTAGATTGAGAAAGTTAGCAGGTCCACATATAGAACCACAAAATGGTGGAGTGTTTTTTGCCTCGGTGAAGAGCAGGTGGTGCTCCTGATAGCTGCAACGAAGAGAGTTGAGCAAGTTGACTCCATGTGTTTTGTGAATGTCGAGCAAGTGCTATTTGGCAGAGCCGCACATGGCTCGTGGTGTGGGGCCAAGGTCGAATCTCTAGCGGATTGCAGGTACATTATGTTATAGATGTCCTCACAATCACATGGATGTAGGTTGGTTTTTGGCAGAACCACGTAAATCTCAGGACACTTTCTTATTATTATATATTTTTTTATGATAATACTTATTTAGTATTGGTTACCAATACGTGTGTGTTTTGTTGGTGATATATACACATATCCAAACTTCCGTTAAAATCCAAACACTATTGCTATGAATTCAAATAGTATAAGCTATTTCGTCAACCACGGAAAGAAAACTATGAAGGAGCTGAAGTTTGTTACCCAATGACCCAAAATTGGAAGGAAAACTAAGATCGATCAGAATACACTATTGGCGAGGGATGTGCTCGAAGGTAATGCTTAATATAAACAGAACACGTCATCTCAATTTCTCAAACTTACCTTTCTTGATGTGAAGCCAAATTGATCAATGTAAAATGTGGGAGAAATATGCTGACAGAATGATAACCTCATCTTTTGCCTGGACTTGTACTTCATTCCTGTAAAGAAAATTGACCAGCAGACATTGTAGT
This sequence comes from Vaccinium myrtillus, assembly GCA_016920895.1. Taxonomy (NCBI): domain Eukaryota; kingdom Viridiplantae; phylum Streptophyta; class Magnoliopsida; order Ericales; family Ericaceae; genus Vaccinium; species Vaccinium myrtillus. Next base: position 34,174,712 of record CM029281.1, on the reverse strand, counting down.
ACTGGTCACAGATGTCATAATTTGCTTACTAAATACACAACCCCTTCAAAAAACTATTCATAGAAACTGTTTTCCACTAATTAAAAATCTTGGATGATTATAGCCAGGCAAATGATATAAAATATATCGTACCATGGAGGGTGAATACGTATCAAGTTCCCAACTTCAAGCTCAACGTCACATACTCTTGAGCTAAAGATAATGGTTAAAGTTTTCCTTTGATCTTCCTTTGCCATTTGGAGACTCTCTGCCAACTGCAAACCCTAAGAAGCAAAACATGAAAATTCATCGTCCTTCAACAACCATCATAGACAGCAGTACATAGAAGTTGTGAATATCGCACAATTGAATTGAGAGTCAACAACAGTAGCTAGGTCTTCATCGATTTCATATTCTTCACCAGAGAGACAGAGATAGTTTTGCAGAATTAACAGAGGATTGCAGGTTAATTTCTCAGCTGACAAAACAGAGGATTGCAGGTTATTTTCTCAGCTGACAAAACTACAACGTTGAATAAAAAGCTGCAGTCATGTAACGTTTGGGATTAGCAAGTCTATCATGATCTGCTCACTTAACTATCGGAGACTAGAATAGGCCTTTGCATATTTTGATTCAAGTGACACTATATTCCATTGGCTTCCAACCTCATTATTTCAGTGTTCAATATTGGATCCAATGTCGGGACAATTGCAATCGAGAATAAATAACTAAAACATCTCCAAAAGAGCAAATTCTAACTTCACAAGCATGTCAAAAGCATAGTTGTTAAAACCCACAATACAGGATACGTATCTTACAATTCGTATCACCTCCTTCGAAAAACAATACATATCCCACATGTATCCTTTTTGTATGGAAATCCCATTGTACGATGACGTATCCTATAAACATTTATTTAATGTCAGTGCATATAAACCTCGTTGTCTCTCCTGAGTGAGCAGCAACAAACAGTAAGCTTCGCTTCCAGACACCTTGAGAGGATTTCCACATCAAAGCAGCTTACTTCATCTGGAACAAAATAAACCAAGAATATAAAGACTTAAAAGGACAAGTAAAGCAAACTCACATTCTCAAAGTAAGTAGTTCATGAAATTTATGGGCTGTTTCCTTTTACAGACTTCTCTACACATGATTGTGTCTTTACATGTGAATGATTCTACATCCGCATTAACTAAACAAGGGATATGTCAATAATGGTAGAGCTATTTGAACGAGGGGAAAACATTAATAGGGTTAAGGCAATTACCATTTGAACTAGGCCCAATCTCTAACTTTTTCATAACATCTACCTCTGTTTTCTTTTGCCTCTGCATTACGCTCTGCAACTTTCCAAATAGTCCAATGCTGCAGATTTCCACAGCATTTAGATAAAAAAGCATTCGGCATACAATCTCACTTGGAATTTGCAGTACTGCTATCTAGAGCATGGAAGTAGCTGGCAGTATCTAGTCTCTCATAACTCACCCATGCAATGCCAACTGGGGCCCCTCTTCATTTGCAGAAGTAGCACCAAAAGCTTCTTGAAATTTATCACTCATTGCCTTCTGTATGGACTCAGGGATGATAAGCCCCAAATTTTGTACATTTGCCTGGTGTAAGAGTTCAATAGCTGAATAAGTGAAAATGGTGCTACCTTGTGAAAGTGTAATTTCCGATGACTAAAAAAGAACTCACACCAAATCACAACAACCACCTGAGGAGATACTCCATCATCACTTGATGATTCAGTGTCCAAGTCCTCAGGAGGGACGTCATTGTCCATATCTCTCTTAGCCAATGGAGATACACTTCTCTCATCAACCAGCTGCATCCTTCTCGCTTCCATACACGTGTACTGAAGCATATAAAAAAAGTCAACTTGTAGATTGAGAACCATTGAAACGGATGGACTGGACAAGGAATAGAACCAACCATTTTCGAATTCATCTTCTCCTGATAGGTATCCAGAAGCTCAGCCATTGAATTTGAGGTTGTGCTATTTTCAACAGTTTCTAATCCTTGTAGTAACGGGAGAAACTTGGATGACATGTTAACCTCAGGAATACTACTAACTGGCAGAGGAATATCTTCCTTGTTTGACTGGAAATGAAACGACAACTTGGATTTGGATTTGCCTCGGCCACCTGCAGCAGTTTATTTTCAAGCTGAGGAACACTATGAATGTCTAGATGACAAACCGTAGCGTCGCAGACTATACAGAGACGCAATGAAGCATTGGCTTGGCTAACAACACAACATAACTGCCTCCCAAATAGTTAGGCAACCAATAAAACTTACCAGCTATACAAGACCAAGAAAAGAATCCATTTTTACGTACAAAATAGATATGAACTTTGGGTTATCTACATGATATGCCGATGTTCGCCTTTAGCAATATCTGAATGTTGTGAATTTCAAAAGAATGATATTTGGAATTACGAGGCCCAGTGCATAGATTCAATGATTACACTCCATAGCAGCAACATTTCATTATTTCAAGGACTTACTTTCAAATTTTCCTTTTCTGCTGCTGCTTTTTTTGTTATAACTGGTTACTTCCGAAAGAAGCTCGTAATACATGGAGGACATTGACACATCAAAGGTGCAAATTAGTCACATTGATGACTTTCAAGTGAAGGATGATACCTTTAACGCGTTTGTCCTCCTTGGAAGCGATTGCCCTTGATGAGGAACACATAGCATTCTCAGCTATACGAGCTAGCGCCTCAGCTTCTTTAGTTACTGCAGACCATGTGCATGCCCCCTTCTCTGTTTCCAGAAAACAAAGACGGGCTTCCTGGAGATTTTGATCCCCAGAAGTGATGGGTAAAGTGTAATGTGAGCTATTTTCCTGAACAACAAAACCAAAAGTCATGCATCATTTTTTCTTGTTTTTCATTTTTCATACGGAGAGAAAATTATCTCAAAGGAATTAAGATGTAAACATCCATAGTTCATGAAGATATATCTATCTGCAGTCAGCCACAACTCAATGTACCTCATTATCAGAGATAATTTCTTCCTCTGGGTAACATAGTGATGCCACTCTTGGAGAACTGACGAAGCCAACTTCATTATGGAAGACAGGAAATTCAACCTCATCTTCACTTGAGCAACTTGTTTGCCTCTGATCACGATAATGTTGTAGACTTGTAGTCAGAAGGTAACCAGATAATACAATAAGGTAGTTTCCAACTTCTTATCTAAATTAATTAATCCTCCACCAATTGATATTTGACATCTTTTAATTCAAGCCCATTGCATCATAAATTGCTGCGCTGAGACATTGGAATTACAAAATGAAACTACACAATTATAATCCATAAAACACTACGATTCCATCTAATTTCCAACTGATTTCTACATCTCACAGTTGCAAAATGAATGATAACTCTATTTACATACGTGCCTTGTTAAACACAATAGTTGTCTTTGTTCCATGACCAAGTTCATGAGTATCAGCACAAGAGGCATGTCCATATTCTGAACAAGGAAAAACAAGCGTTGAGGCAATAAAAGATCCGTACTAACTACATCTTCATTACTATATACAACTATACGAGCAGCAAATGATTTTTGAGGGTACATGCATATTCGAATTAGAAGTCAGCAATAAAAAGTAGTAGACTCTATTCAAATCTTACCTCTGAGTACCTCAAGCTGTGATTGAATTTGTATTTGTTCCTATAAGGAAGCACAAAGGGAGAAAAAAATAATGAGATCCTAATTGCGTACAAACGATGGAAATTATTCCAACTCAATCCACGCCATGAAGTTGATATGGAAATCACACACTAACTGCAAGGTAAAGGCCACGCGCTTAAATAGAAAACAGGAAAATAAGAGCATTGCAAATCTCACAAGTGCCTTTCCCCTAATTTTTTCTCAAACAAAGAAGACTATCTAGATATTGAGGAAAAGCTCAAAGTGCCATCATCAAGCAACTTGATGTTGTAAGTTTTTGTATTGATATCAATCGATCAAGTGAATCCATACTCAACTTCACGATTTGAGCTTTGATTGCAGTTCTTACTCCTTCAAGTCAAGTTCAGAATTATAGACAAATAATACAAGTCTCAAACTAAAAGTGCTGACCTTCCTTTCTGCAGTTCCGCCTAACGCAACACAGTTTTCTGGCCAATCAGAAGCCAAATCTTCCCCTTCTGAAATAACACACATATAAATCAAATCAAATCAACGAATTTTTTTTTTTTTTGGGGCAACGGAGGGCGTCTTGGGCCAGCTTGCGCGAACCTCGGACTAATCCCACCAGCCCCTCCCACAGCCATTTCACAAGCACAAGGGTGTGGTGAGGTGGCCTCAAGAGTTGGGGCAAGGGAAATGGAACCTGAGACCTATGCGAGGAAATCCCTAAGTCCAGGGCAAGACCACTTGGCCAACCCTCAGCTTATCAGCGATTAATTTGGAGATTAGTACCAAGATATTTAACGTAAGGTTTATAAAATAAAATGCTCTGAATAGAACTGAAGTAATGACAGAGAAATTTAAACGATAACAATCACCGGAAATGCTCTGATCGGAATCGTAATTTCCCTGCAAAACAAAAGTGAAATTTTAATTCAACGAATGGCATTACATATCGAACAGCTTAAGAATTTTGGAAAACCTACGTAATTGTGAGAGAGAAATCAAATTCTAGCAACGAATTCAACATTTTACCGCGAAAGTGTTCTTCGGCAACATTTTTGGGTTTCTGATAATTGGCGGCAGCGACGAAACCTGTGTGCCCAAGCCGTCGTCGACGGAGGCCTCGGACCAAAGTTTACGAATTAAAATGTAGTTCGGAGATGGGCTGGGCCTGGGAGCAATTGAACTTTGAACTTTCATCTTCATGGACCCAACGTTTGGGCTCACTTACAATGTTTGGGCAACACATGTCCCGGGTCCATTTTTCACCACACATCGTAGTGAAAGTATGAATAGTGATACATACACACACACTCACCGGGGTGGGTCCCACCGCATGTGAGTGTGTGTGTGGTTGAGTGTGTGTGTATGTATCACTATTCGTGAAAGTAAGACCAAAGATGGCTCAAGGGGAGGCTGACGAAGCGTTTGCTTAAGCCCTCAACTCTAGGCCCGGAAAAGGGGCCCAAGTTTTGACACTCGGTGCGAGTACAATTTTTTTATTTTTTTCCCATTAAGTCCAATTGAGCAAAGGTCCAACTTTTACTATAGCTTAAATCAGATTTTAGTTTATTCAAAAAGAGTATCTTTTCTCCACATTTGGTGGGGAGTACTTTTTTTCATTTTGCTTCTGGTTATCAATTTCAAACTTTAAATCATTAGATAAAATACAAGTAAAGGAGATTATAGAGTTCTATCTACTAATTTTGGCTCAAAACTTATATGTAAGTGTGATCATGTGACAGAGCGATAGGAGTAGGACCCAAGACAAAGTTGATAGTTTGGATCTGGTAGGGCCAAGGTCAAAGTTAAGACTCATTTAAGGTTGAAAATGCAAACGACATAGCGCCACGTATACCGTAAAAAAAATTCTCCATAGTTGGACAGATAAAAAGGATTGACATTATTCGAAAGTAGATTGAACGGTAGGATTTAATATTTTGCCTAGATTTTTTATATTATGACCTAAAAAGTATATTTAATAACCTGTCCGGTGTCTTGTCACAACAACTCACTAGTAGTATATCACTAGAAAAACAAACCCCAAATGTGTTTCCTATTGAATTTTCCCATGATATTCCCAACGTCCCATTATATCACCACCACTTAAACATGGCGGCGGAGCTTCATAGTTGAACTCTCAATGGACAAACTGTCTGTTAGGCTTGGTTCCCCGTTTGATAAAATGGGAATCCCATAAAATCGATGGGTTGATTTTAACAAATGAGGAAACTATTTGCTAAAAAACTCATTTCCATTTGCTAAAATCAACCCATTAATTTTATGGGATTCTCACTTTATCAAATGAGAAACCAGACCTAAAATGATTGTTAGCCCATAATGCCACCTGCATACATTTCCTTCACAACAAGAGATTTCTTACTTCACAATAAAAGTTCAAAGCCCATTGAAATTCACGGAACCGGGGGAGGTGTTGCGCAGCCCCGTACTGCGCAGCGTGATGTGCGGCCCATTTCGGCGCCGTTCCGGCACTGTTTCGATGATCGGAGACGTCCACCGTGTAAAGCTCGTCGAGTACTACGAATGTACCAAAAATCAAGTCAATCGGATATCGTTAAGTGTCTCATCGAAACACAAATAAGTTGAAAAAAAATTGGAACACACGTCTTGAAACATTAAATGAAAACCATTGAAACCATTTTTTTCAACATATTTGTGTCCCGATGAGCCACTTAACGATATCGGATTGAGTTAATTTTTGATACACTTATAGTACTCGACGAGCTCTACGCAGTGGGCGTCTCCGATCGTCGGAACGGTACCGGCGCGGCGCCGAAATGGGCCCGCATAGCACGCTGCGCAGCACGGTCCATGAACTCAAGATACTAATTCTCACGTCGTATGCGTGGTTCACCATAAGTTTGAAAGCATTATCCACACAAACTTAATAACCATCCACATTTGAAATACAAAAGCATAATCACGAAAAATAGTTCTCACAAGTACTATCATATCATAGTAAACCTAAACCTAATAACTCCGTCAGCATACACCCAGTGGTTAAATTTCCCCATAACCTGCAAGTAGCAGGAGAGAACGAAAGGTTAACAAACAACATTTACTGAAAAAAGCAAAATGAAAATCACTTATAATTCTAATGTTCTCCATAAAAGGCTGCAACAGTTGCACTATTCTCCAAATCTTAATGCATATAGAACCGTTTAACCATGCACTCAGTTTCCAAGTAAAATTGAATGAGTTGGGAGAATATGGCAGAGTGCATAGAGGGTACCTAGCATGAAGAAGTACCCTGTGAAATACCAAAACCTATATATACGAGAAATTTTTGGATGCCGAACGGGCACCACATGGCGGTGCCCGAGCACGCATCCCGGTCATCCAAAAATCTGGACCGTCCAAAACATTTTGGGACAGCCAAGATGTGCACTGGGTATTGTCACGTGGTACCCGCCTGGCACCCAAGATTTCTCAACACATGCATGTACGGATATGTAATGTTTAGTGAAGTACCCATGCTTCATAGATGCCTCCCTGGGTTTTAAATCATTGCCCAGCAGTTGTCAGTTGTAACAATATTGTCACAGGTAGAGCTGCAAATGAGCCGAGCCACTCGAATCACGGGCCGTGATGAATTCGTTCAAGCTCAACTCGACCAATAAATGAACAAGCTCGAGCCTCATTTTTTGGGTCGTTTTGCTACCGATCTGAGCCCGAGCAACCAATAGCTCACCTCGGATGGGCTCCCGAGCTAGGTATTATACATAATAATATTTATATTTATATTATATATATGACATATGCCAAGTGTCCACATGTTGTGCCAATACGGCTGACACTGAAGGGAAGGGAGGTGGGAAGTTTTCATAGCCTATTGAATGGTAAGTGAGTCCATTTCTTTCCAATGTGGGATAGACACAAGAACTCCAAAGCCAAATCAAAGGTTTCCAAGAAGGCCTTCTACTAGGAGTAACTAGTCACACATCGAAAGACAGAAACAAACTTCTATACAGAGTCCCCTATATAACTAAAGCACCCAGCTGTAAAACGTTTTGAGTCAGCGCATTAGTTTCGAGCTACAGCGACCCCGAGCTCAAGCTGATGCGATAGATTGCATGCGAGCATGAGCCTCACTTTGACAGCTTGATTTGAGCTCGAGCAACAAGTTTTTAGGCGAGCCAAGCCTGAATAATTCAAAGCTCTACTCGGCTCGTTTACATCCCTAGTCACAGGTTAAAACAAAAAAAACCATTCAGATTTCCCATATTTGCACAAAGAATGAGTACAATGCATAATTCTGGGATCAAAGACAATGATGGTCGAGGAGATTGATGTCTTAAGTCAGTTGCCGAGTAAATGAGCCAACAAACAAACTGGATCAGATTCAAGATGTTTCAGGTTCCCTACGATACAGACTACCGGCAAAAGGAAATGGGGTAGGCCTAAGAGTATTTAGAGGCACAGTGTTCAGGTTCAAGATGTTTCAGGTTCCCTACGATACACTGTGGGCTTATGAGGTATGTCCTATTGAACTTCAAAAACATTTTTAAAGGTCTCTAGAAGCATGAGTTCCATAGGACATACCTCATAAGCCCACAGTGTTCCTGTTTCCACTCATTTACTTGTTACAATTCTTTAACTTTCGTACGGTAATAGCTTGTTGTCGTACGTAATGGCTTGATACAATTCTTTAACTTTCTTGAATAACAACCCCTATATGAAGTGAAGCGACAAGATCAGACAAGGCAACACAGCAATTACGTTAAAACAGTAAAGCTTTTGATTCAACATTAAGCCCTTCAACATAATTTTCATCAACAAAGGAATCGTTAACTTAAATCACAGACCTGGGAATAGTAATCTAGGGTTTAGTCAACTTGGAATGATGCATCAGGTACTTTGAGGCGCATAACAACAAGATCACATATAGACCCTCAAATAACTTTGCAAGAATGCAAAGGAAAGGGGACATCATAAATTAGAAAACCATCATGGGATCCATCCAAACCCGCGGAAGTGCACGAGTATGAAAACACCCACACACACACACAAAAAAAAAAGGGTAATGCAGTGCATAAAGCCATCAGAAATACAATACTTTAACATAATATGCAAAAACAGATTACCATCTGAGGAGTTAGAATTATGTAACACGCCTGCAATGCTCAACCTGGCCCTCGTCAATGTAATGACCACCGATCACGTGAGCTTGGAAGTTCTTAGGGCGAGAACCAGGCATATATTTGCTCTGAAAGGTAACATAATAGGACCAACGACCACGACCACAACGACCACCGACGGTTGCCTTGAGAAACTTTCCAAACTCGAACTTGGTTTTCTACAATACAAGTTAAGAAGGAAGTTAAACATGACACAATATAAAGAGGAGTAAAGAAATGCGGGCCTAATGAAACCAAAGCACACGTACATTATCCTTGTTGTACTTGTCAAGTGCTAACTTGGAATAATTTTCGACCTTGTTCAATCTCGCAACTTCACTAGGATTCTGTGAGCCGACCAAGACTTCATATGGCATGATAGGCGTCTCTCGAATATCAATATCATCGGGAATATCCCCAACATCAAAGCCCTGTATGTATGTAAAAACTGTACCATCAGAATTAAACTATATATGCATATAAATGCGGCATTATATTATACGTAAAACGGATATGTAAACATACACCACTTTCTTTGAGCCTCCTGTTGTAATCCCCTCTCTCTTGGCATGTAAATCGACGCCGACGGTCTCTTTTTTCCGGCGACTTCCTCTTCTTCGGTTTTCCCTCCTCGTCTTGTTGTTGATTAACATTACCGGACAACTCTGCTAATATCTGTTGGCGAGTCATGCCTCGCCATCTCACAAGGTCTTCTTGTGCTCGTTTTATCATCTCCGCCCTCCTCTCTTGAACAGATGGCTCCTCCTTTACTTTTGGAAAAGATGGCTCCTCCTTCACTTTTGGAACAGATGGCTCCTCCTCCCTCGCAGACGCCATTCTCGTAGATCTAGACGGAATTCTAAATAAGACGAAGGATTATACTACGACTGGTTGAATTTAACCTCAAACTAATTATAGACACAGAATATGTAACTATTGTAACATATATCTGGAAGCTAAAGTCCTGGACAGTACGGGCTTGGGGCAAAGCCTAGAAAACCTGGGCCTTGTTCGGAATGCTTTTTGAAGATGGTTTTTTGTAGTTGGCAGTTGAATTTTGAATTTCAAAATGTTGATAACGTAGGCCCCACGAGTCCTTTCCTCTCTACCTCTCCGACTTTGACCGGCCTAGAAAATGACTGCGTGTCATTTGTTTAGTCCCTCCAGGTGGCCCAGTGGCGTAATCATGTATGGCAAAATGGGGGTCTCATTTAAGGAGGGAAAAAAATTTCTACTCAAAAGCATTTTCAATCTTGATTCAAGTGGCCCAAAATTTTCAAGGAGCATCTTCAATCTTGATTCAATTTTACACTTAAATTCAAATTTGAGTAAAAATCAACAAAAACATCACTTCACTCCTTACTCAAACCCATTGGCAAATTTGAGTTTACTCAAATTTTTCACTAAATTTGGTTTGAACCAAATTTTACTCAAATTTTTAAGGTTATCTTTTCCCTCTCAAATTTACAATTGTGCCATTAATGAAGCATTTGCTCAAATTTATGCTTACATTTGCTTTTGCCCATTGGAGTGTTCCATATCAAATCAAGTTTTTACTCAAATTTTGGATAAAAAAATTGAGTCAAGAGTGGAGATGCTCTAGATTTAGGCATTTATGTAATCTATGTATATAGTCTAATTAGTTTTTAGTTTTTTTGTACATGGGCCAGGTATAAATTAGCCCAATACAAGATCTGGGGCCCAAAAACAAGATGACATAATTGAAAAGGCATGTAACTTAAGGCCTAACTTAGACTTTTAGTCTTTGATTAAAATACTAGATGTTGTGGTAATATAGGAAAAAACAAAAACAACAAATAGAACGCTTCAAGCAGAGCCTGGTTACCCAACAATTACGGCATGCCAACAATTCTAATGATCGGCAAATTGCCATCCCAGCTGATGGAGAAATTTTTCAGTGCCAGTACCACCATCCATCACTACTCTTATCGGTAAGAGTTCGTTTAAAATTCGGAACATCTAAGATACTTTTAGACCGCAGAGATGCTTGTCGCACGTGATACCCTCTCAGCACTGAAAAATTTTACGGCTGATGTCTGATTAAGTAGAAAAATGCGTAGAGAAGTTCTCTCTCTCTTTCCAAGCAACTCTTCGTCTTGATTTTCGTACCAGGGATTAAGGTAGCTGTGATTGAATTTGTCTTCTTGGTAATTTATTCACCCTCTAGGAGATGAAATTTTCAGAAACTTTGGGCCTTTTTTGGTTCACTAATACCTCTAAGGTGGAGGGTGTTCTTACTCATTTCAGTTGAAGATATTCGCACATGAACTTAAAAACATTTTTAAAGGTCTCTAGAAAGCATGAGTTCCATAGGACATACCTCATAAGCCCACAGTGTTCCTGTTACCACTCATTTACTTGTTACCTTGATTCTGTCCAAAACACACAACTACCGTGTAGTAATGGCTTATTGTGAGAGAGAAATCAAATTCTAGCAACGAATTCAACATTTTACCGCGAAAGTGTTCTTCGGCCACATTTTTGGGTTTCTGATAATTGGCGGCAACGACGAAACCTGTGTGCCCAAGCCGTCGTCGACGGAGGCCTCAGACCAAGTTTACAGAGTAAATGTGGTTTGGAGATGGGCTGGGCCTGGGAGTAATTGAACTTTGAACCTTCATCCTCATGGACCCAACGTTTGGGCTCACTTACAACTCGAGATCTGGGAAGAAAAAAAAAATTGAGTACTCTTGGGGCAACACGTGGCCTCGGTCTATTTTCCACCACACATCGTGGTGAAAGTAAGACCAAAGATGGCTCAAGGAGATTATAGAGTTCTATCTACTAATTTTGGCTCATAACTTATATGTAAGTGTGATCATGTGATAGAGCGGTAGGAGTAGGAGTGTAGGACCCAAGACAAAGTTGATAGTTTGGATCTGGTAAGGCCAAGGTCAAAGTTAAAATTCGTTTAAGGTTGAAAATGCAAACGACACAGTGCCACGTATACCGTAAATATAAAAAAAAAAAACTCCATAGTTGGACAGATAAAAAGGATTGACATTATTCGAAAGTAGAGTGAACGGTAGGATTTAATATTTTGCTAAGGTAAAATCTTGGGGTTGCATAAATAAGTTAAATAACTATGCCTATATTTTTATATTATGACCTAAAAAAGTATATTTAATAACATGTCCGGTGTCTTGTCACGACAAACAAACCCCAAATGTGTTCCCTATTGAATTTTCACGTGATTGCATATTCCCAGCGTCCCATTATATCACCGACACTTGAACATGGCGGGGAAGCTTCATAGTTTATCTCTCAATGGACAAACTGTCCGTTAATGATTGTTAGCCCATAATTGCACCTGCATACATTTCCTTCACAACAAGAGATTTCTTAATTCACAATTGATGTTAGGGTTCGAACACGGTCACTATATGCACGCAACCCACACAAAGATTTGAGGAAAAACTCCGCATTGTATATAGTCACAATCCATATACAAATACATGAAAAAACCTCTCCCTGGAGCCACAAACTGGCGTCCCGTGAGCCCCCCCAACCCGTGCTCCAACAAAGTACCTAGAGCACGGCTCCCTCCCATGTGAGGAAGCTCTCACCTGCTCTCTCTCTCTCTCCCTCTGTCACACAGTACACACACCAGGGAGTGTTCCGGTGTGGTGGGAACATGGGAAGATCCGGAGAAGTAATCCCTCGCAATGCGCACCTCTCCCTCACATGGGAGATTCCCAACAACAATAAAAGTTCAAAAGCCCATTGAAACTCACTATATAGCCTCAAATTTCAATCACACGGTCCATGAACTCAAGATACTAATTCTGCAAAGAAGCACTAAAGTCATATGCGTAGTTCACCATAAGTTTGAAAGCACTATCCACATAAACTTAAAAACAATCCACATTAGAAATAGAAAAGCATAATCACGAAAAATAGTTCTCACAAGTCACAAGTACTATCATAGTAAACCTAAACCTAATAACTCCTTCAGCATACACCCAGGGGTTAAATTTCCCCATGACCTGCAAGTAGCACGAGAGAACGGAAGGTTAACAAACAACATGTAGTAAAAAAAAGCAGAATGAAAATCATCCATAAAAGGCTGCAACAGTTGCACTATTCTCCAAATCTTAATGCATATAGAACCGTTTAACCACTCAGTTTCCAAGTAAAATTGAATGAGTTGGGAGAATATGGCAGAGTGCATAGAGGGTACCTAGCATGAAGAAGTACCCTGTGAAATACCAAAACCTATATATACGAGAAATTTTTGGGCGCCGAACGGGCACCACGTAGCGGTGCCCGAGCACGCATCCCGGTCATCCAAAAATGTTTTGGAGGGCCCGATTTCTCTCTCTCTCTCTCTCTCTCCCCTCTGTCTCTTTAAAATCTGAACCGTCCAAAACATTTTGGGACAGCCGGGATGCGCGATGGGTATCGTCACGTGGTACCCACCCGGAATCCAAAATTTCTCAAACACATACATGTATGGATATGTTATGTTTCGTGATGTACCCATGCTTCATAGATGCCTCCCAGGGTTTTAAATCATTGCCCAGCAGTTGTAAGTTGTAAGTTGTAACAATATCGTCACAGGTAGAGCTACAAATGAGCCGAGCCACTCAAATCGCGGGCCGTGGTGAATTCGTTCAAGCTCGACTCGACCAATAAATGAACAAGCTCGAGCCTCATTTTTTGGGTCGTTTTGCTACCGATCCGAGCCTGAGCAACCAATAGCTCACCTCAGATGGGCTCCCGAGCTAGGTATTATACATAATTATATTATATATATGACATATGCCAGGTGTTTATATGTTGTGCCAATACGGCTGACACTGAAGGGAAGGGAAGGGAAGGGAAGGGAAGGGAAGGAATGTGGGAAGTTTTCATAGCCTATTGAATGGTAAGTGAGTCCATTTCTTTCCAATGTGGGATAGACACAAGAACTCCAAAGCCAAATCAAAGGTTTCCAAGAAGGCCTTCTACTAGGAGTAACTAGTCACACATGGAAAGACAGAAACAAACTTCTCTACAGAGTCCCCTATATAACTAAAGCACCCAGCTGTAAAACGTTTTGAGTCGGCGCATTAGTTTCGAGCTACAGCGACCCCGAGCTCTACTCGGCTCGTTTACATCCCTAGTCACAGGTTAAAACAAAAAAACCATTCAGATTTCCCATATTTGCACAAAGAATGAGTGCAATGCATAATTCTGGGATCAAAGACAATGATGGTCGAGGAGATTGATGACTTAAGTCAGTTGCTGAGTAAATGAGCCAACAAACAAACTGGATCAGATTCAAGATGTTTCAGGTTCCCTACGATACAGACTACCGGCAAAAGGAAATGGAGTAGGCCTAAGAGTATTTAGAGATCAGTACTTACCAAAATTTCATGACTATAAGTCCTTCTCTCGGTGACTAGAATTTACAATCTTAGATAAGAAGGTAAACAGCCAGAAAATGAGAAGAAGGAAAAACAAAAAAACTAAATAGCCGAATTACATCCCACCTTATAGTTACTGAACCCATTGTACTGCCCAAGAGTCCATGACCAACTAAGAAACCTCATTTTTTAACTCAAAATGTTTCTTCCGTGGAAGAATAGTAACTGACAATAAGCAAATAGTTGCAATAGGTCGCCCCTTACAACACAAAATCCTCAAGCGCCTACCCCTCTCTACCTGTAGCATAGTCAATCCTAAGGTCCTTCCACCAAGAACAGAATGATTCAACATAATAGCACATGCATGTCTAAAGTTCTTAGAATTGCACACACACTTGGTTCAAAAAAAGTGAAGTTTGGTCCATATTGAAAGCATCTTCCGTGACATCTTCATACCAGTTCCAAAATCAGTATAAAAAAAAGTGAAGTTTGGTCCATGTTGAAAGCTTCTTCCGTGACATCTTCATACCAGTTCCAAAATCAGTGTAAGACATTTTCTGTTTTCATTACAAAACCAGTTCCAAGATACGTTACGTGCTTAAATATACTTCGCTGCATCATGAATAGAAAACGCAATTGATACAGTTCTTTAACTTTCTTGAATAACAACCCCTATATAAAGTGAAGCGACAAGATCAGACAACGCAACACACCAACTACGTTAAAACAGTAAAGCTTTTGATTCAACATTAAGCCCTTCAACATAATTTTCTTCAACAAAGGAATTGTTAACTTAAATCACAGACCTGGGAATAGTAATCTAGGGTTTAGTCAACTTGGAATGATGCGGCAGGGTACCTTGAGGTGCATAACAACAAGATCACATATAGACCCTCAAATAACTTTGCAAGAATGCAAAGGAAAGGGGACATCATATATTAGAAAACCATCATGGGATCCATCCAAACCCGGGGAAGTGCATGAGTACGAAAACACCCACACACACAAAAAAAAATTTAAAAAAAGGGTAATGCAGTGCATAAAGCCATCAGAAATACAATACTTTAACATAATATGCAAAAACAGATTACCATCTGAGCAGTTAGAATTATGTAACACGCCTGCAATGCTCAACCTCGCCCTCGTCAATGTAATGACCACCGATCACGTGAGCTTGGAAGTTCTTAGGGCGAGAACCAGGCATATATTTGCTCTGAAAGGTAACATAATAGGACCAACGACCACGACCACTACGACCACCGACGGTTGCCTTGAGAAACTTTCCAAACTGGAACTTGGTTTTCTACAATACAAGTTAAGAAGGAAGTTAAACATGGCACAATATAAAGAGGAGTAAAGAAAAGCGGGCCTAATGAAACCAAAGCACACGTACGTTATCCTTGTTGTACTTGTCAAGTGCTAACTTGGAATCATTTCCGACCTTGTTCAATCTCGCAACTTCACTAGGATTCTGCGAGCCGACCAAGACTTCATATGGCACGATAGGCGTCTCTCGAATATCAATATCATCGGGAATATCCCCAACATCAAAGCCCTGTATGTATGTAAAAACTGTACCATCAGAATTAAACTATATATGCATATAAATGCCGCATTTTATTATACGTAAAACGGATATGTAAACATACACCACTTTCTTTGAGCCTCCTGTTGTAATCCCCTCTCTCTTGGCATGTAAATCGACACCGACGGTCTCTTTTTTCCAGCGACTTCCTCTTCTTCGGTTTTCCCTCCTCCTCTTGTTGTTGATTAACATTACCGGACAACTCTGCTAATATCTGTTGGCGTGTCATGCCCCGCCATCTCACAAGGTTTTCTTGTGCTCGTTTTATTATCTCCGCCCTCCTTTCTTGAACAGATAGCTCTTCCTTTCCTTTTGGAACAGATAGCTCCTCCTTTGCTTTTGGAACAGATGGCTCCACCTTCCTCACAGACGCCATTCTCGTAGATTGATCTTTCGACTCGAGATGAGAGAGAAAGGTATTATAACTATACACAGTATATGTATACTCCTACATACCTACGAGGCGAAACGGAGGGTATACTTCTGGAGAAACTTTTGGGTACGGGTGGAGTGCGACGCTGGCAAGCAGAGCCGCACAAGTTAGTTACCCCAACCAGTAATGGAACCTAGAGCCCCTCAGCCCCCTAGGGAAGGCAAGCCCTGCCAACCCATCCAGATTGTCCATCTTGACAATTAACGGTTCAGATCACAGATGAATTTTTACTAGTAACAATTAATTTTGACCGATAATTAAGCAACTGCGAATATGAACCGTTGGTTGCAAATATGGACAGCTGTGATCATGATTGGCAGAGTCTGCTATTCCTCAAGGGACAGTAGATAGAGCACCTAGTTCCCAATAATGGCATGCCAACAACTCTCATGATCGGCAAATTGCCAGGAGAAATTTTTCTTGCCAAGCGGTACCAAGCACGTTACGTGCTACCCATAGTGGTCCCATACCACACTACCGGGAAGAGTTTGTTTAAAATTCGAACTGTCCAAGACACTTTTGGACGGTGGAGCACTTTCATAGGGTATCCTAGGGTTTGGGTTTAGGCACTTCCATAAGGTATCCTAGAATTTTAGGCATTTTTATAGGGTACCCTAGGGTTTGGGTTTAGGCACTTTCATAGGATACCCTAGGATTTTAGGCACTTTTATAGGATACCCTAGCTAGGGTTTAGGTTTAGGTATTTTCATTAGGTTTGGGGGTTTAGGCACTTTCATGGGCTATCAGGGGCATTTTTGGAATGAGTAGATGATTTGTCCTCTTGGCATTAAAGAATTAAATTGTGTCCTATTTCATGTCCTTTTCATGATCTTCCTTCAACAATGACATGAAATAGGGGTGTTTGTTGAAGGAAGATCATTAATTTGTGTCCTATTTCATGTCCTTGTTGAAGGAAGAATTAATTTGTGCCCTGTTTATTAGGGGCATTAAACAGGGCTGCTTGGGCATAACTTATAAGCTTACCATGCCACCGCCTAGTGTCCCATTTCCCCCAATAAAGTCTCTCTCTTTCTTCTATGTTTTGATCGGGCCCTTTCCTAATATCCCACACAAATTATCCAAGTTGTCCATTAATTTTAACCTAATTTTTCGAGTAGCCTAGTAAAAATTAGCTGAAATGGATCAGCTGGTGAAATTACAACCTTAATTTTTTGCTTAACCAGTCATCGGTCGGAGTAATTTTTAAGTAATTTTTTGCTTAACCTATTTTTTTTTCTTCTGTTTTTCAGCTTTTCCAGATGGGCTCATTACTTATGATTGTTTTTTCTCTGTTTTTCAGGTTTTCTAGATGAGTTCAATTCCTACAATTGATGTTTCTGAGTAGGGTTTCAATTGGCAAGGCCATGAACGAAATATTCTACTTGAGGTTTTTTATCAAGGGGACCCCGGTAAGTAATTTATTTTTGTTTCAACTTCATTTGATATTAATGTGTCTGGTTATTCAAAATGCGTCTGTTAATGGGTCAAAAAAATGCTGCAACTGCGTTCTGGCTATCTTGGTCTACTAATACTCTGCTTGCTTAATTTGTCGCAATTAGTGTCCAAGTCTTCAACTTCTTTGGCCTTCAATTCCTTCCTATTTTGGTCATCATATAACTTTGTTTTGGTAGTTTGGTGTTGATTTCTCTTCAAGATACTACTATTTTTATTTCCCCCCTCTATTCACAACATATTAATTCTCTTTCGCGCGCATAATGATTTGCTTTTTTAATTTCAGGTACATGTGGTATGCTTGTACCACTAGAGTGCATCAATTCCATGATTTCGTTGAGGGACGGGGTACCACCCGTCAGGCTTAGCACCCAACTGCTTGTTGAGGACGCGCACAAGCGCTATCCTCGGAGGTACGGTACTGTATTGTTTTAAGTTCAAAGGATAATCCTGATGCATGATACAATAATAAATCCTCTTCAACTCAATAATTACGTCTATAAACTGTAGGGTAGCCAAGAACTTACAGGCGTGAAGGAAATTTTGAAACTCAACCTTAGGTTTTCTTTTCGTACTAAACAATGGTAAGAGGCTGAGTATTAAAAAATACTTGATCTTAACCACACAAAACATGAATATATACAAATTTTACTCTTGTATCTTATACATTTAGTTAAGTTATTTTTATTCGAACTATAAATTCTTACTCTTACTAGTAGCGGCATCAAACAAAATACTGTGTGGGCTCCACAAGTAAATATTGGGCTTTCACACAAATGGCTGGTGAAAAGTATGTGTTTCTCCTCTAAACGATCTTCAAATATAGCTGAAGGTAGTACGAAGGAAAACCTAAAGAGAGAGAAGCTAGAGAGAGAGAGAGAGAGAGAGAGAGAGAGGAAGGAAGTGAGTAGCAGACGAGGTACAACGCAAGAATTTCTCCCATTTTCTCTTCCGCCATATCCATAGCTGAGGTACCATTTTTTCTATTTCCGCCATTGTTATAGGAGTAGAACATGTTTCTTTCTCTGTATATGTATTCAATGGGCTCTCCAAAGGTGTGAATATTGCTTTCTGTATATGTACAAAATCTGCATCAATTCACACCTTTGGAGAGCCCATTGAAATATATATACAGAGAGAGAAATATGTTCTACTCCTATAAGAATGGCAGAAATAGAAAAAATGGTACCTCAGCTATGGATATGGCCGAAGAGAAAATGGGAGAAATTCCTGCGTTGCACCTCTTATCCGCTACTCACTCCCTCTTTCTCTCTCTCTCTCTCTTTCTCTCTCTCGCTGCTCTCTCTTTAGGTTTTTCTTCGTACTACCTCCAGCTGTATTTGAAGATCGTTTAGAGGAGCAACAGATACTTTTCACCAGACATTTGTGTGAAAGCCCAATATTTACTTGTCGATCCCACACAATACGTTGTTTGATGCTACTACTACTAGGAGTAAGAATTTATAGTTCGAGTAAAATTAACTTAACTAAATTTATAAGATTTTGTTTGATGTTGCTACTACTAGGAGTAAGAATGTATAGTTCGAGTAAAATTAACTTAACTAAATTTATAAGATACAAGAGTAAAATTTGTATATATTCATGTTTTTGTGTGGTTAAGATCAAGTATTTTTTAATACTCCGTCTCCTACCATTGTTTAGTACGAAAAGAAAACCTAAGGTAAAGTTTCAAAATTTCCCTCACTCCTGTAGGTTCTTTGCTACCCTACAGTTTATAGACGTAATTATTGAGTTGAAGAGGATTTATTACTGTATCATGCATCAGGATTATCCTTTGAACTTATATAAACAATACAATACCGTACCTCCGAGGATAGCGTTTGTGCTCGTCCTCAACAAGCAGTTGGGTGCTAAGCCTAACGGGTGGTACCCCGTCCCTCAACGAAATCATGGAACCGATGCACTCTAGTGGTACAAGCATACCACATGTACCTGAAAATAAAAAAGCAAATCATTATGCGCGCGAAAGAGAATTAATATATTGTGAATAGAAGGGGGAAATGAAAATAGTAGTATCTTGAAGAAAAATCAACACCAAACTACCAAAACAAAGTTATAGGATGACCAAAATAGGAAGGAATTGAAGGCCAAAGAAGTTGAAGACTTGGACACTAGTTGCGACAAATTAAGCAAGCAGAGTATCAGTAGACCAAGATAGCCAGAACGCAGTTGCAGCATTTTTTGACCCATTAACAGACACATTTTGAATAACCAGACACATTAATACCAAAAGAAGTTGAAACAAAAATAAATTTACTTACCGGGGTCCCCTTGATCAAAAACCTCAAGTAGAATATTTCGTTCATGGCCTTGCCAATTGAAACCCCTCTCAAAAACAGCAATTGTAGGAACTGAACCCATCTAGAAAACCTGAAAAGCAGAGAAAAAACAATCATAAGTAATGAGCCCATCTGAAAAGAAAAAAAAAAAAAAAACAATTATTCAGAGCCCATCTAGAAAAGCTGAACTAAAACCCAACCTCTCTCAAGTCTCAATAACTACATTCTCAATCATCCCTTTCAACAGACAAAAATCATACTCCTTTGATCCACCAGTAAAAACAAAAACAAAAATATACATTGAACTGAAACACTATTTCACCAATCTTTAGAACTGTACGTAAGTACTCCCATGCTTGGAACAAAAAGATAAATAATAATTGTAACGACCCGCCCCCGTCTTGCACAATATTGTCCGCTTTGGTCGTCCAAGCTCCTTGAACTTCCCAGAAGGTCACCCATCCCAGGATTGCTCCAGGGTGAGCACGCTTAACTGTGAAACACCAACGAGCTTTGACGCCCGCACGGCTTTAAAAGGCCTTGTGCAAGTTAGGGCATCATCTATTCTCTTATATCACATTGCTCCGTTGCATCTAGGTGGGTCATGGGCTGTCACGTTCTCCCCACCTTATGATGCAACGTCCTCGTTGCATATTGGCCCAGTGACCTTCCCCTGGGAGGTATAACACTTAGTTCTGCATAGCACTTTGTTCCCACTCCGGGATTCAAGAGGTGGCTCATGCAGATTCTAAAGGTGGCTCCTACCCCATAGTCCGGGTTTGTGCTCTGATACCAACTGTAATGACCCGCCCTGGATTAGCACTTCGGCGGGTCCAAACCCGACTGACAAAGGACCCCGTACAATATCACGACCGCACTACGGGACTAGCAGTAGACACCACCTCAAAACAACCTGCAAATTGGAACCCAAAACGGGTTAAAACGGGTTCCAGGAGAGTGTGTGAGACATAGATATAGTTCAAACAAACTTGACATTCAATTCTTTTGAATACTCAAAAGAAGTAAGCGTAGCTAGCTCAGCACACAACCAAATCCGTCACACAACCACGACGCACCTCCAATCTCGACACGCGACCACAACACACCGCCACCACACTTCCGCTGCACCACTCTGATACACAACCATGACACATAGTCTATCTCAACTCGCAGCCAATCCCGACACGCAACCACGTCACACAACTTATTCCAACACACAGCCAATCCTGGCACACAACGACGACACACATTCTATCTTAACTCGTAGCCCATCCCACCACGTAACGACACATAGCTCATCACGGCACGCAATCTCGTCACACAACCATTCTCGATACACAATCTCATCACACAACCAGACTCGGCAAACAACCAGACTCGGCACACAACCACGGCTCACGGTCAAACTCGGCACTTAGCCACTCCCAACACACAACCTCGACATACAACCATCCTCGGCACTCTGCCCTTTCCCGACACACAACCACGACACACAGCCTCAATAATAATATATAACAAGATCAAACCGAATGAAAACATCTATGAAACAAACATGCATGAGAGTAGAACTCTAATCATCAACACAATCACTAACAATTTGATTAATCAACATCAAATTCAAAAGATCGGCTCTAAGCCACATTTATCGGCACTTATGCCATCGGCCCATGGCCACATTATCAGCACGTTTGCCCAATCCGGCCCATGGCCCCATTATCGGCACGTTTGCCCAATCCGGCCCATGGCCTCATTATCGGCACGTATGCCACAATTCAATATCGGCACGTTTTCCCAATCAAGCACATGGCCCCGTTGTCGGCACGTATGCCGCAATTCAATATCGCAAATCATTCCAAAAGAAATTACATCTATGAATCAACACTCACCTCAATCTCCAAAGATAAAGGTAGATTCGACTATTGTTTTTGGCATTTCGGATGTGCCCGTACATTCCTCTGTACCATTTATCCTCAATTAGCTCAAAATCATTCACAATCAATAATAAAACACTAGTTAAGACCAAAGACAGCCAAAGGTTCACGCTCATATGCAACCAAAATGCTTAAACACACTTATGACAACTCGACACCCTTGCGATCCACGAATTTATAGAATTAATCTACCAACCCAAATGTTCCAATATTTTCACCGTAGACCTTAACACAAAAAGAAATAACATACTAAAAATCAGAATTTTCTATACCCGATAACTATTTTTTTTAAACGACTATCAAATGAACCCAAACACGCAACAAAAACCTGTCAAACAGATTTATGATCAACTTCAAGTAAAAAAACTGCTATCACTGGAAAATAATCAAGCTACATGGCCTATCAATTCTGAAAGCCTTATGAGTCTACTTTCTAACACAACAAGCGGATTGAAATTCCAAGCATCCTAGACCAAGTTATAGCCATTCCCGTAAGATGCGACACTGCAGTCTACTCAAACACGAACCTGACAACAGATTGCTTCACGAATTTTCATATTTTCTGTACTTCTCATAAAATCACGAAAATTTAACACAAGGTCTAGAACTCATATGGGTACCTACAGTTAAATTTTCAGAAAATTAAGAATATGGGAACCATGTCTAAAAATTCACTCAAAACCATGGCAGATTCAATTTCGAAAAACCTGTCTGTAACCCCCCTCACTTCCCTTCCACGAATTTTGCAAAACCAAACCCCAAATCAGTCTCATAAGAGGCAAAAGACCTCAGTTCAAAAAAAAAAAAGGCAAAAGACCTCGTTAACTTGTAAAAGAACAACATAACTCAAGAAATTTTGAAATTAAACTCCAATTCGTACCTCAATTTGGGTTTTCCCCCCAATTTTCCTCTTTTCTTTTTTTCTTCTTCTTCTTCTTCTTCTTCTTCTTCTTCTTCTTCTTCTTCTTCTTCTTCTTCTTCTTCCTCCTCCTCCTCCTCCTCCTCCTCCTCCGAACTCTCTCTTTCTCTCTCTCTCTGATTTGTTTGATTGGGGAAGGGATCAGATCAAAGAAACTCTCTCTCTCTCATTTGTTTTGATTGGGGAAGGGATCAGACCAAAGAAACTAAGTACTCCGTAGAAAAGATTTTTATGGCCAAACTACACTTCACCCCTCCAACTTTTATTTCAATTAATTTTTAGCCCAAACCTCACAACCACCCTAAATTGCGATTAAAATTCTAAATACCCGGAACGGGTATTACAATTCTCCCCCTCTTAGGAATTTTGTCCCCGAAATTAGTTACCCATAACAAACAATTTAAAACATGTGACATTCATACTGAAAACCATACAGATACCTGTCACCTTTCCCGGAATCGCCCGATCATTTGTTGTATTATGACAAACACCTTCCCGGCACAGTAGAACCACTTACCCCTGCAGTAACATCAAATCTTCGCCACTTACCCCTGTATATGTACCTCAGCTATGGATATGGCGGAAAAGAAAAAATGGTACGAAATCAGATTTCTTCGACTCACTCTCTCTCTCTCTCTCTCTCTCTCTAAAAGAAAAACTTCCAAACCCACCTCTCTCATAAAAAATAAAAAAAACCCCAACCTCTCTCAAGTCTCAATAACTACATTCTCAATCATCCCTCTCAAGTCTCAATAACAATGGCGGAAATAGAAAAAATGGTCGAAATCAGATTTCTTCGAACTCTCTCTCTCTCTCTCTCTCTCTCTCTCTCTCTCTCTCTCTCTCTCTCTCTCTCTCTCTCTCTCTCTTTCTAAAAGAAAACTTCCAAACCCACCTCTCTCATAAAAAAAAATCAACCTCTCTCAAGTTTCAACAAATACATTCTCAATCATCCCTTTCAACAGACAAAAATCATACTCCTTTGATCCACCAGTAAAAACAAACAAAAATACACAATAAACTGAAACACTATTTCACCAATCTTTAGAACTGTACGTAAGTACTCCCATGCTTGGAACAAAAAGATAAATAATAATACTCCCATCCTCACACATTGACAAACCCATGAATTGATGCAGATTTTGTACATATACAGAAAGCAATATTCACACCTTTGGAGAGCCCATTGAATACATATACAGAGAGAGAAACATGTTCTACTCCTATAACAATGGCGGAAATAGAAAAAATGGTACCTCAGCTATGGATATGGCGGAAGAGAAAATGGGAGAAATTCCTACGTTGTACCTCTTGTCTGCTACTCACTCTCTCTCTCACTCTCTCTCTCTCTCTCACTCTCTCTCTCTCTCTTTAGCTTCTCTCTCTTTAGGTTTTCCTTCGTACTACCTTCAGCTATATTTGAAGATCGTTTAGAGGAGAAACACATACTTTTCACCAGCCATTTGTGTGAAAGCCCAATATTTACTTGTGGAGCCCACACAGTATTTTGTTTGATGCCGCTACTAGTAAGAGTAAGAATTTATAGTTCGAATAAAAATAACTTAACTAAATTTATAAGATACAAGAGTAAAATTTGTATATATTCATGTTTTGTGTGGCTAAGATCAAGTATTTTTTAATACTCAGCCTCTTACCATTGTTTAGTACGAAAAGAAAACCTAAGGTTGAGTTTCAAAATTTCCCTCACTCCTGTAAGTTCTTGGCTACCCTACAGTTTATAGACGTAACTAGCGGATGCCCGTGCCTAAAGGCACGACACAACGCATTTTGAACGCGATGAAAATAAATTATCCTTCTCTACTTTTTACCTCCCTGCCAACGAAGCCGACTTCTCTGAGAAGTCTTTTTTCAAATAAAATTGAAAGAGAGATAATCTAACAAATTACGGTAGCCAAATCACGCAAATGAGATTTTCAATCAAATTTCATTTTTTTCATACCGGCAACCACCGATTAACCAATATAATTCTATTAAGCAAAGAGAAGCATGAATCCTAATGCCTCAACTCTTAAACGGAAGGATGGATACCAGATAAACTAATATTTCCACTGTCAACCCTAAGGGAAAAAAAATCACCTACTCTATAATGAACATATGCTTAAAAAGAGATTACAATATCATGCCATCAATAGACAAACTATTTAATCCAACCTCATTTGGAATTTATTTGTTGCAAACCCATTTTCTAATGGAAAGAGATTCATACAATATCTACAGGATTCCTGTCGTCATTCAAATAAAACAAACTGAAAATCCATTTGAAATGAGATTCATACAAAGGTGCATAGTGCAATTAGCGAGAACGGAAAAAATATCACATAAAAGCAAAACTATCAAATTTTAAATAACAAATTCAAATACACAGAGCCCACTCTAAATTTGACATCTATGTACTCTGCTCTAATGAACCGATTTCAAGGGTCTGGGACTTAAAAATTGCATACCCAACCCAAATGGAAGAGGCAAAGATTAAACCATGCCATTGAATCAAGACATCACATCCACTGAATCATTCTTCTAAAGACAAAAAAAGATGATTGATTTCCGCTAAAAATCTGAAGACAGACCTTAAACTCCAAAGGGATCAGTTATTTACTTGGTCAGATCAGTTGTTTTGCACACAATTAGTTGCTCACTATGGCTGCCAAATGCCTAGCAAACTAAAATAGGGATAAAACCTGAAGGAAAGCACGAGCAATTCCTAGGATTTCATGAAACTGAATAGGACAGGTAGTTTACCCAGATTCAGTTCGGAAATCTCTTCACAGCACTTACGAACTTCCAAAACTGAAATCAGTAGAAGATAGAACTTTCATCCAAAACCCTGTGAAGGCTACAAATTAATAAACCCCAAAATTAAACATGGGGATTGAACAAATGATAAAAGAGATTTCATAACTTACTGCAGAGATTTGACTTCTACATTCCGAGTAGACTGCAAAAACAAACCAAAGAATATCAAAATTGATTGAAGCATTATGTAAAACACAAAAAAGGCATTGCATTTCAACTATGGTTTTGCCAGAATGACACACCTAACCAAAATTGGTAATGTTGTCCATATTAGTACTCCGAGATACGCTAGCGGGGTTTCAATGTTTCCTATAACAAATCCATCGTGCATGAAGTCCAAGGATATAAAACATACAGGTGAAACTTTAAACATTAAGCATTTACAAAATAAAGCACGAAAAGAAGGTGTAAAATGACTTCGGGAAGATGTAAAATGCACATGAGCAAGGATGTGCCTAACTTCTAGCCTTGGTCAGTAAGGTGAAACCAATTGCCAGTAATTGGTCAGTACTCATCTGGACCCTTGAGCAAATGAGCACCAATTTTACTTTCAATCATTATGTTACAGGAGGGGAAGAAAAAAAACCATAGTAAAAGGAATTTGCTTTGGCATCCACTAACAGGTAAGTCAATTCCCTGAGAAAATAATACTCCAACACCCACGGTATAAGATGAGTGTAGAGCTACCAATTCGGCGGCTTCTATCATGTTGGAAAATGACTCCTCACATCTGAAATTAACGGTTCACACATCTCATTGAATAATTGGAACGCATAAAAAGAGATGAGTAAACTGGAAAAAGAGAGGGAGAGAAGGGAGAACGTAGTCGGTTTACACAGTTCATCGAATAATTGGAATGCGAGATGAGTAAACCGGAAAAAGAGAGGGAGAGAAGGGAGAATGTAGTTAGTAGTTCAATGGCAGATGACTCACCGGCACTGGTTAGCGGAGCCTCAAATCTGAATTGTTCACCGGCACTGGTTGCGGTGATTTTTTTCTTACCCGACCTGCTGCTATCAATGGTGGGGAGCGAGGAGTGGCGTCTGACATCTTGAATAGGGGTGGTTTTGATCCGTGAAGGCCATAGGAAGCGCAGACGTGGGTTGGGGCTTGCGAGGTTCGTGGGAGAGAGAGAGAGAGAGAGAGAGAGAGAGAGAGTGTGTGTGTGTGTGTGTGTGTGTGTGTGTGTGTGTGTGTGTGTGTGTGTGTGTGTGTGTGTGTTGATCATGGGAAGGAGGAGCAGGGGTTGTTCGTGGGTGTAGGCAAAGGGTTGTGACTGGTGAAAGACTTTTGATGAGTGATTTTAGGAATTCAGGGAGGTTGATGGGGCACGTGGTATTTTTTAGGGAGGAAAAATTGGAAGACGTGGGGGAAGGCATCCAACGGTGGGTGTTCTGAGTCTACACCCAAGGGCCAAATCTCAGCCTTTAAATAATTTTCTTGTAATCTGAGCCCTTGAATTAAGATCCAATGGCCGAAAATATAGGGATTTCAAACACTGAGCTCCCTTATTATATAGATTATTGAGTTGAAGAGGATTTATTATTGTATCATGCATCAGGATTATCCTTTGAACTTAAAACAATACAGTACCGTACCTCCAAGGATAGCGCTTGTGCGCGTCCTCAACAAGCAGTTGGGTGCTAAGCCTGACGGGTGGTACCCCGTCCCTCAACGAAATCATGGAACTGATGCACTCTAGTGGTACAAGCATACCACATGTACCTGAAATTAAAAAAGCAAATCATTATGCGCGCGAAAGAGAATTAATATGTTGTGAATAGAGGGGGGAAATAAAAATAGTAGTATCTTGAAGAGAAATCAACACCAAACTACCAAAACAAAGTTATAGGATGACCAAAATAGGAAGGAATTGAAGGCCAAAGAAGTTGAAGACTTGGACACTAATTGCGACAAATTAAGCAAGCAGAGTATCAGTAGACCAAGATAGCCAGAACGCAGTTGCAGCATTTTTTGACCCATTAACAGACGCATTTTGAATAACCAGACACATTAATACCAGACGCATTTTGGAGAGCCCATTGAATACATATACAGAGAGAGAAACATGTTCTACTCCTATAACAATGGCGGAAATAGAAAAAATGGTACCTCAGCTATGGATATGGCGGAAGAGAAAATGGGAGAAATTCCTGCGTTGTACCTCTTGTCTGCTACCCACTTCCTTCCTCTCTCTCTCTCTAGCTTCTCTCTCTTTAGGTTTTTCTTCGTACTACCTCCACCTGTATTTGAAGATTGTTTAGAGGAGCAACACATACTTTTCACCAGACATTTGTGTGAAAGCCCAATATTTACTTGGGGAGCCCACACAGTAATTTATTTGAACCTGCTACTACTAGGAGTAAGAATTTATAGTTCGAGTAAAATTAACTTAACTAAATTTAAAAGATACAAGAGTAAAATTTGTATATATTCATGTTTTTTTGTGGTTACGCAAAAATATAAAACCAAACCAAACCAAGTCTTATGTCCCAATCAATTAGGGTCGGCTACATGAATCTTTTTTCTCCATTGAGCTCTGTCAAGTGTTGTTTCATCGCTTATACCTAGTATACTCGTTGTATGATTAAGGTTCATGTCATAAGGTTCTGACGGGTCTTTTTATGTGTTGGCTGTCAGCTACCTTACGCACAACCCTCCTCCTTTATTTGGGCTTGGGACCGGCTGAGATCTAAAGATAAGGCTTTAAGAACGTCACAGGCGGAGTTAATTGTAATTATGACAGTGGGTTGGATTGTTACTATCATAAAAATAGTTAATTATAATTATGACAGTGGGTTGGATTGTTGTTTATTACATTCTGGAGAAAGGATTTGTTCCTTTAGAAGGGTAATATCCCATTTCCTGTAATTATCTATGTACCGAGCGGATTGAGTGGCAAGGGTTACCATTATTTTTCTCCCTCCCCCTTTTTTTTGGGTAATAGCCTAGGTAGAGGTGGCAAATGGGTGGGTTGGGTTGGGTTTGTGTGGGTTGATATGAGTTATGGGTTAAATGTGGGTGGATTGAATATGGGTTGAAAATGAATGGGTTCAATATGGGTGGGTTGAATATGGATCAAGCCAAACCCAACCCAACCCAACCTAACCCAAATTTTTAATTTTTTTTTAAAAGTAGATCTTTCATTGCTCAAAATACATTCTACTGGAAACTTACCCAACTAAGCTTTGTAAAGGTCGCGGTTTACCCAAATTATTATTATTTTTTTTTTTAGAAGTAACTTTTTGCTTTATAAAGATTACACGGTTTACAAAAAAAAAGAAAAAAAAAATACTTACCCAAGAGGAGAACATTACAGCAACAAAGCACCAAAATCTAGTGAACTATCTCTCACTAGATTTTGTTTGTACATTACGGGAACATTACTTCTCCACCTAGATTTTGCAACATATGAGAGATGCGTGGGGCGGAAATTGTTTTCCGAAATAATTTAATTCCGATCCGAATTTGAACTCTTTAAATCTAACTTCAATACCGAATCCGAAAAAAACCGAATATACAATCCAAAAATCCGAATCCGATCCTTTAAAAAAAAAAAACATAAAACTTATACAGCATTGTATATGTTAATAAATCTTAAAAAATGTGACTAGTTACTTTTATTTCATTTCAAAATTGGAGGTAGTCAAATAATTAATAAATCCTAAAAAATGAAATAAATCATTGCACAATTATTAAGAAACTGCCGTTATTCGCATATAATGAGCAAACCAAACATTTTTTAGGATTTATTAAAAAGGAACTAGTCAGTAGTGACCATGGTGCATGGTGGAGTTCGGAATCAGGCACTACCTTGCTTCGAAGCTGCCGTTATCGACGAGCACGCCCTCTCTTACCGAATCTAGTTCAAGATATTGGGAATTTGTTTGTGAAATTCCAACCCATTTTAAACCCATTTTCAACCCAATCCAACCTATGTAAATATGGGTTGATATGGGTTCAACCCATCCCAACCTATATTACAATATGGGTAGGTTGGGTTGGGTTTTAGGTGGGTGGATTTGGGTGGGTTCATGGGTTGGGTTGGAAATTGCCACCTCTAAGCCTAGGTGAGGGAAACGCATAACCAAGAATTTGATAATGCAAATTATTAGTGGTTTTGGAGCAAAGTTACGTGGCCCCAATACCATTCTGCATCGCAAACTCATATGGAGTTCACACATTTAGTCGTAGACCTAGCAGGAATATATACTGAAAAAGAAGTGTTGGAGCATCATATGGCGTGATCCCAAGATGATCACCAAATATTTTTTCTAAATTTGCCTGTAAATAGATGTAAACACGTTTGTGTAGTTTAAATTTTGGGACACGAGTGAAATTACAAGCACGGTACAGAGAACGGGAACATAAATTTGGTACCGGCAGGTATGCTACTAGAATAACACACTGGTTTTAAATTTTCGAAACAAATTTCCATGTAGTGCATTTGACGGTATTTCGAAAGAAACGAAAAATTATTTTGAAAAATAAACTCCACATTCCTCGTTTTAATTCGTGTAAATGATAAATTATCTTCAATTTTCAATATTTTTTATTTTTATTTTATTACGAGTATAAAATGGATGTGAAAAAACCATTTTCTATCATTAATTCCTAAACTTTAACCCACTGTACATGTAACGTTCTTTCCCTTTTTATCCATTTTCCGTTGGTCGCCAGCCGTTTGATCAGCATCGCACCCCGTGCTTGCATGATTCCAAATCAGTTATCAGTCCTCAACAACTGATGGCACAGTTTTATGGTCCCTATTTGAAAAGAATTTGAAAAGGGCCCTGTAACGACTCGGATTTTCGTAAATAAAAATTTCGTTTAATAATTTAATTATCTATTTTTAATTTTCGGTTTATTCGAATATTTTTCTATTAAAATATTATTTTATTCTCTTAAATCGATTAAAGGAAATTCTAGCCATGTTTACGCGAGTACGAGACCGAGTAACACATCCGTTACACTACCGTAGCATCCGGGGACCGAGCTTAATACCCGAAACCTACGCAGCTACCACCATTACTTCACTCCATCTACCAAAGTACGTCATTGTTAAGTCTTTCCCTCACCATTGGAACTTGGTATATTGACCAAGTTAGAGAGAGAGAGAGAGAGAGCCTCGGGGAGAGAGAGAGAGAGAGAGAGAGATGCCGAGAGAGAGAGAGAGAGAGAGAGAGAGAGCTCGGTAGAGAGAGAGAGAGAGAGAGTGATGTGTGTGCATGAATTGGTACACTTGCACAAGTAATGGGCAATTGAGGGAGGTTTCCTAAGCCTAGGTTTTGTACCCAAAACTAGTTAGAATAAGTCTTGCTATTTTTGGAGTAACCTACACATACCCACACAATACATGCATTTGAGCACAAACTACACAACCTAGCCTACCCTAACTAGACTTTGGCTTCCAAGTAACCTAGGGACAAGCTTCCCTAAATTAAGGAAGAATATTCCCACCTAGTAGTAGCTATTTAGGGCTACCCTTAGCCTATTAATGCATTCACATGCATATTGGGTGATTTTGGTTCCTAAAAACACCCCGTAACAAAGGTGACCATGCGAAAACCTACACAGCGGGACGCGTTATTTTTCCCCCACCGTTGGCTACATTGTATTTACCCCATTTGTTCATCCTAGCAAGCATCTAGCCTAAAGTACCTAGATTCCACCTAGATTCCTAGTCTAGATTCCTACCTAAACTAACCTTGCCACCTTTGTACCTCCCATGTGCCAACTTAATGCACATTCACCTCCCCCACACTTAAAACTTTCGGCCAAGAGAGGGGTGTGCCTACCGAAAATTTCCAAGAAGGAGAGAGGGCTCACCTTTGCCTATAAATAGCCCCACACTTTGTTCTTTTGGCCCACCTTAAACTTTCCTTATTGGTTTGTCTCCCAAATTCCCACAAAACCAAATATTCTACCACCTTTTTAGCCACCATATTTTAGTTCTAATTAGCCACTTACTTGGCTAATTAGTGAGTAATCTAGTTAGCTTAAGGGTTTTCTTCACCAAGGCTAAGCTTTTCGGCTTCCGGTTTACACCCGGAAATCAAGGTAGTTTACTAAACTACTCATCTAATTAGTAAATTCTAGCTATAATAAGTTGTTCTTACTACTTTTCTAAGCATGATTTTAGAGTTGATTAAGTTAATTTTATGCATGTGTTAATTACTAAGCATGTTTTCTTAGTAATTTAGAAAGTGGTTTTTCTTGTACAAAGATGAACAAGAATGTTTGTGAGGTTCTAATTAGTTTAGTTCTTCATGAAATTGGAAGTGGATTAGTGAGATTAAAAGGTGATTAGAAGTTAATTAGAAGATGTATTTTCTTAGACAAGTTCTAGTATGATTATTTCTTGGAAGAATTAGTTAATCTTGGTTGATTAGCTCACTAGTTGATTGTTTAAAGTATTGTTCTTAAATAAGTGGAGTAACTTATTTATGAAATTGTTTTAGTTTGAAAGAGTTGATATTGGTGATTTGTGATAAGAAAGTATGGAGTTTTTAATTAGAAAATATGAAGTGAGGATTTTTTTCCTTGGTTGATATCTAGAAAGATTTTACCAAAATAATTGTGAGTTTACTTGATTGGATTTTCTAGAAAGAAAATTGTGATTTTTCCTAGATAGAGGAAAATATGTTTTATGTGGAGTTTATTAAAAGAGAGAGTTTTCCTAGAAATATAAAGGGTATATTTTTAGAGAGATTAAATGTTTTTGGTGGATTCATAAATTAGTAAGTTAATTTATGACAATGAATTTTTGGGAAAAGAGTTGGTATTTAATTATTTTTAGAAAGAGCAAGTTGTTTAGTTTTATTTATTTGAGAGAAATAAAATGGTTTTGAAAGAGGGCAAGAAAGAAATGGGACTTTTAGGTTGAGAAATATTTATTTTTGAGAGACTTGGGAAATATTTATTTGTTGGGAAAGTTAGAGTATTGAGATGTATGATTTTATGAGGGAAAAGTTTCTAGAGGAAACAATTTATTTTATAGAGGTGAAATATTTAATTGTATGATTTTATGTGAGAAATGTGTATATGGAGAATTATGATTTTTAGAGAAAATCATGGATTATTGCATGAGCATTTTTGTTGAGCATGTGACACCGAGCACGTACGCGATACGTTTTGTCACCGGACGCGAAATTGAATAACGGTTATTGAGAAAATAGAGATGTGATTGAAATTAAGTTTTGAAATGAGAAATGAAATTTTTGTGAAATGAAATGAGATTTTCGTGAAATGAGATGAGATGTGTTGTTTGGTTGCCACCTCAAATTCGCGGAGAGAATTTGGAGGAATGGTATTGATTGCGGTAGTACAGCGAAAGCGCCACCTCCAGTTCGCGGAGAGAACTAGGATGTTGGGCTAAGCTTGTACAACACATGGTGGACGGACTTGCAAATAGGCTGTTAAGTTCGGTGATGCAAGACGGCCGGGACTGTGTCGTGTGAGTCGCGGGGTGGTCGGATCGTGCAAACAGGCTGTTAAGTTCGGTGATGCACGATAACCGAAACCTCGAGCGGAAAGATTGGTATCCGTCAGCTGAAAGGAGGCAAAAACAGACCAATAACTTTCGGAGTGATGGGAGCATTGGCAGATATTGAAATTTAATTAAATTGCCGCGAGAGGCACCGATTTGAGATTTATGGTTGATTTACGAGGAAAATGGTTGATTTTTGAGAAAACGGATTGATAATGAGTTAAGTTTGAAAAACCGAGCGAGGCATTGTTTTGAGAAAACGACACGTGACACAGTTCGAGACACTGTTACGAGATATCGTTATCTGCGCATGTTTACTCTGATCCGCATTGACACGCATGATTTATTGCATGATTTACTGTTCACAAGTTGTTTATGCTGTTTATGAGCTTATTGTTCTAGAATTGCTACTTAGACGTGTAGCGTAGTGAACTACTGGGCTTTGCTCACGGTGTTACATTTCGTGTAACCCTGGCATAATACCATGATGTTGCCTGTGCGACTCGGACGTATTATGTCAGATTATCTGAATGGACAGGAACAGTACTGTGGAGACCAGTCCTATGGAACTGGAGGTGCTGCCGGAGTGGGGAACGACCCGGCGCAGGGATAGACGAAGACCTAGAACCACCCCGGTTATTATCTATATAGTGTTTGAGGATATTGTTATTTGTATTGAAGTTTAAGAATTTAAACTTTATTATGGTCTGTAATAACATTTAACGTGCCCAAAATTTGGGGGCGTTACAGGCCCCTCTTAGAATAAGAATTTGAAAAGGGCCCCTATTTGATTTTCGTTTTAAGCGTCCATAAAGTTAGGGTCAGCTCTGCCGAGCGCCAAATCTCGGCCGTATAGAAGTATTTTGGATAACCTAGATTTTAAAGACAAAAATAGGAGATCAAGCTAGAGGAGAGAGGGTGAGAGAAATCTAGGCCGTCCAAACATTTTTAAACGACGAGATTCGCAACAGGTACTGCTACCCAAGTTTTATTCAGTCGTAGACAGGAGGAAGATAGTAATCTAACATAAATTACTATCCTATATTCTCCTTAGGGAAAAAAAAAACAATATGAATATTAACAACAAATACCAAAAAAAAAAAAAGGTAATTGAACATAAGGTAATTTCGAAAATTATTTTGGGAAAAATACAAGTAATAGAAAAAAGCACACTCAATCCCAGATGAACATTTAGCATTGTGGAGCAGCAGATATGATTATGGTGCACGAAGCTTGCACCCCAAGCAACAGATATGATTTGGTTGTTAATTTTCGAAAATTGTGTCATCGATCAATCACTTATACTAATTTGAATTTTTAAAAATATGAAATATGAATCTTGTTTGATAGTTCTCAATTAGTGTTAGAATGCAAAACTTTTGAAAATCACTAATGGCATTATAGATAAAATGATATAAGCTATTGAAAATTGACAAACAAAAAAGGACAAATGAAGTAAAATAATCAAAATTCGTAGATCTCCCACATATAACTAACTTTAGAGATAAACAAGAAAGATATACTTGAATTTTTCGTCCCAAATTGTTCGCCATTTTTCAGCTAATCATGCATTTTGCTAGAAAAAATAATGTATTTATGAGATTTTTTTCAAACAAAAATTTATACCAACTTTTTACTCATTGAAATTTTCAAATTGGTGTAAAAGTTTTTGAAAAAATAAACATGTTAATAAATTATTATTATTAGAGAGCAAATGAAGGGTTGAGTAGTGTAGACGAGGAATTTGGGAGTAACAGAGCAACGACAAGCCAATTTTTTTTAATGCGGTTCGTTTATCACAAAAAAGGGAAAAAGTAAAAAGAATCCAGAATCAGAATCAGGGTTTTGTCGTTTGGGAATTTATTTCAATAGCCCTGTGAGAAATCGTTCTGCGGACTAAAAAACAAGAATCAGGGTTTTGGCAGGCAGGCAACTCCTCTCCATTTTCAGTACATGTCTGTCCTTTGTATATTTCCATTTCAAATTAAGCCAAGGGGAAGCATGTAATCTCTCTCTCTCTCTCTCTCTCTCTCTCTCTAGGATTCTTGTTTTTTAGCTTGCCCCCTTACTAGCTCACACACCAGACCAGCCAAGAGAAATTTCTAAAATTCCGTGCATATGAACCAACGTTCGCGCATATTGCACGCAGGGACGGAGCCAAGATTTTTACTTTTGTGGTGGCAAAAATATATATACCAACGCAGGACTATATACCTTAACAAATTTAGTGGTGATGAATCTATATAATTCAGGGATAATTTTTTTATTTTCTATATAATAATTGTATTTTTTGAAAACCATGTGGTGGCAGCCGCCACCACTTGTCCCCCTTTGGCTCCATACGATGCATCTTAACTGTCAAATTTTCAACGGGCAGGATTAGCCTTTACACTTTGACTGGTAAAAGTTTGGTCAGAGAGTGTTTAAAATTCGGATCATTGATTTTTTTAAATGAACAATTAAGATGCGTTCGTGTATTTTACGTACGTACGCATAGCAGGACCAAAGAAACTTAGATCAAAATTATATTGTTAAAAATTTACTTTTCTATTTTAACTAGCCGGTTTAATTTATTTTGTTTCGTTTCTATTATTTTCTTATATATTACTCCCTCGGACCCACTTTGTTTTCCTAATATCTCCTTTTTCGTTCCAAAATATTTGTCCATTTCAAAAGTCAAAGTATTAAATTTTTTTTGATGTTCTTCTTTTGCCCTTCTCTTTTTTATTTAAGTGTTGAAAATATTATTGGAAACACAAAAAAGTAGTTGTGTTACTTGTGTAATCTGAAATGCGAAATTTAAAATTTTATAAAGATGATGTCCTCTCCTCATAATTTTTAAAATTGACAAACAAAATATGACAGAGGAAGCATGTTTTTAATCTCAAACTTTTTAAATGGACATAGGACATTGTGGTTTTATTCTTCTCATGAATTTTGTATTTATGGTTTTTTTAATACTAAATTGAAATTCGTTAAATTTTAAAGTTGATGCAAATCAGTTCATTTAATAACAGTGGGGATGAAAATTGCCAAACTATAGCCTTGTTTAAAGATAGGAGTAATAACTAGAAGCCGGGCACAGGTGATGCAGCGTGTACAAGTGAATGTTTGTTACAAAAAATTACTCTTGTATGAAGACCTCTACACCATTGACCGCCTAAAAAAAACCATAAGGAACCCCAAGAATTGTAAGGCGCTTCTAGAAATGAAGATTTTTCCGATGAGGATTTCGTCGAGATCTTTACAAAATTCGAATGGTGGTATAGACTCGTACACAAAAGAAATGATTCCGTTTTCCAATCTATTACCAAACTGGGCCTTTCTCCAAGAGTGACAGTATTACTCTTGGGGAAAAGCCTTTCTTACCCTCACCCATCGTTGCCGCCATTCTGACTACCAACAATCACTAATCACCCATCGTTGGTTCGTCCTCTGTTTCTTTCTACAGCATGAAATAAAAAAACGAGAGAGAGAGAGAATATAAACCATTTAGTCCCGTCAACCACTTGGCTTTTATGATTAAACGGGTGTCCCCTTCGTCGGATATAGATACAAAACGCTCTCATTTCCTAGATAGTAATCATCAGAACAATGGACAATCAATCAGATTTAGCACACGAACAATCAACAATAATTCGGATCCATAATGCCAAACAATAAACAATCCTTCGAATTTACAATGCTGGACAATCAACAATCACCGAATTTAAAGTCTTTAACACCTCACTGCGCTTCAATTTTAATCTGCTTAACACCTACGGCCATCGTGAATGGAAGTTAATTCGGACCTTCTTCTACTTCAGAGTTATAATGAAGTATTTTGAAGAAGTAAATGTGGAAGAAACTATTTAACAACTGCATGTCCTATCGAGTAAAAAACAAAATATCTGCATTTTGATAATAGTACCTTTTTCGCTTGACCCGCAAGTTCACCACAAGGATGATGATGGCTCACTATAGCATTTCATTCCAATTGCACAGTCAATGAACTCAAGATATACTAATCCTACCAAGGAGTACTCTTGTCATATGCACAGTTCACCATTAGTATATTCACGAAAACTTAATAATCATCCACATTTTGAATCCAAAGGTAAGGATCAAGAATATACATCTCACACAAGACAAACCTAAAATCTCCACCAGCATACTCCTACTACTGTTCAACCTCCCCATCACCTGCAAGTAGCATGATAGAACAAAAGGTTAACAAACAGAAAAACGAAACACATTAAAAATACCATAATCCCATGATCAACATAAAAGGCTGCAACAGTTGCAATATTCTCCACAAATTTGTTGTCTCCAAAATTTGTTGCATGTAAATGCTTTTTTAACCACTCAGTTCCAAGTAAAAATTTCTATCCAACTTGTACACAACATCACATCAATAGGCCAAGCTAAGGTGCATAGGTCCTCCGGAAAAAGCCAGCAACCTTGAAAAGAGGGCTAGGTAAATTGAGTAGGATCGGTGCATGGATAGCCCAAGTAAACAAAGAGCAATTCCCTCTTGGGACTAGGAGGTATAACGACAGAAAAAAGAATGCCCAAAAGTATTTCTCAATAGTCTGCAAAGACAATGGGATATAATGGATAATATAGAATTGAAAAGTTGGGAGAATATGTTTCACACTGTCATGGGTTTTAATCTCTGTCTTGCAGTTATCCAAATAGAGGATCTTTGTACAAGATTCCAAAAATAGCAACTCCCCAAAGATTGCCAGATTCTGTTTTACAGGGGAGTGGGAGATATTAAAACCAAAGAAGATAGCTCTTGGTGCTCAGGAAAACAAAACGATAGCTCTTTGGTGAATAAAAGCTATCAGAAGATTAATTTCAAGGGGAAAAAGATGAGGTTATGCCTCCCCATGAAGCATGTGTATGGGTACTGGTATGATATTGGTACGCCGATAACCATGGAGCACCGACACTTCTAGAGGTTTGGCGATTTAGGGTATGCTTTACATATTACAACTAGAATACCAGATGCAAAACTTGGTTAAATGGTTAAGTTGTTCAGGGAATAGAACCTACAAAACGACACTTTAGAGCCAAAGCCCTGGAGCTATGGAGCACCAACACTTCTAGAGGTCGCTGTGATTACATATCGGACACGGGGACACGTGGTGTGTCCCTTAAATTAAATTATTTTTTGGAGATGACACCCGGAGGACACGGCATGGACACAAGTGTCCCACGTATATACTCTCTCTCGCTGTGTATATGTATGTATGTATGTATGTATGTATGTATGTACTGGTATACTAATTTCCATTGCTTTGTGGGTGTATATCTAACATACATGTGTGTACCAGAGTATTGTCTTACATATTAAAAGAAAAGTGTATATATCTGCGTACATAAATTGTTATTGCATACATATCTGATATATTTATATATATATATATATATATATATACACCGGTGATCCTGTCAAGGATCCCGGATTGAAGCTTTTTCGGTGTTTTGAGGCTTTTAAAAATTGTTTTTGCAAAATCCGATCCGTCCAATGTGTTTAAAAGGTGTTTTCCAAGGTCCACGCGGGAAATCTTCAAAAAAAATTACCGGAAAGGGCTTGATCCAAGCATTTTTTCACAAAAACTGTATATATACAGTTTTATGAAAAAATGCTTGGATCAAGCCCTTTCCGGTATTTTTTTTTGAAGATTTCCCGCGTGGACCTTGGAAAACACCATTTGAACACATTGGACGGTTCGGATCGTGAAAATTTGATCCGGAACTATGAATCCCGGATCCGGGATCCCGGACTAGATAAGGACTCATATACATATATATATAATTATTTATTTATTTATTTTTGTCATGTCCCTGCCAAGTCCATGTCCATTTTTTAGAATTCTCGTGTCCCGTGCCCGTATCCCTGTCGGTGTCCGTGCTACATAGCCCTGGACGTTTAGTACTATTACACTAAGTAAAGACACACAAACAAAAGTTAAGCACGAACAAGTACTGTGTCAAATACTGGAACCGAATATATACTTGCATGGGTACATTGTGTTTTATGACGTACCCACGCATTATAGAAGCCTCCTAGGGTTTCAGATCATTGCCCAGCAATTGTACGAATATTGTCGCAGGTCAAACTAAAGAAACCATACAAATCCCCCGCATATGGCCAAATAATGAGTGCAATGACAAGCTGCATAATTCTGGGATCAAGGAGAATTGATGTCTTTCAGGGTTCTCTACAGTACAGACAACCAGCAAAAGGGAAAGGAGTCGGCAAAAAGGTATTTAGATATCAGTTCTACAAAAGAAGCCCTTCAAATGCCAAAGCCCATGACTCAAAACTCTTTCTCTGGGTGACCAGAATTAATACCCTTCCATAGGAAGGTAAAGAGCCACAAAATGAGGGGAGGGGGTTTGGAACTTAATTCAATGAATTACAGCCAAATTCACTAAAATCTCATTATTTCACTTTGAATGTTCCTTCCCCTGAACAATAACAACTAACAGAGAGCAATTGGCAATGAGTGGAGGCCGCCCAGGTTCGTATGCTAGCCCCTTCCAAACCCAAAATCTTCCGTCACCTACTCCTCTCTACCTCTATACTAGTCAAGCGACCTCAAGACCTTTTGCAAAAATAGAATAATGAAACCTAATAACATGCCTAAATTTCTTAGAACTGCAAACACAATTGGTTTACAAAATTTCAAGTAATTAAGAAAACAAACCACTGAAAAATTTTGTACCCAAGTTTGCTTATAGGAACAATACCGAGGGCATCTTCCATTTTATCTTCATACCAATTCCTTACACAACATTTTTCTGTTTTGTCTTCCTTTCCAAAACAAGTTATCAGATACTTTATGCGAAAAGTGTACCATATGAGCCAATTCCAAATTTCCAATGCTATGGTAATAGGAGTATCAACTGAGAGTAAGACTATTTCTCCCACTAACTTTGATAAAACCTTTAATATATTATTGCTTCACCAAAGGTAAAACGAGGCAGTGGAATACAGTGAAGCGCATAACAAGACCAAACATAGACCCACCAATAGCTTCAAAAGGATGAAAAGGAAGGGTGCAGGGAATTTAAGTATTACAAAACCATGGGATTATCCAAAACTAGAGAGAAGAAATAAAAGGTACTAATGTGATCCATAAAACCATCAGCAATCCGATAACAGAAAAATAAACAAATAATTGCAAGAAATATTACCAGAGAGTTGTTATTATTATGTAACACGGCTGCATTCCAAGACCTTTGGCACATCTTGATAGACATTAACGATAAACTGGAACTTCTTAGGGCGGGAACCAGGCACATGCTTGCTCTCGCAGGTAATATAGAAGGACTCAGACCAACAACCACTGGAGTTCGCCTTGAGAACCTTCCCAAACTGGTATTTTGTTTCCTACGATACAAGTTAAGAAGGATGTTAAAAATGAAACCAGGAGGAACTACTAAAACGGGCAAGTATGGAAGAACAAAACAAACCAAAAGCGCAAACAAACATACGTTATCCTTGTTGTACTTGTCCATAGCTAACTTCGAACAATTTTCGACCATCTTCAATTTCTCAATACCCCCCAGCTTGTCAGGGACGTAATATGGTCTAATAGGCATATCCCGAGAATTAATATTGTCGGGGAAATCCCCAACATCAAAGCCCTGTATGTATGCAAACCTATACTGTAAGAATAAGACTAAACACACACACTCTAATAATCCAGCATTACGTATTAGGATTATGTATTTGCACATACCCCACTCTGTTTGATCCTCCTGTTGTAATCCATCCTCTCTTGGAATGTAAATGGACGGTGGTTAAGAAACAGCCGTCGTCCGTTATTGTGGTTATCGACATTCAATCCGTATTCCTTCTTCTTACCATCATCCTTTTTCAACGATTTCATCTTCTTCTGCTTTTTCCCCTTTGGTGGTTGTTGATTTTGCTGTTGTTTGTTGTTGTTAACATCGCTGGACGACTCTTCTAACGTCCGTTTGAATGCTGAACGAGTGATCATGCGTTCCCCCACCACCACCATTCTCGTATATCTAGATGAAATCCAATCAAATCGAAGGATAATACAACAAGCAGTTTGAACCTAAGAAATGAGAGAGAGAGAGAGAGAGAGAGAGAGAGAGAGAGAGAGACGAGGGAGTTGCAGTATGTGCCAAATCTGTATGTATCTCACACAAAAATTGAAGCGGATCTGAAGGTTTAAGCCCTGAAAAAAGCACTAACATAAGATAGCTTGAAAAGAAGACGAAAAGGCTAATGTACCTACGATTCTTGCGGCTCTTGAGCGGAGGTCGGTTTTCTCGGCATTGCTCGGGGAATAACCAGACTGGTCTTTTTATTCGAGGGGGTAAGAGCATCTCCTACCCATCTCCAAATCTCCATTTTGGAGAACTAAATTTCCCTTGGATGTGTCCTCCAACCCATCTCCATTTGGGTTCTTCATTTTGGAGACCCAACTCTCATCCTCCATATTTGGAGAATCTCCCACCAAATGGAGACCCCATCTCCATTTCTCCATTTTTACTTAAAATCACCATTTTATCCTTTGGATGTGTTGATAACAAATTATAATACCAACCATATCCTAATTTCTTTTTAATAAATTTTCTTCAATTACATATAACTTTTAAATTATACACTCAATTTTTATAAAATTTATATCATTGAAAAGATATTAATAGTATCTTCAAAATGAGCCTAATATTACATAGGTATAAATACACTTTGAAATAACTTTAAAAAAAAATTCAAACCATTTCAACTTTCATAATTTTTTTTTGTTCATAAAAAAATTGAAATTATGGAGCACAGAAAGTAAATTAAAAATCTAGTTGCACTTGCATCATATTACTGGTGGTGTAATGCTACCATTACCGAAGGGAAAAGCATTGGAGAGGAATTTTGGGAGCAAAATTTTGGAGGGAAATTTGGGAGATGAAAAATGGAGAATTGGGGTTGGAGTTGTTCATTCTCCATATTTGCTTTTTGAATAAAATATAATTTTTTGAGTCTCCAAAATGGAGAAAGAGTGAGAGATGGGTAGGAGATGCTCTAAGGAATTAGGGTTATGAGTTCTCTTCCAACATTATTATTTATTACGGATTTTTTTTTTTTTTTTGAGAAATAGGAGTAGGTCCTACAAGAGCATCTCCTATTAATAGTTGGGTCGGTTTGGGCTCTGCCCACCACCTGATCCAAACTGGTCGGGTTAGAGTAATCTTGGCCCGACTCCAAGAGATTGAACTAGAAAAACTGTCCGATACAAGTATTTCGGATTTGCGGTCATGTAAGTTAGGTTTAGATGGAGAAGCAAAAATTTTGAAACAGATTACGTGCAAGAATTACATTTGAGTAAATCAGACAAAGAACCAGAGATCGCAGAATAGGTCGTGGAATAAATCGAACAAGAAAACTCATAATGAGAACTTCATTATAGGCTTTATAGATTTACTTGTCATGAGATAGGATAAACTTACAAAAGGGTTTATCTCTAAGATTGTACGAATAACATCATAAGAGAGAGAGAGAGAGAGAGATACGTCAATACGGTGGCAGTGGAAAGCTGGTTGGTCGGTGACAGGTGAGATTGTGTGGCATATTTTAGGATTGACACTTAGGCCCTGATCCACTACGGGAGTTTTATTTTAAAGTTGTCTTGGTTTTTGTGTTCACACATTTTTATGTGATGTATTGTGAAAAGATGACATGTCTTGATTTTTGGAAAAAATTAGTTTTTGAAAAAAAACTACAGTGGAACACACCTTAATATGAACAGTGATGCACCGGTATACTACATATATATACCTATATACAGTCGGATCGGTTTTAACGGATTAGCATTCTTCGATCCACAATTTGACCAGAACCCTTGCGCCCTTGGATTGTTTTCCAATTTGATTTCCCCAAGGGTAGGGTTTAGGTCGGCGGCAGCATGATACCGGTAAGTTCGGGTCGAGTCCACAGAGACCGAATGTGCTAAGCGTGAGTGTTGACTTGCGAATGTTGGTTTTAGCCTTAAAGTGGCAAACTTGGCTTAGTAGTTTGGGGGTAGAATTCACTTAACTTCGTGAATGACTCGGAAGAGTAAAAAAGCTAATTAAAAGCAAGGCTAAGTTTAGGGGATTTTAACAAACCACAACCAAAGTTAATCCGTTCCTCTCTCGATAACCGGCTCAGGGCATCGTTAGATGGTCCCGAACGAAAGATTTAGAGTTTAAAACCATTAACTAGAAAATGTGTTTCACAAAGATTAGGATTCTTGTGCCATTTAGACAAACCTTTGGGTTGCCATAGCCCTAAGCATCACACGTGCCAAGTGGTCAAGCTCTTGGCCACGTGTGATCAAGGGGGTTAACAAACCCGAATTTTGATACATAAACTTAATCCTAATTCTTTGCTAAACAAACGGTGTATGTTTTTTTGTCGAGAGGAACATATTAACTCGAGTCATGGAGTGTTAATCACCCCATGACCAAGCCTAAGTAAACTACTCACAAAACATACTAAGAGATTTAACTAGAAATTTGAAGGAAATAAAGAACATGACATACATTCTTAAAAACTAATTTTTTTATGATGATCTTAACCTTACCTACAACTTTAAACCTTAAGAAATTAACAAACAACACATAAATACTTGAGTTTTCAAAGGAACAAGCTAGGAGAGGAGAGATAAAATTTAACCGGTAAAAACACAAATAAACTAGATTTATATGGAGATCCGAAGATTACAAACACAATTAATAAACGAGAAAATGAAATACAACTTAAGCTTACTTGAGTTCTTGAGAAATTAAAGCTTCAATCTCCTTCAACAATGGAGGAGAGATAAGAGAGCAAAATGAAAGACTAAATGAAAGGTAAGTAGAAAGTGTAGTAGATAATAGAAAGAAAGAGGGAGGAAGAGATATATACAAATACTCTTTCTCTCTCACAAAAATGTCCAAAAAGGTGAAAGTTTCCATAAGTGGAAAGTCCAACAAGTGGGCTAAATGAATTTTCGGACTGCTGGGTATCGATACCAAGTTTGGGGGTATCGATACCTAGCTTCAAAAAATGCTACCCGTAATGCCTGGGTATCGATACCAAGTTTGGGGGTATCGATACCCACGGTTCTGTCCAGCTTTGTTCTTCAGAGGTATTGATACCTATCAATACTGGTATCAATACCTATATCAATACTAAGGCGTTTGAGCTTGCCTCTTGTTTCTTCACCATCCATTGGCTTTGTGTGCTACCGGGCATCTTCCAAAACACTTCCGAACATCGTGCGAGTTTCG
This sequence comes from Vaccinium myrtillus, assembly GCA_016920895.1. NCBI lineage: Eukaryota > Viridiplantae > Streptophyta > Magnoliopsida > Ericales > Ericaceae > Vaccinium > Vaccinium myrtillus. Next base: position 34,130,381 of record CM029281.1, on the reverse strand, counting down.
GGAGGGGGAGCACTTGGTCTCGTGAGTCTTCGTTCACTCCCGGATTTCACCGGGAGTCTTTGAGAGTCGTGGTCACGACTTTAGACTTCCGGTTTGATCTTGTGATCTTTGGACTTCTTGATCCTTAGCCGAATCTTCACTCATTGGCTCTTGGATTCTTGGGATGTGTCCCAAAGTGCTTCAAATGCGCCTTATGCCGTGGTTTTACCTGAAACTTCCAAAAATACACTTAGCGCAACATCAATCGTAAAAGGCGTTAAAATGCGTGTGTGTGTGAACAAAAAGAGCTAGATAAGCCCGGATATATACAACATTGGGGGCTTATCACCGACTATCACTAAAAATCCCAACCCATATCTAACCGCATGCCAATATGAAACTGGTTGTATCACTCCGGGTCAAATCGAGTCGGGCAGATTTGGGTGTGTTGACTGGTTTTGTGCTCACCCCGATCTCCTATCATGTCTCCACTTTAGAGAATGGATGTGACATAATGAAAGGAAATTCTGTAATTTGTCCCTCATTTTCTTCAACTTTTTTTATATTTTATGAGGAATATTGGAGAGATCCATCGTTATTTTTAGAGATTTAGAGACAATAGAGGTGTGAGACTCGATATTTGGAGACCCACAACTCTATTTTGGCCTAGTAAACACTAATGAAGGAGGATTCAGTCTCATTTATACAGTAATATAAAAATAATAATTAAAAGAGTGGAGAAGAGAAAGGTAAAACTGAATAAGTAGAGAACGGATGTGACATAATGAAAGGAAATTTTGTAATTTGTCCCTCATTTTCTTCAACTTTTTTTACTCCATATTTTATGAGGAATATTGGAGAGATCCATCGTTCTTTTTAGAGATTTAGAGACAAATAGAGGTGTGAGACTCGATATTTGGAGACCCACAACTCTATTTTGGCCTAGTAAGCATTAATGAAGGAGGATTCAGTCTCATTTATACAGTAATATAAAAATAATAATTAAAAGAGTGGAGAAGAGAAAGGTAAAGCTAAATAAGTAGCGTCCATTCAGGGAGGGGGATGGGTTGGATCGAGGCAGGTCGACCGAGATGGGCATCCCTACTTCATGAGTGATTCTAAACAAATAGTCCGTACTGTTTATTACTCTTTTAAAATAATTTTTTTAGATGTCCTTGTAAAAAATTAACTCAATGGAATACTTGGAAAAGCCTTATGCCAAAATACGAATTTTTCATTTAGGATTCAAGATGCTATATTATGAATGAAGAATTGGTACATTAGATTCAACACTTATGGTTATTCGATTGAGGCCTTATTCCCCTTAATTTCTACAGTACAAATTTTGTTTTTGTATTATTCAAAGAAATTTCGTGTTGTTAAGTTTGCCTTAAACTTTTTAAGTCCCGTGATTCGTCTTGACAAAAGGAATCAGGAAAGTATAAAATGAAAAACTCGAAAATGCACAAAGTCTAAAAGGTCAAGCAAATAAGGTCTCCTTTGGCCAAAAAAGTTTAAATTAGTTTTTTGGTTTATTTGTTTTGTCTTTATTAAAAAAAATTACATTTGTTAGTTTTGCATCAAGTTTTCGTGATTTATTGATTTGTCTCAACGAGATGAACCAAAAAAGTATAAAATTATGGTCAAAACTCAATTTTTTGAATAAAGCCGAAATTAATCTAAAAAGTATACAATTATGGTCAAAACTCAATTGTGAGAGAATGACCTGTTTTGATTTTTAGAAAAAGTTATTTTTTTGTTATTGAAACATACTTTGAGGGGGTGTTCCACTAACAATTTTATTTTATTTTTTCCAAAAAACTAAGACTTGTCAATTTCTCACAATACATCACATAAAAAACCGTACAAAGCCAATTTTTTCTAAAAACACTCTTAGTGGAATCCCCTCAATGTGAAATACTAGTTGATTTTAGTAGTGGCACTTGTAATACGGAAAGTGTAGAGAACAGGAAATAAAAACAGGATAAGTAAATGAATAGCAAAGATCAGCTCTGTGCATTGTGTGCACAGTATATAGAGCAGGTCTTTGCCGCTCATTTACTTTTCCTGTTTTTTTTCTTGTTGTGTACCAGGTCTCCTTGTAATATACGGAAGTGGATCCGCTATCCCGTCCATCCGTTCAATCAATGGCTTGAATTCCATCTCATCCCAAACAAATCTGAGCCAAACATATTCATCTGCGACTCTGAGCCTTTAAAGATGAGAACAATAATATTTTCTATATTTCTCAACCTTCTGAAGAGGCATTATATAAGGTTACAAGATGTACTGCACTATGATAGTACACGTAGTACACTAAGCTAATTAAGGAATACACGTAGTACAAATAACTAAGTAAGGAAAAGAATAAAATCCACATGATTCACGCCAACACTCCCCCTCAAGTTGGTGCATAGATATCTCCTATGCCCAACTTGTCGAGTGAATCCCAGAATATTTTCTCGGATACTGCATGTGTCAATACATCCGCAAGTTGCTCTTCTGATCTTACAAACGGAATAGCCACCAGACCCTCATCCAATTTCTCCTTGATAAAGTGTCGATCAACCTCTACATGCTTAGTACGATCATGCTGAACCGGATTGTTTGCTATTGCTCGAGCAGCCTGATTATCACAATAGAGTTGCATATGACCTCCTACTTCGATGCCTATCTCGGTAAGTAACAACCGCAGCCAAAGAAGCTCACAAATTCCTTGAGCCATACCTCGATACTCGGCCTCAGCCGCTGACCGTGAAACCACGTTTTGTTTTTTACTACGCCAAGTGACCAGGTTACCACCCACAAACGTGAAGTAGCCTGAAGTAGAACGTCTATCAGTTATGTTGCCTGCCCAATCTGCATCTGTGTATCCCTCAATCCTCAAATGCCCATGTTTCTTGAACAACAGACCTTTGCCAGGAGCAGACTTCAAGTACCTCAGAATCCGCATTACAGCCTCCATATGATCCTCACTTGGGGAGTGCATGAATTGACTAACAACACTTACTGCATAAGCAATATCAGGTCGAGTGAGGGATAGATAAAATCAATTTTCCAACTAACCTCTGATATCTTTCTCGATTAGTTGGAGCTTGATCAGGGTATATCCCTAGATGATGATTCTGCACAACAGGAGTACTTGCAGGTTTACAACCCAACATTCCCGTCTCAGTCAACAAATCCAATACATATTTTCGTTGTGACAAATAAATGCCACTACTAGAGCGAGCAACTTCAATACCTAAAAAATATTTCAAACCTCCCAAGTCTTTCATATCGAACTCAGATGCTAAATAACCTTGCAGTTTCTGAATTTCATCAGTATCATCACCTGTGACAATCATATCATCAACATAAATAACCAACAAAGTAACTTTACCACCCTTTCGTTTGATAAACAAGGTATGATCAGAATTTCCTTGATGATATCCATATCTCTTCATGGCTTGAGTAAATCTCCCAAACCATGCCCGAGGTGATTGCTTTAGACCATAGAGAGCCTTCTGCAACTTGCACACTTTTCCTGATCCATTGACCATCTCATATCCTGGTGGAAAGTCCATGTATACCTCTTCCTTTAAATCTCCGTGTAAAAAGGCATTTTTTACATCAAACTGCTTCAAGGGCCAATCAAAATTGGCTGCTAGGGACAGTAATACCCGAACAGTATTCATCTTTGCCACTGGAGCAAACGTCTCCTGATAATCCACACCGTATGTCTGTGTATATCCTTTTGCTACGAGTCGGGCCTTGTACCTATCAATTGTTCCATCAGCTTTATGTTTAATGGTAAAGACCCACCTACATCCCACCGGTTTCTTGCCACTTGGTGCTGAAACAATGTCCCAAGTTTGATTCTTCTGCAGTGCCTCCATTTCTACATCCATAGCTTCTCTCCATTTCGGATCCTTCAATGCCTCTTCAACTCTGCTAGGAATTTGGATTGCAGCCATCTGATTCACAAATGCTTGATACTGCGGTGTCAATCTATGTGAGGACACATAATGAGCAATAGAGTACTTTGCCTTCCCTTCCGGAGAAAACCTGTCAGGCGGATGACCGCGATTCTGTCTAGGAGGCAACTGATAAGACTTTTCAATTGTTATAGGATTAGAAGAAATATTAATGTCCAAATTACTTACCTCGGGAATATCCATGGGAGCATGGGTAGGTACTGTAGAGTCAAGAGAGGGGGGATCATTTACTGAGTCAGCAATCACAATATCAGGTGTAGCAGATAACCTGTCGAGAGTATTCGGTGGATCAGACACATCATCTTTTAGGACAACAGGACTCAAGCCAGTTTCAGTTTCCGCCATCGGTACAGGGTCAGCAGGTACATCTTCCAATATGACCTCAAACCAATCAGGTCCATCAATATGACCTCAAGCCAGTTTCAGTTTCCGCCATCGGTACAGGGTCAGCAGGTACATCTTCCAATATGACCTCAAACCAATCAGGTCCATCAATTTCAACCTGTGTCTCCCCCTGACGGACATGATTGGAATTGGGAGAAGCAAAATACATTTCTGACTCTGAGAAGGTCACATCCATAGTAACATAAGAGCGTCGGGTGGGGGGATGATAGCACCGGTATCCTTTTTGTGTAGGAGAAAATCCTAGAAACACACACCGAATAGCGCATGGGTCCAATTTGCTTCGTTGATTTTTGTGGAGATGAACATAGGCCACGCACCCAAATATGCGCGGAGACAAATTTAAGTGGGTTGTTAGAGGCACATAGGATGCCAAGACATCCATGGGAGTGTGAAAATCAAGAACTCGAGACGGCAACCTGTTCATCAGATAGATAGCATATTGAACAGCATCAGCCCAATAACTCTTAGGTACCGAAGCGCCAAGGAGAAGGGCCCTTGCAACCTCGAGAATATGACGATTCTTACGCTCTGCAACACCATTCTGTGCGGGAGTTTGAGTACATGCAGTTTCATGTATCATACCATGATCTTGAAGGAACTGAGAGAGTGCAGAATTAATATACTCCCCACCATTGTCAGAGCGAAGAACCTTGATAGCTAGAGAAAATTGGGTTTTGATCATTTGATGAAAAACCCGAAAAATAGAGCTAACATCACTCTTATGTTTCATCACATACAACCAATTCATGCGAGTGCAATCATCCACGAAAGTAACAAACCATCTAATTCCTGTTGGAGTAGTCACGGGGGAAGGGCCCCATACATCAGAATGAATTAATCCAAATGGAATAGTGCTTTTATTAAAACTCAAAGGATAAGGAACACGATGACTCTTAGCCAAAATACAAACATTGCATTTGAACTCAGAGTCTCTAACATCCTGAAATAAGGACGGAAGCAAACGACGTAAATAACCAAAAGAAGCATGTCCAAGACGACGATGCCATAACCAAATTTTCTTGCACTTATCATCTGTTGTCCCACGCACCTTGAGAACTCGACTGGCTGCAACATCATCCACATAATATAATCCCCCTCTCTTAGTACCACGCCCAATGATCTCCCGTGTCTGGATATCCTGAAGCAAGCAAAACATAGGAAACATTAATACAACACAATCCAATTGTTCAGTAACTTGACTCACAGATAATAAATTATTCGACAAAGTGGGAATGAGTAAGGTATGGTGTAAAGATAACGATGGAGTGAGAGCAATTGAACCAGCCCCTGTAACATGAACAATATCACCATTGGCGGTAATAACATGGTCCTTGCGAGGGAAGGAAGCATATTGAAATAAGGATTTATCATAGGTCATGTGATCAGTGGCGCCTGAATCGATTATCCAACCTGGGTCGCGATCGTTGGATGAAATTAGAGCCTTGCCCAGATTGCTAGTATCTGAATTAGAATCTTCGAGAGAGAGATGACAAATATGACTCGAGTCAGCGGAAGGTGTTATGCCAGTCGCCACAGTAGCAGCGATGCCAGGTCGGCGAGTAATGCGCTCACCCTTGAGTTGCTTACGGCGTTCCAAATACCAATCAGGAAAACCATTTTTCTTGAAACAAGTATCGGCAGTATGTCGAGTACCATTACAAAAAGTGCACCGCAAGGCATCCTTGTTTTCCGCATCAGAGAAACGAGAAGGTCTGGAAATTGGTGGATTCGGTGCTTTGGAGACCATGGCCACAGAAGAGAGATCACCAGCGTTACCAGAACTGAGCATAATATTTTGGCGTTGGGCCTCACGACGAATATAGGCAAAGGAATCCTCCAAACCAGGAAGCGGCTTGAGCCGTAAAAAATCACTTCGGACTTTATCGAATACATCGTCCAAGCCAGCCAAAAAATCATAGATACGATCTTTCATAATTTCATCTTGACGTGCCTTAATATCGACAGGACAAGTCATGGAAATAGGGCGGCGCTTATCGAGTTCTTGCCATATAGCTTTGAGTTCGGTAAAGTATATAGGAACCGGACGACCACCTTGTTTGATACGGGTGGCCTTACAACGCAACTCATATAGTTGGGAATCGTCGGCGCCATCGTAGTACATCTGGGAGACACCCCTCCAAACAGCGGCAGCCGTAGGAAGGCCAAGAAACAAGCCAAGAAGATCTGGTTCCATTGTTTTCACCAACCATCCCTTGACAATGGCATTCTCCCTCTGCCACTTCGGGAAACCGGGATCAGATTCAGCGAGCTGAGGAATATCGCCTGTCAAGTACCCCATTTTTTCTTGACTGGTAGCATGTAACTCCATCATCTGGGACCAAATAGTGTAGTTCGAGCCATTCAATTTAAACCCAAACGGAATGGCGGTAGAGAAGTCGCTCTGGACAGTCACCACTTGGGTATTGCCGCTGGAGTTCACCAAGGATTTTGAGTCACTCCCTTCAGACATGATTAACACGAGAAGCAAGGAAGAAGGTAGGGTTTTTGATCGGATGTCACTGAACAAGAAGCGCAGAGACGGCAGTAGGTTTAGGGGTTTTAGGGTTTGCTCTGATACCAAGATGAGAACAATAATATTTTCTATATTTCTCAACCTTCTGAAGAGGCATTATATAAGGTTACAAGATGTACTGCACTATGATAGTACACGTAGTACACTAAGCTAATTAAGGAATACACGTAGTACAAATAACTAAGTAAGGAAAAGAATAAAATCCACATGATTCACGCCAACATTTAATTGTTGAGGGACAGCAGATCCGCGACATTAATAAATACTCGCACATGTAAAGTGGCTTCACACGCTAATCTGCAGCATATAGGTGGGTTCCACTAGGACACTATCTCAAAAAGACAAGCAGGAAAGCGTGCGCAGCACACCACAAAGCGTACGGTGGGTTCCAGCGGACGGTTCAGATTTTACAATTATTCGACACTGTATCAGCTGATTTCCAGTTTCCGCCCTCGATCTAAAACCCCGCGCAATTTTGAACTTTTTATTGGCCTCTCGGTTTTCCCCCCACCCCAAAATTCCCAAAAGTCCATACACACGTACAGAGAGAGAGAGAGAGAGAGAGAGAGAGAGTGCCGATGAAGAGGAAAACCCCAAGGAGAAGTGAGATGAGGAGAGGGAAGAAGAGAACGAAGGGGTCACTGGCAAGAGTTCAGCAGCTAGGTCAGCTCACGTTCATGCCTCTCCAACCCCAATCGTCCCGATTCAAGACTCTCCTTGCTCAATCTACGGAAGAATCGCAGGTTCCTTCGTTATCGCCCCTCCATATCGAGCATGGCGATGCCGTTGCAGATGAGGGAGATTGCATTCTCAGCCAGGATTTCTTTTGGTAACTTCTAATTCCTCGTCAATCGATTTTAAGTACTATGTTGAAGAATTAGAAAATACTTTTGGTGGTATTTGGTTGTTTGCCCTATTTCATGAATTTGTTAGGGGAATTGACCATGGCAAACCACAATGACGGATAAAGTTTTGTCTTTTCATTTCCTTTTCTCTTGCGCTTTGTATCATTTCCTTTTCAGTACCTAAAGCTTTGTTTGAGGGAGCATCTCCAATCTTAGCTTCCAAATGGTCAAAAAATAAAAATAAAAATTGACGGCTTATGTGGGAATTTGACATACAAAAGTGTCCTTTTTGTATCAAGTTTGGGGGAATATTGAGGGTCTCACTAAATTAAGTAATCAAAGAAAAAAGTTTGATGCACATAAATACATAATGGCAAATTTTGACATGAGAGAGGGATGTCAAACGGCACTTATGCATTTGGCATATTGGTGGAGTTGCATTTGAGTTGGATTTTTGTTGGGGTGACCTATAAAGCTGTGAAAGAATACATTAGTTTTTCATGTTCATCAAAATCAAATCCAGTTCATGTTGACTGCATTTGATTATGGATTTTTCCAATTGACCTGGTGGAAATTCCGCTGAGCTACAATGCTGTCAATTCATAAAAGAATGCAACTTGTAAAGATAAGTTACTCTTTCAACATTTTTTCACAGTTACTTTTTCATCTACTGCAGCACTCCGGACTATATTACTCCTGATGGTCAATACATGTCAAACAGTTTGGATTGCAACAAGGTAATAGCCACATTGCCATCTGAATGCTAGATTTTGCTATGGATTTACTAATATGTTTTTTTTTTTTTTTTTTCTTTTCAGGAAAACATTCCTTGTCCCAAGTCACCAGAGAAAATTAAAACTGTCAAGAGCAAAAGGCAAAAGCAGGGTAAGGTTAACAGTAGTGGCATGCTTGAGCGTTTTTTTCCCCCCCTTTTCAGTAATGAAGATTTTATTACCAAAAGGAGACAAGATTACAAGGAAACAAAGGGGCATACCCCTGAGACTAGCCAAAGCCAAATGACTGAAATCTCCCAACCACAAGATCTTCTCTTTGATGTTCTAGGCTCTACATAACCTTGTATTAACAGGCCTCCTTCCTAAATTCCTCCAAGAGAGCACCCTATCCCTCACATCCTTAACAAGCTGTTCATACATGGCATCTGGACTCTGGAGTATGCTTCTTATTGCCAAAAGTACAATCATTTCTGGCCTTCCAAATGTAATAGACTGACCCAGCAATGGCTAGCTTGTATAGAGACGAAGGAAAATCTTTCTTCTTAAGATTACGGATTGCCCAAATGATTTCTTGCCTCCACTCAGCTGTACTTCTGGAGATGCCAATCTTTCGTAGCACTTTACCCCAGATATAGGCAGAGGAAGGGCATTTAAAGAAGAGTTAGGAGTGAGATTCATGCACACTATGACATAGATTACACAGAGGATCCACCATCATACCCCGTGAAAGAATTCTATCCTTTGTAGATAGCCTACCCCAGCAAACAAGCCACATTATGAAAGCCCATCTAGGAATACCTTGTTTAAACCAAATAACAGAAGCCCATTGCACTTTAGGTAAGGGAATCCTGTGAGATTCCCAAGCAGTTTTGACCATCTTGAGCAAGAATCCAAATTACTGAATCCTTGACAGCAGAGTTAGGTCTTAAGTTTATGGGGGTACTCATAGTTGAATGATAGCCCTATTTCTTTGCCTAGGCCCTAGGCCAATGCCAATCCCCTTCACGAATTATATGCTATGCATGCTTGAGCGTTCTTGTCTATTATGCAGTATTCAGTTTCATGTGGAAACTTTAAGACCACAGAAGCTGTGTCAATTGTATGTCAATGTCAATCAGTCAATCCATGTAGGAGTTAAATCAAATTTAGACTTGGCCTTGGGTATAACCGTATAACGGTATAAGTAAGAGTATAAGACTTAATATTACAACTTGCAATTGTGATGTCACCTTGATCTTACGATGTATTCGATAGGGCATGACAGAATCACTTCTGAGTTTGTCTTCAGTTTAGGTGCAACTTGGGTCTTTCTATGACCTAGCATATTTTGGTCATATCAAGGGATCCCTCATATCAACCTGAATCAAATCATCCTCCTTATTTGGTGCTGTAAATGGGTCAGTCATTCATGGACAGACCCTCTTAACAGTCTCCTGTATTGTCCTAAGTAGGTGCAAATGTGAGCCTTAATGCATTCATATCTTTTCTGTTGTTTCTTCTATTGTATGCCATAAAATTACTTTTGGCAACCTAGCTTCCTTGGTTCGTCCATGCTTATGTTATTATTCTTTGGCTTCTGAGCATTCTTAGTCATGTAATCTAAAAGTTTGTCCTCGAGAGTGCAGATAGACCCTAATTTTGCTATTATTTTAGTATCAAAAGTCATTTAGAGGCACTTATCTGCTTCATTTACTAACATAGACTTGGGGAGATAGATACGGTGACGGAACAGTGTGTTATTTTAGTTTTTCGTGCTAGACTTTGTCATATTCATTTCTTAATCTTGTTCTAGCTCTCCATCTGTATTTATTATCACAGACGAATATTTTCACTTTGTTCACTTCACATTTCCAAAAAAAATTCCAAAAAGATTCTTCTCCCATCTCTCATATCTCCAATCATTAATCACATTTCTCTCTCTACTCATACCCCTTTCTCCAACCATTAATTCTCATTTCTCTCTCTATCTCTCTCCAATTATTACACCTCTCTGTAGTTATTACTTTTTTCAAAAACCCATCCAAACACTATCTCAAAATCTTCTTCTCAAAACTCTCAACCAAACAGAGTAAGTTCTGATTTTCACTTTTCTAAATTTTGGTGTTTACTGTTGAATGTCCTGATTTCTGAGTGCTTGTTTGTTGCTTTGATGTTCAGATGGTATCTCCAGTAATTCTTTCACTTCCAATCTATATGGTCATGTGAAAGTTGAGGAACTAGCCAAAGAAACATTTGGAACAGATGAAATCGAGACGGAGAATACAATAGAAGCTGAACCTCAAAAGAGTCATAGTTATGTTTCGCATTCTGCAGTCGCTTTGCGTTGCCGTGTTATGCCTCCTCCATGCATAAAGAACCCATACTTAAGAGATACTCCAGAAACTGATGTAGATCCTTTCGGCTATCAAAGATTAAAGTGTGCAGGTACAAGCTTGGTCTTTTTTTTTATATATAGAAGTATGCTTTGGTGCGTTGCATATCTTTCTTCTTGAGTTTATGTTACAAAATAGCTTTTAATGTTGTGGATCTACTTGTACAACAATTCTGCACCTGCCATGTTATGAAAAGTCAGAAAAGCTGCGGCTAATTTAATTCTGGGAAGTAATGATGTTATGAAAAGGCTAGACAAACCATCTCACATTATGCAACCTCTAGGTAACTATAACCAGTCAATACTGCAATCACAAAGAGATGCCACATTTCAATTTGTTTGTGGATCTACCATTTATTTTCCTTAAGCCCTTAGACAGTTTTGTGGGTTTACTTTTTGTGTGTCATGGATTTCATATTTTTAACCTCACAAAGCTTCCCTCTGTAGGTATATTTACAGCCACCATCGGTGGAGATGGGCTTTCACGGTACAGGACAGATTTTCATGAACTTGAGGTATATTTCAATTAGCAGCTATTTCTTGAACTTCCAGAAGCAATACTTTAATGCATAACCTGCATTTTCAGGCTCCTGGTGGTCTTATGGTTTTTGTTTCTGTTTGTTTTCAGCAAATTGGTAATGGGAACTTCAGCCGTGTTTTCAAAGCCTTGAAGAGAATTGATGGTTGCTATTATGCAGTAAAACAAAGCACGAGGTTGTTGCATCAGGATACGGAAAGGTAGCTTCTTAACGCTTCCACGTATCAATGCCCTCTGTTTGTGCAGCTTGCTCATGAAATAACTCTTGCAGGAGAAAAGCTTTGATGGAGGTTCAAGCTTTTGCTGCTTTAGGTCTGTACATATTTCTTTTGTTAATTTTCCTGATATATTTTCTGCATACATTTGTTTCACGATTTTCTTTTACCAAAAACCCCATTTTGGCTTTGCAGGATCTCATGAAAACATTGTTGGATACTACTCATCTTGGTTTGAAAATGAGCAACTCTTTATCCAGATGGAGCTCTGTGATGAAAGCCTATCCATCAGTAAATCTTCTAAACCATCCACAGAGTGGGAAGCCTTGGAGATAATGCATCAGGTTATTACTTATCAATTATGGGTCGGATCTGGGCTAATGTGCATTAAAAATGGTCTTTCAAATAATGGAAAATAAATTTTGCCTATTTTTTTTATTGGTGCTGCAAATGTCTTGTGCCAAGAATCAGTATATGAGAACCATTATGATCCTCCAAGACTACTGTTTTACGAATTCAAATAATAATAGAGTTCAAGTTTCATTCTTCCATCTGACTGGCCCTGGCCTTTGATAAGCCTTCATTTTTTTCACTTAAATATTCATAATTTGCACCTTGAAATGTTGCTGGGAACAAAATGAATAAAAGAGCTTTTATTTCAGGCTAATGCCAAATGTCATCCTTCAGTAGGTGCTTTTCTGTTCTTCCAAACATTCCGACTTTCAGGACTATTTATTCTTGCCATTGAATGTCAATGCTTATATGATTGAGGTGAAATTTGTTGCAGATAGCCAAAGCACTTCTGTTTATACACGAGAAGGGGATAGCTCACCTAGATGTAAAGCCTGATAATATTTATGTCAAGAATGGTGTTTATAAGCTTGGCGATTTTGGCTGTGCAACTCTCCTTGATAGGAGCCTTCCTATTGAAGAAGGTGATGCGCGTTACATGCCCCAAGAAATACTGAATGACAAGTATGATCACCTTGATAAGGTTGATATCTTCTCCCTGGGAGCTGCTATTTATGAGCTTATTAGAGGCTCATCGTTGCCAGAATCAGGCCCTCTTTCTTTGAATCTAAGGGATGGAAAGTTGCCACTCCTTCCCGGTCATTCCGTGCAACTTCAGAACTTACTCAAGGTACAAAATACTGTCTGCTTCTCAACCATAACTCAAGGTTTTGTTACTGCCTTTTAGACCTTATCCCAAGGTTGCTTCCAAACTGTTTTCCTTGTGCAAAATTGACCGTATAGTTATGTATGTGTGTAATAGTGGCCGGGGGGCAATTACCACAGCCCTACTCAACCCTACGGGGTTGAGCCTGGGCAATATTCTAAAACTTGCTAGGCGCTAGTCGGGCGAAGAAGGTGCACTAAGGGCCCAGGCATCGACTAGCCTCTCGGCGGGGTTTAGGTGCTGACTAGTCGGCTTCCTAATCTAGGCATTGGACCACCGCCTAGTGCCTAGGCGGGCTAGGCGGCCGACTTTTAGAACCCTGGGCCTGGGGCATTTGTTGCGAATACTGACCTAATGGGCAGCCACCCAATCCAGTCTTCGAGCCAAACCAAAGCTTTCGGCTTGAGCAAACCATAGGCCAGATCCCATGCTCAGTATGGGCTCCAAGCCCATAGCCCAAATTCACATGGGCGAAGTGCCTTGGCTCTTGGAAAATGGGCTAGCCGGAGCCAACCCCGAATTTGGCTGAAGCACTGCACTGTAAAGTCTAAGCCTTACATAATTCTTTTGCATATCATCCAAGAGCCTGATACTTCCACAACCAAGCAAACCAAGTCAAGTCGGGGCACCAACGACTTGGGCCGTTCTTGTCCAAGTCCAATGAAGAATTGGCTGGGGGCAGGCTTTCCTTCCTGGGGGCAGTCCACATCTGCTGTATGTTCGAAGATTAGTTTAGAGTATTTCGTGATGTAGTTGCATTAGCGTGACTGATTATTTTCTGATTAATTCGCAATTCAATCAGGCCATGATAGACCCAGATCCTGTTCGACGACCTTCTGCCAAAGAACTAGTAGAAGATCCAATCTTTGACAGGGCCAGGAAAGCTGGAAAAGGCCAGTAAAGCCACTTCTATTGCATTTAGAATTTTTAGCGGGGGCTGGATGCTGCGTAGGGCCAATTCAGCAGCTGTTTGTTCAATTTCTCGGGGAGTAAAATTCTCTTAAAGCATGAGTCATTATGGGCCCAGTTTTGTTTATCTGACCTGCGAGAGAGATTTATGCAAGGCCAATTTTGTAACATTATCCTCCGGTGTTTGCACGAAATTTCCCCCTTGGGTGGCACTGCTTTTTGTATAAAAGACTGCAAACTGGAGAAATGTTGTATTTTCCTGTGAATTTGGTAATGCAATTCTAGCTGAGAAGTTCCATTTATATTGGTTATGGTTGTTTTACTAATTGGTACTTTAACTTGGTTCCAATTTGAATTACATTTAGTCTATAGACCAGTATTGTAACATTTTACTTGTTTCCTTGAGAAATTTACCAATTTCAAATGTCTGAAATGAACAATAACCTTTGAGATGAGAGTTTGATACATTTCCTGCGATCAGACACGAAAGACAAGGGTTCCATTCAGCGATAAAAGTGTCAATGGAGCGAAAATCCGTGGACTGAATTGTATCTCACGGTTTTCTTATTTTTTAATTCATGTCTGGACCATTAATCCATGGAACCAATCCAAAAGGTAGGATACGGTACAGTATGGTTCGGTTCGGACCAGATTCACGGTTCACGGGTTTTCTTGGACAACGTTACAATTCTCGTGTAAATTGCTGCAGCGGATGTGAGGTAGAAGAAAATTGGTGATTTTGATGATGTATAGAAGTGATTGGTATGTCAAAATCAAAGTAAATGGAATTCCGCTACTTGACCTGGATTCGACTTGAAAAATACGGGAGATTACCAACTTGCTTGGATATATTAGTGCATTTATGTGCCGGTTTAATCTTGCTTGGATCAAAATACAAGAAGTTCGCCAAGAACAATTGTAACATTTTATGTACTCTTGTCTGTTTCGGTTGCATTAGTTACATTAGTATATAAATTCTTTTAAAAGTATGATCATTGGTTAATAGAGTTAGTAAAGTTAAAGTAAGATAATTCTTGAACACTTTGTTAAAAATTTCTGCGGCTACCAATAAAAAAATTTCCGGAGGCTCCTGCAGTGGCAGACACTGTGCTATAAGGTTGGGGTGGCAGGGCTGTCTTATTGGCACCCCATTTGTAAGGCCGGGCCAAATTTTACATTTTCAATGTGGAACTAATATTGGGCTGTTAATTTACTTGATAACTCTCAATAAAAGTTGGGCTAGTTATTATACTCTGATACAACTCATACAAGTAGTGGGCTTCATTAAAAAAAGAAATGTTACTAACAAAGACTCAAAAAGTTGGTTTTTTTGGGTCTTATTGACCATATTTTCCTACTTCTGGGTGTGGTTGATTCCTTATTGACCGTCTTTGCTCTTGTTTTTTTATTGTAGCCGTATTGTCCTCGTTTTACCTATATATATATATATATGAGGCCCGATCAAGTCCGGGAGTCCCGAATCCGGGACTCCACCTTCCCGATATTTTTTTGACGATCCGAACCGTCCAATGTGTTCAAAAGGTGTTTTCCAAGGTCCACGCGGGAAATCTTCAAAAAAAAATACCCGGAAGGGCTTGATCCAAGCATTTTTTCGCAAAAAATGTACATTTACAGTTTTGCGGAAAAATGCTTGGATCAAGCCCTTCCCGGTATTTGTTTTTGAAGATTTCCCGCGTGGACCTTGGAAAACACCTTTTGAACACATTGGACGGCTCGGATTTTCCAAAAACATTTTCTAAATGCTTCAAAACGCTTCAATCCGGGATTTCCGGGATCCTTGACAGGATAATTCGTGATATATATATATATATATATATATATATATATATATATATTTCTTTTGCCGATCAAAAAAAAAAAGTTGAAAAAAAGGTTAACATCTTTGATTGAATAAGCGGTCAAATAAGTTTTAAAAAAGTAAATGTCTAGATTGCCCTCAAAACTTGAGTAAGAATAACTTATCCAGTTTAGGATTGTTTTGTCCCCTTCATGGTATAACAACTTAAAATAAGCAAAAAAGTTTCAAATTAGAGCTTAAAATAATCTAATTTTTTTTTTATCAAATAAACTAGAAAAACCAAATAAATGATTATTCATAAATGGTAACGAACACCCTTCATGTGCTTTTTTAAATAAATAGACTTAATTAGGTTAGTAGATCTGTAGGTTATAAGTGCTAGCAAAGTAACAAACGGGATTTGTATCATCAAATGTTTTCTACTTGAATTTTATATTTCCGCACCCCAATAACAAAAGACAAAAGTTGTGGGCTCCACAAAATCTTGCAACTCATAGTTGTAACTTGTAAGAGTTAAAATATAAAGGGACCCTTCTAATAAGGGACCCTTATTTAAGTTTTCATGCTGATATAGGGGTATTTTCGATTTTTCGGACCAAATTTTGACGATCCGAACTGCTCAATGTTTTTAAAATGTGTTTTTAAGGGCCCCCGCGTGGAATCATAAAAAAAAATAACCGGAAAAGGCTTGATTCATACAAGTTTTCGATAAAAATTACATATATATAACTTTTATCAAAAACTGTTTGGATGAAGCCCTTTCCGGTTACTTTTTTTGATAAGTCTTAGCGGGGGCTTTTAAAAACACGTTTTGAAAACATTGAGCGGTTCGGATTGTCAAAATTTGGTCCGGAAAGTCGAAAATACCCTAGGCCCGCATTGAAACTTAAATCAGGGTCCCTTATTAGAAGTTTATTGAAAATATAAATATGTAGAAACGTTCCAATTACATAAAATTCATCTCCACATTTCCAACTCATAGTTGTAACTGTTTCTTGAATTCCATCATAAATCTCACAATTGACTCGTTTTAAAGTTAAATATAAAGAAAAAAATTCGCATTAGTCGATAATTACTAACTCGTTTTTTTTTTTTGAACATTTCAATTCCATTCAAGGAAAATGCCCGAGGGCAGTACAGATTTCATCACCAACAACAGGGAAGAACCAAAACTATCAAAATCTAGACGAACGGCACCCCTGCCTGAGGCAGACCAACAACAAGGCTGGGCTAGGAACCTATTCACGATCTGCTAGTAGAAATCCCGAGGGAAAACAGCTCATACCCTACCACTTAAGCACAAGATAAAATCCAAGAACAAGCACCCGAAAAGGGGCTAAAAGACCACCTATACAAGGGGTAAATTAACAACTAAACCAAAACAAAGAAAAAAAAACTGAAAAAAAAATAAAAAACCTCCGGCTGGAACAGACCGGAAAACAACTAACTCGTTGTTCAAAGCCACAGAAAAGTGTAAAAATCAAATTTTTAGTGAAAGTGACCTCTAGGCTAGGTCTAGAAAGGAGGTATCTAATTACCACCAAGGTAAAACATTTTTTTTTTATAATTACCATTAAGGAAAGTCATTTTTTTGGGGGGTTTAGGTTTAAGGTGCACTTTTCTATTATAGGTTAGACACTTTCATAGGATGCCCTAGGATTTGATGCACTTTCATAGAGTACCCTAAGATTTAGGTTTAACACTTTAATAGGGTACACTAAGGTTTAGGTTTAGAGTGCACTTTCCTATTATATACTCCCTCCGTCCCAAATTAATGGTTCCTTTTCGGCAGTTGTGCCACTCAAAAAATTATCTATATTTCACAATCTATAATGTTTTTTATAATTGCAAAAATTTTGTTTTATAAAACAAATCGAGATCTATCAAATAAGATCCATATTGGATATAAAAAGAACCATAGATTGAAAGTTATGGGCAATTCTTTGAGAGGTGCCAAATAGTGAAAAGGGACCATTAATTTGGGACGGAGGGAGTAGTTTTAGTGGTTTAGACATTTTCTTAGGATACTCAAGGGTTAGACACTTTCATTTGGTTTTAGGAGTTGAGGAGAGAGAGATTGTGCCCATGCAGGGTGGGTAGAGAGAGAGAGAGAGAGAGAGAGAGAGAGAGAGAGAGAGAGAGAGAGAGAGAGAGCGCATCCCGTTTCTGCGCACGTGGGGAAAAGTGGGATTTTTGGTGCTTTTCCAGATGGCGGGTGGACTTGGGCGTGCACAACCTATTTCTTTTGTACCGGCTGGGAATTGGCTAAAAAAAAAAAAGACTTACAGTTCGTTATTCAAATTATATAATAGTCGACCGGTTCGGTACTCTCGTAACACGTAGTTCTTTAGAGCACAAATTTAACATCGAATTGTAATAAATATTGGTTCTTAACTACTCCCTCTGTCCCAAATTGAATGTCCATTTTTGAAACTGTGCCATTTTCAATCGATTATATCTTTCAATATAAATCTCAAAAAATATTCAATATGAATCTTGTTTGATAGTTCTCGACGAGTTTTATAATACGAAGTGCTTATAATTACGAAAAACATTGTAAATTGAAAGATATAACAATTGAAAAATGACATGGGTTTAAAAAATGGACATCTAATTTGGGACAGAGGGAGTACTTATAATTAACGTCATTCTTATAGGTGCAAAATTAACGAACAATGTTAGGGACACACCACTCCATGACACCACCTACCACACCAGTCTACGTGACACTACATGATTAGTGGTTGCAATGTAGTTTCAAATTACTTGTTCTTCTACAGTATTATCAATCATGCAGCGCCACGCAGGCTGGTGTGATTGGTGGTGTGGCAGAATGGTGTGTCTCAAGCATTATTGAAAATTAACAAGCTGTTCCATATACATGTTTCCCGACACACAGAAATATGCACATCGAACAGAAAGAAATTACTCAAGATCATTCCATGGACATTAAATTAAAGAAGATGCTTCGAGGGGAGCCAATTGTCGAACCATGAGAAGGTTCCCTTGCCATAATTACTAATCAGTCTTAGAAGCATTGGGCAGCTTCTGATCCTTTTTATGGCTCGACAATTGGCTCCCCTTGGGCTGTCTGCAACAGCTCAATTGAATTGTCTCTAAATCTTGTCAAATTCGATTAGGGATTCTTGTGAGTACTAGACGAGGGGTTACGCCTTCTCTAGTAATAAGGCTAGCTAGCTCTAGGCTCCAATTGGAGGCTTTCTAATCACATTTTCCCTCAATGTTAAATTTTCTGGCTTGCTATGGGTTTTGTTTTGCGTATAGGCCTTTGTCGTAGTTTGGCTCTTAGTAGCTTAAAATGGGTGTGCTTTCGAGACGGGAGCTCGAAATCAGTGGGAGCTCGACGGGAACTCGCTTCCACTCCTAAATAGGATGGGAGCTTGCACATTAATCGTAAGGACGAATTCTCACTTTTCGTAAATATATGCAAATTAATTTACGTGTTAAGTCCATATATTTGCATAAAAAATCTATTGGGATGTCATTTCTCACTTATGTTTATATATGAAAAATGTTTATATACACGCTTTCCTTTGCAACTGTAAAACAGATGTATTATATACATATAAACTTGTTCATATATATGTAAATTTTTTTTTTATTAAATATTCATTCGCCGCTCCCAACCTAGAGAGCTTCTACATACCCGGCCCGTACCGTCCCCGCTCCCACTTCATGCAACTAATACTTGTTGACTAATAAATTGAAGAATAAGAATCATCTTTGTATAAGAAATTTGATGCCCTGATTCAATCGGGGATAAGTGCCTACGAAAATTAATTTTTGATAATATTTTTTATTTCTAAGGAAAGGTTTCTTATTTCTTTTCTCGAAATATCCAAATTTTGATACCTAATACCCCACAGATAGTTCGAACTGGATAGGAACAATAATCAATTTTAGCTCGAATGGTTTGTAGGGGAACCCGACCCCTTCTGATCCATTCAACCCTCCAACAAGAAAAAGAGAGAAGAAGAAATATAGTAAATGAAATAAAGAGAGGATCCGAAGGAGAGTAAACAGGAAAGCAGATGCAAGAGGTCTTCATAGCAAAGAACTTTTTTGTAATAAAGCTTCCAGGTCTCCTTTCATTGGTCTCTAAGGCAAAGTCTCACTTAATCGTTCATCGATCTTTTCTTCTGTAAGGCCTCGGCCGGTTTGGCTTTTTTGGCTCTTTGTTTGGTTTATTGGATTATCCCCCTTTGAGTTTTATATTGTGTTTTGAGCTTTATAAAATCAAGTACTTACCAAAACAAAAAACAAAAAAAATCCGGGATTTTTATGCAGTTTTTCTCTATATGATATTGACCTCTTCGGACATTATGAATTTAAAGCAATTGCTAGTGTTATAGAAAATGAACGAAATTGGACCAACGAATTGAAAATTAAAATTGAATCGTGCTTCACAAAACCTCCATGTTAAAGAAACCCTAGATATCTTTGTAGCTTTTGTTGTCTGTGTCCATCTTTTAAGAATCTACAGGTAATTGTACGAAAAAAATCTGATCGATGCAAAACAAGACATTTGATTCATCCTCACTTGTGGGAAGTCGATCCACTTCATGTTTGAATATACAAATTGTCAGCATGATAGAGACCTGATGGGGTTTTCCAGGACAAAACTATTGGAGCAACTATGGATACAGTACTGTGGTCCCAAAAGCTAGCTAGGGTTTGCAAAAGAAAACCCAGCTAATTGAAGTACTCCTTTTTTTTTTTTAATTATAAATTTTTGACCAATAGATTAGGGCTATTTTCTGCTAATATTAGTAGTTACTTATGTATGGCTCAATAATTAGCATGCTTGTTAATTTATATTTCCTTTCCTAGGCAATATGGTGAATACATGAATTTAATGAAAAAAGGGCCACATGAAATGAAAGAATGATTTTGGATTAATCCAATAATTTGAGTTACTTGTGGTAGAAAAAGACTGATTTTTAAGGGGCTAAAGTTAAAATTATCAAGATTTTTTAAAGGGATATATATAACAATTAATTTAATTTGTAGGTACGAAATTGTAGGTAGAAACAAATAAGATACTCACAAGTTTGGGGATGCCGTACGTGGTGCCACTTGCACCCCTTCTATTCGCCACTGTAGCCGGTATCTTAGGGTCGTCGGAGCTTGAGATTACTCCCAAATAATAATACTGGTTAATTGAAGAATAGGAGGTAATATAGTAATTAAAGATAATTTAATCTCATAAATATCATAGCATATTATGAACTTGAAGTATGAAAAATAAAATTAATTAGCTGAAAACATATGAGATCTAAGCTAGTGTAAGCTTGTGCTCATGACGATGAACCAGATATAAGAAATATTGAATTCTTCTATATCCTCTTGAAAGGGTACTGAAAGCCCTAATACATCAAATTTAATTTACACCACTTTGATTTTGGACAACTCAAACGTCGCAATTTTCTCGTCAATTAGAGAAAATGGGTTCTTACTTTTCAGTACGTATCACAGGAGAGAGAACAACCCAAAGTTCAACGTCAACGCTTGTTGATAAGGAAGCAATTTACTACGACTGATATCCAGATGAATATCAAGGGTGAAAGCCCTAACAAATAAAATTTGATTTGCAACACTTTGATTTTGGACTAATCAAAAGTCGCAATTTCCTTGTCATATAGAGAAAATGGGTTTTTTCAATTGGTGAATAATGTAAATTTTCGTCAATTAAAATAAAAGTATTACAGGAGGAAGAACAACCCAAAGATCAACATCAACCCTTGTTGATTAGGAACCAATTTGCTACGATTGATATCCAATCACATGAAGATCAAGGGTGAAAGCCCTAACAAATCGAACTTGATTTGCAACACTTTGATTTTGGACGAATCAAAAATCGCATTTTCTTGTCAACTAGAGAAAATGGGTTTTTTTTTTAATCGGTGAAAAAAGTAAATTTTCGTCGATTAAAATAAAAGTATCATAGGAGGGAGAACAACCCACATGTCAACATTAACCTTAGTTGATTAGGAACCAATTTACCACGGTTAAACCAAATCAGATCAAGATAGAAGATCATAGCCACTTCAGACCTCGGAAAGAAATTTGAACTCCATGAAACCCTAAATTCGACATTTTATTGACAAACACAGATAAAGATACATCCATTAGTTGTATTTTATCATACAAAACTACCTTAAAGTTTACAAACCTAATGATTTAAATGATTTATTGGAAGATACAAGCATTATCTTTGGAATTCAATTGACAAAAATTCCCAAGCTAATTATACCAGTCAAATCAAAGACAAAAAACAAAAAAGATTTCCCAAATACCATACAAACCATGAAATTAAACACCAGTCCCCCTCCCCCATCAACCCAAAACATCATAGGCATCACAGAGAATTATTGAAGTTCCAATATTGCCCTTAGAAACCCTAAAATCTCCTTGGGGGGAAAGTATATATTACCACTTATCCTCCAAAAAACTGAACTTAAATGGAGTACCAGTAGTATTATCCCTTGGTGCTTCATCCTTTTGATGATCTTCTTCATGATGGTTACTACTACCCTTGTTCAGATTATTAACTGATGATCTCTCCCCTTCTAACTCCCTATACCTAATCAAATACCTTTTAAGTGGCTTGGCATAATCATCAAAACCTAGGCTTCCCAGAGCCCAACAGATGTCGTCGCCGTTCACCGTCTTCCTCTTCTCCTTGTGACACTTGTCAGACGCTTCCCCGGTGACAAAGCTGATGAACTCAGACACACATTCTTGCATGGTTTCTTTGGCTTCTTTCGATACTTTGGCGTTTGGAGGCAGGATTTGTTTCATGATCCTCCCAACATTCGCTATCGGAAGCAGCCGATCTTGTTCTTTAATCACTCCTTGATCTTGATGATAATCCTCTTCTGAGGCAAAATTGTTGTTGTTGTTGATTGAGTATTCTCTTCTGTCTGAGTAATTGGAGGATTTGTTGTCAACCATTTTTTTCTTCAAAGGGAAACTAATTGGTGGTGATTTTGACCCTGTCAAACACAGACACGTTGCTGGTCCCTTGCTCTTGAACTTCAGCTATATAGAGAGTGGGAAAAAAATTCAGTACTCCGGGACTCCCTCCTCTCACATAGTTAGATGGCGATTTTTTTATTGTATAAATGCCAGTAAAAGTGGAGGTTAAAAGAATCAAAACGGGCTTTTAGATTATCAATTATTCCCTTCGTCTCACAATTTCAGTCTCTCTTTGAGGAGAAAACTTTGTAAATCTTGGCCACCCAAAAGTATTTTGGACTACTCAAATTTCTCCCTCTCTTTCTTTAAAATTCTGACAGTTCAAAACACTTTTGGACGGCTGAGATGCATGACAGATACCGCCATGTGGTACCCGTCTGACACCCAAGTTTTTCTCCTCTTTGAGAGTTTAACTATTTATGTGGATGTAACTTTACCATTTGAAAGGTAAAATTTACGGAATTGCCCTTTATTTCAAGTATAGAGAGCTATTATTTTGAATATGAACTTGGAAATTAAAGTACCCTCATTGCATATTGTAATGTTGATATTTACTATTGCTATGGAAGAGGAGAGGGCATTACTTTCAGAGCATTAATCAGCAACGACAACAATAATAATACTATGCAGGTAATTCATGTACATTTGATGTGGTACGGATGTACATAAGAGAATAATGATTTCATTTCTAGGAGAACGAAATCCGAGGTCCAACCCATTTTATGTTTTCGAGTATGTGGGTCCTCTTGATAACTAACGTCGGGGTTAAAGACAATGTGGTGGTCCCAAAGCGGTATCGTTTTTAATTTCCATTTTAAAATGGTTGGCATCATTGATGTCCAAAACACATTTGGACGACTGAAATGCGCAACGAATACCGCCACGGAGTACCTATTCGACACCCAAGTTTTTCTCCTCTTTGAGAGTTTTAACTATTTATGTGGATGTTAACTTTACCATTTGAAAGGTAAAATTGTCAAAATTACCCTTTATTTTGAGTATAGAGAGCCACTACTTTGAATATGAAGTTGGAAATTAAAGTACCCTCATTGTAAATTAAAGTACTCTGCTGTCCGTGGGGGTCGGCCTGCCGACCCCATCCGAGCCGTCCCTTTCTCTCATCAACGACTCAGATCTTACCTCTCCAAAGTGTATCCGAGCCGTTCATTGTTTGATGCAATCCGAGCTGTTGATGCGCGAAACGAACGGCACGGATGGGGGTTGGCAGGGCCTGCCGACCCCCACGGACAGCAGGCCCCCCGGGTTCTGATATTTACTATTGCTATGGAAGAGGAGAAAGCATTGCTAGGAGAAGTAGTTTTATGATTTCATTTCTAGGAGAAGTAGTTTTATGATCCGGAACATCATGTTGCTTAATTCACTAACCATAGACAACGAAATCCGAGGTCCAACCCATTTTATGTTTTCGAGTATGTGGGTCCTCTTGATAATTAAACGTCGGGGTTAAAGACAAAGTGGTGGTCCCAAAGCGGTATCGTTTTTAATTTCCATTTAAAAATGGTTGGCATCGTTGAGACGTGAGACTCTAACTGCTTACCTGTCATAGATAGTGTCTTGGCTAAAAGAATTGAACCGACAAAACGTTTTATTATTTGAAACTTTCAAGTTACATTGCTTAATTATAAAATGCAGTTTTTTCTTCTCAAAGTGTTTTGATATGGGTTTCCCTGCTGTGCTCAATATTTCTTCCCTATCCTCAACCCTATGTTCATTCTAGCCATTTACTATGGAATATATGCATATCGTGGCACAGTCACAATGCCAGCACGGTCAGCGTCATTAGGGGACAAAATGGCAGGCAATTTTCCATTGATTGCACGAGTTAGGTGTTGCTTTTCTTAACTAACCCAAGGATGGGAGTTATCCAAATCACATATAGGGTTAAGAAAATGACTTACATTAATCCCAAGGGTGGTCACGGTAGTTAACCGACTTGTCTCGGTGAGTCTTAACACCCCAGGATTGCAGGGGTCGATTCTTCTCAGCAACGATTTGTCCCTGAGGTCACCTCATGTCTCGTAAACATGTGAAAATAGTTGTGGGAGGGATGGTGAATATTAGTCCGATTGATCGGGACACTCTTCCCTATAAAAAAATTTGCATTCAATTATAGACCGCAATGGTTCCCTTGGTCATTAGTGTTTAATGGGTCGATTCTTCTCAGCAACGATTTGTCAGGTCACCTCATATCTTGTAAACATGTGAAAATGGTTGTGGGAGGGACGGAGAATATTAGTCCGATTCATCGAGACACTCTTCCCTATAAAAAAAATTTGCATTCAATTATAGACTGCAATGGTCCCCTCCTTTGGTCATTAGTGTTTAATGGGTCGATTCTTCTCAGCAACGATTTGTCCCTGAGGTCACCTCATATCTCGTAAACATGTGAAAATGGTTGTGGGAGGGACGGAGAATATTAGTCTGATTCATCGAGACACTCTTCCTTATAAAAAAAATTTGCATTCAATTATAGACTGCAATGGTCCCCTCCTTTGGTCATTAGTGTTTAATGGTCACACTGAGTACACGTGGAATGCCTCTGGGAAGGCACCTGCAACCAAACAAAATTCAAGGGGAAAGAGAGGGAAAATATTTGCTAAAGGGGGAAACCCTTGTAAGTACTATTAGATTACCAACTATAGTTTAACATGGGATTTGGTGATCACTTTACTCATCACAAAACAGACAAAATCCTATGAATATTCTAATGTTGTAATTAGGTCATGCCTCTATCCGGAAACTCTGGACTAGCTATTAATAATAGAAAATTGATTGCAAAGATTAACAGTTAGGATTGCTTACTACGCGTCTGTAGTGAGCAAATTTGGACTGTGGAATACTTGATGTCATCGATGACGTTGTATGCAACTATGCATCATGATCGTAGTC